>CM050941.1:37885070-38535070 GCA_027789145.1 Solanum arcanum | reverse complement strand
AACAACACAATAATCATACAATATCAACTATGATTCAACAAGCCTTTCAAACCATTCTCAACACATGAGACAAACAATTAATCACATTTCCTTTTTTATTACCCCTTTTTTCATTAGTAAAATTAAACAATGTATACAAGTCAATCCACCGCAGAGTTTTCTTACCCCCATACACTTATTACAAGAAAATAAACGAATTCGATATACTTAACAAGGGTTAGATATGCACTTTACTCAAACAATCGAGCAATCACTTTGGTACGTGAACCTTCCTCATTCGTTGAACTTTTAAATCAATATAATCTATACAAATCAATAACTACAATAAGAATTCAAAACTATCAACACTCATATTACTATGTGTCTAGTTTAAACTTGAGAACTCACCCAAACCTATAATCAAATTCCTAAATCTTGAACCCAACAAATAGGTCAAAAGTCATATATCCTAAATTTCAGGTCTACGAATAATTCATAATTTCTCCAAACACTATAACTTTAATTGTTTTCATGTAATATAATACAACCAATATTTAATTGCCAGCCTTAACATGGAAACGATTTGAATCATAACTGAATGAACATAAAGATAAATTTCAAAACTAAAATAATATAGCATCGATAGCCTTATGCAATCCTCACTATATGTAAACTCTATTAAAACCATCTTAATTTACCTATCCAAAATAATATTGGTTGTACATTAATATAATAATAAAACAATATACATACATAACAATAGATAAAGCCGAAGCTAAAGACAAGGAGGCGATAAGAAGAATTTTCTAAAATCAACATTCTGTAATCACTCATCAATAAATTTTACATTTAAAGCTTTTATCGACATTTGGTTACAACAACAGTAAAAAAAATAGTAAAAATTGAAGCACAAACAAATGAGGTCTTTTCTGTCCACGTTTAGGATCCTTATAACTTTATATTAAATAATTACCTTTAATTTTTTGAATTTTAATGATCATAATGAAAAGTCAAAGTCAAATTAATTAAAAATTCAATTGGCTACTAAAAATTCATTTTTATTTTCCTAGATTTTTAAGTTATAGGTTTCAAATTATGCGTGGAATTTTTTGATGACATACTATAGCTCCGGCCGTAGATGTTGATTTTTTCAATTAGTTAAATTTTTCATTCAAGTAAGTTTTTTTTAGGATTTTGAAAAGGTAAAATTTGACGACCAACCTTAAATAAAAATAGGCCACGTAAATTATAAGTTGTATAGATCTTAGGTATACGAAAATTAATATATAAACAAATCCATATGCCCATATCGTGAATTTTAAGTTGAGATAAATTATTATGTGTTTTAAGAGTATCACACTTATTAATACGAATACATGTAGAACACACGTGTTCAAAAAACGTTTTAGTACAAAATCAAATTAGTGACCCTTCAAAAAATGCATTCAACACCCCTACCCCCCCCCCCCAAAAAAAAAAAAGAAATTAGATAGTTAAGATATAAGTTAAATTAAGGATGATTCTATCTTTTTACTTGAGGATACTTTTTACATTACACCTACTTAGCCTAGAGTCAGTTACTATAATAACAATGCAGTAACCATTATCAACAAATAATTTCTTCTTCCTATTGTCACATGTTATGTAGTAGATTTTGTCAATTTTCAAAACTAATAAATGGTCATTTAAATAAAACCGAAAGAATGATCAACCCTTTCAATTGAAGGTTTCATTTTAAAATATCTTTTAATTGATCTATCCTTCTTTACTCTACAAAATTAAAATTTTCACAACTCGTAAATCATTATCAAAATCTTTTGCTTGAACTAACTCTAACTCTTTTTGATATTTTTGAAGATATGGCTAGAACTAATTTTTACATGCCTTCTAGTGAGAGATCAAGAGGGACTGTGATAAATAAAGGGGGAGTCAATCCTCCCAACAAGGGGAGGACAAAGCCTCAAAATGGAGGCAAAGGCAAAGGAAAAAGGGCAACATATGAGGTTTTGGAGCATAATTCCGATAATGAGGGGTCTCAAGGTACATGATTTGAGTCAGATGACGATCAACTATTACAGTCACAGCGGGCTGAGATATTTGATAGGTACCTTCGTAACTTACGTAGAGTCCTAGTTTCCTCATCCCCTACAGATATAATGCAAGCTCCCGCACCTCTTGTGTCTTCAGTGACACATATGGTCCCTCTTCATGAATCCTTAATATATCATAAAGTTGATGGGATGCAGACTATTATGGATGAGAAGCTACTTTCTACAGAGCACCTTGAGGAAAGATATTCCAGGGTGGGGGACACCCTCCATTTTTCTAGGTTTGAGCAGTTCACCAGGCCTTTAACCTCCTACTTTCCCACATAGGTCAACGAATTCTATACAACATACAAAGAGCTGGTGCTTGAGGGGAAGAAGAAGTCCAGTGCCTTTGGGCTGGTAAGTCGATCATGGTTTGAGGAAAGCAAGTCATATGTAGTGGAGACCATATTAATATTATACTTCGCAGATCTTTAGGTACTGCACTGGCATATGAGGGGTTCCCTACCATTCATTCCCTAGATGAATTGAAGGGCTGGCTTGCACTCCTGATTTATGATACCATCTAGATTTGGATCGATGCATGGTCCCCATTTGGTAAAGCAACATGAGTATTGCTGCTCTTTTCTTATTCGACTTCATCAGAGGAACCATCATGCCATCCCAAAAAGAGTTCATTCTCCGCAACCCTAAGGAGGTCTACCTTGGAATAATAATGTCAAGGAAGAGCATTAATATGGGGATATAGTGCAGGATATGACCATGGGACAAAGCAACACCACACCTTCTTATCATTCCCAATTCCGATCACTATGCTTTCTTGGCGTTCTTGTAACACCTTGAAAATCCAAGACACATTGTAAAGCCTAACATAGGTGTCATAAGGTATAAGTATTGTTTCTAAGTCCATTTTTAATGAATATAGGTTATTTAGGAGGTTTAAGAACCAAAACATCCAAGAACATCCATGAGTCTGCGAAGTTGGTTCAAAGGGATGTTTGTGTGCCTTAGCCTATTTAATTAACTTTTAGGAGTCAGAAATGTACGAATATTGGTGGAAAGGTAGATAATATGTCTTTGAGTTGTTTCATGGTTGAAACATCCTGGTACAACTCCCCAAGGACAAACCAATAGCCCTTAAGAAGGACCCTTGTAGTTTGATGCATCACTTTATGGTAGTGTGCATCGACGGGAAAGAAGATATACCGTGTATGGATCTACGGGGCTTTGATGACACCTTCGTTCCACACTTAGGCTAGTGGAGAAGGCCCCTTCACACGAACAACCTCTGAACTCATCGACGGAGTGCAGAGGTGCAGGCTACGGTCCGTGTATGGATTGACGGGGTGTCGATGCCACCGTCGTCCCACACTTAGACAATTTGAGGAAGCCCCTCGCCTGTACAGTCTCTGACCAATACGATAGAGTGCAGGACAGAGGGGAAGATGTCCGTTGACTCACCGACGACTCGTTGATCGGGGTTTCATTTGTGAGGGTCGAGTTTTCTGCCTAATTTAAGTTGGTCTCATTTAAATATTTAGGGGTTAGGTGGTTTAATTAGGGTTTAAGGGATTCGAATTAAGTTTATTTAAGACCCAATATAAATACTCCCAACCCTCATTAATCTAAAGAAAATTCTTAAATAGACTCTCTTTCTTCTCTCTTATTTCTCTCTCTACTTGAACTCACCATTGAAGACTAACAAGACTTAGGGTTTGGTGGGATGGAAAGGGATAGATTTTCCATCAAATTTTTGACAACCGTTAAGGTATGTGTTCTATTCACCTTTGAGATTCGTTCCTCAAAAGGGTTCCTTCAAAATAAACTTCAAAAGCTGAGTTTTATTATGGGTTTCATTCGATTACGAAATTGAAGTTATGATGTAACGACCTGTTTAGTCGTTTTGAGCAACATATTTTATTCCTGGAAAAACTGTCTTGGTCAACGGATCCCACGACGGACCGTCATGGGCACGACGGACCGTCGAGGGGGCCTCGTTCCAAAACACTTAGAATTCTGAAATTTGGGTACTGAAATCGACTCTCTGAACTTCGTGACGGAATGGCAGGACGGACCATCACAGGCGTGACGGGCCGTCACAGGCGTGACGGGCCGTCACAGACCCTTGGTAAAAATCTAGTCTTTGAACTCTGTGACAGAAGCAGCAGGACGGACCGTCGCAGGCACGATGGGCCGTCACAGACAGCGTAATCCCAGGCTGGGTCGGATTTCTGTTAAATGTTTTAAGGGGCGTTTTGGACTATTCCTGCTATAATTATAAATCTAGTGGGTTAATGTTAATAATTTAACTACTTGAGGGTTAAAGGAGATAACCTTGAATTAATTAATGGGTTAATTCATCATCTTTTATACTTAATTATATGCTAATTAGGGTAAAAGAAAGAGGGTTTGAATAAGAAAAATAGAAAGAACAGAGAGAGGGAGAAGAACGATCGAGAGAGAGGAGAAACGAAGAGGAAAACAAAGCTTGGGGAATTTGCTTGCTTGATCACTAATCTTCGGTGGAGGTAGGTTATGGTTTTTATGCTATTCGTAGTAAACTCTTAATAGCGAATGATATGTATTGGGTAGTGTTGTAAACCCTTCTATATGCTTAATTGTGTGTTTGCATGATGTGACGATATAATTGTGATGAAATAAGCATGATGAAGCTATTGGATCCTAAATCTAGAAAACCTCTTGTTAATGATGATGCCTTGGTATAAAAGAAGGCTTGATGAACTAAAAGAATGAGGTTAGGGGATCGGGTGTCACGAACCGACACGTAGTAATAGGGGGACCACGTGTCACGAATCGACACGTAGTAATAGGGGGATCGGGTGTCACGAACCGACACGTAGTAATAGGGGGACCGGGTGTCACGAACCGACACGTAGTAATAGAGGGATCGGTTGTCACGAACCGACACGTAGTATTAGGGGATCGGCTGTCACGAACCGACATGTAGTATTAGGGGATCGGGTGTCACGAACCAACACGTAGTATTAGGGGATCGGAGTGTCACGTATCGACACGAGAGAAATAAAGATAATACATCTTGAAAGATGTTAATATACTCAATTTAATGAACCTAATTCCCAAATGAGTATGATGGGAAGGCGTGAGTCCTCATTGATGTGCTTGGTGTTGTGACCAAGGGTTATGGTAATTGTAAATGCCGCATGTTGAGTATTGTAGTTGATTTTATGATATTATCTGATATATACTGTTTTCTATTTGGAGTTGACCGATGATATCTACTCAGTACTCGTGTTTTGTACTGACCCCTACTTGTATGTTTTCTTGCTGTTCATTGTGGAGTGCAGCAAACGTACCGTCGTCTTCAACTCAACCGCAACTCTAGCCAGTCTTCATTACACCGGATTTCAGGGTGAGCTAATGCTTCTAGCTTGGACTGGATCTTCTTCTTCATGTCTTGATGCCTTGAAGTTCCGGCATGGACTAGCTTTTTATTTATTCTAGCTTTCTAGATACTCTTAGAATTAGTAATTTGAGGATAGATGTTCTTGTGATGATGACTTCCAGATTTTGGGGAGAATAATAAGTGTTTGAGTTTTAGATGTTGATTATTGATTTCGCTAATGAGTTTTAATTGGTTGGTTCGCTCACATAGTAGGATAATTGTGGGTGCCACTCACGACACGTTTTGGGTCGTGACAAACTTCGTATCAGAGCATTAGGTTCGTTGGTCTCATCACACAAGAACGAGTCTAGTAGAGTCTTAAGGAACGGTAGGGGGACGCCTTTACTTTTCTTTGAGAGGCTATAAGACTTTAGGAAAATTCCATTCTTTCTTTCTTTCTTTCGTGCTATTACTTGGATCCAATTGGTATCTAGGTGATACAAATTGGTATCTGACAATCTTCACTCTATTTCGCAGATGGTTAGAACTAGAGCAACGACTGCGCCAACACCAACATCGGCAAGACAAGAAGCGTCTGAGCCAGCCACTGGGCTGTAGCTCGAAGAGGAGTAGTGACAAGAGGCCGTGGAAGAGGTCGTGGGAGGACGTCCTCTAGAGGAAGAGGACAAGCACCTAGCCCATCTGGTACTAGGGTGGTGACTCCTCCACCAACTGAGGAAGTGGTAAGAGAGGGTGAGGATGGGGAGAATGAACAAGTGCAGAATGAGGAATTGCCACCCCAACCTACCCCAGAGATGATCAATCAGGTTCTTGCTTATCTTAGCGGGTTATCTGATCAAGACCAGACACCTCCAGTGTTTCCTGCACCAGCACCTCAGGTTTCGGAGGTACGACATGCCGCTGCTGGGGCTCCCCGCATGGATGCCTCATTGGAAATAGGCACGTTTCCTCGATTTACTACAGGGCCTTAATGACTAGTGATCAGCACGAACTTTTCAGTAAGTTCTTGAAATTGAAACCTCCAGTCTTCAAGGGTGCTGAATCTGAGGATGCCTATGATTTTCTGGTTGACTGTCATGAGCTACTACACCCTCTATAAATGTGATAAACGATCCTCAAGACTACTCATAATGAGAAAGATACACACACATAACACATGAAACACACGAACATATAATATTTGACATTTTATTTACCAAGTCTATTAAAAGACATACTTAAGTACTCCTAGAAGAGAATGCCTAAAATTCTCTTCAAGGTTACCTAAATAATCGTTAAGACATCCTATCTTTAGATCATGCCAAACCAATCAACCAACTTCTCTTACTTGAGTCATTCTCAGGACTTCCATAGATAAGAAATGAAAAGATCATCTCTTATGCCCTCTTTACACATTAACTATGGAATCCTTAAGTCACGATTTATCAGGTACTCATTCACTTACATACTTTCTAACATATGTGATTAGTTCATTAAGAAACATTCATCACATAAAGGACATTAAAGTAATGGTCTTGGAGAAGACCTAGGGACTCTCAGTAACATCATGAAAGCCTATTGTGCAATGTCTATATAGAGACACATACCACCACCTAAACTTCATAGAACTTATCTAATGCTAAATGGAATCCCAAATGATAGGAATAGGAAATAACTTACATAGAAAATGGTAGAAAAACATCGAATCTGGAGTTCTATCCCACTCCGAAGAGGTTGTTCTATTTGGTAATGGTAGAACTTTAAAACATCCCATGTAGGCACATGGTTAAGGAATATAAAGGGCTTACTTTGTATTCTAGTGTCATACTTTAACTAGTTTCTTCTCTTACAATACTCACTCGGTTCTTGCTTTTGTTCTAATAGATTAATTTACACTAAGGTTTATACAAAAGGGGTTTCATATAATGTTAATAACCCAATTACATTTAACTTACTAGAGAGGTCACCTAGGGATTCCTTACAATGGTGAAAAGAAGATCATCATGACTTTCCTAAGGATTGAATTTGATGTCGTTTTAACCAATAAACATTAAGTCCATCATTCATTACATGAAGGATACCATTTACAAATTTCTACTTCAAGTTTCATAATCTTACCACTAGGTTCAAGGTTTCACATAAAAGACCCTCTTATCATCATTCAAGATATCACATACCATTCACTCATACAATACTTAGATTTTTTAGCCTCCTAAGTCAAGACATCACATATTCATATTCATACATGCATCAAATAAGGGACATAAGTCTACTAAAACAAGACACAACATACTTTACTTTAGCACATATTACATGTCATTCTAGAATCACATAAGAACAACCATTATCATCTTTAAGTAATACTATAAAATACTACATCCTCATGAATATAACCTTTAAAGACTCATATATCCAAGTAGGAACAATCATTCATTAACTGTAAGACTACACAAACATAGTCTAACATGATTATCTATATAACATCAATAGAGAACACACATACTTTCACATTACTTCGCATTTGTTAGAAATGATCATACTTAACAAAATCATTGACACACGTCATCATAATCCTTCAAGAAGTGCCGACAAGGCTATAATCATCATATCACATAAAATAACGCCGACAAGGGCACATCCATTCACATAACACCTCCACCATAAGTGAACCATACCAATCACAACAAAATTTAAGTCTAATTAACATAAAATAAAAGGAAATATGTCAATGTATGACCACTCCATCCTCAAAACATTAATATATTTCAATGCTAAATAATCCAAATCTATATTTCTTTACCTATGGCCATGAACGTCTATTCAATGCAAAAATCATAATACTCAATGAATCTAAGTCAATTAAATATACATTTATAAATCTAAGAGCAATTATACAATACTTGAATCATTTGATAGCCCATAAGAAACTATACTATAATTCATAAGCATTAAGACAATATCATTTAACCAATAAAGTAGTCAAAAACTAGGGCTCATCAATTAATGGTTTTATAGATTATCTAAGTTAAAATCATCTTTATTACAACAATTAAATATCTATTCAACGATTAAAAATCTTTAATAAATGAACCCATGGATAGATCATGATATAGGTACAGTTCATCTTTGAAAACTTTAGAAAACTTCTCTAAATTTGTCCTCCTTGATGAATAGAGTTTCAAGAATGAAAAAGCACACCTCAATGATGATAATACTCAAATTTTATGAAAAATTACCACTCAAATCTCTAATCCAAGCTCATCCTTGAGTTTAATTTTTAATGGTGTTTTAAGGAATTTCTAAGGGATTTTGCGGTTTTAATTTAGAATAATGAAACCTTTTAAATGTTAAAGATATATATATACGTTTCTAAAATACCCAAAATACCCTCAAAGAAACTCCAATACTCTTATTTGGAAATTGGGTGAATTTACAAGTTCACCCTCAAATTACAGTGAACTGCATGTAGGGACATAACACAATCGATGGCCCTTCCTTTGAACAACGGACCATCCTGCTTGTCTGTGGTCTTTGAATGTGGCTTGTCTGTCGTCCCGTCTCTCCCCAGAATACGTCCCGAACGATGATACACCACTAAAGTGTCATCGACTGACCCATTGGCCGTCGATTGCCTCCATGGTTTGGGCTGTCTTTGCAAGTCTTGGCACAAACATTAGGTCCTTTGTAAAGGAAACATGGAGGGTCCTTGGGGATGTTTACCATGATATTTCTAACCCAAACATTCCCTATATAATTTTAGTACCTCTAAGATGAATTTAACCGAAAACAAACACGTACAACTAAACGAAGCATGCCTTAAAAAACAAGGTCATTTAAAGGAACATCCTTCAAAATTGATGGACGTTCTTGGACGTTTGACCTCCAAACTTGACACATTTCCTACATACACATTAATAAATCTTTTAAGGGTCTTATAATCTAATTAATCACACATAAACACATATCCACATATGAGGCACCTATGTGATTGATTCGTTAAACATCTTAGTCATCCATTGACGTTTGACTTCCAATGCACCTAAACTTTTAGACGCTGCCTAAATACAAGATTATAGACCATTTTATTACCATATACCATCATGAAAACAATTTTAGGGGTTAAATCCACCTAAGTCATTTATGGGATCTTACACACACATCGGTCTGTCGACGTCAAATATGTCCTTGCAACATCGCATGTGGCTAGCACACATCAAACTACCAACATCGAAAGTGCCCACCCACATTATTTGAGGTTTACACTTGGTAGAGGACCAACGTCGCATGCAACGACATTGATCAAAGTCTTCTCCAAAAACGTGTGGATATCCATTCAATACAAAAATAAAAAGATAGTGAAATGCCCTTCATGCATAACAACATATACCAATATTTCTCATCATTTATTTTCAATGTTTCCGCGTCACGTCACTCATTCGTATAAATTACCTTTCGTTAATTGTTCATGCAATATTAAAACATCTTTTATTTGTACAAATATGTACTCGATCATAACTTTAACATCTTAAGAAGAATTTTCGAGCATTTTAATATTGTTTCGACTTTAATTCATTTTTAAAATTTTAATTTTAATTTTATTTTTGTTTTTAAGTCATATTTTAATAATTAAAAATTATTAAATTGTTGAATTTAAGGTTACTATATTTATTTGTGATTTTTTTTCTTTTATTTTATAATTTTTTTCATGTTTCCTCTTTTTGATTAATTATTTACCCATTTTAGGATTTACCAAAAAAAAAAAAATTAAAAATTATTGTAATTTTTAAATTTAGGATTACTATATTTATTTGTTAATTTTGGGCACTAATTTTATAGTTTTTCATATTTTTCTTATTTTTTATTCATCAACTATTCATTTTTGAAATTTACTGAAAAAAATAAAAAATTAAACACTTTTTTTTTTTTTATATATATTCCCATTAAACACTTTTTTAGATTGCTGAATATAAGGTTACTATATGTATAGGTGAATTTTTTTATTTTTATTTTCATATATATATATATATATATATATATATATATATATATATATATATATATATATATATATATATATATATATATAATAGTTATTTGTGAAAGCTAATGCTTGCTTATACCTTAGTACGCGCATCTTTGGATTTTACATGTCCATTATGAATATCTGGAAATGTAATCCTCTAAGTAAAAGTCTCTGTTACGCAATCAAGAGCTCAAACTGGACATGCATTTGATGTGGCATGTGGGCATCGAGTAAACTACGTCGGCAAACTACAGGCGACATCAACCAAGTTTGAATGAACGCATCAGACGTGGCGCATGTGCATCTTGCAAGCAACACTAGTGTCCACCAAATTTACAAAGCATCGTTCGTATCTAATGAGAAACAACGAAGCGACTTTAGCCAACAAAGGGAAGATTTATCCTAGACCTGCACACATTACCCGTGGTGTGTGCACAAAGATTGGATGACATTATTATTTGGTAATAACAGGAAGAATAAACAAAGACATATGCAATTCAGGCAAGCGACATCATCCAACATAAAGCGGCATCGGCCAGGAAACATTGGTTGTGGATTTGGAACATCTCTCAACTGACATTGGTCGTGGAATGTCCGCATAGGCCGTAGCTTTTTAACATTTCTCATTCATTATAGTGCGTTGATGTTCCCGCATTGCCTTTAGAATGCTCAAAATGGTTAGCCCACATTGAACGTGGGCTACCACCAATGCTTCACAACCTTTATATATTGGTTTGCCTACGTCAAATAGTGTTTGATATTATCTTCTGTAACGTGCACTCATCGGTCTGTCGATATTAAATGTTGTCTCCAAACATCGTACGCAGCTTTTGAAATTTGATATGCCGATGTCGGATGTGTCATGCCAGCATCGTTAGTAGCCTACACACATTGGTTTGCGGATGTCAGCCAATGGCATGTTACATTAGGCAAGTCCTTCATTTATCTGACCTGACCTGTGGGCAACATGAAAGAGACGTTTTCCTATGGCATGCGACTTCAGCCAAGGCCTGCAAATACAAATGTGTAATGGGAGTGTCCCACAAGTGAAATCGACCAATGGCATGTGTAATAAGATAAGGCGTCCATGCATGGACATAACATGTGCCTTTATGGCAAATGATGTGGGCAAACAATATGCAATATAAGCCAAGGCCTCCATGCATCAATCATGTCGTGTACATATAAACTGGGTGACTTCAACCATGGTGTGTGCGCATCGGCCAGGCTATACCGTTTTGTCCTACACACACTAGCAAAGCGACATGAACTAACAGTAAGAAGCAATAACACATGTCTGCATGCAAAACCTATCATGTGTGGGCATCCACTTGGTGACGTTGTTCGTGACCGGGACATATCAGCCAGGCGACATCGATGAATGGCAGGCAATATCAACCAAGGCTTTCACTCATTACCCATTACGTGGGCACATCGATTGGGTAACATCGTTGTAAGCCTTCATTCATTGTTAAGGTGGCGTTGGCCGGCAATACGCAACATCTGTGAAGCTCTTGAAGAATCTAATGTTGTCTGTGTGCATCTAGTAAATGACATTACAAAACTCCATGTAGCATTTTCCAAGGCATGCACGTATAACCCGTTGCATGGATGCATCATCTGGGTGACATTGATGTCAGCCAATGGGAGGAATCATAAATCAAGGCTACTGCGCTTCAGGCAAGAAACAACGGCCAATTGCAAGAAGCGTCTACCAAGGCCTACAAACATCTGACATGGCTTGTGCGCATCGGGAAAGTAAAGTTTGACAATGAAATTCAACGTCTACAAGGTACTGCACACGTCGCTCATAGTGTGTTTGCATTGGTTGGGAGAAATTTACATCATCCATCGTCAGCTAGCCTTAGACATGGCCTATGCTCTTCGAGAAAGCGATGTTGGCCAATAGGAGGAAATATCATCCTATGCATGCACACATAAACCATGACGTATGAACATCTGCAGGGCAACATCAATGTTGACTAACGAAAGGCAAGATCAGGCAAATGTAGTGTGCTTTAGGAAAGTGACAATAACCAACGTCAAGCGGCATCATCAAGGAGACATTTGTCGTGCACAACCGCATCAACATTGGCATTTGCACATCACGCAGCGATCATCAATTTATCCTTCTAACATCGCCTTTGGCCCATTTCTTCTGTCGTAGCCTGCACATTGCTAAACCGACTTGGTAGTGCATTGCCCAAATATGTTGTCGCTTTTGCGCATCGCTGAACTATCATCAGGTGTGGACTTTCCACATCTCCCTTGGCTCGCAAACAAAGGTTTTGCAACATTGGATGTTGCCTACGCCCATTTTCTTTTTGCCTTAAAAATGGTCAGCATCTGTCTTGGATTTCTCGCTTGTCCTTAGGCCTACACACACAAAATTTTTGACATCACATGTTCCCTTCCAAAATTGCTTTTGTCCTGCAAACGATGGTAAGCCAAAGTTAGACATGGCTTGACCGCATCCCCTTTAGCATGCAAACAAGAGCCTGTCGACATAGGACGTGGTCTACACCTATTGTCTTTAGCATGCACACATCATCCATTCAATGTTGGACGTGTCCACTAGTATCGTCCGTAGCCTGCACACATCAATTTGTTGATGTTGGACGTGCCCAACCAACATAGTTTCTACCCTACAAGCATCGGTATGCAAATGTTAGGTGTGGACTAGCGCATCCCCTGTGCCCTGCATACTTTGATCAAGCGACGTTGGACTTGCCTGCTAATATAATTTGTGGCTTGCAATTGTTAGACGAGCTACGTCAAAACAACATTTATTTGTAAATTTTTTGCGTTAATTTTATATTTTTCTATTTTGATTAATGAATTATCCTTTTTTGAGATTTACTAGAAATGAGTAAAAAATAAAATAAATTGTTGAAAGTGTTGAATTTTTGGTTACTATATTTAATTTTTAATTTTATATTTTTTTGAAATGTATTTTTCTATATTTTTATTCATTAATTACCCATTTTAGGGATTACAAAACTAAAATAAAAAGTAAAAAGAATGTTGAAAGGGCTGGATTCAATGTTCTATAATAATTTTTTGCTTTAATATTTTTATTTATTGTAATTTTTTCACATTTTCTATTAATTAAATACCTATTTTCGGCATTACAAACAAAAATTATTTTTTAAAAAAATGTTTAAATATATAAATTTGAGATTACTATATTTACTATTGATTTTTTGGTATTAATTTTACATGTTTTCATATTTTTAGTAATAAATAAACCAATTTAGGGAGTTACCAAACCAATATAACAATAAAAAAAATTGTTGAAATTGCTGAATTTAAGGTCACTATATTTATTTGTGAATTTTTGAGGTTAATTTTATATATTTTATTAGTATTCCTCATTCTCAAGATTTATCGAAGAAAAATAAATTGTTAAATTTATTACATTTAAGGTTAGTATATTTATTTGTATATTTTTGGTGTTATTTTTTATATATTTTTTCATATTTTCCTTATGTTTTATTAATCAATTACTTATTTTTGGATTAAACAAAAAAATATATATATAAATAAAAGAAACGGTTGAAACTATTTTTTATATATAAAAAAGTTATTTTTCGAAGTTAATCTGCGTTCGTACCTTCAAACGTGCATATTTTGGTTTTACATGTTTATTATGTTTCTTTGGAAGAAAATGATGTCTACTCGTCTATGTGAAAATCCACACATCAGATGTGTCATGTTGATATTAGGCAAGTAACGTCGGATAACGAAAGCTTGCATAAGCAAAGGCTTTCATGCATGTGCCGTGGCGTGTGCACATCTACTTGGTAACATCGGCATCGGGCAATGACATGCCCCATTAAAAAATACCAGTGTTATTTGGGAAAATGACGTCTGTCAATGGAAAGCAACAATGGTAACATGACATTGCTCGTAGACCACTTGTATTGGTCCTGGCCTTTGCACATGGCATAGTAGATATTGGTAGTGGACTGTCCACGTCGGTCATGGTTTGTTCACATTGCTAAGTCATTATTGGGTGTGGAATGCCGAAATATCCCTATCCCTACATACAACTGTCACGACCCAAACTGGGCCGCGAGTGGCACCCACACTTATCCTCCTATGTGAGCGAACCAACAAATCTAACCCCAACATTTCAACCATAATAAACAGAATATAATGCGGAAGACTCAAAATCTTATTAATATACCTAATAAATAAACATTCTAAAGTTTATCAACTTATTATCCCCAAAATCTGGAAGTCATCACACCAAGAACATCTATCCTCAAATTTCTAATTCTAAGAGTATTTAAGAAACTAAAATAAGTAACAGAGATGGTCCATGTCCGAACTTCAAGACATCAAGACGTGAAGGAGAGAATCCAGCACGAGCTAGGAGTAATAGCTCACCCTGAAATCTGATATGCTGAAGACTGGCTAGAGTTGCGGACGAGTCGAAGTCGATGGTACATTTTCTGCACTCCACAATTAACAAAGAGAAACATACAAGTAGGGGTCAGTACAAGGAACACGTACTGAGTAGGTATCATCGGCCAACTCAAAATAGAAAGAAATATACATTGAGTAATAATATAAAATCAACTATAGCACTTAACATGTGATAAGCAACAAACAACATGAACAAGTGTCAATAACAATAAAGTAAACACGTATTAAGTCAACGGTATCAAGATCACACCTTAGGAATCAAGCCTCCACACAATACTCATTTGGGAAATAGGTTCTTTAAGTTTGAGTATATTCCATAGTCCAAGATTCATTCTCTTTATTCCTCTTGTGTCGGAACGTGACACTCCGATCCCCTAATACTACGTGTCGGTTTGTGACACCCGATCCATTAATACTACGTGTCGGTTCGTGACACCCGATCCACTAATACTACGTGTTGGTTCGTGACACCCGATCCCCTAATACTACGTGTCGGTTCGTGACACCCGATCCCCTAACACTACGTGTCGGTTCGTGACACCCGATCCCCTAATACTACGTGTCGGTTCGTGACACCCGATTCATTAATACTACGTGTCGGTTCGTGACACCCGATCCATTAACCTCATTCTTTTAGTTAATTAGGCCTTCTTTTATATCAAGGCATCATCATTAATAGAGTGGATTTAAGGTTTTTAAGATTCCACAGTATCATCATTATAATCCATCACCATTTACATAATCACAACATGCAACAACACAATTAAGCATATAGAAGACTTTACAACACCACCCAATACATATCAATCGCTATTTAGAGTTTACTATGAAATAGAATAAACAATAACCTACCTCCACCGAAGAATAGTGATCCAGCAAGCTACTTCTCAAAGTCTTTGCTTTCCTCTTCGCTTCTCCCTCTCTCGCTCGTTCTTTCCTCTCTTCTTTCTCTTTTTCTTTTTACCCTCATTATCATATAATTCATTATGATAAAAGTAACCCATTGTTTATTTTAAGCTTATCTCCTTTAACCCCCAAGTAAATAAGTTATTAAACTTACCCACTAATTTCATACAGTTTGTCATAAATAGTCCAAAACACCCCGAAAAACTTTTAGCACAAATCCGACCTTGTTGAGGTTACGCTGCTCGTGACGGCCCGTCGTACCTGCGACGGTCCGTCCTGCAGGGGCGTCACAGAGTTCAGAGACTCAACTTCAGTAAAAAGGTTTGTAACGGCCCGTCGTATCTACGACGGTCCGTGCTGTAATTTCGTCGCAAAGTTCAGAGAGTTGATTCCCCGTACCCAAATTTCAGAGTTTAAGTGTTTTGGCACGAAGACACTCGACGGTCCGTCATGACCATGACGGTCCGTCGTGTGATCCATCGACACAGTCAGTTATTATCAAAAGTAATTCTACTGCTCAAAACGACTAAACAGGTCGTTACAACAACATCACTCAAGGACTGCACACATCTAATGTGGCATGTGCATATCTTGTAAGCGACGTTAGCTAATGGATGCGGTTTTAACAAGGCCTGCACACATGGATGCGGAATATGCGTATCAGGCAAGGGACGTCCGCCAATAGCTTGCGGCATCAGCCAAGGACTACATGTACAATTGTGGCATGTTCACATTTAGCAAGCGACTTTTGCTAATGACATACAATATCAACCAAGGATTTTACGCATCAGATGTGGCCTATGCACATAACTTAGTCAATGTTGGCTGTGGACTAACCGCATCGGCCGTGGTTTAAGAACTTTTCTTAGTCAGTGTCGAGCGTAGAATGCTGGAATCACCCTCTGTAAAAAAACCCTAAAAAATGATAAGATAGTAAATGCTTAATAAATAGAGAATGCCTACGATTAGACCAGGGTTCACACATATAGATGCGCATATAACCAGACCTCGGAACCCTTGCCACAGCCAAGACAACTAACTTTGGGAGTTAGTTGAGCTTTGAAATTTCAGGTTCTACCATGTATGTCTCTCTCGAATATGAAGATTTACTTGAAGGAGTCTTTAATGGACTTAAAAAGAGTAAATCTTAGGTTTGAACGGTGTAGAGGTAATATGGTCATTTTCCTCTCTAAGGGTAGTATCATTATTATCCTTAATATGTAAAAAATTATTTAATTAATAAGGTGGAGGGGAAATTTGGGGAGAGAGGGCCAAAATTGGGCTCTTGAAGTGAAGTCTTGTTGTACCCAGGTTCGAACCAAAGTGGAAGGAATGAATTAATGTGATTTTTATTTAAGATATTGAATTAATGTAATTAATTAATTAATTATTATTATTCATTAGTTGATTTAAAACAAAATCATAATCATATTGTTTTTAAATAAACAAAACCTTATTGACTAAGTCCTAAAACTAGACTCCTAATCCTCCTACAACTCCCACTCTCTCACGTTTATCTCTCCACTCTCACGCTCAATCTCTCTTCTTCTTTCTCATGTACTCTTTCTTAAAAATAAGAGTCAAGAGAAGAAAAATAAAGAAAGTTCTGCACACTTGAAGAACTCACACGAAATCACAAGAAAACAAACGTTAATCGCACACTAAGCTGAGGGAGGTTGCCATTCGAGTGGAGTTGACTTTGAGGAGACATAGACGTGATCTTGGGTGGATTTTTTGGGCATAAAGTCTAGAGTTTAACGTCAAAAAGGTATGGGTTCTCTTTTCTCTTGGTCCCCTACCAAGAAACCCCTTAAGGTTAAAAATATTCATTCCAAAAACTAGGATTGTTCCCTGTTGCATGTCCCTGTTACTAGCTCCTATTGAAATATACGTTGGTTATGTTCTCTTGTAGAAAAATAGGGATGAAACATGTTTTCGTGATGTTAATTGGTTTATATGTATGTTTAGAATTATGTGACTTATGTTGATGTCTCCAAAAATGTAACTACGTGTGTATGTGTGTGTTGCTGTGGCTATTGTTAATGGTTTATGACTTGAAATGGCATGATAGTTCTTTATATTCCATGTACACTTGATGTAAATGTGATGTTCATATTAGTTGAAATATGGCTTATTTGAGGGATAATGCCTTGGATAATGAATATAGGAGGACGCATCTAAAACATTCTAAATGCACTACAAAATTCCCATAAGAACTTAAGTGTAACTTGATGACAGGATGCTGAAAAATTCAAAGAAAATTTCCAATTTCTACTGATGAATTTCGGTCAGCAAAAGGGTTCACAATGTTGAAAAAATGAATTAAAACAACTGAGGTCATGGAGGATTGAACCTGTAATCTCACCATGTTAAAAACTATTAAAAATAAAGAAGTAAAAAGAAATTTTGTCAAATGGATTCGAACCATGGTATTGGCTGGAAAATGTAACATAAAAGAAAAAAAAAAGAAATAAGAGGAATGGTATTCGAACTCACCACCTCTCAATCAGATTTATGGATGAGTAAAAGAAAAAAAATGTGAGGTGAGGGAATCGATCCCACGACCTCTAGGCAGTGAAGGAGAGTAAAGAAAATGAAAGAAAAGAAATGTGAGGCGTGGGAATCGAACCCACGACCTCTAGGCAGTGAAGGAGAGTCAAAGTAAATGAAAGAAAAGAGATGTGAGGCGTGGGAATCGAACCCAGGACCTACGCATTTAAAGATAAAAATTAAAAGAAATTAAAGAGGGGTTGTGGGTGTTCGAACTAGAACCCCTCGGCCAAAGGAGAGAAATTTAAAGGCAATGAAAATAAAATGTAAATGAGGTTGTGAGGGTTCAATCGCACATCCTCTTAGTTCCATTAAGCAAAAAATTAAAATAGAAATTAAGGGAAATATAAAATGAAGGCATTGGGGCTCACACTTGAGTCCCCAAGCCGTATGGATCAAATCAAAATGAATTAACAAATGTAATTGTTGTTCGAGGGATTTGAAAAACGGTTCCCTTGCCCAAATTTCGTATTGATACATAAGTCATACGTGAATTAAATGTTCAAGAATAATACAACCTACTTAGATCGAAATTGACATCTTGTCATAAATACAATATGCATAAGTGTTGTACCACATAATCATAGGAATATAGGAATCACTTAAACGAACTATGAATGAAGCCTCATGGCTTGTATGTATAGATCCATAAGTCTAACATATGTTTTAAAAAATAATAAGTGAACCTAAGGTGTATGTAATGAAATGATGTAACCCTAGATTGGTTAAGTAAGAGTGTAAAACACACTAAATAGCAAAGTGCATTGGCATATAATGAATTGAACATTCACGTTAAAAGGGTGAGTAATTAATAAGAACAAATGTTCTAATATTAATGAATGTGGTGAAAGCATGATATGAGGTTAATGCAAAAGATAAAAGCAATCTCAAATGAGCCTAAGTAAATGTTACCAAAACGTACTCACCTGTGAGAGTGTAAAGTCAATGAAGAGACCATTCTCTATTAACACTCTAATAAAAGTATTGATTTTAACATACGTAATACTACAAATGAGATGATAAATAATCTTTTGAGCTATGATGTTTTCATACTAGAAGCCAGCTTCCATAATGTATGAGTTGAATGTAATGGAGCTTTATACTGAGCCCCGATAGACTAGCTAAGAGTGGTGATTCCTTCTATCGGTAAGGGTGGAGGTTCACATAACTCTCATGAGATGAGATTGGTTGGCATGACGTGTATGGGTCTCCTTATATCTATATATCTGTAAACCTATACTGCAATTATAGGGATCTAGATGGGTTTAATTCCCATGTACGCTAGCATGTTCAGAGTCACTTTAGCCAGTTAATCCACCTCTATTCGGTGTGGGGGAGACACTGGATTTCATGATTCTCACATGATCTATGTTTGTTAAAGTTAAAGTTCCCAAAGAATGAATGAGGCCAGCCTCAAATGATGGACATAGTGAAATGAACGATACCGAAGGTGTAAGAATAGGATTATTAAGAGGTGAGCTAGGCTGAGGTAATCACGCTAGGTGATTCTTTTTGATTGCACAAAAACCTGATGAAAGTCTTAAACTACATCCTAGGTATGACTGGTGATTGCACTAGTATATGAAAAAATAAAAAATAAAGTACGTATGAATGACTGAAGCAAACTCTATGTTTGCTAAAGAAGGCTGCCTAGTTGAGGTGCCATTTGTTAAGCCCTCATTTTGGGAAGTCAAAAACGTCAAGTCCATGATCCTATGGTCTCATGGCATACGAAAGAATGATATGATACGTGAAATAGTTATGTGCTATTTGCAAAATTATTAGTTTGATGAAGCATGTTACACTCATGGCATGACTTTCAAAATCCAAATTTTGCTGGTCCATTAAATTTCCTAATACAAATTTGGCAAGTCAACTAGTTTGACTTTCCATAAATCATGTTGTTAGGAAAGAGAAATTCTTTCACATGCATGTCCTGTGTGTGGTCTTGCATATACCCATATTTAGTACAAGTGTGTACTAATTCCATACAATTATCTATGTTTAGATGCAGGCATAGGTGGACGTTAGATCGTACGATAGAACGTTACAGCTATCCGGACAGGGAGCTTTCATCTCGACTTGGTAGGCCCTCAAGCTTTTGAGGCTGTCTACTGTTATTATCTAGCTTAGATGTAGGCATTAGCTAGTAAAGCATATTCCACTAGTGTTTCATTTCCCACTTCATTTTAGTTTTTGTATGGGTGCCGTTTTGGCAAGTACACATTTAATTTAGCTATGAATTATTTCTTTCATTTGATGATCTAAATATTAGATGGTTTATTGTGAAATTAATGAGTTTAAGTAGAATGTCTTATACGAATGTAAATAACAAAAATTTGAAATTTTCCGCAAAAAAATTAACGTAGATAAAGTGAAGATGACGTATGTAGTCTTGTCTACGACCTCTTAGAAGTCAACGATGCCGGTGTCATCTGGTGTCTAGATTCCAGTCGTGACACCCTCGTTCTACAAACAACCATATGTGAAAATCAGTCATTCCATGCCCGCATAGCTTTAGTTTGCACACAATGGTCAACCGACGTTAGACTTAGTCTGCTCGAATCATTTTTAGGATGCACAAAATTGTAAATTGACGTTGGACATTGGATGCCAACCTCGTTCGAAGCCTGCAGACATCTGTCTGCCTACGTCAAACATGGCATGACAACATCTTCTGTATCCTTCACACATCGCTCTACCAACATCAAATGTGTCCTTCCCACATTATTTGTAGACTATTAAAAATCTGTGTGCCAACATCAGATGTTGCCTGGCAGCATCATCCGTAGCCTGCGCACATCGGTGTACGGATGTCGTCCAGCGAAAAGAAAATCAGCAAAGGCGTGCACACATCAAACGTTACATGTGGTCATTATAACATTCTGGAAAGTCTTATGTCTAAATAAGAGCTTAGTAAGACCTTAGTATAGCCTATTAATGGTACATAGTCACCTCAATGCCCAATATTGAGAAATATTGGGCATAGTCTAGAAAAATTAGCTATGAGATATTAGCCAATTTTGTATATACAAATATGAGATATACTTTTTGTGTGTCATACGCCAATCCAAGATTGATGTTTAAGAAATGCATCTGCAATGAAGACCCGAAGCGAATAAAATATATTTCGTCCAACTCACAAAAGGTATGAGGCATCCAAGTGTCAAACCTAGATACCATGGTACATGATCAATTAAAATGATCATGTAGATTAAACAGTACCCAAAGACATGGTGAGGATTCTTGGGACAATAATTAAACATTCCCAAATGATCCATTAACATAAATTATATAGTAATGTGCAACAAATCCATGTGCAAAAACATGGGCTAACCGACCGAGAAGGGGGGGCTACGCGACATGCTAACCGAATTTGTTTAGGCAGTAAGGGGCATGTGCGCGGACGGGTCCAGCAAGGTAAGGCCGGGATTCCTAACCAACTCAAAACCCTATAAAACTTAACCAACTAGCTAAATAACCTAGGATAAATAAATAAGTACCATCCAAGGGACTCAACAACCAAAGACCTAGTCGGCTGACACCTAACTAACCTAAATAACTTAGGGACAAGCTAGTACCTAAGCTAGGATGGTCTAGAGTTGTTAGTTGTGGTCCTAGTTACTTAGGGGTATTTTTATAATTTTTTGAGTACATATATAATTAATTAATTAATCAAATTAATTAAACTAAGCATTGGTCAGCCGAGACACTTAGTCAAAAATGCAATCAGCTAAGTCAATGGTCCTCCTATGTTTAGTCAATTTAGGAGGGGTATTTTAGTAATAAAATAATTCATTCATTAATTAAGTTAATTAATATTAAATTGAAGAATTCAACATCTGGTCCAAAAACCTAGTAATCACGTCGATTCACAAAATACTCACGACTAAGGCAGTAAACAACAAACCATAAGAACGCAAGAACGTTAGAGGCTTTTCTTAGGCGATTTCAAGGATGTAAAGGATTTTGTTAGGGTGATCTTCATAGATTCGAATCTACATAAGGTATGGTTTTATATACTGTAATTCTTTCTCCAAGAGAACATTCTTTCCATCAATTCAATGATCCTGAAAACTAGGGTTGTCCCCGTGTTCTCGTCGAACTCCCTTTTCCCTAGTATCATTTTCGATTCAATATTTATTACTTTAGAGATCATGTTGTTTGTATATGGTGTTGGCTGATCTTATTTTTACTGTTCTTGAATTATGAATGTCGAACTAACTATTAATTGAACACGTTTGTCGCTAAGGGTTCCGTACATGAATTATAGAATGATGTATTACTAAGATAAGTTTCGAAAATGTTAAGTGTGATGTGTGACGTATTAATGCACATTTAATCTAACTTTATAAAAATTTTACATTCATCAAATGATACTATGATGCTGTTCCAAATGCTTATAAAGGTTATGCCTAATGTCATGAATTAAGATTGGCTTGAAAGATTAGTATGAAATCACATCTTGAATGAATTGACTATTTGGTTCCAATAAAATTGGCTAACACTACTTTGTCAATATGCTAATGTCTAGGAGCTTATGTAATGGCTAAAGGATTTTACATATTCAATTTAAATATGAACATAGTAAAATCGGCTTATACCAACAAAAATGGTTATGTAGTTTGATATTCAAATGTTGAGCCAACACTTATTATATGTTAATGTTTTGCAGTTACAATATAAAATGTATTATATGCACTTCTAAAGTAACATGAATAAATCCATAACCAAGGTCATGACATTCATTAAGATAACTCCCAACATGCTATACAAGAATTAACCATGAACATATGTAACTCATTGAAAGAAGTGCTCATCGTCCATAAACGATGAAATGAAGCTACTACACTAAAGTAAAGATGTAACGTGATATATAACATAATAAAAGGTGTCTAATTTAAGTAAGTGGATAGAATGATGTGTTAATGGAAGTGAGACAAGTATTAATTACACCTAAGCTACTATTATAAAAGAATACTCATGAATGAAGGTGTTAGAATGTACTATACTAGTATCATTAACAACTAAGGATTATATGTAAGGATAGTTCACATTCATCAATGTAAAGTAAGGATGATATGTAAGGATGATTCAAATTTCGTCAATATAAAGTAAGGATGATATCTAAGAACAATTCATATTTAATCAATGTAAAGTAAGTATGGCATGTCATTAAATGAGTAAGTAAATCTCAATCAAGAAGCAAGATTCCATAATGCTTGAGCACCTCTAAAAGATAAAGAAGATAAAGAAAGTAAGCACAACATCGATAGACAAGTTATGAACATGTTCTTGCACGTGTAATTCTCATGAGACGAGGCTACCACCAATGTGGATAAGTAGTATCATTATTGTCCCTAGTCTTCGAACTATGTCTAGCAAACAGAGGAAGTAGACAGTGGTTTCAACCAAAGCGAGCTAGGCATGTTCAGCTTAACTTTAGCCGGTGATTCCACCCCTTTTTCAGTTTGGGTTAGACACTACATTTCATGTTTAGCTCACATCATATATGTTGGTTAATGATCACGACATGTTCTTGGTTCATTATAGCATGATCACTCTTTTTTGATGTAGAGTAAACACTTGAGATGGATTCCACCTAGCCAGGGAACACGCTTTTTCAATGGGGGACAAATACTGGATTCCATGAGTAGCTCACTTGGTCTAGATTCATTTTAACCGGTGAATCACCTTTTTTTGGTGTGGGGAATACACTGGTTTTCACGTTATCTCGTATGATATTATTCCATTTGATGTATCTATCAAAGTTAGAATAAATTATGATGATGGGACAAATGTTAAAAGTGAGAAATAAAGAAGATAATAAGAATGTTAATTGCAAATGCTACAGTCATAAAGTTTCAGCAAATAATAGGCAAAGCCAATTAAGATTGACTTATAATGACTTCTTATATGATGCCAATAAAGGGAAGTAGAAACATAATATTAAATAAATAAATTATAACTTCCCCAATATGAAAGTAATGAAATATGTGACATAGCCAATAGAGATTTGCTCATGAGATGTTAGTGAATATATAAAGTAATGAATGATTCATTTTAAGATAGTGAAATCATTCCTCAGTCCTTGAATTACTTATATCGATTCATTGTGAGTATGAGACTACAATGAATCATTGAACATATAAGTAAAACATAGGACTAAAGGAATCATTGAACTACACTACAAAAAGAAGAACAAGACTTAAAATAAAACTAAATATGAGAATGTGAGCTCTCGGGTTGGGGTTGATCAAATGTTCAATTCTTTGCCCGAGTTGTTCTAAGACCATGTTGATGAACTAGTGTCTTGTAAAAATATAGAAAATAAGTTGTGTGGTTTGAATTCATTAAAATACATCACATTCATACAAGAATTAACAAATAACGAATTAGGAAAGTCTATTGATGTTGCTTAGGAAGAGCTTTCATTGATCATGCATAGCTTTATGTGTATGTGTGTATACACCCATACTTATTATAAGTGGTGTACTAAACCCCTACTATTTACCATTTTTATAGGTGCAGGTCAGAGGGCAGATTGTCGACACTTGTAGCAGTTTGGATTTCAGTGTTTTCTTCAGACCATTTAGTAGGTCTTCTTGATTTCAAGGATGACACATGCATTAGTCTACCTTAGTTTGAGACTCTATAACTTGGTTTGTTGGAACCATGGGTGAATAATGAGGTAAAATCTAACTAAAATAACAATTCTAGAAAAGTGTCTTGCATGTATTGATAATTCTTTTACTTAGAAGTGTTTTTAACGGATGGCCAGCGTTAGTTTTCGCCTTAATGCTACTAGATGGACCAATGAGGTAGATAATAGTAAAAGAATTATCAACATAGATTTAGTGTATACTAGCTAATAGGCTAGTATTGATTGGTACGAGGTAATAACTTAGTCAAATATCTAATACAATACTTAATATGAGGTAAAGGTAAGGGTTAGTACAACAACACACGTAGCCTGACCAAGGTGCGGAGTGAAATTTTCTAGATTTTGGACCAAGGATTTATAAATACATAACTTATCACTTTGCATGCAAGATACTAGGAAAGAATTGTTATAGTTAGAATTCTAAAAGTAGGAACCTGTGGGGAACACTTATACCCTAGTTACTTTTATTAATTGATTAAACTCCAGCATTTGAATCTTTTAGTTGTCTACTTTAATTTACCTAGCTATTTTCATTCATTTAGAAATAAACCCCCCCATATATTATCTTTCCTTTCTAAGGAAATAATTGACTAAATAATGGTAATAATAGATTGAAGTTAAGTCTGAACTATTTTTCTCGTGGGAACGATCCCATCCCCATTAGTTGGGTTCTTTACTTGATACAACCGCTTTACTTCTTATTTGAGAAGTAAGTTTGAGTGTATCAGCACTCAGGTAACGCTGCTCATTCAGGTAATTAAAGTGCCAAAGTGAATAACTCTGGCCCCAGAAAGGGGAATGATGGTAATGTCCAACGAACCAACAAGCCTTGTGGTAATTGTAGGTGTTCACATGGAGGTGAATACTTGGTAGGTACTAACATATGCTTCTGGTGGGTAAAAAGAGGGAACATGGTCCTAGATTATCCACAAGTGAGTAATCAAGCAAAGGTAAATGCTCAGCCTCGCTCAATTGCAAATGTTGTAGTAGAACCTTCAAGGAGGAACTTGTTCTATGCGCTGAAGGATAGAGATGAGCTAGAGAAGTCAGCTAATGTAGTCACGTGTACGTTACATGTCTTTACTTTTCCTATGTATGCATTATTAGATCTAGAATCCACTCTATCATTTGTCACTCCATTGATAGCTAGTAGATTTGCTGTGCTGCTTGAACTCTTGCATGATCAAATTTTTGTAAATACTCCCATAGGAGATGACATTAGAGCTGATAAAGTATACGAAAATTTCCCAATTCATGTCCATGATATAGTCACTCACGCTGATCTAGTGGAGTTATCCATGCTCGATTTTGTCACTGTCATGAGTATGGATTTGCATCACAAGTGTTAACCCACAATAGACTGTCGAAACAGGATAGTGAGGTTTAAGTTTCCAAATAATTTAGAACTACCATGGGAAGGGCGTGGTTCGAGTCTAGTCGGATTAATAGTTTCACACATAGAGTCCAATAATATGATAGCTAAGTGTTATTTATACCACATAGTTAAAGTCAATAACATAGATCATGAAGTCCCTTCAATAAATTTTGTGTCAATAGTGAATGAGTTCCCAGATCTCTTTCGGGAGTATTTACCAAGAGTCCCCCCTGAACGTGAGATTGAATTTGGTGTTGATTTAGATCCCAACAGCAAGACAATTTTTATTCCCCCGTATAAGATTGCACCAGCTGAACTCAAAGAGTTGAAGTTGACGTTAAAAAGAACTAATTGATAAGGGCTTCATCCGGCCGAGCATATCCCCACGGGGTGCTCCAGTATTGTTCGTAAAGGAAAAGGATGGAAACCTTAGAATGTTCATCCATTATTGGAAACTCAACAAAGTCACTATAAAGAATTAGTACCCTCTTCCAAAAATTGACAATCTGCTTGACCAACTCCAAGGTTCAAGTGTTTTCTCAAAGATACACCGTTGGTAAGGCTACCATGACCTTAGAGTTAGGCGAGAAGACGTCCCTAAGACATTTTTCATACTAGCTATGTGCACTATGAGTTTCTGGTCAAGTCATTCACTCTCACTAATGCACCAGCAGTGTTTATAGACCTTATGAATAGGTTCTTCTGTGAGTACCTTGATTCCATTGTCATAGTATTCATAGATGACATTCTCATATACTCTAAGTTTAAAGAAGAGCATGAGATACACTTAATAAATACATTGTAAGTACTGATAGAACCTAAGCTATATGCAAAGCTCACCAAAATGATAATTCTAGTTAAGATAATTTACCTTACTTGGTCATATGGTTACCGACAAAGGTATTGAAGTTGTACCTAAGAAGGTTGAGGCGGTTAAGAATTTGCCGAGACCCCTTACTGCTACAGATATTCGGAGCTTTTTTAGTTTAGCCAATTATTATCGCAGGTTTGTCGAAGGGTTTTCCACTATTGTTGCGCCATTGACTACAGTGACAAAGAATAAGGCAAAGTTTGAGTGGTTCGAGAAATATGGAAATAGTTTTCAAGAACTCAAGGACTGCCTTACTTCAGCCGCAGTGTTGTCGTTGCGGAGAAGTTGTAAAGGGTACATGGTATATTTTGATGCTTCTTGAGTAGGTTTGGGATTTGTTAACATGCAGAATGGTAAGGTGATTTCATACATATCAAGGACATTGATAATCCACGAAAATAACTACTCTGCCCACGATCTAGAAGTAGTCATGGTTTTCTTTGTGTTGTAGATGTGGAGACATTAAATACATTTTGTACGTGTTTATGTTTATACTAACTGTAAGAGTCTTCAGTATGTATTCACACAGAGGGAGTTTTTAATCTTCGTAAGAAGAGATGGCTAGGACTTCTGAAGGATTAGTACATGAGTGTGACCTATTACCCAGGAATGGCCAATGTAGTAGCCAATGCATTGAGAAGACTAAACATGGGCATCGTTTCACATATTGATGATCAGTCTAAGGAGCTAGTCAAAGAGGTGCACCAATTGGCAAGATTGGGTGTACGGCTGATAGATTCACTATGTGGGGGTTTTTTGATTCACTCAAATTCGAATCCTCATTAGTTGTAGATACTAAAGCCAATCAAGACCTTGACCCATTACTCATAGATTTGAAAAGTAGTCAGTATTGAGTAAGTTTAATGAGTCATTCTCATTAGGTAGAGATGGCAAACTTTGATATCATAAAAGATTATGTGTGCCCAATGTGAATTATTTGAGGTCAAGTATTTCGTAGAAGCTCATGGTTCCCGATATTTCACCCATCCAGGTGCCACAAAAATGTACCAACACCATAAAGAGGTCTATTTGTGGGAAGGCATGAAGAGAGATATCTCTATGTTCGTGGAGGAGTGTCTGAATTTCAACCACGATAAGGCCGAACACCTTAAGCTTGGAGGTCTAACTAAGACAATTGAAATCCCAATGTGGAAGTGGGAAGCTATTAAAATGTGTTTTGTGGTTGGTATTCCAAAGACTAGGAAACTACATGATTCTATTTGGGTTATTATTGACAGAATGACCAATTACGCTCACTTCATACCTTTGAAGTTTACTTTCAAGGCCGAAGACTATGCGAAGCTTTATATAGATTATATAGTTAGATGACATGTGATTCTTCTATCTATTATTTCGGACAGATGGGCTCCATTCACTTCTCATTTTTGGAAATATCTCCACAATATTTTGGGTACACAGGTGAAACTTAGTACTACTTTCCAACCAATGATAGATTGGCAAGCAGAGCGTTCCATCCATACCCTTGAAGACATGTTGAGAGTATGTGTTATTGACTTCAAGGGCAATTGGTATGATCACTTGCCACTGATATATTTCTCTTAAAATAATAGCTACCATTCCTATATTGGAATGGAACCTTTCGAGGAATTTATGGCCGAAAATGAAGATCTCCGATTGGCTGGTTCAAATTAGGAGAATCACCCATCCTTGGTCCCTAGATTGTGTATGAGGCGGTGGAAAAGGTGAAGATGATTAGGGATAGATAGTCTACTGCTTACAGTCATCAGAAATCCTATCTAGATAACCGAAACATAGATCTTGAATTTGAGGTAGGTCATCAAGTCTATATAAAGATATCACCCATGGAAGGGGTTATGAGGTTTGGGAACAAAGACAAGTTGAGTCCAAAGTATATAGGTCCTTATGAGATCTTGCAAGTGAGAAACGTTGCATATGAGCTAAAATTACCTCAAGACTTTGCTTCTGTTCATCCAATGTTTCACGTTTCTATTCTTAAGAAATGTCTAGGTGATCCAGCAGCTATCATGCCTATTGAGGGGTTAAGATTTGATGAGAACCTTTCTTATAGAGAGGTTACAATAAATATTTTAGATCACCAAGTGAAGCGGCGAGGAACAAGGAGGTTGCCACCATGAAGGTCTTCTGGCGGAACCATCTTGTTAAGGGAGCAATGTGAGAGGCCGATGCAAATATGAGATCCCGCCACCCTCATTTGTTATGTTCTTAAGGTTAGATATTCTCTTTCTCATTCTGGTTTTATTTACAGAAACTCTAAGTTCAACTTCTTTAGTCGATTTGGTTTGATAGGTTATTAATCGTATGTCCTATAATGGCACTATGTGAGTTAAAATTAAGTCATGTTTGCATTTCATGTTGCTATTTTTGTGTAGCATAGACCTGATTTTTGTATTGCATGAGTTTTGATGTGCATTAAGTTAATTGTGATGTGAAGGAAATTCCTCAATCTCAAATATGAAGCATCAGATAATCTTGAATGTTATGCATCATCTAAATAAGTGTGAATCAGATATTCACAAAAGAGAAAAGTTTAAGCATGATTAAGTAACTTCCGAAAATCACCCTCTTTGATTATATGATGTGTAAGTCCCATTCGGTGACGAATGTTTATAAGGGGGGATAATGTAACATTCCGGGAAATCATATGTCTAACGAATAGCCTAGTATACCCTTAGAATATCCCCTTAGGGGTACGTTGGTAGATCAATGCCATATATTTAGCAGTATTGGGCATAGTGTAGAAAAATTGGCTAAGAGATATAAGCCAGATTTCTATATACAAATATGATATATTCTTTGTGGGATGTCATACCCCAATCCAAGATTGATGTTTACGAAATGTACCTGCCATGTAGACCCTAAGATAATAAAATATATTACGTCTAACTCACAAAAGGAATGAGATATCCAAGTGTCAAGCCTTGATACCATGATACATGATAAATTAAAATGATGATGTAGATTAAGCAGTACCCAAGGACATGGTGAGGGTCCTTGGGAAAATAATTAAACATTACCAAATGAGCCATTAATATAAATTATTTAGTAAAGTCCAACAAACCCACGTGCAAACACATGGGCTAACCGACCGAGAGGGGGATCACGCGACATGCTAACAAAATTTGGTTAGGCGTTTATGGGCATGTGCCCGGACGGGTCCGGCAAGGTGGGGTAGGGATTCATAACTTAATAAACACCCTAACTAACTTAACCAACTATATAACTAACCTAGGATCAATCAAAACGGACCAGCCAAGGGACCTGACAACCTAAGGCCTAGTCGGGTGACACCTAACTAACCCAACTAACATAGGGACAATTTAGTACCTAACCTAGGATGGTTGTAAGTGTTTAGTTGTTGTCCTAGTGACTTAGGGATGTTTTGGTAATTTCCTTAAGTCCCATATTTAATTAATTAAGCCATGTAATTAATTAAATATAGCATTGGTTAGCCGAGAGAAAGATTCAAAATTGCTATTAGCTAAGTCAATGGTCCTCCTATATCTAGTCAACTTAGGAGGGGTATTTTAGTAATTAACTAATTAATTTATAAATTAAGTTATTTAATATTAAATTAAATAATTTAATATCAGTTCAAAAAATGTAAAATCACGCCCATTGGCAAGATACTCACGACTAAGGCAGTAAATAGCCAACCGCAAGAACGGTAGATGGTTTTCTTGGGAGATTTCAAGGGTTTTAAGTATTTCATTAGGGTGATCGTCGCAGATTCGAATCTACATAAGGCATGAGTATCTCTCCTGGACATCTTTCTCCAAGAGAACTTTCTTTGCAACAATTCAAAGATCTTGAAAGCTGGAGTTTTTCGCGGTTGTCGTCTAACTCTCTTGTCCCTAGTATCCTTTTTGATTCAATGATGAATAGGTTATAGATCATGTTGTTTGTATGTGGTGTTTTATGATCTTATGTGTAATTTTCTTGAATTATGATTGTTTAATGAACTATGAATTGAACTAGTTTTATGCTAAGGGTTCCATACGTGAATTAAAGAATAATGTAATATTCACATAAGTTTCGAAAATGTTAAGTGTGATGTCTAACTTTTTAATGCATATTCACTGTTAATTTATGAAGATGTTACATTCATTAAATGTTAGTATTATGCTGTCCGAAATGCTTAAAAACGTTATGCCTAAATTCATGAACGTAGAAAGGCTTGAAAGATCACTATGAAATCACATATTTTATAAATTGACTACCTGGTGCCAATAAAATTTGCTAACTCTACTTTGTCAATATGAATGCATTCTAATGTCTAGGAGATTATGTAAATGATTGAAAGATTGTCTGAAGGTTCATACATATTCAATTTAAATATGAACATACGTAAAATTAGCTTATACCAATAAAAATGGTTATGTAGTTTAATATCAAAATGTTGAGCCAATACTAATTATATGCTAATATTGTGTAGTTAAAATATCAAATATAATAAAAGCAATTCTAAATTAAAATCAATAAATCCCTAACCAAGGGAATGACATTAATTGGTACAACACTCAATATGCTCAACAAGAATGAACCATGAACATATGTACCTCATTAAAAGAAGTGTTCATCTTCAAGAAACGATGAAATGAAACTACTACACTAAAGTAAAAAAGTAACGTGAGTTATAGAATAATCAAGGTGGTTTAATTTAAGTAAGTGACGATAATGGGGTGTTTTATTGACTGGGAAAAGTCTTAATTATACCTAACCTACTATGTTAAAAGAATACTCACGAATGAAAGTTTTAGAATGTGAGAGACTAGTCTCATTAACACCTAAGGATGATATATAAGGACAATTAACATTCATCAATATAAATTAAGGCTGATATGAAAGGATAATTCACATTTCATCAATTTAAAGTAAGGATGATATCTAAGGACAATTCACATTTCATCAATGTAAAGTATGGATGATAAGTCAGCAAAATATTAAGTAAATCTCAATCTAGAAGAAAGTTTCCATAAAGCTTGAGTCAACTATAAAAGATAAAGAAGATAATGCAAGTGGGCACAACACCGGTAGACTAGTTATGCGCATGTGCTTGCTCATGTAAGTCTTATGAGTTGAGGCTACCACCGAGGTGGATAAGTAGTCTCATTATGTCCCTACTCTTCTAACTATGCCTATATAACATAGGAACTAGCCACTGGTTTCCACCTAAGCGATCTAGGAATGTTCGGTTTCACTTTGGCCATTGATTCCACCCATTTTCGGTGTGGGGATAGAATGTTTTTATTTTTAGATCACATGATCTATCTTAGTTAATGCTCATGATATGGTCTTAGTTCATTGTAACCGTGACACACTCCTTTTCAGTGTGGAGTGAACACTTGACATGGATTCACCCTTAGCGAAGGATCACCACTTTTCGGTGTGGGACAGTCATTGGATTCCATGAGTAGATCACATGGTCTAGATTAATTTTAACCGGTGAATCACCTCTTTTCAGTGTGAGGAACACACTCGATTTCATGTTAACTTGCATGATACTATTCCCTATGATGTCTCTTTGAAAGTGAGAATGAATTATTATGATGGAACTTATATTAAAAGTGAGCAACGAATAAGAGCTTAGGAATGTCAATTTCCAATATCACACTCATAATGTTTCAGCAAATAATAGGCAAAGCCAAATACGATTAGATTATAATGACTTCTTATATGATTCAAATAAAGCGAAGTAGAAACATAATGTCAACTGAAAACCTTATAACTTCCCTAACATGAATGTAATAATATATGTGGCATAGCCAATAGATACTGGCTCATGAGATGTTAATGAATATATAAAGTACTGAATGACTCATTGTATAATAGTGAAATTATTCCTTAGTCCTTGGATTACTTACATCGATTCATTGTGAGTATGAGACTAAAATGAATCATTGCACTTGTAAGTAAAACATAGGACTAAAGGAACTATTGAACTACACTAGAAGAAGAAGAACAAGACTTAAAATAAAACTAAGTATAAGAATGTGAACTCTCAGGTTTGGGTTTATATATTTTTCATATCTTTGCACAAGTTGTTCTAAAATTATGTTTATGATACTAATGTCTTGTAATCATATAGAAAATGTGTTGTGTGCTTTGATGCATCAAAATACATCATATTCATAACATAATTCACAAATAACGATTTAGCAAAGTTTAGTGATGACACATTCAAGAAATGACATGTTACATAGGAAGACCTTTCATTGATAATGCATAGTATTATGTGTATGTGTAATACACGCATTAATAGTACAAGTGGTGTACTAACCCCCTACTATTTATTATTTTTTATAGGTGCAGGTTAGAGGGAAGATTGACGACACTTGCAGCGGTTTGGACTTCAACGTTTTCTCCAGACCATTTGGTAGGTCCTCTTGATTTCGAGGATGCTACACGTATTTGTGTAGCCTTAGTTTTAGACATAGCTGTTGATGTTGCCCCTAGCATTTCATTTATACTTTGATTTTGAAACTTTGTTATAATGCTGTGTTTGGAATACTATTTACGATATATTCATCTTGGGCTTAAAATTGATTCTTTATTAAAGATGATTGTTCTTTATGATGAGCTTAGTATATGTTTTTAAATATGTAATGACTATATGAAGTCTAATTAAAATTCATACATATAAAAAGAATTAAAATTTCCAAAAATTTAACTAGATGAATGTGATAAATGTAAGATGAGATTTGGCTGCAACATCTGAGAGGTCAATGACACTGGTGGAGATTCAAATTCCTGAATTTGGGTTGGGACACTCATATAGAAATTGACGTTAGCCAATGGCATGAAACTTCAGACAAAGAATGCACGCACCGACATGGCATGTGCACATCAGTGAAGAGACATTGTCTAATAAAATTAAACATCAGCAAAGGAGTGGATATATCAGCCATATCATGTGCACATCAGTTGGGCTACTATAGCTATTGTCCATGCTCATCGGCTAGGTGTCATCAATTGTAGCTGGCGTGCATCAACCAAGAGATATTCCCCAACGATAGGGAACAATAGTGAATGCTTCCATTGTCACATCCCACGACCATACTCTAGAAGATATGTTAATCTTGGAGTTAAACGACCCTTCTTTACCACTCGGAGGTCTTATAAAAGCCCTTACATATCGTTCATCACATATAAATAGTGAAACGTAGTGCGGAATTAAGACTTTTCATGATAAATGTCACAGTCTTTAACAACTTTTTCTAAGAAAATCATAGGAAATACTAATTCTTAAATTTGACAAAGCATATATTCAAGAGTATTTGGGACACGGACCATCTGAAATAGAAATATAGTACTACTGAGTGTAATACAATATTTCAATAAGAACAACAAAAGACATTTATGCCCTTCAGTCAAATGAGGACATGCTTCAACTTCAGTTGAATGGTGCTACGATCCAAGTCTTGATTCTCATATGGTTCTCACCTACGAACCACTATTGAGATAAATAAAAGCATGGAAGTAGTACAACCACATGTAATATGTATGGCATAATGCATCAAAATAATGAAACTAGGTGTTTATAGGAAATATGCATTTTTTATTTAAATATCATGATATAATCATAATAATAACATTTATCAACTTAGAAACACTTAAGAAATCACTTAGTCAATTTACAGTATTTTTAGAAAAAATTTACAATAAGCTCACTTCAAAAGATATTCAACTTCTTCGGATAGTAATTTTAACTTTGAGTATAAGGATGATTTTTTAACACTCACGCTCAAAACAATTTCACACCTAGTTGTACTTGTCACCATAGGCTTGCACTTCTTTTCAATGGTTAAGTTCACCATATTAGACTCTTAGTATCACGATAGAAATTTCTTAGCTTGCAAAGCAGGATCATGGTGAGGTATTGTACCTATGGTACATTTTAGTGACTTGTTTCCCTCCTTCACATTACGGAGCGTCCTACCTCTTTCATTATCTATTACGCCCTACATTTTCTTTTCTTGTCGTCTTTGACTTGCTTTCTCCTTTGTTCTTTGTGGAAGTGACTTTAGCTTCGTTTTGTTCAACACCATTTTTCTATTTTTTTATTTTTCTTTCAGTTCATCATATTTTGGTGAGTTACTTCTTCCATCACTCTTTATATTATTTTCCACATTGCCCTTTCCTTACCGACTTTTCGGTTTATCACTCATAATAGCCACCCTCAACTTATGGCTTTTCCATGAGTCGAGGTACACATTACCCAAGGTTGGGTCAAGGACAAGACGAGGTTCGTTTCTGCATTATGCTCCCACAACTTATACTTTTGGCCTAAGTTGAAGTATTCATGTCCAAGGCCAGACCGGACCCAACAGATTATACACGAGGAAGATGAGTTGGTGAAGAAAAGAAAGGTCTATAGGACACTCAAAATATTTTGATAAAAAAGTTTCACAATTTCATTTGGTTCGCCTTACTTTAGGCTTGATGTTTGCTAATTTAAACAAGGGCATATTATCCTTTCCTAATTGTCTAACACAAATTCCTTTTGCAAGAACAACTAGGCAAGTTCTAGATAGGTACCAACAATGGAACAATCAAATTTCCTCACACTTTCTTCACACCTCGTTACCCTATCAGATTATTGAGCACCTAGTTTGAGTGTTAGATTGAGGGTTATGCATAGGGTGCATCTCTATGTCATGATTAGAGCCAACACGTTCACCATTCAAGTATCTGGAAGAAACATGGTTACAAAGGTGAGGTTGACCTTTTTGATAAGTCCTCTGTTCTAACACCCAGCCTACTCCCTCATCGTCAATGAAAAGATTCTCAAGCCACCTCTTAGAGGACTCTCTCTGCTCTCTGGTCCGCTGATATATGAAACTCTTGATCAAATACCACCTATGATCAAACTCTTGAGTGAAGGGAACCCAAGAGTTACAAGTTGGCACTCCAACAGAATATGGCGTATGGTAGTGGGATAAAAATCCACACAGTATCCTCTAAATAAAACCTCTGTGAGTAGGTCAAGTTTAGAAGGTTTCGCCCACCAGTCCAAAGCATCTCTGAGAGTCACCACGTATGATGCAGAGAACTCTCGCACAATCTCCTCTTTGTATGAACCCACACTCTTTGTCATCAACTTAATCCTATGGCGAGTAAACAAGCCATGCCCATCAGGAAATGTGTGCAGGATTCCTGATATTAATCTCCGCTCGACTGTCATTGATCGAGTCATCACCCTCTTATCATGTAGCACCTTCGCATCCCTGTATATTTTATACTGCCCAACTATGCACCACGGATTTCACTCATCATAAACTAGTGCAGGGACCTCATGCTAGTGTGCCAGAGTAGACTCCGAACTCTAGGCCTTATGAGACAAGGAATGGCAAGCACGCACATCTTGTAGAATAGGTGCAAGTGATCCATAACCGGAGGCAATAGTCTCATTTTGCCCCGTAGAATTGAACGACTCTGAAGATGAAGCCTCTTCGGAGCCAGACTCAATCTTAGAACCCGAGGCAGACTAGGAAGGTTTTCCGGTCAGTGTGCGCTCCTCATCATACTTGTAGGTAGTGACTACACAAGACCCCACCTTCTTGGAGGTTCCCCGAGTGGCTCTAGCATCTGGTATAGGGGTATGTGTTCCTGGGGATACATACTCAGGATCATTCTCATCATCATACGTGCCAATCATCGCCCGGGATGGATCCACATACTTGTACCTGCCCATGAAATAGACGATGTCCGGTTTTGGGGCCATATGTTAGTCTCATGCCAATCATTCTACAAAAACAAAACCATCAAAACAGAAAGCTTAAACACACAACACAATCTAGTGTAGAATTGCACTACTGGTTTACGGGCATTATAGACTGCCTGTCGATGAATCGACAGTCTGTTGATAGTGTTCTTCATTGGACACATTGATATTTTTTTTAGTCTTTATTACACAAACATATATGTTGGAAATGAAGGACGTGCGGAATGGATCATTCATCAATCGACGAACTGTAGTACACTTCCATCGTGTAACACTTCAAAATATATTTAATCTCTCACAAATCAGGGTTTCAGTTGGAAAAGATGGACGTGGAGATCGTTCCATAGATCAATAGACGGACTGTAGTCTGCTTATGTCGTCTTATAGTTAAGCATTTTTAAGTTTAACCATTAATGGACCCAATCTACGATCCATCATTCAACTGATGGTCCATAGATGGTGTCTCATGTTGTTGGTCAGAGAGAGGTTTCAGACCTTCTTTTAAAAACACATTATGATAATTTTAAGAAAATCTTATGTTCACCCAATAAAAAACGACAAGTATAAGACTAATTCTTCATCCTTAGGATTTCGATTTTGCAAATTTCATTGACGTATTCCAAGAGGCTATCAAACCCTAAGATAGAAAGTCAACAATGATATTGTTTTTACACTGATTCCACCTCCAACCCATTCACTTTATATCATTATAAAGTGAATAGTACTCATAATAAAACAATTTTAAAATGCAAATTTGTCCATAATTCAATACCCACATAAAATTTATTCGTTTCAAAAGCAGATGAATGATAATTCATTAAGCAAAGGGATATTAAATACTTGAAGACTATAGTGGAGTGAATGAGTGGGTGATATTCTCAACAATCAACCTATGTGCCTGCCTTTGAACACTGAATGGAGAAAACAATACAGATGGAGTAGAATTTAGGGAGGGTAAGGTTTTGGGATTTAAGCGGGAGTTGGGAGTTTTGGGAATTATGAATAAACTTGAAGGGAAATATATGAGGAGTGAATGGGAAAGTAATGAAATAAGGGGAGGGAAATGGTTGGGGATAACTTGAAAAGATCTTTGGAGGGTAACAAATAGTTTTATTTTAATACAGCCGGTCATGTAACTTGTTTTTGGGAACTGACGATACACCATGATGGTCCGAAAGTCAGTCGATGGACCGTCGATTGCACACAGACTTAGAAAAAATTTCAATACTTTCTTGGGATCTACGGACACCATCGACTGTCCGTCAATTGAATTACGTCTCGTCGATAAGTCCGCAAATCTGTGCAATAGAACAATTTCTGCAAAATTCTTGGGTTTGTTCCCTGCACATTAAACACCCATTAATATATTCTTTTTTGTTTTATATTGGAATGTTTTGATACATGGACCCTAAAAAACTCTCTAGCCAACATACTAAAAACATAATGCATGAATATGAGTAGATAAAAAAAAAGAAACAAGAGAATGCAACTATTCATACAAAGAAAAGAAAAACCTATTGTTGGCTGGAGTATATACCTTGGTTGCCTCCCATGAAGCGCTTAATTTAATATCATGGCAGGACACAATATTCATGATTTCTTAGACTTCATTAAGGCGATATGCTTCAACCACTTTATTGACACTCTCCGCATGCCCTAGATAGATTTTGATTCTTTGACAATCAATTGTGAACTTTGCACCTTTTTTTCCAACTCAACCGCTCCATGTGGGATTACTTTAGTAATAAGGAATGCCCAGTCCATTTGGATATGATTTTGCCCAGAAACAAGCGTAGCCTAGAGTTGAGTAAAAACACCTAGTCCGTAACCGCAAATTCTCACTTTTAAATCATTTGGTCATGCTACTTCTTCATATTCTCTTTGTATATGGATGAAATTTCATATTTTTTTCTTCAAAACCCATGAAGCTAATTCAACCCATTAAGTATATGTTCCACTGTTTCATTCCAATCCATCTTCAGTTTCTTTATCACCCACATGGCTGTAAGATCCCGAATATGACTAAGGTGAAATACAGACTAATGTTTCTGTCATGGTGGTATAATGTCCTATATTAGTCTATAATTTTGTATTGAGGCAGTGTCTAAGGGCTTAGGATCATAATAAGTGAAACGTCAAGGGACGACCAACACGTTAAATGACTAAGTCACCTATCTGTCTCATATGTTGTTTTATATGTTCATATGTGATTTACCAGGTTATAAGGTCATTATATAAGTTATTATGGTGTTTATAGGTCGTGTGTCAAGTTTCGTGATGTTTGGAGGTCAAACGTCCATGACATTCGAAAGGTTTTCCTTGATATAACATTGGGTGTCTATGCATGTTTTATCGAATTTTACGTGTTTGTTTTGGTTGAAATTGACTTTATAGGTCCTAAAATCGTATATGAACATATTTAGGTTGGTAACATCAGGGTAAGACACCATGTATGACCGACAAGGGGCCCTAAAGGAGGACCCCAACATGGAGCTCAACATTGGTAGGCAGTGGTAATCGACTTACCCAAACGACGGCGGTCAACAAAGATACGGCCCATCGTTGGGTCTCGTCGATCAAGCCATGTTTCCTAAAGTTTTGAGATCATTTGAAGACAACCATGATACTAAATCGACGGAGTGTGGTCTTACACACGGACCGTCGATGGTGGGGCGATGGTGTTGTGAGTTTATGCAAGTTTTTCTGTTAAGGCTTGGGGTTTTTGGGAAATTCACCCCAAGAAATATAAACTAGGAGGATGTTTGTTTTTAAAGTTGAGGGGTATTTTAAAAGTATATAAGTGATTAAACTTTCATTTACACCATAACACCTAAAGCAAAACACATTCCCACCCAAAGTTTCTACAAAAACCTCAATGAGAGTTCAAGGTGAAGATGGAGATTTATGATGGCTCTTCAATAGAGATTATCCTTCAATTAGCGTTGGGTTCTTCTATAAGGTATGGGATTTGTTCATATAATCATTTAAATTATGTTAGAGACAATTTCAATGATGATTTTCAAAGATGAAAACAGATGAAAAAGTCTAATTTATACTCTAAGTCTTGGGTTCTTGCATGAAACGTTTTAAAAGCTTATGATATCTTGTTATTGATGTATAATTGATATGTTTTAACGAAATTATCCATGAACCGTTGACCTACACAAATCTCTCAATTTGAAAAATATGGGTTATGTTATCATGCTTTGATATTGATGGATTCATGTAAGGATTTTTATGGGTTTTTGATTCATATATAGATTATGATTGTATGGAATATAGGCTGTTTTAATTTGATCAGTTGAGTGTTGTACATTTATATCTATTAAATATTAATTATATTGAATTGATGTTGACTAGAGGCTTATGAATTATAATGTAGTTCTCTATGGTTATCTAATGATGCTATATTTATATTAAATTGATATCTAGGTTGTCTTCAATTGATAAATCTATATTGTATGGAATTAGATTCATTTAGTATTATATTTTAATTATTGAATTGATGTTCATGGAAATGTGTAAGTGTATTATGGTATCGAATTTGATGATTTAGCTTTGGAATCAAAGTGGTAAGATGGAGTGTGGTATGCTGCCCTAGTTCAATTTATATCATGTTAATTGGACTTCAAATATGTTATGATTGGTCTTGTCCACTTATGGTGGAGGTGCTATGTTAATTGATGTGGCGTTGTCGGCGTTACATTATGCAATTTGATGATCATGGACTTTTAGGAAATACTTGAAGTATTATGATGATTCGTGTATTTGATTTATCTGATGGATGAGCATATCTATGTATATGTGAAATAATGTTAAAGTATGTGTTCTTTCTATATATGTTAGGAGATCATGTATACTATCGCTATGTGTTTATATGTGTAGTCTTAGGGTTGATGCACGGTTGTCCCTACATCACTATATGAGTCTACAATTGTAATGTTGATGATGATATGGTAGTGTATAGGATTACATAAATAATATAATGGTTATCCCATAGTTACTTGAACAATGATATATAATATGTGTTAATGTTAAGCATGTAATGTCTTTTCTTAATTAACTTGTGTGTTGTAATATCCCGAAAATAACTTAGCTGAAATAAGAGATTAAATTGTTGTAACTATGGTCTATGGTCCAAAAATAGTCAATAAAATAGTGTAGAGGAATTATCTATGAGTTTAGCTGCAATAGAAGTCAAGCGTCTAGGGGCGACCAAGACCTTTGACGACTAAGTCACCTATATGCCTCACATGTGGTTCTATGTGTTTATGTGTGATGAATGATATTGTCAAGTCCTTAAATGAGTTAATATTATGTAAAAAGTCATTGTGTCAATTTTCAAAAAATTTAGAGGTCAAACATCCAAGAACGTCCATGATGTTTGAAACATGTGCCTTGAAATGACCTTGTGTTCCTAGTCATACTTCATCGAGTTTTACGTATTCATTTTTTGGTTAAATTCATGTGAGAGGTGATAAAATCATCTACGATAATTCTTTAGTTAAAAATGTCCGGGAAAATATCCCGAAGGACAATACAACGGTCCTTGAAAAAGGACCAAATTTGGTTCAAAAACAAGTCTAAGACATCCAAACCAATGGTTTGCAATCGACACTTAGTGGGTCAGTCGATGACCCTGTGTGGGGTATCATCGATTAAGACATCAAGTTTTGGTATAAGAAGACCATGACTGGTTTAATTCACAGACCAGGACCAGCAAGTTGTTAGTTCGTTAAGGGACGGACCCTCGATGGGCAACCGTTGATGGAGTCTTCTCCCTGCAGGTTCAATCTTAAGTGAGGGGTGTAATGGGAATTTCACCCCACTACCATATAATGGATTTGACTGTTTCTTAAGGTTCTTTTGGGTATTTGAAGAGTGTATAGAATTTATGTATATGATCATGATAATTTATGTAAAAGAATTTCTTACTATTTGGAATGAAGAATGTGAGTCTTATGGCATGATGAGTTGCTTCTTGCTTATTGTTGTGTTGGGATTATCTTGAATTTGTGAAATTCATATTTTCTATTAGATTATCTATTGAATAACATTTTATGTCGTATTGTTATGAGCTTATAGTAGAATCCTCACTCTTGGAAGTGTTCAGAGAGTGGCAAGTGTCATTCGAGCACGAATAATTCAAGTTGGGGGAGTATTGTTATACCGTCAAAACGACATTGGTGAAACTAGATAATAACATGTTTTTCATTAGGGTATAAGGTTATAAAATTGTTTTTAACGTTGTAATGAAGTAGTGTCTAAGGATTTAGGTCAATTAGAATTCAAACGCCAAGGGACGACCAAGACGTTAAACCACTAAGTCACCTATATGCCTTATGTGTTTTTATGTGTTTTTGAATTTGTCATGAGCTTATGAGGCCTTATATTTTTAATAATAGTGTTTATATGCAGTGTTAGTTTCATGATGTTTTGAGATCAAACATCCAAGAATGTCTGAAAACTAGTCGAAGTTAAACTTGTGTGTCGTAGTGTATTGTAGTGGAGTTTTTGGGTATTTTTTGAGGGTGAAATTGATAATTGATTGTTACTATGCATATCCTGACATGTAAAGGGTCCAAAAATCCGATAACAATGCCCTGAGGACCAGCATATTGGTATTTGAGGAGGACCCAAACATGAGCCATGAAGCTGCCAAAGGCAGCAGAATTGGTTCATGAAAGGAACATGTCCGCTTCCCGAACTTGTTCCTCCCAAGAAAAAATTCTTCCTACGCGTCGCCGAAACATGGAGGACTCCAATTTTTCAAAAATTAATTTCAAAAATTATGTGGGAACAGCTCCACTTTGCTGCCTTGTTTCCCGACAATGATTCCGGAAATTTAAGTTGAGTTTGAGTTCGTCAAAAGGTCCTATAATTTCAGGGGTCTTTTGGGTATTTTGGGGAGTAAATATTTGCGGTTATTAGACCTTTTTAAACACCAATTCACCCTTCAAATAATAACCCTTAATGCCAAAACAAAAATATCTCCATCTCTTCTCTCCAAAAGCCTCCTTGATGAAATTTTTAAGCTCCAATAATGAAGATGGATTTTCCATGTTTTTTAACATCAATCTTGTGGTATTTTCATCACAACTATTGTATGGTTGTTCATCCTTGAAATCTATTTTTTCAATGAAAAAATTCAAATGGATTTCAAATATGATACAAACCATGAAAACTTCTATATTATGTTCTAGACATGTGTCTCTGCATAAAATGATTTAGATAATTTATTTATGTTTGAATTGATGTTAATTAGATTATTTTAACCTAAAATCTTCACCCATGATAAAGGTGATCTCTTCAAATTTACAATATATTGGATGTGATGATCTTGATTCAATGCATATGAATTCTAGTGTAGTTTTCAATGGGCTATTGACTGATGTAAGAATTTTATACAATGGATGTATAAGCTATATTAGAGTTATAAATATATATTAAATTGACCTAGTTTCATTGAGTATTATGGTTTTTGTATTGAATTGGTGATCATGCCCATGGATAAAGGTTGTTGGTATTGAATTGGATGATTGAGCTTCGAATTGAAGTGGTGAGAATGGATTGGTGGTACGCTGCCCTATTACCTCTCATTTTATGTTATGTAGATAGTGAATTATTTGGTGATTAGTATCTTCCACTTATGGTGGCGGTACTATGTGAATGATGTGGCCTTGTCGAGGTTACTTTATGTACTATGAAGATCGTGGCCATGTTGGCACTACTTGAAGTATTATGATGACTTCTGTTATTGATTACGTTTATTATGATCATATCTACTTACTTGTAAAGTACTGTTAAAGTACGTGTTTTTTTTCTATTGATATTAGATGATCAAGTTAGACTATGACTATGTCCTTATGTGTGTAATCATAGAATTGGTGCATGATTATTCCTACTTTACTATCTAAGTCTATGATAGTTGCATTGATTATATTATAGTAGTGTATAAGGTGACTATGACAGATAATGTTTATTCCTTTGTGTTTCAATAATGTTATGTTATATATGATAAAGTGAAATCCTGGTGTGTCATTATGTGGTAGAATTATGTCCCTTACTTTATATATTCATTAATGTGAATATGAGATGTATTGACTTAGGATGTTAAATCGTCTTATTATGGTATGTATGAATGACATGAGACCTTGAATGATGCTAATAAAGTGCTTTATGTTGAACCTTCAACCTAGTGGTAGGGTTATGAACCTTAAAGTCAAAAGTCCTAATGGTATATTTCTTGTAATGAATGGTGGAATTAAGGTTGGATTTTTGGAATTGCATGATATCATCCTTACGGTAATCATTAAAATATCCTCTTCTCCATTGTAAAGTAGCCTTAGGGGACATTTTTTGTAGGGTGAATGTGATCGGGTTATGAACTAGATATGGAACCTCTTCAGGTGATCCTTATGTGAATTACTCTATGATAACAAAGGATAGTACTGGTGAGTTTTGTAAGGGAAGTAGATCTAGGTAAAGAATGAGGCTAGAGTGTGAATAAAAACTTTATATTCCTTAACAATGTTCCTATAGGGGATGTGTAAAAATTTTACCAATCGGCAAGTTGAACACCCTCCATCGCAGTAGGTTACAACTGGTGATTCCATTCTTAGATACCATGGTTTGTGGCGGTTATTACCTATAATGATCATATTAGATACCTACTAGTATTGGAGAACTTCTACACAGTTTAGGTGGTGATATGAGACACTATCAAGACATTACACAGTAGGCCTTGAAGATGTTAGTGAGAGTCCCTAGGTCTTTTTAAAGACCATTACTTGAATGTCCTTTATGTGATGAATGCCTCTTAATGTACTAATGAAGTAATGACTTATGATAGAAAGCATGTGAATGAATTAATACCTAATATAGAGTAACTGTAAGGATTTCCTAGTTAAATTCTTAATTGGGCATAATTGATGATCTATTCATGGCTTTTCTAGGGAAGTCTTAAGAATGACTCTAGTTAGGGAAGTTGCTTTATCCCTTAGACATGATCTAATCTTAGGTAGTCTTAAGGTTTATTTAGGTAATATTGGAAAGGGTGCATGGGTATTCTCTTGAAGAATTACTTAATTAAGTATTTGATTACCTTGGTGATATTAATGTCATGTTATACATATTATGTGTGTGGTGTGTTGTAAGAGTGTGTATCTCATTATAGGTTGTCTGAATAACCATTTAGGTGTGATTAGAGAGGGTTATTGGCGGTCTCTCTCTGTCTTAATTAAGTGATTTTTAGGATAGCTTTTACTGAAAAGATTGCATGCTAAGAAGTGCTCAATGTGAAGTGGGATAACTTTGTTGTAACAGTGAGTTAGCTTACGGTAAAGTTTTCCTTAAAATGTGAATACTTTTTTAAGTGTTATATTATGTGTTTCTAAGGTGATAAATGTTGTTCTTATGCTTATGCTATGTTGTTTCAATCAAAAAGAGCATATTTCTATTAAATGTCCTTTATCATGGTTTTTATACATTATGTCATAACATAGTACATGTGTTTGTACTAATTCTATACTTTTATCTATCTTTAAAGTGATTCGTAGGTGAAGGTGATTTTTGGATCTAAGCTTGGATTTTAGGATCTTTCAAGAAAGTTGAAGTATGTCCTCATTTGAATCCAGGGCATAGGTCTCTTTTATTTCTTTTATCGAAGCACTATAATAGACTGAGTAGTACTATATTTGATTGTATGGGCCGTGTCCTAAGTACTCTTTTGTCTTAGATTTAATGAAATGAGACTTTGTATTTCCTAAGAGTTTTTGAAAGACAATTCGCATGTTGTGAAATGTTTTAATTTCGCGCCACTTTGCATATGTATATATGTGATAAACGAAATGAAAGGGTGTGTACAAGACTTCTGAGAGGTCAAGTACGCGTGTTGTTTTCCGATATTGTCATATATTTGAGGGTGTACTATTGGGTTGTAAAACGTAGTCTGCTTGAATCACCTTTGGGATGCATAAAATGATTCCTCGACGTTGGACACATGCTGCCAACCTTGTCTGAAGCCTGCAGACATCGTTCTGCAGACGTTTTTGGTAGAATGACAACATTTTCCGTAGCCTTCACTCGTTGCTCTACCAACATTAAACATGATCTGCAAGCATCGTCTATAGTCTATACCAATTATTGTGCAGACATCATATGTGTCCTACCAGAATACACTGTAGCCTGCACACATCGATGTATAAACGTCGTCCAAAGACAAGAAAATCAGCCAAGCCCAGCACACATCAAACATGGGATGTGGTGATATATCTTGATACGTCAATCAATGGCATGGAATTTCAACCAAGGCTTGCACACACTGATGTGGCATACGCGCATGTGGGAAAAGACATTGTCTAACGGAATGCAACATGAGCAAATGAGTGCATACATCAGCCCTGTTTTGTGCACATCTATTGGGCGACTATTGTCGTGGTCTAAGCGCATCGGCTAGGCGTCATCAGTTGTAGCCTGCGCGCATAAACCAAGAGATATCAGCCAATGTCATGCAAGAATAGCGAAGGCGTGCATGCATTAGTCAAGGAATGTGAACATTAATTCTGAGACATTATTCGTGGCATGCACGCATCGTCCAAGTGACATCGAATTATTGCATACAACATAATCAAAGGCTTGTACTCATAAGCTATGGAATATGTGCATACTTTGGGCAACATTCTACAGGAGACGTTATGCAACAACAGGAAACATAACTTAAGAACTTTATGCATGTGACGTTTGTTCTGCACATCTGGCAAGTGTCGTCAGACAACCATATACAACATCATCCAAGACATGCACACATAACCCGTGGCATGTGTGCATCATCTTGGGGAAATTGACATTTGACATAGGAGGCAACATTAGCCATGTCTTGTCTGCTTTGGGCCATATACGTTAGCCAATTGTAGACAACATCTGCAAAGGCCTGAAAATATCTAACATTGCATGTACGCATCCGGTAAGATACGTTACTTGCAAAAATTTCATATTGCTACATAATTCATATGTGAATAAATGTTCAAAAATATGTTTCCTATATAGATAAAAATTGAGATCGTGGAACACTTATAAGATGCATAATTCTTGTACCACATAATCTTAGAGAGATATGAATCACTTAAACGGACTATGAATGAAGCCTTATGGCTTGTATGTATAGACCCATAAGTCTAGCATACGTTTAACATAAGTGAACCTAAGATGTATGTAACAAAATGATGAAACCCTATAGGGGTCAAGTAAGAGTGTGAAATACACTAAATGTCCAAGGGAATCGGCATAGGATGAAATGATTATTCGCATGTAGGAATGATTAATTATGAAAAGCAAATGTGTTAACGTTAATGAATGAGCTGACAATATGATAAGAGGCTAATTTTAAAGATGAGAGCAATATCAAATGAGTCTAAGTAAATGTTACCAAAACGTACCACCTATGAGAGTGTATAGTTAATGAAAAGACCAGTCTCAATGAACAATCTAATGAAAGAATTGAAGTTAATGCATAATTAATACTAATCTAGAATGCCTATGATTAGACCGGATTCACACGGATTGATGCACGTAGAACCAGAAATTTGAACCTTTGATACAGCCAAGCCAACGATCTTGGGGAGTTAGTTGAGATATGAAAGGTTGGGTCCGTCTATTTAGGGCTCCAAAATATGAAGATTTACTCGTATGAGTCTTTACCGACTTAAAAAGGCGAAATCTTATGTTTGGAGTTCTACGGGTAAAATGGTCTTTTTCAAGGATAAGGTTAGTATTGTAATTATCCTAAATGTGTAACTAATTATTTCTTTAATAAGGTGGAGGGGTATTTCTAGTAGAAAGGGACTAAATTGCTCATTAAGCAGAATCTTGCTCCACCAGGGTTCGATCCTTGGTGGGAGCAATTATTGAACATGATTATTTATATTGGTGAATTAATTTATGTAATTAATATTTAAATAATTAGCATCAATGATGTATGAGTTTAATGTAATGGAAGTTTATACTGAGCATCGATAGGCTAGCTATGAGCGGTGTTGCCTTCTTTCAGAAAGGGCGGAGGTTCATGTAAGTCTCATAACATGAGAATGTCTGGCATGCCGGTTATGGGTGTCATTATATCTCCTTGTCTTTGAACCTTTACTGCCAATCTAGGAATATAGAAGAGTTTCATTCCCTATATACGCTGGCATGTTCTGGTTCACTTTTGCCAATGATTCCACCTCTTTTCGGTTTGGGGATTACACACCAGATTTCATGTTGCTCACATGATCTATCTTGGTTAATGTTAAAGTTCCCAAAGAAAGAATGAGGCCATCCAAAACGAATGCACATAATGAAATGAATGATACCAGAGATATTAGGATAGGGGAATCCAAAGGTGAGCTAGTGTCAAGTAATAACACTAGGTTATTCTTGGTGATTTCACAGAAAACCGGATATGAGGTTTACACTACATCCTAGGTATGACTAGTGATTGCACTAGTATATGAATTAATGAAAATAAATTATGTACGAATGAATGAAGTAGACTCTGTGTTTGCTACAGAAGGCTCCCTAGTTGAGGTTCCATATGTTGAGCTCTTATTTTGGGAAGTCCTAATGTCAAGTCATTGATTCCAAGGTCTCATGGAATTTGAGATAATGATGTGAACTACATAATACAATATGTGCAATACGTTATGTGTTGCTTTCAAAACAATAAGTATGATGATGCATGTACTCTCATGACATGAGTTTTCTAATTATAATTTAACAAGTTCACTGAGTTTGCTAATCCAAAATTGGCAAGTCCACTGACATTAATTTCCATAAATCATGTTGTTAGGAATGAACTATTTTTACTCATTCATGTCCTTGGTGTATGCTTGCATATACCTATACTTAGTACAAGTGTGTACTAATCCCATAATATATACTTCTAGGTGCAGGCACAGGTGGACGTTAGAGCCTACACTACGATGTTGCAGTGATCCGGACATGTAGAATTAATCCGGATTCGGTAGTCCCTCATGATTTTGAGGACACTTGACCATTATATTCTAGCCTAGATATAGGTTTGAGTTAGTGGAATATGTTCCACTAGCATTTTTTTCTCATCCTATTTCAGACATTGTATTGGTGCCCTTTTTGCAAGTATATACTTAATGTTGTACGGAACTATTTCTTTCATTTGATTATCTTAATATAATATGGTTGATTGTTATCATATATGAGTTTAAGCAGAATGTCTTATATGAATGTTAAGTAACAAAAAGTTCAAATTTTAAGCTAAAATAAACCTAGATACAGTAACGATGACATATGTAGGTTTATCTGGGGGCTCTGAGAGGTCAATCATGTCGATCTCTTATGGGTTCCAGAATTCGGTTGTGACATATGTACTCATACGCCATGGCATTTGTGCATGGGCTAAAACATATAAACGTCGGAGAACGGAAGGCACCATCAGCCAAGGCTAGTGGTCTTCAAGTAAATGGAGGCTCCTAATGGCACACAACATAAGCCAAGGCATGCAGACATATTAATAGACATGAGAACATCTATAAAGCGACAATGGCCTATGGAATGCATCACCATCCAAGGACTACGCGCATCGAACGTGGAGGGTATGCATCGATTGGGTGATGTTTGCATTGGCTGACACAATCAAGACCCAACCTAGTCCTGTCTACTTTAGGCACATGACGTTGGCAAATGGAAGATAGTATAAACGAAGGCCTTCATGTCGGCCAACGACATACACAATTAGACAACTAATGTATGTTACAAAAAAGCTTTATTTTGCAATGGAAAGTGGCATTCGCAATACGACATTTGTCGTGGACTACCACATCATTTGAGGCTTGTGCACATCGCTCTGCCGAGGTAGGGCGTGGATCGGTCGAATCATCCTTAGCATGTGCACATTACTCTGCGGTACTCATTCTTCACCTTTCTACATCACCCGTACCCTGCACACAACGGCCAGCCAACGTCATATGTGCGCTGTCCTCATCGTCCATAGCACAAACATTTCTCAGCTGATGTTGCTCGTGGACTAACTGCATCAGTGTTGGATTGTGCATAACACTAAGACAGAGTCGGCCAACGGAAGGCATCATCACATATTGCTAATGAGCATTGGGCAAGTGCCGTTGGCCAATGGAATGTAGCAATAGCCAAGGCCTCTACACATCACTCGTGGTGTACCCGCATCGGCTGGGCGACATAAGAGTCAAGAAACGACAGACAACTTCTTCTAGGGCATGTGTGCTTCAGGCAAGCGACGTCGGCCAATAAGAAGCGGCATCGTCTAGGTGACATTAGTCTTTGGACGCCTCCATCGATCATGGCTTGTGCACATTTATTTGTAATATTGACGTTGTACTGAAGAAAAAGGTTGTCGCTTGTGCGCATAACTTTTACCCTACAAGCATCGGCAAAACGACAAGAAACACCATTAATGACCTATACACATTTTATTTACATGTGGGAGTTGACTCGGCAACATCAATCGTTGTCGGCGCATTAACAAGGAAATATTAGCAAATGGCACGTTGATTTAGCCAATCATGGATCACTCGTAATGTGTGCACAACGACTTGGTGACATTGGTCTAGTCCTACGTGTATCATCCAGGCGACATCAATATATCATAGGCAGAATCAACGAAGGTCTTCGTGTGCAGATGTGTTTTCTGGGCATCTAAAAAGCGACATCAGACAATGGCATACAACATCATCAAAGTCATGGAAACATAACCTGTGGCATGTGTGCATAGGCTTAGCGATATCAACTTCTGCCAACATCATTCACCATCAGCCGAGACTTTTTGTCTTTGGGCAAACAATGTTGGCCAGCGGTAGGTAGCATTAGTCAAGTCGTGGAAGCTCCTGACATGAATAGTACAAATATAAAAAGTGACATTGGCCAATGGAATGCAACATTATCAAAGTCATGCACACATCGGTCATGACATGTGGTCCTTAGTTTGGCTACATTTTGAACGGACAACGTCAGATAAAGTCAGCTAAGGAATGTGCACTTTGGGAAAGTATCGTTGGATGATTGTAAGAAGAAATATTCTAGGATTGCACACCTAACCCGTGGTGTGTGCACATTATCATGGCGACATCGACATATGCCAATGACATACACCTTGAGCCAAGGACTGTGTGATTCTTCCAAGTGTCGTCGGCTAATGGCAAGCGTCATCGGCTAATGGCAAGCGACATTGGCAAGATGACATTGGTCATTGACAGCGGCATCAGTCGTTGACTACCGCATTTTTGTGGACTACTAACAAAGCTCAGTCGACGTCGGGCATTGACTTTTCGCAACAACTATAGTCGTGCACATCACTAAGTGTCCATTGAGCTTGGCATTCTCGAATAACTGTTTTCCTGCACACAATGTCCAGTCGACGTCGGACGTGGTCTTCTCGTATTGCGTGTACCCTAAACTTTTCGCAGCTTACTTCTGTCATGGACTACCTACATCGGTTTTCTTTGTGCACATTGCTAATCTATAATGATCCAACAGAACAAATCATCGTCCGTCACTTGTGCCAATTAGTCAAGTGACGTCCAATAATGTCAAGAAGCGTCAACCAAGGCCTATATGCATGAGCCATGGTGTATGCGCACCGAATGCATGAAATTGGTGTTGTGTAACAATCGAAACTATCTGTCAGGAAATGTGCACTTGGGCAAGCGACATCGGCCGATGGCATGAAACATCGTCAAAGAGACATAAGTTATAGGATACCTGCATTGGCCGAGGCTTGTGCATGTCGCTATGTGTATATTGACTTTGGACTACCACATCGGATGTGGCATGTGCACACCACTCAGTCATTGTCTGGCATCGACTACCTGTATCACTCTTTGCATGCACTCAATGGTAAGCTAAGATTGTGAGTTGCTTTATTTAATCACCTTTGGACTGCACACAATGGTCAGTTAGCGTTGAACATGGCATGCCTGAATCACCTTTGTCCTACCCACAATGGTCATCCAACGTCGCATGTGGGCTACAAGCATTCCCTTCGAAATGCACAGAATGGTCATCTGACATTGAATGTGGGCTGCTACCATCTCCCCACAGCCTGCTTATACTGGTCTAGCTACTTAAAATAGTGCTTGAGAGCATTGTCCGTATTATACACTCATCGGTCTGTCTACGTCGATTGTGTCCATTAATCTATCATTTGTAGTTTTCACACTTTGGTATGACGACGTCAAATATGACTTAGCCGCATCATTCGTAGAGTACACTCATTGGTGTGCTAATGTCAACCAATGGCATGTTACATCAGCTAAGTCCTACATGTATCTGCCGTGACGTGTGGGAAACTTGCAAGAGATGTTGGCCAATGGCATGCTACTTCAGCCAAGGCCTATAAGCACAAACGTGTAATACGTGTATCCAGCAAGAGAAATCTTCCAATGGCATGTGGAATTACCATGGGCAGCCTAAATAGACGTGGAATATGCGTGTATGGAATGTGGCGTAGGCCAATGGCGTGTAACATTATCCAAGGCCTCCATGCATCGATCATATTGTGTGCACATTAACTAGGTGACTTCAACCATGGTGTGATCGCATCATCAAGGCGACATCGGTTTTTTCCTATATGCATCAGTTAAGAGACATAAACTAATGGCAATAAGCAATTGCACAAGTCTTCAAGCATCACCTATTGTTTGTAGGCATCGACTTGGTTACACTGTTCTTGACCTACAAAAATACCCTAGGAGACATCGATCAATGGCAGGCAACATCAGCCAAGGCTTTCACGTATTAGAAGTGGCGTTGGCGCATCAATTGGTCGACATTTTTGTGAGCATTCATGCATCGACAAGGTGACATTGGTAATAAACAAGCAACATCAGTGAAGGTCTTCAAGCATCTAACGTTGTTTGGGCATATCTAGAAAGTGTCGTTAGACAATCTCATGTAATATTTTCCAAGGCATGCACGCATAACCCGTGGCGTGTGTACATCAACTGGGTTACACCGATGTCGTTCAATAGGAGGAGACATAAGCCAAGGCTTCTGCACTTCTAGCAATCAACATTGGCCAGTTGCAACAAATATCAGCCAAGGCCTACAGACATCTTACATAGCTTGTACGCATTTGGAAAGTAAAGATTAGCAATCAAATGCAAGATCTACAAGGTCCAGAACGGTCGTTCATGGCGTGTTTGAATTAGTTAGGGAAGTTTTCATCGTCCATCTTCAACCGATGTAAGGCATGACTTGTGCTCTTTGGTCAAATGTTGTTGGCCAATGAGAGAAAATATCAGTGTATTCATGCACTCATCAACCATGACGTGTGCACATCTGCAGGTAACATCTATGTCAACCAACAGAAGGAAGGATCTTCCAAGCCTAGTATGCTTCAGGAAACCTACATGACACAACATCAAGCCGCATCATCTAGGAGACATCTTTCGTGGACAGCCAAATCGGCTGCGGCATTTGCACATCACTCAATGATCGTCAATTTTCCTTCCAACATCGCCTTTGACCTGCACACAAGGGCCAAATGTCGTTAGACTAAGGCAGCTTGCATCGGTTGTAGCCTACACATTTCTCAACCGACTTTGGTCTTGGACTGCACAAATATGTCGTGTCTTTTTCACATTACTGAACTATCTCAAGGGTGGACTGCCAGCATCTCCCTTGTCCCGCAAACAACGTTTAGGCGACATCGGGTGTTGCCTGTGTCCATGTGTTTTTGCAAAAAAAAATGGTCAGCCAATGTCGGGCTTGGCCTTCCCACTTTCCATAGGACTTCACACAATAATTTTACAAAGTCGGACATTGCCTTCCCATATTGCGTTGGGCATTAATTTTTAGTTTTGCATATTTTTCATATTTTCTATTAATGAATTACCTATTTTAAGGATTGCAAAAAAAATGTTGAAATAGATGTATTTGGGTTTACTTGATTTATTTTTGAATTTTTGGAATTAATTTGTTATTTTTTTAATTTTTTATTCATGAATTACCCAATTTAGAGATTTACCAAACAAAAATAACAATTAAAAAATTGTTGAAATTGTTGAATTTAAGATTACTATATTTATAAATGAATTTTTGGGGTTAATTTTATATTACTTTTCATAGTTTTCCTAGTTTATTATGAAAAAATTACTCATTTTGTAGTTTTCCTATGTTTTATTATTCAATTACTCATTTTGGGATTTATAAAAAAATACAAATAAAAGAAACGGTTCAAAAATATTTTTTATATTTACAGAAGTTATTTTTTGAAGTTAAAGTGTGTTTGTAGCTTCGAACGTGCATATTTTTGGGTTTACATGTTCATTATGGATCTGTGGAATAAATGATGTTAGTCCGGTAAGTTAAATCAACGCCTGACCACATCGTTGGTAGCCTACAGACATCAATTTGTTAACGTCCAACATGGAGTTCCACAATCATTCGTAGCCTGCAAAAATAAGTCTACCGAAATCGGATATGACCGGTCAACTCGTCTATAGCCTTGACACATCCTTGTGCAGATATCGACCAATGACAGCAAACATCAACAAAGGACTGCATGCATCTGTCGGGGCATGTGTGCTTCTGGCAAAAGACGTCATCCAATGGCATGTGGATTCATCCAAGGCTGGTACCCATGGATAAGGAATGTGTGTATCCTGCGAGCAATGTTGGTGAAAGGTATGCGACATCACCCAAGGACTGCATGCACGAACATTGCATGTGTGCATCGGGAAAACGACGTTGCCGAACTACATGCAACATTATCTAAGGACTTCAAGCACCATAGGTGTCATGTGCATATCATCTAGAAAACTTAAGACATTGTCTAAGATCATTGACTAGGAAACATTGGTTGTGTCCTATGCACATTGACAAAGCCAGATCAGTTAATGAAAAGATGCATCGTCCAGGAGACACTAGTCGAGGACTGTCGCATTGGTCCAAGCCTGTACCCATTTCTTGGTCACATCTGGCGTGCACTAACAAAAACACCCAGCGGTCACCACACTTTTACTTCCTTCATTTTCCTTGTCCTACACATAATGTCCAATCGACGTCGGATGTGCGCTGCGAGCATCGTTTGTAGCCTTCACATTGCTCAATGGTCGTCACCCGTTGACTACATACATCGACTGTGTCTTGTGCAAATCACTCAATCGTAGTCGAGCATTGATTGGTTGACTCACCCTTTCCTACAAACAATGGTCAGGAGACATCAAGAATTTTGTGCCTCGATCACCTTTGTCTGACGTATAACACTCAGACGACGTCAAATGTGGGCTAACAACATCTTCTGGAGATACAACATATTGGTCTTTTAACATCAAAAATTGCTTGCAAACGTCATCTATAGCATTCACACATTGGTCTGCAGACATCAAATGTGGCCTTCTATCATTGTCCATACACTGCACACGTCGGTCTACTAAAAACATATGTAGCCTGCCAGCATCATGAGTAGCCTACACATATCAGTAGGCAAATGTCGACCAATGGCTGACAGAATAGGCAAAGTCATGCATGCTTCTTGTGTGCCATGCGTGCATCTGTCATGTAACATCGTCCGGAAGCATACTACTTAAGCCAAATCCTGCATGGACGTGGAATGTGAGTATCTGGCATGAGACGTTAGCCAATGGTTTGAGGCATCAACCAAAGCATGTATGTGAAAACGTTGTATGTGTGCATCTTGAAAGCGTCATCACCTAACTTAATGCCGCCTCATCCAAGTTCTACGCACGTCAATCTTGTCGTGTGCACATAGATTGGGCCACTTCACCTGTTGTCTGAGAACATATACCTGGAAACATTGACTTTGGCATGCGCGCATCGGCCAAGAGACATCGGCCTATGGATACAACAACACACAAGACCTGCATGCATCAGTTGTGTGTGTACGCATCGACTCAGCAACATAAGTCGTGTCGTGCGTGCTTGGTCAAGGTGACAACCACCTGTTACTGCCAATATCACACAAGGCTTGCACACATTGAACGTGGCATATGAATATTAATTGGGCTACTTGAGTTGTTGGTTGTATGCATCTTCTTGGCGATGTTGCCCAATTATAGGCAGCATCAACCAAGGTATACACACATATAACGTTGTTTGCGCACATCAGGAAGGAGACATCGGACGATGACATGCATCATCATCAAAGGCATGCATGCATTACATATGGTATGTGTGCATGAGCTGTGCAACATCGACGTCGCCCAACGGTATGCACCCTTATCCAAGGGTTGTGTGCTTTGGGAAAGAGACATCAACCAACAGCAGGCACCATCAGCCAACGCTTGGAAGAATCGTATACAAAATGTGTACATCAAGCAAGACACATTCACTACTTTAATGCAACATAAGTCAAATATTGCATGCATCAGTCGTGGCATGTGTGCATCGCCTAGCCGACATTTGCATTGAACAATGTCAGACAGTAGAAGGCAATGCTTGTGCGCTTTGGGAAAGAGATATTTGGCAATACCACGCAAAAACAAGCAAGGCCTACATACATCTATCGAGGCATATGTGCATCAACTCTACGACAACAACCAATGCTAGGATGCATCAACTAAGGCTTGCACGCATCAGTCGTGTTGTTTATGCATCGACGGGGTGATATAAATTTTGGCCTCAAGCATCGGCCAGACAATATCAGTAAATTACAAGAAACATCAACCATGGTCTTCACACATCTAGAAAGCGACGTAAGACAATGTCACGTTGAATCATCCAAGGCATGGACTCATAACCTGTGGCATATGTGCATTGGCTGAGAGATATCAACATCGGCTAACAGAAGGCACCATCATCTAAGGCTTATGATCTTTAGATAAATGACGTAATAAAATGTCAACAACATCATACAATCCATGCACGCATCTGACAAGACATGAGAACATTTGGAAAGCGACTTTGGCAATCTGGATGCTACACCATCCAAGGACTACACACTTAGATCATGGTAGGCGTGCATAGATTGGGTGATATGTACTTTGGATAAAGTCATAAAGCATCACCCAATGCCTGTGTGCTTCGAGCAAGTAATGTTGGCCAATGGCAAACAGATCATTAAAGGTCTTCATGCAATAGTTGTGGCTTGTGTAAATCACCAAGTTACATTGGCGTCAGCCAATAACAGCAACCATTAACCAAGCCTGTATGTTTCACTAAAGCTATATTGGTCAATGGCAGGTGGCATTCGCCAGATGACATTTTTTGTGGACTGTCAAATTGGCCGAGGCCTGTGATATCGCTTTGCCTATATAGGTCATGGATTGGATGAATCATCCTTGGCATGTGCACATTACTCAGTGGTAATCGGCCTTGGTTTTTATGAATTACCCTTGCCTTGCACATAACAACCGACCAACGTTGGACATGCTCTATCGTCATGGATCGTAGCATAGCTAAGGTCGCTTGTCGATTTCCTGCATGAGTTGTGGCTTGTGCATATCCCTAGGATGGCGTCATCCGATTGAAGGCATCATAATCTATTTCTAGTGTGCATTGGGCAAGTGAAATTTGCCAATGGAATGCAACATTACCCAAGGCATATACATATGATTCATGGTTACCATACATCAATTGGGCGTCATCCGCATCAGTCAACGACAAACACCTTCTTCTAGTTCACGTGTACTTCAGGAAACAACATCGGCAAACAACAGGCGGCATCAACTAGGTGACATTAGTCGTTGACCACCCGTATTGGTTGTAGGTGCATTAAATTAGCATCATCGGTCATGGCCGGAACATAAACAAGTTGACACGACAAAAGGCACGCTGCTTAAGAGAAGGCCTTCACGCATCAACCGTAGCGTTCGGGCAATGACTTGGTGACATCGGTCGTGTCCTACGTGCATTATTCAAGAGACATAAGCAAACAACAAGAAGCATCAACCATGGTCTTGATATGTTACATGTTTTTTTGTGCATTTAAAAAGTGACAACGGAAAATGTGGGCCAACATCATCAAAGGCATGGATGCATATGCTATGGCATGTGTACATCGACTGAGCAATATCAACTTTTCTCAATGGCAGGCACCATGAGCGAGACATTTTGTCTTTGGGCAAATGACGTTGTCCAATGGTAAAAAGAATCAGTCAAGTCCTACACACATCTGCTATGACGATAATAATCTCAAATTACACTTCCTTAAAGAAGTATAAGCGGTCGTATCAAGTAAAAAAGCCAACTATTATTTTCGAATAGATCCCAGAAAAAAAATGGTTTCAACATAACTTCAACGTAAAATTACTTCTATTTAGTCAAGTTCTTTCTGAAAATAGGTAATTAAAAGGGGGTTTTCTGAAATAAATTTCTTTAATATCGCTATTTAAAACAAGTAACATGAGCAAAGATTTAGTTTTTATGATGTTGTGAGAGAAACTAGGGTGTATGGTTCCCCATAGGTTCATAACGTCGTATTCCAAGCTGTTACAGTTCTTCTCTAGCTTTTTGCAAGCAAAGTGTTAAGTTATGTATCTCTTAGTGCTTTGTCCATCATTCAGTGAATTTCACCCCCTACGTTTATGTGGCTACGTCTGTATAAGATACTAACCCTAATATTTACTTCATGTTAAGCATTATATTATATGTATTACTTTGTTATTACCTTGCACTAACTGATACTAGCCTATTAGATAGTATCCCACTAAATTGATGTTGATAATTCTTTTCTTATTACTAGCTCCTTGGTTCGGCAAGTAGCAAAAATGCTAGTTCTATTGCATGCACTTGTTAATAAGATTTCTAAATGAAAGAATTATTAATACATGCAATGTCACGACCATCAAATAACCTCCTAGAAGTTCGAGACAACCCTTGGGTCATGAATAGGCGTACTTGATCCTTGGGTGTCTTGTACAAGCCATTTAACTATCATGTATTACATAAGACATGAAAAGTAGTGCAGAATATAAAAAATTTCAGGAAAAAATTAATTTAAAGATAATCTTTCATAAATACATAGAGAATCTCATCGTCACAAGCCAAAATTAATGACACGAAATAATATCTTAGAGACACAAAACATTTATATTTAGCATACATAATAAGTCTTTAAATAAAGAAACTAAGAAAAGGACTATGTCCTCAAATATATGAGGACATACTTTGTCCTGAGAGAAACTTTCCCAAGATTTGCCTTCTAGCCTTCAACCTTGCTCCCAAAAACTTGTATTTATAGAGTACAGAAAAGTATGGGGTTAGTAGAAAAAAATGTACTAAGTATGACATATGCAAAATTATGTAAAAAGAGACATTTTAGTAAAATAATATTTCATGACAAAGATGTATAACATTCATGAATTTAGAAGCTAAATATCATAAGAAACATCATTCATTACATAGAGAATGATATTTACAATTTTAGTAAAAGAAAGCATTTTACAGTAAAGACGACAAATCCTAAAGTGAACTAGTTTATCATTATAGTGAACTAATTTGACTCCAAAAGTATTGAACTTCCAAGGTATTTCCAATGAGGAAGTGAATTCATTTGCCTAGGAGTTTTAATAACCGAGGTTATCGTAACATTCTCCAAGGTAAGACATGAAGCAAAACATCTAAACACATCCTTCAATACACACCAAGGAGATACTGAAGACTACCCACCATACGCTTACTCAACTCGGGAGAACAAGTCACCACTCAACCACAAGACATTAGAAAAACAATCAACAACACACCAAGACTTCCCTTTCGAAATGCTTACTTAGTGCGATAAGTAGATGGCGTTCCATACCAGCTCCTTTTATAAGTGGTACACTCTTTTAGAAGGCTTTGTACCAAGTCTCCCCTTTTGGAAGTTCCTATTTAGTGGAATGGATACATAGAGTCTCTCACACTTGAAATCTAGACCCTGAATGAGATCGACTTCATTAACCTCTAAGAGGTCGCAGACAAACCTCTTTCTTATCTTTCATCACTATCATACAATTAAAGTTGCGGAAAATTTAAAACTTTTAAGTACTAATTTAAGAATATTTAGACTTCATATAATATTGCATAAGAGTTATATTCTAAAACTTGTCTCAAATATATAAAACCATCTAAGAGTGCAAAGATAATAATAATAAATGTTCCATGTAGGCCTCATTACAAAAGAATCAAAAGAACATAATGGAATATCACATTGTAAAACAACTAAGTCTTTATAAAACTTGTAATTGAAAGGATAGTGTCCCAAACGTGAGGACTTAACACAACTTGGAGAAAGAGTTCCAACCTTCTTCATATCGACCTGCCTAACTTCAATGGCCGGAACCTACACTTGTAGTAAACGAAATTAATGCGGTTAGTACGCCGCGTGTACTAAGTATGGTTATATGCACATAACACATATGACATGCATGAAAAAGTTTCATTTATCATCTCTTTATAAAATATGTGAAATCATATAAAAATCTTGAATGCACATGCCATATAACACATATAATTTAAACATTCCATCACTTAAACCATGATCATAATTGAAGGCACATTATCATGAAGTTACGTTAACAATTCGTATTTAATAAACCATATAAACATATCAGACAAAACTTTTACCAATGACCTTGTCCCAAACCTACAAGTGCAATGGTCATGTGAATTCCCATAACCTCACATGACCGAGTAGATAAGATAGGATACCATAAGTAAAGTTTTGCTTCATATCACTTGTAACATAGTTAGTTATCATTAACAATAGCAATATAGATAAATAACATATCCATCATAATATACAACATTCATATAAAAGTAATATCATATATTCTAAAAATATATCATTCATATCATGATATTACTTATGAACAATCACCTAGGACTTCCCTTAGAGTCAACTTACTTGGGTCCTTTTACTTTATTATAACTCAAGAAGGTGATGCAATTTATAGCTTTATGAAGTCAAGCAAGCAACTCAAATATTTTAGTCCATTTTCTGAATATTACTTCCTTTTCCTTCAAATTAGAACTTAACTTTCTACTTTAAGCTCAATTACCACCTTACTATCTCTAGTTTAAATACTTCCATCGGAGTCAACTTACGCTAAACACGCTGAAGTGTTCAAGGCATTATATCACTTTCCGGTTAGTTTGAACCAACACTAATAATATAAGGATCATGATCCGTCAACTACACAATAAGTCTATCTAAAATATAACATAAATAGAACTAGAATATACATAATACTTGTTGTTACACTTGCTTTCACTTAGGCTTATATATATTGAGTCTTGGAATATTTTGATGCTAGGCTTTAATTTCATTTTAAATTTTTTAAAAAGTTTTAGCCTCTAGTAAGTCCATTATCATAGGCCGAATTCTGATCCATATAGCACAAGTAGGCGATGCACCTACTTGGTCCTTTGGACTGGTCAATATGTCAAAGTAGGTGATGCACGTACTTGTCACCTACTAGCTTAGTTAAGTCAAGCAAGCAACTAACTAATTTTTTTCCATTTTCTAAATATTAATCTGTTTCCTATAACTTAGTACATAACATACAACTATATGTTTAATTACCACCTTATAGTCTCGATTTTAAATACTTCTATACATCGATTATGATGTCTAATATGAGGATATGGTAAAGGATATAAAATTATATGAACGTAGCCAAACCAAGGTACATGGAGAAATTTTCTAGATTCTTGACTGAGGATTTACTTATACTTAAATTATCACTTTTTATGTAATACACTATGAAAGGATTGCTATTTCTAGGAATATCGAGTAAAGAACCTACAGGGAACACATATACCCTAGTTACTCTATCATCTTTATAACACCAACTTTAATTTTGTTCAACAGCTTAATACATTGTTAAAGAAATTTGTTGCACAAAACACCCCCCTTTACTTACTTTCTTTGGAAATACATTTACTAAATACATCTAACCGTGAGTTAAAGTTAAAGGCGGCCACTTCTTCTAACTTTCACTCTCAAGGAGCCACCATATCTAGGGATGCTGAACACCAATCCTCATCTGATAAGGGGTCTAGTTTTGAGTCTTCACCCACACCTCAAATGGATGACCCTACTCTAGTTGCAGATGAAAAAATTTGTGGTGCGTAGAGGGACAATTGCAGGTGTATAGAGATGCAAGGATATGGAATAAGAAGAGGGTGATTACCCGGTTAGTTATTGAGGAGCGTCGAGTCCTCAAAGAGAGTTTTCCCATAGTCCTCGAGGTGCATAGACTATTTAATATCCATATATTTGTGTGTATGGGTTGGGACTTGGAAACTTATAGAGGGAGATTATCCGGGAGTTCTGTCCATCATGCGTTGCTATTCTCTGAGGGTCCATCGATAGGGCGGCAAAACCTGCCAAACGGGCCCCTTTCACCTCTACATTAGATTGGGGATACCAAGTTTACATATGAGAAGCCACCTTCTGTATCTTCCTATACCACCCCACTAGCGGTTCACAATGGACCCATAATACTTCATAGTTTTACATCAGGTGGGAGATTGTTCAAAGTTGTGAGTTTAAGCAAAGTGCGAAGAAGCGTGAGGCATTTAAAATGGATTGCCCAATATCTTGTGACATATGGTGAGAGGGAAGATTGGGTAATAGATCCTCAAGGAATGATGAAGAAGGATACCCTCACTTTTACGGCCATGTTTTTCTGGATATTGGTTCGACACCGATTATCGCCCACGAAAGTTTACAATGTACTTATATGGGACAGGGCAAGTGATGATTGTAGCAAAGTTAGAAGGATTAGATGTCGAATTTTCTAGGCTGATATTGAAGGTGATACATATGAGGGAATTTATGACCTCCACCACTTACCCCTTTCCATGGTTAATCTTTCAACTGTGCAGGGACGCGAGAGTGCCAATTTGGAACAGTGATAGACTCTGTCGACCAGCAGGGACATTGGATATACGATTCATTAAGAATGAGGTGAATGTATCGGGACCACACAAATTTCTTTTGTGTTATGCTCCAATGGTTTTCTTCACCCCTCACCCCGTGTGTTTTATTTCTTATTGTTGTGGGGATAATTGCGATTATTTTGTTGGTGGTGGGGTAAATGGAAATTGAGTGGTATGGTGAAGTCTGAGTAACCCAACTCACAATCCTCTCCTGGGTTTTTCTTGAATGTGTTCTTTTCCCCAAGCGACTGCTCAAATTTTTGTTGAATCGGCATGTCTTAGCAAATACAAGTATAGAAGCATGAAAACCAAGCATGATGGCAGATAAAAATGATACCCTGTCTATTGTTGTTATTGCATGTATAGGTTAACATAACTTGAATGTGTTTTCTTTTCACATGACAAATATATAGGCCCCCTCTGCATGACCTTCAACTTAAACATGCACGTTTAGTCCTACGAAGGGTATCAACTCTAGAAAATAGAAAGTAATCACAGGTCCTATTATGAAATAGCAAATATCTAGCCTAAAATAAGTTGACCAAATTAAATAAATATCTGGTTTTTATATAAATATGTTTAGCATTTAACAGATATTTTTTTGATTCACCAACTCACCTACCCAGGGTGTAATTTTTAGGCCCAAGTCCCTACTTTTGCACATGTGCACCTCGATGACGAAAGTGTACTCGTCTTGTCCTTGACCCGACTTTGGGTATTTTGTACCTCAAGAAATGGAAAATCAATAAGTTAAGGGTTCTTATATGAGTGAGGAACAAAAAATGGGTATCAGAAAAGTTGGATGTTAAAAACAAAAGCTTAAGTGAGTGAATAATGTGACTTGTCGAACAATGAAATAACATGTAGAAAAGAATTAACATAATAAAAGAGAAAAGCCTTTTCTGAGAAAAAGTATCAACAGAAGAGTGAAAGTCACATTCAAAGAAAAACGGAAACAAGGCAATTAAGAGAAGTGAAGAACAATAGTGGGTCAAAAGCAATGAAATGAGGTAGGGATCTTATAGATAACATCAAGGAGGGCCAAAAGTCCCTAAAAATGTACCCAAATGTACCATACCAGATCATAAGCCTATGTTTTAAGCGAAAAAAGTCCCACTGTGATCCTAGAGTTTTGTGTTTTTATCCTATGCAGTTAAAATAAGGACAATGTAATGGCGTAGAGTACTTAATATATTTGAACTTTTTCGTGAGTGCGAGTGTTGAAAGAAAGACCACTGTACACAAAACGCATAATCACTGTCTGAAAAAAAGTATTTCTTTTGATGTGGGGGCACTAGTTGCGTTTTGAGAAAGTAGGTACCTTTGTGAATGGAAAATAGTAGAAGAGTATGTTGCATGGTGAATTTTTTCATGATGTGCTCCGCATGGTTAGCATGTCAAGCATGAGAGTGTAAGCCTTCACTCAACAAAGAAATAGTCGATATAGATTGTCATTTGATTGCTCCAGTTTAAAAATGTAAACTTCTGTACAAGTGTCGTTTAGGGTCATTGTGTGTTGCTTGAGGACAAATAATGAATTTAAGTTGAGAGTTTTGATGTGTCGTGATTTCACGATATTTCTAATTCATCTCACTTAAGAGTTCTGTATGTATACAACCTTTTTATTGTGATTTTAACTAGTTTTAGGTATTGTTTTGCAGGAAAGATGTTCAAGTTCTAATAAAAGAAAATCATAAAAAATAGTGCAAAACCAAGCCTTACGGAGGGAATCAATGGTTTGTCGTTCAATCAACGGACCGTAGGTTTTGACGGTAGATAAGAAGCTAAAGAAATTGAAGGGAAATCATGGAAGTCTGACAAAGTGTGGAACCACGAGAGACAATAACAGTCCATCGATTGATCAACTGACCGTACTGGTAAACCGTCTTTTTTTTTCAAAGAAGGTTCTAGTACCTTATTTTGGAAAATTCTAAGTATGCAGTTACGAAGGAGCATCGACGGCCCATAGGTGGATCGACACACCATGTGGTTGGTTTGTTGTTTAATTCAAAGAGGGTGCAATTCAAGGAGTAAAAATATTCTATGTGTGGATTGACGAAAGCAGTCTATATATGATCGATTAATAGATGGTCCGTCAAATGGTACGTCAATTAATGTAGTGTTACCCGTACAAACATTCCTTCTTTTAGTTCCTATTTGATTAGGACTTTGTTTTCTATAAAGGGTATAAAACCTCGATTTGGGGGTTAGCTACTATTACTTTTGTTTTACTCTGTTATTAGGAGATTGGTTTTCGCAACTTTAGCAGTTTATTATATTCCAGATTTTGTTAAAAGGATTTTTCTTGCAATTTCAAGTCGGATATCTAGGGTTTTTTCTTCTCGTCCAAAAAGTTGATGATCTATGCATCTAAAATTATGAATTATGATCTTGATAGCATTGGTAACAAAATCCACATCTAGGGTTTTGGGAAAAATGGGTAATCAAAAGATATTCCTAGTAATTAAGTAATTCTTTAATAGTGTTGTTGCATGAATTAATAAGGGAAGTATCGGGATTTCATGTTTAGCTCTCATGGTCTATGTAGACTAATCTAACCCTCACAAAAGTAATGAAAGTGATCGGTCTTCTAAATAGTGTTCTACTTAGGTAAGTAGTGGAATGGGATGCTATGTATCTGTTTCACTACGTAAGCATTCAGAAATGGGAGTCTTATATGAATTGAATAAACTAAATCTAACAAAAAAAAGTACGACTTAGGATAGGTTGTGGTATGGGACTATATGTAAGCGTTGCACTAAGTAGACCTTCTGAAAGGGAAGACTTAGTGTACAGCCTTCTAAAAGACTATACTTCATAAGGTAGGTGGTGGAATGGGACGCCATATACTCATTGTACTAAGTAGAAATTTTAAAAGGGATGTCTTGGTGTGTTTTGTGAGTGTTCTTGTGCTGTTTCGTTATTCACTGGTGACTTGTACAAGTGACTCCATAGGAAGTCTTAGGAAGGTGTTCTAATGGATGTTGATATACCGTGGTTTCACGGTATAATTAATACTTTTTCCTTAAGTTTAGTGTGTCCGAAAGCCTTTTTGTGCTAATTTTGATATAAGTTTTTCTTTGTTTTGCAGGAAATCTGTCTAAAGCTGAATGCGGAGATTTTTGAGCGAAAAATGCAGAAGTGACCACCTATGGAGCTTATGACAGTCCGTCGTGCTTGTGACGGTCCGTAGGTGGCAGCATAGAGAATCTGCTGAAGGAAGATGGGGAAGTCTGACCAAGTGTGGGATTACGAAGGTTGTGACGTTCCGTCATGGCCATGACGGTCCGTCCTGCAGGTCCGTCGTGAAGATCAGAGAAGTGATCCCAGTACCCAGATTCCAAGAGTTGAAGTATTTTGAAACGAAGACCCTCGACGGACCGTCGTGCCTATGACGGTCCGTCACACTTGCCATCGAGGGGAATGAAGAAAAGCAGCAGAAGAATTGTACCAAGTATGGGACGACGGAGTCCACGACAGTCCGTCATGACCACGACGGTCCGTCGCGTGGTCCATCGACCCAGCCGCGTTTTGGCAGATTTCCAGTAATTAGAATCCTTGTTTAATTAGGTTTTTATTTTTTATAAATAGTTCGAAAAACCTCGTTTTTGGGGTTAGACTCTTTGAGATTAAACATCATATCATTAGATTTTGTGTTTTGAGTGTTTGATTGTTGGAGATTCTTACAAGTAACTTTTGGTGATTAATCAAGCAAATTTTCGGACTTTATTCTTTCTCATTAAAGTAAGTACATCAATTCTTGTTTAACATATTTGAATATTGTGTTTATGGCTATGAGGAACTAAACTCCATAACTAGGGTTGTGGGAACCATAGGCAAATAATGAGATAAACCCTAGCTAAAATAACAATTCTAGAATAGTGTCTTGCATGTATTAATAATTCTTTCGCTTAGAAGTCTTTTTAACGGATGATCAACGTTAGAACTCGCCTTAATGCTACTTGCCGGACCAAGGAGGTAGATAATAGGAAAAGAATTATTAACATAGATTTAGTGTATACTATCTAATAGGCTAGTATTGATTGGTACGAGGTAATAACTGAGTCAAATATCGAATATGATGCTTAATATGAGGTAAGGATAAGGGTTAGGAAAGCAACACACGTAGACGGACCAAGGTGCGGAGTGAGATTTTCTAGATGCCGGACCAAGGATTTAGAAATACATAACTTATCACTTTGCATGCAAGATACTAGGAAAGAATTGTTATAGTTAGAATTATCAAGTTATGAACCTGTGGGGAACACGTAAACCCTAGTTACTTTGATTAATTGATTAAAACCCAAAATTAAAAGCTGTTAAGTGTCTCTGTCAAGTTCGTTAGTTATTTTTACTTATTAGGAAATACAAACCCCCCTTAATGCTTTTACTTTTTAAGGAAGTCATCAACCGAACAATAGTAATAACAAGTTGGAGTTAAGTCTAGACTATTTTCCTCGTGGGAACGATCCCAACCTCACTAGTTGGGTTATTTACTTGACGCGACCGCTTTACTTCTCATTTGAGAAGTAAGTTTGAGCGTATCAAATTTTGGCGCCGCTGCCGGGGAATTTAGCTTTTAGATTAATTTGAACTTCTTACAATAGTTTTGTTGATATTTTCTTGATTTTACTTTGTTTTATTGTTTTTGATTTCCTTTCAGAACTATCCTCCTTGTATGCTAAATACACGGAGAGGAAGAGAACCGTTGTTTCCCTACGATCACGAGGTAGAGCGTACACTGCGAAACATGAATCGTAATTTGGAAATCAATGATGAGGACCCAAACCAGAACATCCCAGCTCCGGCTGATGTTCATGGTCAGATTTTACCCGATGCTCCGGGTGAACATCAACAGAGGGGACAGAATCCTGCTCCACGGCCCCAAGCATACTACAGAGGCTATGATAACATAGCAGATTCGGATGGGCCACTGGTTTTTCCTCCTCTACCCACAGGCCACACTTTTGTGGTAACTAGTAGTCTGATGCAAATGCTCACTGCCAGAGGTTTGTTTTCAGGGCTACCTTCTGAGGATCCACATGCCCATATAGCTAAGGTAAGGGCAGTGTGTAAGAGTTGTGTGGGGAGGCCTGATTTGGATCTAGATGTAATAGGTCTCAGAGTGTTTCCTCTCTCACTGACGGGAGAGGCTGCTATGTGGTTTACTGAGCTCCCATACAACTCCATCTTCACTTGGAACCAACTACGGGATGTCTTCTTAGCACGCTACTGTCCGGTCTCCAAGAAATTAAACCACAAAGACAGGGTGAATAACTTTGTGGCACTACCAGGAGAGTCAGTTAGTAGTTCTTGGGATAGATTCACCTCTTTCTTGAGAAGTGTTCCAAATCACCGTATTTATGATGAGTCACTGAAGGAATACTTCTATCGGGGACAGGATGATAACAATAAAGCAGTGTTGGACACTATAGCAGGTGGATCTTATGGAGAATGCCCTTATCTTTGACATTCTTTGAGAAATTAGAGAAAATCTCCCGTAACAACAAAGCTTGGAGTACTAGGAAGTCCGATACAGGCAGAAACACCTTCGCAGTGCAATCTACTCACAACCCAGCCACAGATGATATTCGTGAGGAAATGGCTCAGATGAGAACTGAGCTTGGGTTGGTACTAAAACATGTCACTGGGGGTGCAGAAAAGGTTAATGCAGTCAACTACTTGGCTAAACCACCACCTCCAATCGATGAGTGTTATTACGAGGAGGATTCCTCTGCAGTAAATGAACAGATGGGGGGTTTCCGACCAAGTGCCCAAGACTCTAATCAGGAAAATTGGCGCCAAGGTCAAGGGAACCAAGGTCGGAACTATGGTAACTACAATCGTGAGGGTCATTATGTCCGAGATGGAAACTATACTCGCGACAAAAACTTCAACAGGGGTAGCTATGGTAACAGAAACGATAGGAATGGACCCTATGTTCCTCCTCAAAATCGTGAAGTTACTCCTAGGGATGGTAGAGGTAGTATGTCGCGAGTTGAGGATATGTTGCATAAGATGATGAGGAGGTTCGATGCTAGTGATGAGCACAATAAAGAGTTGAGGAATGATTTAGCGGGTATTGGGCAAAAAGTTGATACACATGCAATATCGATTAAGCAACTTGAGTTACAATTGGCCCAATTATCTGCATCTGTGAACACACGGCAACCAGGCACTCTTCCGAGCAACACTGTCCAAAATCCAAAAAATGATGGACATTGTATGGCAATTACTACTCGCGGTGGCAAGCAAACCATTGACCCACCTAGGCCATCTAATGAGAATGAGGTGACAAAAGATACTGATAAAGTGGTAAATGATGATGCTAATTTAGAGGATAACAGTGCAGAAGATGCTGAAGTGCCTAAAAAGGTAACTCCCATGCCTAGGCCACCACCCCCATTTCCTCAAAGATTAGTGAAAAAGACTGAAGATGGCAAATATCGTCGTTTTATAACAATGTTGAAGCAACTTTCTATAAATGTCCCTTTGGTAGAAGCTTTAGAACAAATGCTCGGTTACGCCAAGTTTATGAAAGATTTGGTCACAAAGAAAAGATCGGTTACTTTTGAGGATGATGATAGAATGCACCATTGTAGTGCTATTGCTACAAGATCTCTGGTCCAAAAGAAAGAAGATCCGGGTGCGTTCACTTTTCCTTGTACAATCGGGCTATTACATTTTGCGAAAGCAGTATGTGATCTGGGGGCAAGCATAAATCTCATGCCCCTATCGATTTACATGAAGTTGGGTTTGGGTGACCCAAAGCCCACTGCGATGCGGATACTGATGGCTGATCGAATAGTAAAACGGCCCATAGGGATACTTCATGATGTGCTAGTAAAAGTGGAGTCATTCATCTTTTCGGCCGATTTTGTTATTCTTTATTGTGAGGTTGATTTTGAAGTGCCTATTATCCTTGGGAGGCCATTCCTAGCAATGGGAAGAGCCTTAGTAGATATGGAAAAGGGGCAGATGAAATTTCGGTTGAACAGTGAGGAAGTAACCTTTAATATTTGTAGGTCCATGAGGCAGAGTGGTGAGCTCCAATAGGCATCTGCTATATCCTACAACATGGGTGAGACATTTGAGACACAAATAGAAGAATGTCTAGGTGTCGAAGCATTAGCGGCAGTGATAATGAACTTTAATAGCGATTGCATTGAAGATTACGAGTCATCAGTCGCGGCTCTTGACCGAGGTGATGTTCGGTTAAAACCGAAGAAATTTGAGCTTGATATGAAGAATCGCGAGTCCCCACCCGCGAAACCATCTATAGAGGAAGCTCCAAAAGTTGAATTAAAAGCTCTTCCACCTCATCTTAGGTATGAATTCTTAGGAAATGGTGATACTTTGCCGGTAATCATTGCTTCAGACCTGGATGAACAACAGGTTCAGAGTTTGGTGAAGGTACTGAAAAGGTTCAAAAGAGGTATTAGGTGGACCATTGCAAACATTATTGGGATCCCTCCTGGTATTTGTTCTCATAAAATCAAACTCATGCCTGATCATAAGCCGAGTATTGAGCACCAGAGACGCTTGAATCCTCCTATGCAAGAGGTTGTGAAGAAGGAAATTATCAAGTGGTTGGATGCTGGAGTAATCTATCCAATCGCCGATAGTAGTTGGGTATGCCCGATTTAGTGTGTACCTAAAAAAGGGGCAATGACTGTGGTCCCCAACGAAAAGAATGAACTTGTTCCAATGAGACCGGTTACTGGATGGAGGGTGTGTATGGATTACCGTAAACTGAACTCATGGACGTAAAAAGACCATTTTCCCATGCCCTTCATGGATCAGATGTTGGATAGACTTGCCGGAAAAGGGTGGTATTGTTTTCTTGATGGGTATTCGGGGTATAATCAGATTTCTATTGCACCAGAAGATCAAGAGAAAACCACTTTCACTTGTCCATATGGGACTTTTGCGTTCAGAAGAATGCCGTTTGGGTTGTGCAATGCACCCGCAGCCTTTCAGAGGTGTATGATGTCAATATTTTCTGACATGGTGGAGGATACTATAGAGGTTTTTATGGATGATTTCTCTGTGGTTGGTGATTCATTCGAGCGGTGTTTGATTAATTTATCTGAGGTTCTTAAGAGATGTGAAGACTGCAATTTGGTACTAAACTGGGAAAAGTGTCATTTCATGGTGAAAGAGGGTATTGTGTTGGGTCATCGCATTTTAGAAAAGGGCATAGAGGTTGATCGAGCTAAAGTTGAGGTAATAGAGAGACTTCCCCCGCCAATCTCTCTGAAAGGTGTGAGAAGCTTTCTTGGGCATGCAGGTTCTTATCGGAGATTCATCAAAGACTTTTCAAAGATTGCACACCGATTGTGCAAATTGCTGGAGAAAGAATGTAAATTTTGTAAATCCTATCTTAAAGCATTCGGTGAGCTAAAAGAAAAGTTAGTGTCTGCGCCTATCATTATTTCTTCGGATTGGAACAGTCCATTTGAGGTAATGTGCGATGCAAGTGGGGTGGCTCTTGGTGTAGTATTGGGACAGAGAAGAAACAATGTCCTTCACCCAATTTACTGTGCTAGTAAAGCCCTAAATGAAGCTCAGAAGAACTACACAGTGACTGAACAAGAACTCCTCGCAGTAGTCTTTGCTTTTGAGAAATTTCACTCCTATTTGCTAGGTACTAGGGTTATAGTGCATACTGACCATTCAGCATTGAGATATTTGATGGCGAAAAAGGATGCGACGCCAAGGCTGATTCGTTGGGTATTACTGCTGCAAGAATTTGACTTTGAAGTGCTGGATAGAAAAGGGACTGAAAATCAAGTTGCTGATCATTTGTCTCATCTAGAGGATGAATATATGAGAGAGTTAGGGGATAATACTGACATTGATGATACTTTCCCCAATGAACATGTCTTGGCTGCTTCACAAGACTTGATTCCATGGTTCGCAGATTTTGCGAACTATCTGGCGAGTGATATTGTTCCATCAGAGTTGTCCTTTCATCAAAGTAAAAAGTTTATGTATGATGTGAAGAAGTTCTTTTGGTATGAACCATACTTTTATAGGAGTTGTGCCGACGGGCTTATTCGGCGTTGTGTGCCAGAATGTGAAATGTTGAGTGTATTGGAGGCATGCCATTCTTCACCTGTAGGCGGACATCACAGTGGTATCCGAACCGCTCACAAGATATTTCAATGTGGTTACTATTGGCCAACTCTTCATCAAGATGCTCATGGGTTTGCCAAATCATGTGACAAAGGTCAACGAGATGGTGGTATTTCAAGAAAGCAAGAGCTCCCTCTAAACCCCATTCTTGTGATTGAGTTATTTGATGTGTGGGGTATTGACTTTATGGGCCCTTTCGTGAGCTCTCATGGGATGAAGTACATTCTTGTAGCAGTTGATTATGTATCTAAATGGGTCGAAGCCATAGCTCTCGCAAACAATGAAGGGAAGAGTGTCACTGCATTCTTGAAAAGAATATATTCTCCCGTTTTGGCACTCCAAGGGCTATTATTAGTGATGGGGGCTCCCACTTCTGCAACAGATTGTTCAAGGGGTTATTGGAGAAATACGGTGTTCGCCATAATGTGGCCACTCCTTACCACCCTCAAACTAGTGGGAAAGTTGAGGTATCAAATTGGGAGATCAAACAGATATTGTCCAAAACAGTGAATGCTAGTAGAACAGATTGGTCAAGGAGGCTTGATGATGCTCTTTGGGCCTACCGGACAGCTTATAAGACTCCCATAGGTATGTCTCCATACCAACTTGTATATGGTAAAGCTTGTCATCTTCCGGTTGAGTTAGAGCATAAAGCCATGTGGGCTATGAAGAAGTTAAAATTTGATTGGAGCGAAGCTGCAGAGCAACGGTTAAATGGGTTGAATGAACTTGATGAATTTCGCTTGAAAGCCTATGAAAGCTCAGCCCTATATAAAGAAAAGATGAATAAGTATCATGACAACAAAATTGAAAAACGAGAGTTTATGGTCGGGGATTTAGTGCTTCTATTCAATTCCAGATTGCGCTTGTTTCCAGGCAAACTCAAGTCCAAATGGACTGGTCCTTACACGGTTACCCAACTATTCCCTCATGGAGCAGTTGAGTTGGAAACTAAGGATGGTGTGCGGTTCAAGGTGAATGGACAGCGCATAAAAATCTATCTCGGGCATGCTGAATCGGCGAGTGAAGTGATCGAGGCATACCATCTTGATGAAGTTTGAGTAATCAAGTGGCCACAGTCGTGCCGCGACAGTAAATCAGGCGCTTGTTAGGAGGCAACCCAATACTTATCGTCTTTTTAATAATGGTAGCATTTTTTTCTATAAATGGGTTTTAAATTTGCAGGCACATCACCAGGAAATTCTGCAGAAAACTACTCCGCAGTAGCCACTGACGGATACAACGACGGACCGTTGCAAATGCAACGGACTGTCGTATGCATCCGTCACACCAGATACGTATTTCTGTCATTTTTTAAATTAGGGCACACACGACGGAACCTACGACGGGGCGTCGCAGGTGCGACGGACTGTCGTCGGGGAACCGTCGCGTGATTAATGAATCTACCCGACCCGACCCGGCTGGACCCTTTTCAAAATCTGACCGTTTATACTTCCCCCCTTCATATTCCACCCCATTACTTCTTTATTCCCCTCATCTCCCCTCTCTTTTCAACTTCCACACTTCCCCTCACTGATCATTGCTCCCAAAACTCACCTAAGCCTTATCATTATCATCTACTTGTCGGTGCTGCTATTGTTGGTGTCTACCTTGCAAGAATCATTCTCCGTTTGTCTTCTTCTCCATTTCCAAGGTATGTGTCTCTACATTTATACTTATTTATCTTGCATTTTGGTTTTGTAGTTAGTATTAGCTTAGTTCTTAGTCGTATACTGTTTCCTTTATATGCTTATGTCTAAACCTAGGTTCAAAATGTTCGTATGTGCCATGTTGATAACCCTAGGCATAGGTGATTTTGCTTTGGTAGTTTCTTAGGTCGTTGGGATAGACACATATAGGTCCACAACACTACACAACCATGTTGGTTCATCCGGGATGCGTAGGTTACCCCCAGTTCTAACACTGCTACTCAGAACGAGACCCCGATGACGGCCCGTCGCACACACGAAGGACCGTCGTAGGGTCCGTTGCACAAGCCCTAGCACCCCGCCAACGACGCTCGGACGGACCGTTGTCTTCACGACGGTCCGTCCTGCACGACCGTCATGGTTGTCAGAGACCCTGTTTCTAAGGGTCTCTCAAAATTTTCTAAGTGTCCTACGACGGACTCTTACGACGGACCATCACACCCACGACGGTCCGTCCTGCTTGACCGTCATGATGGTCAGAGACCCCTCTGATAAGGGTCTCCAAAAATTTTCTAAAGTGTCCTACGATGGACACTTACGACGGACCGTCACACCCATGATGGTTCGTCCTGCACGACCGTCATGATGGTCAGAGACCCCTCTGATAAGGGTCTCCCAAAATTTTCCAGTGTCCTACGATGGACACTTACGACGGACCGTCACACCCACGACGGTCCGTCCTGCACGACCGTCATGACGGTCAGAGACCCCTCTTTCAGGGTTCTTTCTATATCCATTGACCAAGTACAACACGACAGACCTCATGACGGTCCGTCGTATCCACGACGAGCCGTCATCTGGCCCGTCGTGTGATACAGTTTCACTATCACTAACACACTATTTGAAATGTTTTATGTTGTATGGGCGTGCTTGTCTTGTTTGACATTACTCGTACTAATAGTGACCCTTTGCAGGTACTATCTACTATGGCACCCAAGCAAGACCGAGCTTACGCACGCGGGCGATCCAAGTCTGTTGCCCCGTCTGCACGCTTGATCATCAGGTCTGATGATAAGAGGGACCCTGAATATGTGCCCCCAGGCACTTCCGCACCTTCCCGTGCTGCACGTGCCCCCAGAGCCACACCCAAGATGGTGGCGTCCGGCGTAGTCACTGCCTCCCAGTCTGATGAGGAGCGCACACTGACCGGCACACCCTCTGGGTCGGCCACAAACGAGGAAGGAGCGTCTGGCTCCTTAGGAGTATCCTGGTCCGAGGAAGCTTCAGGATCTGCTGAGGTTCCCGCACCCGCCACTGCTGCAGCGTCGGCCTCATCTGATGAGGCTGACAGTTCAGACTCCACATCCGGCGCACCAGCCCAGGACCCCACCCCAGCCTCTGACCAGCCAAACCGATGGTGCGTCGAAGGACAGTTTCAAGTTTACTGATAAAGGGGTAATGACTCGGACACTCACCTTGGAGCGGCGGCTACTTACAGGGAGTCTCCCATCGATGCCGGAGATCCACAACATATTCACCAGGCATCGCTTAGAGTGGACAGCCCGTCCATTTGGACGATACAGCGAGGAGATGGTCCGAGAGTTCTATGCGTCCTATGTAGCGACTCTCCGATCACAGATCGACAGGCGAGCTGCTCTTGCTAAACAGGCCCCATTGGAGCAGGTTCTAGTCCGGGGCGTGCAGGTTGACATTTCCCTGCCCGCCATCCGCCGGTTCCTATACGGCGAGAGTGCAGATGCTACTCGGACCCCATCATCGCCGAGTTTGACTACCGGCAGATAGTGAAGGATGGGCGATTCTGCGAGAGCGGCAGATCGAGGAGACCACAAGCGGTGGATGGCCCTGCACTTATCGATCGGCGGAGAGGTGCCGATTGGGTCACCGAGCGAAGGGTTCCATCAAGAAGGCCAACCTCACGTTAAATCGCCAAAGTTCTTGTGGCTGCTCGTTAAATCCATCTTTCCCCACATTGCGATAACATAGTCACCTGGAATCGGCGATCTTGATGGTGGCGATGATAGCCGGCCGAGGTGGACTATGCATGGCTTCTCGGCAGGTCATGCGCAGAGAGGGCATTCAAGGTCACTACCACCTACCCCTTTCCGTGCATGATCTTTGCCCTTTGCGAAACCGGTGCAGTGTGCCCATATGGCACATAGATCGATTGAGGACCCGCCGTGTACCGTTGACGTCGGCCTCATCGAGACGAGGCCAATGAGTTGGCCCCACGCCGAGGGCCCGCCGAGCTGCCACCACTATCTGATGATCTTGCGGATACGGTGGCCCAGGCCCGCACAACTACACAGGCATCCACGGACACTACCCCGGTCGAGTCTATCCCGGGTAGTAGCACAGCCCCTCTACCGACACCGACCCCGCTTGCTCGAGTCCAAAAACTGGAGGCACAAATGGCCACTCTTCTGCATCATATCCAGCCGTGGATGCAGAAGTCTATTGCTGAGTCTGAAACACGAATGGAGAGGCAGATACAGCGGAAGATTGCTGAGGTTAACCAGCGCCTCGATGCCTTTGAATTGAGAGTATTAGCTCGACCATCCCCTCCGGTAGATGTGTTGACTCTTCAGGCTGCAGTCTCCAGTCTTCGTGCAGACATCGACACGATCCTAGCGGCAAGAGTGCCGGAGTCTGTCGATCCTGCTGAGGATACTGTATTGGAGGCCCTGTTTCCTACTCCAGAAATTCTCCCACCCTCCCCTCGAGAGAGTGCCAAGAGGCGTAGGGGTCGATCAGAAGATGAGGCGCGAGCAAAGAAGAAGGAGCGCCGAGAGATGGAGGCCGCGAGAAGAGCCTCACTTGCTGAGGCGGAGGCACACCAAATCAGAGCATCGCAGATAGCGGCTGGGGCGTCTAGCTCCCGCACTGTAGAGACCGCAGGAGGCACTACTGATGGTGCGGTTATTGCTGAGGACATCACTGAGGGTGTCCAGATTGCTGAGGACACCACTGAGGGTGTCCATATTGAAGAGGGTGTGGGTTCTGGGAAACCAGACCCACCAGCTTGTTGATCGACGGCGCTATGCGCCACAGGTTTGCTTCACCTACCCATCTAATCTTTAGATTTTTTTTATGCATTGGGGACAATTGCATGCTTTTTTGTTCGGGGTGGGGTAAATGGAAAGTGAGTATTAGGGTAAAGTCTGAGTAACCCAACTCACTATCCTCTTTTGGGGTTTTCTTGCCTGTTTTCTTTTTCCCCAAAAGACTGATTACTTTTTCTGTTGAACCGGCACGTTATATCTTTTGTACATAGTTTAACTCTGAAGCATGATGACTAAAATGATATCCCGATAAAACTGGAAAATGTTGCATGACTAGGCGAAGTAAGTGATAATTGGGTGGCTGTAAACATGAAATAGAGTTACACCATTGCACTACCCTAAACCTTCAAGTGGAACTAGGGGTCTGATAATCTCGTATAGTGAGGAGATGTCAAGTGAGTGTGAGGAAACTTAAATAGTCCACTCACGATCTTGAGCTAGAACTTGCCTGGTTAGTCTGCTAAAAGTAAGCTGTAACATACAATTAGGAAAGGATCATAGGCCCTTATTCAATATAGCCCATTTCTAGCCTAAATAAAAGAAACCAAATGAAAGTTATCCTTCGTTGATCCAAATAATTTGAGCTTAAAATTAGACCTTTCTTTTTCACCCCAACCGATCTTCTGGGAACAATATGTTGGCCTGGTTCCTCCTTGGACATGTGCACCTCAGCTTATGCCAAAAGCATAAGTTGAGGGTGGCTAATGTATAAACAACCTTCGTTATGGCCCTGACCCGATTTTGAGTATTGTGTACCTTGACTCATGGCAAAGCCATGAGTTGAGGGTGACTGTTTTGAGGAATGCTCTGGAAAGTGGGGTTGAAAGAACAAAGAGAGAGAAAGAACAAAAGTAAAGTGACTCAAGAACTCGTTGAAAGAAAAAAAAATATTCAAGAATTACAAACAAGAAAAGAAAAGAGTCACTTACACAAATGAAGAAAGAAGGGAAACAGCAAGGTGAAAGAATAGGAGAAACTGGGCGAGATAAAGTGATATAGAGTGGAAGGTTTAGCCGATATGTCAAGGAGGGCAAAAAGTCACTAAAGTATACCTAAATATACCCTACCTGACTCTGAACCTACGTTACAAGCTAAAAAAGTCCTATCGTGATCCTAAGGGTTGTAAAGCGAACTTAAAGTAGTGAAAATAAGGGCAAGCTTATGGCAATAGGTATGAATGAGTGTGACTTTGTTCTGAGAGCGAGTGTTCAAATGTAATCCTTATACTCAAACTGAAATCATTGTGTGAAAAATGAGGATTTTGTTCTAAAGTGAGGACACTAGTTGCAATACCGGAATAGTTAGCACCTCGGTGAGAAATTGAAGAGGATAGGTGTTAGTGCATGCTGAGTCTGTGTCATGTTTGAATCCCACAAAAGTCAAGCCTAATAGTGATAGCATGCATAGATTTGATGGGATTAATCGGGATTGATAGCCAACTGATTGCAAAGGATAAAACATGAATACTATTGTACAAAGATTGTGTAGTGAGTCATAGTGCGTCGCTTGAGGACAAACAACGAATTTAAGTTGAGGGTGTTGATATACCGTGGTTTCACGGTATAATTAATACTTTTTCCTTAAGTTTAGTGTGTCCAAAAGCCTTTTTGTGCTAATTTTGATATAAGTTTTTCTTTGTTTTGCAGGAAATCTGTCTAAAGCTGAATGCGGAGATTTTTGAGCGAAAAATGCAGAAGTGACCACCTACGAAGCTTATGACGGTCCGTCGTGCTTGTGACGGTCCGTAGGTGGCAGCGTAGAGAAGCTGCTGAAGGAAGATGGGGAAGTCTGACCAAGTGTGGGATTACGAAGCTTGTGACGGTCCGTCACGGCCATGACGGTCCGTCTTGCAGGTCCGTCGTGAAGATCAGAGAAGTGATCCCAGTACCCAGATTCCAAGAGTTGAAGTATTTTGAAACGCAGACCCTCGACGGACCGTCATGCCTATGACGGTCCGTCACACTTGCCGTCGAGGGGAATGAAGAAATGCAGCAGAAGAATTGTACCAAGTATGGGACGACGGAGTCCACGACGGTCCGTCATGACCACGACGGTCCGTCGCGTGGTCCGTCGACCCAGCCGCGTTTTGGCAGATTTCCAGTAATTAGAATCCTTGTTTAATTAGGTTTTTATTTTTTATAAATAGTTCGAAAAACCTCGTTTTTGGGGTTAGACTCTTTGAGATTAAACATCACATCATTAGATTTTGTGTTTTGAGTGTTTGATTGTTGGAGATTCTTACAAGTAACTTTTGGTGATTAATCAAGCAAATTTTCGGACTTTATTCTTTCTCATTAAAGTAAGTACATCAATTCTTGTTTAACATATTTGAATATTGTGTTTATGGCTATGAGGAACTAAACTCCATAACTAGGGTTGTGGGAACCATAGGCAAATAATGAGATAAACCCTAGCTAAAATAACAATTCTAGAATAGTGTCTTGCATGTATTAATAATTCATTCGCTTAGAAGTCTTTTTAACGGATGATCAACGTTAGAACTCGCCTTAATGCTACTTGCCGGACCAAGGAGGTAGATAATAGGAAAAGAATTATTAACATAGATTTAGTGTATACTGTCTAATATGCTAGTATTGATTGGTACGAGGTAATAACTGAGTCAAATATCGAATATGATGCTTAATATGAGGTAAGGATAAGGGTTAGGAAAGCAACACACGTAGCCGGGCCAAGGTGCGGAGTGAGATTTTCTAGATGCCGGACCAAGGATTTAGAAATACATAACTTATCACTTTGCATGCAAGATACTAGGAAAGAATTGTTATAGTTAGAATTATCAAGTTATGAACCTGTGGGGAACACGTAAACCCTAGTTACTTTGATTAATTGATTAAAACCCAAAATTAAAAGCTGTTAAGTGTCTCTGTCAAGTTCGTTAGTTATTTTTACTTATTAGGAAATACAAACCCCCCTTTATGCTTTTACTTTTTAAGGAAGTCATCAACCGAACAATAGTAATAACAAGTTGGAGTTAAGTCTAGACTATTTTCCTCGTGGGAACGTTCCAACCTCACTAGTTGGTTTATTTACTTGACGCGACCGCTTTACTTCAGATTTGAGAAGTAAGATTGAGCGTATCAGATGTCACTATGAATGTGTCCTTTATGCATGATATTGTAGTTTTTATCTACTTGTTATGAAGATCTACTTGAGTGAAATTAGTATTTACTTTACAAGTTCCTAAAATATTTACACTATGGTCCCCTTTCTAGAAAATTCTACACTACTTTGGGACCTTCTCTAGCCTTCTTGAGAGATCTAAAATGTTCTAGAGTTTTCCTCACAACTCTAGAACGATCTGCCCTTTTCCAGATGTGAAATAAGGCTGGAATTGTGGCGGGACGTCGCACGCTCCACCACCTAATGATGCGACGACCTCGTCTTGTTGTTGCAAAAACTCCTACACTTTGTCTATGAATTGCCACAAATCTTCATATTTCTTCAAAGTGGCCTACTCTAGAGTTTTTCCCTTCGAATGTACTAGAAACATGGCACTGGCATTTTTACCTCGCTTCCATTTGGATTGATAATATATGTTAGCTTTAATATCCCGGTCATGCGAGGCGGAGACATTTGTTGGTCCCGTTATGATCTATTCCGACTAGGATTCTCCTTGTCCTCGTGATACGCTTGAGGACGCTCACTTGAAACACCGGATGGATCTTTAAGTGTGGACGTAACTCCAACTTTTACAAGTTTTTTCTTGCCTTGGAAACAATCTTGAACGGACCCTTATATTTGCTCAGTAAGTTTCGATGAACGCCCCTTAGTGCCTTGGACTGTCTTGGATTGAATTTCACAAAGATCATGACGTGTTCTTTATAGTCTGTGGGACGACGCTTGGGGTCAGCTAATTTATTCATTATCTCGACTTCCTTGTCCAAGTAGGACTTAGCAGTGTGATGTTGCTCCTCCCATCCTTTTGGGTTGTTGGCCTATCGCTAACTCAAATAATGTGCGCCCGGTGGACTCTGCAAATTGTAGGAAAACTGCACCATATCTAGGAGTCTAGCCCAATACTTATGATGTACAATTAGATAGTGCCATAAATAGCACTCTATTAGGGAGTAGACGCGTTTTGTCTAGTCATCCATCTGCGGGTCGAAACTTGTGGAGAAGTTAAGTTCTATGCCAAGTATCTCAATCAACTCTCTCAAAAAGTTCCTGGCAAAGTGAGGATCTCGGTCGCTAATGATAGGTTTCGGTAGCCCCATTATTTTACCACATTCTTAAAGAACAATCGAGTGGCCTCTTTTACGGTGCAACCGGCTGTGGCGGACATGAAATTTGAATAATTTGAAAATATTTACACCACGACCATGATAGTACCAAACTCGTCGTACTTTTGTAAGGAAGTGATGAATTCCATGGTAAAGATCTCCCATGAGCGTTCTGCTACAGGTAGTGGATCTATTAACCATCCCGGTTGCCTTTTTTCACCTTGTGTTGTTGTCACACAAGGCAAGTCTGCACATAACACTCGATGTCATCCTGCATTAGTGTCCAGAAATAAATAGCCTCGATTAGAGCCCTCATACGACGTTGTCCCGAATGCCCAACCAACGGTGTATCATAGCTTTCCTTTATGATGTGCCGCGTTATATACCCTAATATGGGTACATAGAACCTCTGACCGGTAGTGAGCAAGAAGCCATCTTCTAACCTAAAGCACTTGGTTTCGCCTTGGGAAGCCAACTCCATCAGTTTCTTGGCCGTTGTATCGTATTGCATACGATCCTTGGTTGCATTTATAATGTCACAACGATCTATAGTGATTGAAGCAAACTTATCCTTCCTACTATGTGTGTCATACATGACGTTGCCCCTTCCTAGCTTATACTCCAAGACACAGTCTAATTTTGCCAAGAGTCTTGCCATCTAGCATGCTTCGGTGTGAGTTTCTTTTGTTACTAGAATTATCTAATGGCCACGTTGTCTGCATTGAACACAAATTAAAACCTAGTAAGTAGTATCTCCACGTTTGTTAGCAATGTACAATGTGCGTCATCTTTTTTTCCTAGACTGTGTAATGTCGTTAAGTCTCGTTAATCTTGCAGCTTTTGAATCCGATTGGGTGTCTATCCTGCATTAAGGCTTACCCAATGGAAAGGTTTGAGGCATTTATATGTATGTTGAAGGTCATGGAGAAGGTGGAAAGTTTCAAGACCTGCTCTTATATCACTACGACCTTGAGACCTTCAAATGCCTTTTGGCACTCCTTCCTCCAAACCCATGGCGTATTCGACTTCCATAACTCGGTTAGTGGAGCAGTTTTAGAGAGCAGACACTAATGAACCTAATATAGTAGTTAACAAGTCAAACGAATGATTGTAGCTCATTCAACTTTGTGGGCACCTCCAACTCCTAGATCACCCGAATCTTTGCCTCGTCCATCTATCGTTTGCCTTGGCTGATCACCTAGACTAAGAAATGCACCTCGTGCAGGGCGAACTTGAACTTCTTTCGCTTGACAAAAAGCATGTTCTCCCGTATGACTGGAAGACTTACATCAAGTTCTCCATGTGCTCCTCAAAGGTGTTTCTATAGATGACTATGTCATCAAAGTTAATTACCACGAACTTGTAAAAGTTGAGATGAACAATTTTATGCATCAACTTGCAAAAGGTGTCAGGTGCGGTTATAAAGAAAACGGAATCACCAACCACTCGTATGATCCATATCTATTCACGTACGTTGTCTTTATCTCATCCCTCTCTGCGAAGTGCACTGGTTGTAGCATTTCCGGAGATCCATCATGGTAAAGGACTTGGCTTTCCCAAGTCTATCGAAAAAATATGCAATTAGCGGGATCATATATTTATTCTTATGTGTGACCTTATTGAGTGACCGATAGTCGATGTATAAGTGCAACGACCCATTTTTCCCTTTTTGGAATAGCAATGGCGCGCCATAAGGTTCCTTGGATGGATGATGTGACTGGCCTCGAGGAGATCCTTCAACTTCTTTCATAGATCCTCTAACTCGGGTGGATCCATACGGTAAGGTGCATGTGCGGGTAGCTTGGCTCCGACCTCTAACTCGATCTTCTGATGTACCTCGCTCCTCGAAGGTAGAGTCTTTTGAAGCTCATCCAGCATCACGTCCTTGTTTTCTTCAAGGACCTTCCCTTTGAGTGGTGTCAAGAACTCCATACTACCATTGTCTTCTACTAAACTTGCAATGGTTGCTACAAACGTCAGTTCTCCTTTGTTTGGGCCCTTCACAATTTGCATGGCCGATAAGTGGTCATGAATTTCATTTTTTGGCACCTGGTCTGGAGGTACCATGCATGACCCTTCCCTCTCCATAACCATGAGTCATTGGAGGTAGGGGTCGATCATCGTATGGCAGGGCTGGAAGAATTCTTGCTCGAGAATGATTTCGAATATCTCTAGAGGAGAGATAGCTAAGTTAGTCATTCCTTTCCACTTCCCTAATGTGATTCATAATCTTTGGGCGACCCCCACATGCGGAAGTCGGTGGGGCGTTAACAGTCTTGAGGCAGGTGAAGCTTGGCACAAAGTTCAGCCCTAACCTCTCTTTTGTCGTCTTGGTAATAATGTTGGCTTCTGCCCCGGAGTCTACCATGGGACGAGCTTGTCGTCCATTTATGGATATGTCTACATAGTGTGTGATGAACTCTCCTGGCTTCTCGGTCTTCTTGGCTATCGCACTGCACAATCCACCCATGCCTAAGTTTGTTGTGTCCGCATCCTACCCTTATTCTTGCGCGTCTTTCTCCTTTCGTTCACGTAGGATGGCACCAAGGTTCTTCATCTCACGGCACGTGGCAAAGACGTCCGATCTACCGCATATGTAGCAACCATCTTCTTTGTTGATCTACTCCCGCTTCTATGTGTAATTTTTGATCCAGAACTGCTTGATGTCCGGCATGTGGGGTTGTGTTTCCTGGGGTGTTCCTCCTGCTACTTGCCTAGGCCACAGTCTCCCCCACTTTTGGCATGACTACTTCTTGCATCCCTGAACTCTGCCTTGTCCTGCCATTAATGCTTGAATTCCTTCAAGGACTCATCTTGTGTGATGGCTTCGTCTATGGTCTTGACCTATCGCCGTTCCAACTCCATCATGGCCCAATTCTTTAGTCCGTACATGAAGTGTAACGACATGTCCTCGTTTGTGAGGTTGGGAATTTTAAGCGTTACAGTGGTGAACTATTTCACATATACCCAAATGTTTCCCATTTTCTTGAATTCCCTGAAGTTGTGCTTAACCTTGTACATGACAATGTTAGAGAAAAAGGCTTTCTTGAATTCTTTGTGGAATATCTTCCACGTGTTCATGGTGCACGTCCGCTTCCCAATCTCGATCTCTTTGCGCCTCAATCATAGCATGTCAATCTCGGACAGATACATCACCAAAGTGTTGATCTTGTTCTCATTGCTTCTCACACGACTACACTTGAAGTAATTGTTCATTCTCCATAGAAAGTTTTCCAACTCCTGAGTATCACGGACGCCCTTGAATATGGGTGGCTTAGGATGATCAACCCTGGCATCCCTATCACGGTCCGGTGATGCAAATCCTCTAACCTCCGTGCCTTTCTTTGGTGTTTTAACTTCGGCCTTCAGCGTCTAGATCGTGTAGAGCGCGTCCATAAGCCGACACACCAAGGAATTGATGGACTCCTTCATCTCGACCTTGTCCCGCTGGAGACCCTTTTACTTATTACGGATGTTCTCGTTCTCCTCAAGGGTGAAGTCCTGAAGGGTCTTGAACTTACCGTCGACCATATTAATCTGCCGACCTAATACTTCCCCGACCTACCTTTCCACTTCAACCCTTTCGACCCGCTCTTCTCTAACATTGACATATATGGCTTCTTCACTAAATTCATCGTCATTTACTTTGGAAGTTGAAGGAGGATGAGATGTTAGCACTTCCCTAGGTGTGGGATCCGGAAGCACCTACTAATTACCCTTTAGGTGTTTCTTCACCTTTCGATTCTACTCCATCCATATGGACATTGGTGGTGCTATCTGTGTTTACTTCTCCTTCGGTAGCCATTCCCTTAGAATCAAACTGTCTGATACAACGTTGTCACGGACATAAAGTATTTGCTAAGACTGCATGCTGCCCTAGATGACTTACTCACTAATATTTCAGGATCTTTTAAGTTCAAGGATGATTTTAATACTTGGAACGCTAAGTGAATGCTTGGAAATACTTACAGAGAACAAGAAATAAAGCTTTTGAAGAAGTCTTTGTTTTAACTTTGAGAATGATTTACAACTTTGCTTGGTGCGTTTTGCAAATGAGGGGCACCACTATTTATACTACTTCCTATGGAAAAATATGCAATTATATTTCCTTTACACGTACCTAAAATATTTAAACTTTGGTCTCTTTTCTGGAGAATTCTACATTACTTTGGGGCTTTCTCTAGCCTTCTTGAGTGTTCAAAGAGGTTCTATAGTTCTCCGCACATCTCTAGAACAATTTGTCCCTTTCTGGATGCGGAATCAGGCTGGAATTATGGCTGGACTTCACATATGGTTATGTTTTATGTGTGTAGTCTTAGAGTAGATACATGGTTGTTCATGACTTAGCTATATAAGTCTATAATGGTTATGTAGATTATGGAAAGGTAATGAATATGGTGACTAAATGATGGTAAGGGTCATTATTAAGTGTCTAAAGAACGTATGTTATATGTGCTAAGGTGAAGTATGTGGTGTGTTGTTTAGGTAGACTTGTGTCCCTTACTTGATATTTGTATTAATATGAATATGTGATATATTTACTTAGGAAGCTAAAAATTCATAGTCTTGAATGAATGAATGTTAGGTGAGACCTTAAATTATGATAAGAGGGTCGTTTATGTGAATCCTTGAACCAAGTGGTACGGTTATGAAACTTGAAGTCGAAAGCTTTAATAGTATCCTTAATGTAATGAGTGATGGATTTAATGTTGATTGGCTGGAAAGGCATCATATCAATCCTTAAGAAATTTATGATGAGCTTCTTGTCGCCATAGTGAGACAGCCCTAGTGGACTTGCTTTGGTCGGGTAAATGTAATTGGGTCATGAACATGATATGGGACCCATTTGTATAAACTTTATGTGACTTAATCTATGAGAAAGAAGTCTATGACCGAGTAAGTATGGTAAGGGATGTAGTTCAAGTTAAAGAATAAGACTAGATTATTGCCCTTCATATTTCCTTAATCATGTGCCTACATGTGATGTGTTTATGTTCAATCATTTGCAAGTAGAAAAACCTCATTAGAGTGGGATAGAACTCTGGATTCCATGATTTTATACGATAATTATAACATTCCGGAAAATTGTATGTCTAGTGAAGAGCACAAGAGGTCTTCAAGAATGTGTGTTGGGGCTACATAGGCATCCCGATGCTGAATATTAAATAATATTGGGCATAGTGTAGAAATTTTTCTAAGGAGTGATAGCAAATTTTTATAGTAATAACAAGTAATCGAAACATATTCCTAGCTTCTTTAGAAGTTGTAGCTGCAAAGAAGACCCTAAGATAAACTAGCATTCATCACCCAATAGATATTATGTTCTAGGAATCCAAGAGTCAAGCCAAGTACCATAGCACATAACCATTTTAAATTATCATGTAGAGTAAGTAGTGCATAAGGACATAGTAAGTATCCTTGGGAAAATATGTAAATATTCCAAATGAGCTTTCCAAATACTTAGTTAGGAAAAATTAAAGAAGCACATGGGTTAGCACATGGCAAAACCTCCCTAGGGGTATCACCCTAATCGATTCGGTTAGGGCGGTTTGGGGGACCAATGCACATGCAGGTCCAACCGCGTGGTACCTTGTAACCTAACCTAGACTCTATAAAACAAACCTAACTAACTAACTAATCCAAATACCGACCAAGCACGACTAGCCAAGACACCCGACAACCTAGGACCTTGTTAGGTGACACCTAACTAACATAACTAACTTAGAGACAACCTAGTACCTAACCTATCATGGTCCAAAGGGTTGACTATGGTCCTAATAACTTAGGTGTATTTTAGTATTTACCCTATAAATCTTATTTAAATAATTTAAGAACATAATTAATTAAAATAATTAGACAAAACCTAAATCCCAAGGAAAAGACCAAAACTCGGATAGGTCAAAGTAGTTCTCTAATTTTAGTCAATCTACGAAGGGCGTTTTGGTAATTAACCACTTAAGATATTTTAGTTAGTATATAATGCAAACTAACTTAGTTAATTATCAGTTCTTAAAATAATTAGACCAAAAATTTTTCACCATTAACGCTGAAAATATGAGATACGACAATAGTGGCCGAACCCTAAACGACTAGCAATAACGTTCAAAGGTTTTTCGTGCAAAGTTCATAGTGATCTTCGTAGATTTGATTCTACATAACGGTATGGGTTTTATGTCATGGAAATATTTCTCCAAGATTATTTCCAAATGTTTTTTTAAATATCGAAATTAGGGTTGTTCCCATCGAAATGTATGTTCATCTCCCTAGTTCTCCTAATTTCCGATTCTTGTAGTATTGTAGTATTATTCTTAATTACTTGTTGATTTTATGTGGTGTTAACTGATAATAACTTTGTGTTTAATTTATTTATACATCAAGTGAAATATATATGTTAGATCTACATACTTAGGGTGTCATTTACGTGAACGTTGAATATTGTAATGCCTAATTGTGCATAGAGAATGTGTGATCATTATGAGAATTCATTGAATTCGTTTAATGTTTATCAAAGGTTATAATATGACTTATTTTTTATATTATAGCTCTACATTGTATTTATGAATAAGTTAATTTGCTTGTGATAATATAATAGTTTGATTTTGTGGCACCAAATTGGCTAGTACCAATAGATTCAAAATCTAATTATCAATTCAATAAATTCATCACATATGGTATGCAAATCAATGGGACTATGTCCAAAAATACCCTATACAGACAACTTGTAATGCCACCCACGAAATAACGCTAGCAAGTTAGGTATCACCTTGGCCGGTGATTCCACCTCTTTTCGATGTGGAGGAGACACTGGATTTCATGTTTAGCTCACATGATCTATGTCTGTTATAGTTCAGTACAAGTATCTGGTTCATTACTACCATGAACTGCTCTTATGGTGTTGGGAAGACATTAAATGGTTCACCTTAGACGGTGAACCCCCCTTTTTAGTGTGGGGAAGACACAGAGCTCGATTCACATTAATCGGTGAATCACCCCTTTTCGTTATGGGGGAGACAGTGGATTTCATGTAGCTCGCATGATCTACTTCCATCAATATTTAGAGAATTCAATAATAGTGTAACAAAGAATAAATAGCCTGTTCAAAGTGAACGATCGAGCAGGGGAGTAGAATTATAAGTTCTTAGTGAAAATAGTAGATCATTAATCACTACTGTTTTATAGACTTAACATGTTGGGGGTAGTCAATAATGGATCATGGATTATGTCCCAAGAACTATATACTATGAAATAATAAACAAGGGTCATATCCAATAAAGATTGTGCTAGTTAATATAATCATACCCAATAAGAAAAAGATGAAAAATCTAACTCATGAGCAGGGTAGCCAATCGTTTGATTATTCTTGCAATTTTCTTACTCAATTCAATGTAGGTATAGAACTACAATTAATCAATGCACTTGTAAGTGAAACATAAGATCAAAGGAGATCATTGAATTACACAATAAGAAGATAAAAGAGAATGAAAAATAAACTAAGTATGGATAGGACATTTGGGTCTTAGAACAGAAATTACTACGCTAAACTTGTTCTAAAATTATGTTCATGATTCCAACGTCTAATATTCATATAGAAGACGATTTGTGTGCCTTAATTGCATCAGAACGTATCATATTTACATCATTAATAAAGATTAATCATTGTTGTTTAGGAAAGATCATTCTTTGTGCATTTATCACCCTTATTGGTTATGTGCATACATCCGTACTTAGTAAAAGTGTGTACTAACCTCATATGTATTTACTATTTTTATAGGAGAAGGTTCTTAAGAAGGTTGAAGTATGTCGAAGAAGTTTGGAATAATGATTTACAGACATTAGTAGGTCCTCTTGAGTTAGAGGATGCTAGGTTTTAATATTCTAGATTAGTACATTAGATTGAGCTAGTAACTACTCTACCTAGTATTTCCTTTCAAGTATTTTATTCAAAGCGTTGTAATAAGGCCAATTGGCGAACTATTATTATTGTTATTACGATCATTTATTTCATTTGATTAATCTATAGACATATGGTTGCTGAGTTTGTGCTAGTAGAATATTACTCTTATACAAAACCGTATGAAGCGTTATAAATATTTTGCAAATTTAATTGTATGATTTTGGTAAAAGATATTAAGAAGCTTGTCTACGACCTGTAAGAGGTTAACGACGCAGGTCGCGGTTCGGATTCTAGAATTTAGGTCGTGAAAAACTTGGTATCAGATAATAAGGTTTATTACCTAGGAACTAAGGCTTAACAAAACTAAGTTGCGTAATTTCTAACTTATGGTTGTGAAGTGAACCACAATCATGATTTAGAGACTCTGTGGTGATAGGAATTCTCTCTTCTTCCACTCTTTATTATGCTTTTTATAGCTTTGACATTTTGTGTCATTCTAGTAACTAACTTCCTTCTTATGTATACGTGTAGACAATGAACACAAGAAGAAACGCCAACAAAAGGGTCAAAGAAGTAGCTGCTGGAGGCAATCAAGCTCATTTTCAAGCCCTTGTCGATGAAGCGCAAGTGCCCACAACTTAGTTGGGATGACATATGAAGAAGTTAGGGTGGCACTGCTTCATATAGCTCAAGCCATCACTGTGCAAGCACAAGCCATCACAGCGAAAGCCACTAAAGAAGTTCCTTCTTGAGAAAATACGCAAGTTAGCACTATGGCTTGTAGGTTGAGGGATATTAGTAGGATGAATCCTCCAGTCTAGTATGGGTCCAAAACAAATGAGGATCCTCAAGAGTTTGTGCATGAGTTTTAAAAGATTCTATGTGCTATGGGGGTTATTGAAAACGAAAAGGCTTAGTTGGCTGCTTATCAACTCAAAGATGTAGAAAATGTGTGGGAAAGGATGTGGGGAGATAGTCGAACACCTAGGGATGTTCCTGTCACTTGGGACATTCTCAAAAATGCATTCCTGGAGAAATTAATTTCGACAGAACAGATAGAGGCTAAAGTCGAGGAATTCATGAACTTACGACAAGGAGGTATGTCGGTTAGGGAATACTCTTTGAAGTTTGTTAAGCTTTCCAAGTATGCTTCTTCTCTTGTGGCCAATAGTAGGGATTAGATGAGTAGGTTTGTGATTGGTGTGTCGGAGAATTTAGAAGAGAAGTGTCGGGCAGAAATGTTTCACGATAACATGGAACATGGAAGGTTGATGGTCCATGCACACCAAGTCGAGGAAAGTCTTTATAGAAAGAGAAATAGAGAGAGCAAAAAGTCACGACCCTCTGATAAGTCCGATTCAAACAATTGTAAGAATTTGTTTGAAGTTTGGGATAATCCCAAGTTCAAGAAGGGGCACAAACTCTCAAGTAACTATACTCCTTCGAAAAATACTTATGCTTATAAGGGAAATGAAGAGAATAACTAGGTTGACCGACGAGAGTGTGGTTAGTGCGGCTGTGTACATAAGGGTGAGTGTATGGTAGGTTTTAATTAATGTTACGGATGTGGTAAGAGTGGGAACGTGGTATGGACTGCCTCAAAGAGAACAATCCATCCAAGGAACATGCTCAACCTCGGCCAAACCAGAATGCATCAGGCAAACCGCCTAAGAGGAACTGATTCAATCCATTGAAAGGAAGAGTCGAACAAGAGAAGTCCATGGAAGTGGTTACTGGTAACTTGCTTGAATTTTCTTTTCCTGTTTATGCATTATTAGTTCAAGGATCTACCTCGTCTTTTGTTTATCCTTTAGTAGCTAGTAAATTTTATTTGCTTCCTCAGATTCTCTATGAGCCATTTTTAGTGAGTACTCATATAGAAGATAGTGTTAGGGCCGAGAGAGTCTATAAATATTGCACAATAATTGTTCTTAATATAGTTACTCATGATGACCTAATAGAATTAACCATGCTTGATTTTGATATAATTTTTTGTATAGATTTGCTTCGTAAATGCTATGCTACTATAGATTATCAAAATAGAGTAGTAAGTTTTCGGTTTCCCAATGAATTAGTGGTAAAATGGAAAGGGCCCGGTTCAAATCAATCAAGCCAAATGATTTCCAATCATAAAGATAATAAAATGTTATCTAAAGGATACTTCTTACACTTAGTTAGAGTCAAAGACTTAGAATAAGAAGTCCCTTCCATAGACTCTCTGTCTGTAGTTAATGATTTTCAAGATGTTTTTCTGAATGTTTTACTCGGGTTCCCTCCTGAACGTGAGATCAATTTTAGTGGTGACTTATATCCCAATACCGAAATGATTTCAATCCCGTTGTATAGAATGACCCCAACGGAACTTAAAGTGTTGAAGTTGCAGTTAAATGATTTAGTTGATAAGGGCTTCATTCGACCAAGCATATTTCCATGGGGCGCTCCAGTGTTGTTCGTAAATAAAAATTATGGAACTCTTAGGATGTGTATCGATTATCAGAAACTCAACAAAGTCACTATAAAGAACAAATATTCTCTTCCCCGAGTCGATGATCTTTTTTATCAAATTCAAGGTTCAAGTTTCTTTTCTAAGATAGATCTCCCGTCGGGTTATCACCAATTAAGTGTTAGACAAGAGGACGTTCCTAAGAATGCTTTTCGAACTACATATGGCCATTACGAGTTTCTTTTCATGTCATTCGATCTCACTAATGAACCAGCAACATTTATTGACCTAATAAATAGAGTCTGTCGTGAGAATCTTGATTCTTTCGTCATAGTATACATACATAACATCCTCATATACTCTAAGTCTAGACAAGAGCAAGAACAACATTTAAGAATGACATTGCAGGTACTCAGAGAACATCAGTTGTATGCGATGATTAGTAGATGTGAGTTTTTGTTTAAATCGTGACTTTCCTTGGTCATGTGGTGACCGATCATGGTGTTGAAGTGGATATGAAAAAAGATAAAAGCGGTCAAGAATTGTCTGAGACCCCTTACACCTACAGATATTCGAAGTTTCTTAGGTTTGGCCAAAATTATCGATGGTTTGTGGCGTATTTTTTTGTGATTTCTTCTCCATTTACCACGTAAACAAAAACAATAGCGAAGTTCGAGTGGTGTGAAAAAATGTGAAAAGAGTTTTCAAGAACTTAAGGACTGACTCTCTTCGACCCCGGTCCTCACGTTGCCGAGAATTTGTGAAGGGTACGTGGTTTATTGGGATGTGTCCCAAGTAGGTTTGATATGTGTTCATATGCAAGATGGTAAGATGATGGCATACCCGTCAAGAAAATTGAAATTCCACGAGAAGAACTAACCTACGCAAGATCTCGGACTAGTTGTGGTTGTCTTTGCGTTGAAGCTTTCGAAACACTTCTTATATGGTGTACATGTTTATTTATTTAACTACCACAAAAGTCGTCATTACGTTTTATGCAAAGAGAATTAAACCTTCGTCAGAGAAGATGGCTAGAGTTGCTAAAAATCTATGACATGAGTGTTTACTCTCATCTGGGTAAGGCCAATATATTGGCTGATTCATTAAGTCGATTGAGCATGGAAAGTGTGTCTCACATCAATGATGAGAAGAAAGAGTTTGTTTAGGATGTACACAGATTAGAAAGTTTAGGTGTACGGCTCGTGGATGCACCCAATGGGGGTATTACAGTCCATTCGAGTTCAAAATCCTTATTTGTTGTAGACGTTGAATCCGAGCAACATCTCCATCCAGTACTCATGGATTTGAAATATTCCGAGTTTGTAAGATTAATGAATCATTCTCTTTAGGGAGATACAATGTACTTAGGTACCAAGAAAGAATGTGAGTATGAAATGTTGATGCTTTGACGCCAAATATTATTGTAGAGGCTCATGGATCTAAGTATTCGATTCACCCAGGTTCCACCATGATGTATCATGATATGAATAAAATTTATGGTGGGAAGGTATGAAGCGAGACATCTAAAAGTTTGTAGAAGAGTTTCTCAATTGCCAATTAGTCAAGGCCGAGAACCTTAAGCTTGGGGTCTTACTCAATAAATCGATATTCCAACGTGGAAGAGGAAGGGCTTTAACATAGATCTCGTGGTTGGTTTGCCGAGGACAAGAAAGACGCAAGATTCTATTTGGGTCATTGTTGACCGAATGACCAAGTCTGCACACTTCATTCCCATGAAGTGCACATACCGAGCCTAAGACTATGTCAAACTTTACAATGATTAGATCGTGAGGTGTCATGGGATTCCTTTGTACATCATATAGGATATAGGATCCCAATTCACTTTGCATATATAGAGATCTTTTCAAAATAGTTTTTGTACATAAGTAAAGCTTAGTACCACATTCAACCCTCAAACGGATGGACAAGAAGAACGCACCATCAAACCAATTGAAGACATGTTGAGAGCATGTGTTATGGACTTCAAGGGGAGTTGGTATGGTCACTTGCCCCTAATAGAGTTCTCTTATAATAATAGCAACCATTGAAGTATTGTGACGACACCTTTCAAAGCATTGTATTGTAGAAGAATTAGATCCCTCGTTGGATGCATGGGAGACACGGCCATCCTTTCCCACAAGATCGTACATGATGTTTTGGAAAAGGTGACAGCGATTCGAGATATGTTGGCTACTGCATATAGTCGTCAAAAATCATACGCAGATAATCAAAATAGAGCACTTGAATTCGAAGTTGGTGATCGGGTATATCTCAAGATATCACCCATGGAAGGGGTGATGCGTTTCTGCAAGAAAGGGAAATTGAGTCCGAAGGTACATTGGTCCATATGAGATCTTGCAATGTGTAGGAAACGTTGCTTTCAAACTAAAATTACCGAACGACTTAGTTTATGTTTATCCAATGCTTCACGTTTCGATGCTTAAGAAGTGTCTAGGAAATCCCGCGTCCATTCTACCTATCGAAAGGTTAGGAGTCGATGAGAATCTTTCTTACAAAGATGTTCCCGTTGCAATCTTAGTTCTTCAAGTGAAGCGTTTGAGGAACAAGGAGGTCCTCATCGTGAAAGTGTTATGGAGGAACCATGTTATTGAGGGAGCTACATGGGAGGCCGAGGCCGATATGAGATCACGTTACCCTCACTTATTCAGTTCTTAAGGTTAGCTAAAAGTTTTGTAAGTCTGATTTTGTGACAACAACCCCAAATCTTAGTGCATTAAGCGGTTTTTGGTTTTCTAAGTACATAAATGTGTCTTATACTTGCAGTATATGAGTTAATATGTCTTCATGCTTTCTTTAATGTTGTTGTTTTAGTATAGCTTATTACGTGATTTTGTGTTACATGAGTGTGATGTAGATTAAGTTAAAGTTGAATTGAGAAGTATGTTCCTGGATCTTAAATAAGAAGCTTCAGATAGGCTTAGAGTATGTGCATCATTCAAAGTAAGTTGTGAATAATATTTTTACGAAAATAAAGATCTAGTATACTAATATGATATCCAAAAATTGCCCTCTTTGTTTTATAATGATAAGTAGTATCATTCGGGGACGAATGTTCCTAAGGGGGGATAATGTAAAATTTCCGAAAATTATATGTCTAGTGAAGAACCCAATAGGTATTTAAGAATGCGTATGTGGGATACATAGGCATCCCAATGCCCAATATTGAAGACTATTGGGCATCGTATAGAAAATTTGCTAAGGGGTGTTGTCCAATTTCAATACTAATACAAAGTAAGCGAAACATATTCCAAGCTTTCTTAGAAATGGTAGTTGCAAAAAAGACCCTAAGATAAAATAGTATTCATCGCACAATAGATATAATGTACTAGGCATCTACGTATCAAGCCTAGTAGCATAGCACATAAAAATTTTAAATGATAATATAGAGTAAGCAGTGCCCAAGGACATAGTGAGAATCCTTGGGACAATGTTAAATTTTCCAAATGAACTTTCCAAATAGTTAGTCAGGAAAAATGCAAGAAGTCCATGGGCAAACGGGTCGAGAAAACACACCCTAACCGATTCGGTTAGGGCAGTTGGGGGGACCACCGCACATGCGGGTCCAACCATGTGGGACCAGACCCTCTAACCTACTCTAGACCATAACAAACTAACTTAAATAACAAACCAACCCAATACTTACCATGAACGACAAGCCAAGACACCCGATAACCTAATTGACTTCACTAACTTAGGAACAACCTAGTACCTAACCTAGGATGGTCCAAACGTTTGACAATGTTCCTAATAACTTATGGGTATTTTATTAATTACCCTATAAAACATAATTAATTAATTTATAAACATAATTAAGATAATTTGACAAAACCAAAATCCTATGGAGAAGGCCCAAAATCGATTAGGTCAAAGTGATTCTCTAATTCTAGTCAATCTAGGAAGGGAGTTTTGCTAATTAACTACCTAAGATATTCTAGTTAAGTATATAATCTAAATTGAATTACTCAATGATCAGTTATTAAAAGAATTAGACCTAAAATTGTTCACCATTAATGCCCAAAAAAAGAGCAACGAAGACCGTGAACGAACCTAGACGACTAGTAAGAACGTTCCAAGGTTTTTCGTGCAAAGTTCGTAGTGATATTTGTAGACTTAATTATACATTAAGGTTTTGGTTTTATCTCATGGAATTATTTCTTCAAGACTCTTTTCAAACGTTTTTACTTAAAGAATATTGAAACTAGGGTTTTTCCCATCGAATTACATTTTCATCACCCTAGTTCTCCCGATTTCTGATTCTTGTAGTACAGTAGTATTATTCTCGACGTATTGTTGATTGATGTGGTTTTTACTGATATTATATATATGTTTAAGTTATTTATACTTCAAGTGAAATATACATGTTAGATACGCATACTAAGGGTGTTATTTACGTGAACGTTGAATGTTGTAATGCCTATTTATGCTTCAAGAATGTGTGATCATTTTGAGTATTTGTTGAATTGGTTAAATGTTTATTAAAGGTTATAAGTTGAATTATTTAACATGTTACATCTCTATATTGTATTTATGAATTACTAAATTTTCTTATGATAGTATCATAGTTTAATTTATTGACAACAAATTTGCTAGTACTAATAGATTTAAAAGATACAAAGTGATCTCATTATCAATTCCATAAACTCGAAACATAGGGTATTATGATAAATGGAACAAGTCCCAACATAAACTATCCACACAGCTTGTAACACCAAAAAATCTTACAAAGAATCAAAACCATCAAAAAGAATGATATTAGGATAACAAGTGACGTAAAAAATTCAAGGTGAGTAAAGAGATAACTAAGAGTTAAGTTATGAAATTGACCTAATATAGAGTGTTATAAATAAGTAACACGAGTCTCAAGAACACTTAATCATTACGTCAATAATAGTCACATAAGAGGGTCCTAGACTCCATGAGACGAGTCTCACTCACACCATGATGATAAAGTAAAGTCATAAGATCATAATCATCAAGTAAATATAGGGATTAACGGTCATCCATAAAGTAAGTAAACCTCATAACTATAAGCAAACTTCCACAATGTGTGAGTAAACTCAAAAAGATAAGAAGATAAAATTATGATCTTAGCACCGATAAACGAGTAATGAGCTTATGCCAGCACATGTATGTCTCATGACATGAGATCAACACCCTTATGGATTAGGTTATATGAATATCTCCTAGCCTTAGAACTATGTTTCCAATATAGGGGCACTTAGATAGTATACGCCACAAACGAAACAATGCTAGCAAGTTAGGTATCACCTTGGTCAGTGATTCCAGCTCTTTTCAGTGTGGGGGAGAAATCGGATTTCATGTTTATCTCACATGATATATGTCGGTTATAGATCAATACAAGTATTCATTTTAGTACTGCCGTGAACCCTCCTTACAGCGTGGGGAAGGCATCGAACATTTTACCTTAGTCAGTGAACCCCCCTTTTCGGTGTGGGTGAGACACAGAGCTTGATTAGCTTTAATCAGTGAATCACTCTTTTTAACTGTGGGAGAGAAATTTTATTTTATGAAGCTCACATGATCTACTTCTTGTCAATGCTAAGGGAATTATTTAAGAGTATAAGCATTAGTATTATGTTCAATGTGAACGATAGAGCAAGGGAGTAGGGATATAAGTTCATAGTGAAATAAGTAAAATAATAGCTTAATGAACATTAATCACTAGTGTTTGATAGACATAACAAGTTGGGGGTAGCCAATAATGGATCTTGGATTATGTCCCAAGAACTATATACTATTAAATAATCAAATAACGGGCATAGCCAATAATGATTGGCTTATTAATATAATTATACCCAACTAAAAGAAGAATGAAAAAACTAACTCGTAAATAGGGTATTCAATCATTTATTTTTAGTATTGTGATTTGCTTACTCGTTTCATTGTATGTATGGGACTACAATGAATCATTGTAATTGTAAGGCAAAAATCATATCAAAGGAGATCATTGAACTACACAACAAGAAGTAGAAGACACTGAAAAATAAACTAAGTATGGATAAGGGACTCTAGGCCTAACAACAGAAATTACAAACGTGTGTTTAAGTTGTTCTAAAATTATGTTCATGATTCCAAGACTATTGTTCGTATAGAAAACGAGTTGTGTTAATTAATTTCATTAGAACATTTCATATTTACATCATTAATCAAGATTAACGTTTTAAGTAAGAAAGTGACGTGAGACTGTATCTTCACATGTTGTTTAGGAAAGAGCTTTTCTTGTGCATGCATTTTTCCTTATGTATTATGTGAATACACACATACTTTGTACAACTGTGTACTAACCCCATACTATTCACTATTCTTTATAGGTGCAGTTTCTAAAGAAGGTTGAAGTCCGTCAATGAAGTTTGGAATAGCGATCTGCAGACATTAATAGGTCCTCTTGTGTTTGAGGATTCTACGTTTTATTACTTTAGCTGAGTACATTAGATTTAGCTAGTGACTACTGTCCCTAGCTTTTCCTTTCAAGTATTTTATTCAAAGCGTTTTAATAAGGTCAATTGGCAACTATTATTATTGTTTTTACGATCATTTATTTCATTTGTTTAATAAATAGACATATATGTTGTTGAGTTTGAGATAGTAGAATATCACTCTTATACAAAGCTATATGATGTTTATGTTCACTTCTTTAAGTAATTAAAAGTTTTAAATTTTCCGCAAATTTAACTGTATGATTGTGATGAAATCTTAAAAGAGGATTGTCTGTGATCTTTGAGAGGTTACCGACGTTGGTTGCGGTTTAGATTCTAGAATCTGGGTCGTGACAAAGGTCTATGTTTGTTATTTCCTATTCTCATCATATGGGATACATATTAGCATTAGAGAAGTTCTATGAGGTTTATGTGGTGGTATGAGACACTATTTATACATTGCACAATAGGCTTTGAAGATGTCAGTAAGAGTCCCTAGGTCTTTTCCAAGACAATTATGCGAATATCCTTTATGTGATGTACGTCCCTTAAATGAACTAATGAATCGTGTTAGAAAGTATGTAAATTAATAAGTACCTAATCTAAAATAACCTTAGGATTCTTTAGCAAAAGTGTGAAGATGGCATTTGGGTTGATCTCCTCATGCCTTATCTTTAGAAGTGATGAGAATGCCTCTAGTTGGGGGTGATTTTTTGTGGTTTAGACATGATCTAATCTTTAGATAATATTAAGAACTATTTAGGTAACCTTGAAGAGGTCAATCATGGATATTATCTTCTTGATTTAGTTGAGTAGGTCTTTTAATAGCCTTTGAAAGGAGAATGTCATATCTTCTATTTTCGTGAGAATTATTCTATCCTAGGGAATCTATAGGATATCTTGAGTGTGTGTGTAAGGGATTATATGGGTGGTTTCTTCACAACTCACTCAAGTGAGACTTAGAATCACCTTTGGTAGAAGAATCTTACTCTGATGTTTATGATGTTTGTAGGTGAGTATGTGACTCATTATAATTAATCTTGACGGTCTTTTAGGCATATCTAAAGAGAGTGTATGGGCGGTCTCTCTTTGTGTTACTAAAGTTAATTGTGAGAGAACTACATGCTAGAGAGTTTTTGATTAAATGGTAAGACATTTCACTGTATAGTAAGGGAGTTCACTATAACAGTGAAATGGGTTCACTCTAAAGTGACATTAAAAATGAGTTAATTTGTTGAAATGTTTTCGTATGTGGTTCTAAGTTGAAAAATATTATTCTTATGATGATATTATGATAATTAGATGAAACGATGCATATTTCCAATAAATGTCCGTTTTCATAATTCTATGGATAAGTCATGCTTAGTACATGTGGTTGTAATAACTACATGCTTTTATCTGTCTATATAGTTCTTGGTAGGTGAAGAGATTTTGGGAAGAAGAGTTGGATTTACAATATCAATTAAGAGAAGTTGAAGTATGTCTACACTTGACTCGAGGGCATAAATGTCTTTTATGTTTCTTATTGAAGTATTGTAATAGACTATATAGTAGTTTGTTTTCTATGTTTTCTATTTCTTATGGGTCGTGTCCCAAGTAATATTATATCTTAAGATGATGAGATTGAGAATAAATATTTCTTATTACTTTTATATGAAAGAATTTAAAAGACTATGATATGTTTTAAATCTGCAATACTTTTCATTATTTATATGCGATGAATGATATGAAAGGGTTTGTATAATACCACTGAGAGGTCGAGTACACCGATTACAATGAAACATTGTTGCCTATATTCTATGGTGTGGTCTTGGGTTGTCACACCTTACATCATCATTAATATCCTACACACATCCGGCTGCTGACGTAAAGAATTGTCTGCTATCAGCTTCCGTAACCGGCACACATCGGTTTACCGATGTTGGATGTAACCTACCACAATAATTTGTAGCCTTCACACAATGGTCTTCAAATTTCGGCCAACCACAGGTGCCATTATCCAAGGCCTGCACGCATTTGACATGGCATGTGCACAACTCTAAAGCTTTGTCAGTCAATGGCATATTACTTCAGCCAAGCCTTCACACACAGATGTGAAATGTATGCATCAAAGAGTAACATCGGGAAATGACAAATGCATCAACTAAGTAGGCACTTACAGATATCTTACATGCTCATATTACAAGCAATACCGGCCAACGAAATGCAGCCTAAATGAAGGCCTATACATACAAACAATGTCGTGTGAACATCGGCTGGGCGACTGTTGTTGTGGTTTGAACATATTAGATAGTGATATCGGTTTTAGGTTGCGCTTGTTAGACAAATGACAGGAAGCAACATCAAAGACCTTCACACATCATGCATGGTGTCTGTGCATTGACTCGACGATATCAATCTTGACCTATTCATTTGCAAGGAGACATTGACCAATGATAGGCTACTTCAGCCAAGGCCTTCACACATCAGTCATGGAGTGTGCGCAATGACTTAACGACCTCAATTGTTGCAAACATGCATCATCAAGGCGACATCAAAAAAAGACATGCAATATCATCCAAGGTCTTCATGCATCTGATATGTTTAGTGCTAATCAAGAAAGCAAGGTTACACAATGTCATGCAACATCATTTAAGACATGGATGCATAACATGTGGCATGTGTGCATCGGGTGACAGATAATGACGTCGGCCTGCAGTAGACATCATCAGTGAAGGAATGCACGCATCTTACATGACATGTGTGCATCTAGAAAACGGCGATGGAAAATTGAATCCAACATAATCAAAGGCCTGCACACATTGATCATGGTGTGTGTGTATCAACTAGGTGATATTTGCACTGGCAAAAGTCAGGCAGCGTCACCCAAGGCATGTGCACTTTGGGCAAGTGACGTTAACTAATGGCAACCAACAACATCCTAGGCATGCATTCCTCACCTGTGGTGTGTGCACGTCAGCAAGGCGACATAAGCATCTACCAACGGCAGGCACCTTCAGTCAAGGAATGTGTTCTTCGGGCAAGCGTAATCTGCCAAATGCAAGCAACACTATCCAAAAGATATAGGTCGTGGATTTCCGCATTGGTCGTGGCTTGTTCACATCTCTCAACTGACGTCGGGTGAGAATTTTTTGAATCAACTATAGTTGATGCACATCAGTCAATGTTAGTCAGACTTGGACTTCCCGCACCATCCTTAGTCTGCACACTATGGCTAACCGACGTCGATTGAGGACTACTCACATTGGTCGTAACCTGTACATTGCTTTACCAACTTCACTCATAGACTGCCTTAGTTAATCGTGCTTATGCACATAGCTAAGCTAGAGTCGGCCAACAAAAGAAAACATCGTCCATCGCAAGTAAGAATCGGGCATGTGACATCGACCAAGAATAGGAAACATCATCCAAAGCCTATACACATGATCCATGGTGTGTGCAAATCCCGTGGAAACATCCACGTCGGGTAACAGTAGGCAATATCTGTTAAGAAATATGCACTTCGAGCAAGCAACGTCAACATACGAAAAGTGACATAATTAAGGCAACATAAGTCATTTACTGCCCATATTGGTTGTGGCTTGTGCACATCGCTCAGCCGATGTTCACTGTGGAATGTTCGCATCTATCGTGTCCTGTGCATATCCTTTAATCATTGTTTTACGTGGACTACCTGTATCGCCCTTGTCCTGCAAAGAATGGTTAGTTGGCTTGGAGTATTCCCTGCCCATATCATCTTTGACCTACACATATTGGTTAATCGACGTCAAGCATGTCCTTCTTGAATCGCCTTTTGGTTGCCCAGAATGGTCAGTCGATATCCGACATGGTATTCCTTCACTTCCTTTTGAATACACACAATGGTCAACTGACGTCATACGCGGACTGTCACTATCACGCACAACCTGCACACATCGGTATGTCTACATCGAGTAGTGACTTACAACATCATTATAAACGTGCACTCATTGGTCTGCCGAAATCAAATGTGGCCTCCCAACATCGACTGTAGCTTTCGCACATCAGTATGCAGACGTTAGATGTCCGTTCCAACAATGTCCGTAGTCTGCACATATCGGTATGTCCGCAAAAAACTGATTACATCAGCCAAGTCCTATATGCCTAAGACGTGATATGTGGACATATGGATACTGACATCGGGCAATGGCATGCGACTTCAGCCAAGGCCCGCCAACACAGATGTGGATGGTGCGTATCTCAAAAGAGAAGTCAGCCAATGTCATGTGGAATCAAAAGTCCATCAAGCACTAACGTGGCATGTGTTCTTCTAGCAACTAGCGTTGTCCAATGACATGCAACATAAACAAAGGACTTCATGCATCTATAATGTTTTGGGCACATCAACTAGGTTACTTCAGTCATGGTCTGAACACATTGTCTAGGCGACATCAGCTTTGGCCTTTACACATCTGCAAAGCGAAACTGACAACGAAATGCAACAACAACCAACGTATACATGCATCACCTATGGTGTGTCAACATCAAACTAGTGACCTTTTTTATGACCAGCACGCATTATCTAGGCGATATCCATCAATGGCATATCAGCCAAGGAGTGTACGCATCAGTCGTGTTGTGGTCGCATCGACTGGGCAACATTGGTGTAGGTCTTCATGTATCCACCAAGAACATTTGATCAACAGAAGGAAGCATCGGAGAAAGTTTCCACTCATATAACGTGGTTTATATGCATCTAGAAAGAGATATCAAACAACAATATGTAGCATTTTCCAAGGCATGCGCACAAAACCCGTTACGTGTGTGCATCAGTTGGGTGACAATGATATCTACCAACAACAAGAACTGTAAGCTAAGGCTTGTGATATTCGGGGAACCAACATCGACCAACAACAAGTAGCATTTGTCAGGCCTACACACATGTGATATGGCATGTGCGTATTTGGAAGGAAAGTTGGGCAATTAAATGCAACATCTTCCTGTTCTTGCACGCAGCAATTTTGGCGTTTTTGCATCGATTGGATGACATTTGCATTGTCCTTATTTAGGCAATATAAGCCAAGGCCTAAGCTATTTAGGCGAGTGACGTTGGCCAACGGGAGGCAACATAAATTAATGCATGCACGCATCCACTGTGACATATGCACATTAACAGGGGGAACTTAAATGTCGACCAACAAAAGGAAGAATCATAAAATCCTAGTTTCCTTTTGGGAACCGACATCATCAACAATTACCGGCATCATCAACGTGATATTAGCCATTGACTACTGCATTAGTTGTGTCTTGTGTAAATAGCTCATCTAACCTAAGACGTTGATCTGCCGCATGAGCCATGGCTTGTGAACAACAATAAATGATCATCAATTTTGCCTTCCAACATTGCGACTGTACATAATGACCAACCCATATCGGCCATAGACTGTGCATTGCTTAACAGACTTAGTCGTGGAGTGCCCGAATATGCCCTAGATTTTGAACATCATATAGCCATCATCAAACATGGACTTCCTTCATTTCCGTTGGCTAGTAAACAAAGGTTATGCAATATTGGGTAATGCCTACGCCCATAGACTTTTTTCTTGCAAAATGATAAGCCAACATCGGGCTTGGCCTTCCCACTTCGCCTAAGTCATACATAACGATTTTCTAATTTTAGATATGGCATTTAGATATTGCCTTTTGCGTGCACACAATGGTTAGTCGATATTAGACATGGCTTGACATCATCCCCTTTGGACTGTACACATGGTCAATCGACGTTAGACGTGGGCTATATTTAGTTTTTTGGCCTACACATATCAGTCAGTCGATGTTAGACATGTCCTACCAGCGTCATCCGTAGCCTGCACATATTTGTCTGTTCACGTCGTGTGTGGATAGAAAACATCGTTTGTATCCTACACACATCAATATGCCAATGTCAGGCATGGCCAGACCGCATCCCCTGTGGCCTGCACACTTCGATAAGACGACGTTGGACTTACCTACAACAATCATTCACTAATTTCACTTGTTGGACGAGCGATGTCCAATAACATTTATTTGAGAATTTTTACCGTTAATTTTATTATTTTTTCATATTTTCCACTTAATGACTCATTTTTGCAATTTACCGAACAAAAATAAATATTAAATAAATTGTTGATATTTTTGAATTAAAGATTACTTTATTTTTTTGTGAATTTTTGGAGTTAATGTTATATTTTTTCATTTTTTTAATTAACGATAACATTTTTTAGATTTACCGTAAAAAAATAAAAACTGAAAACATTGTTGAAATTGTTGAATATATGGTTACTGTATTTAATTTTGAATTATTGTCATTAATTTTATATTCAAAAAAATGTTTTCCCTATGTTTTTTATTCATGAATTGCCATTTTAGGGATTACCAAAATATAATAAAAATTAAAAAAAAATGATTTATTTATGAATTTATGGAATTTATTTTTTTTCATATTTTTCATATCTTTTTCTTAATAAATTATAAATTTTCATAATTTACCTAACAAAAATAAAGTTTAAGAAAATGTTGAAGTAGATGAATTTGAGGTTACTATAATTATTTGTCAATTTTTGGAATTATTTTATACTTTTTATTCATTTTTTTTTACTTTTTATTCATGAATCACCTATTTTAGGGATTTGCTAAAAAAAATAAAAAGTAAAAAAAAAATTGAAATTGTTGAATTTAATGTTCCAATATTTGTGGATGCATTTTTGGTATTAATTTTATATTTTGTTCATAGATTTCCAAACTTTATCCATCAATTACTCATTTTTGAGATTTATCGAAAAAATAAAATTTTAAAATTTTTTTAAAATTAATGAATTGAGGGTTAACATATTTATTTGTAAAATTTAGAAGTTTGTTTTATATTTTTTTTCATATTTTTCTTATGTTTTATTAATCAATTAGTCCTTTTTGGTATTAACAAAAAAAAATTATTGAAAACCATCATATATATATATATAGTATATAAGTTATTTTAGGAAGCTTATCTGTGTCTGTACCTTTGAACGTGCATAGTTGGGTTGTGCATGTTAATTATGAATCTTTTGAAAAATTGATGTCCACTTCTATAAATTAGAATCCAAGCAATGGAATCAAGAGCTCCAAGTGGGCCACACATCAGGTGTGGCATGTGGGTATTGGGCAAGCAACATCGGCCAACGAAAGGAAATATAATATAGGGTCTACATGCATGAGTCGTGGCGTGTGCACATCGGGTGCGCGACATCGGCATTGAGTATTGGCATGAACCATAAACCAAGACATGTGTGATTTGGGAAAATGATGTCGTCTAACAAAAAGAAACACCAGTCATCGACATTTGTCTTGGACTGCCCATCTCGATCGTGTCCTGTTAAAGTCACTAGTCTTTTGTGGTCATGGACTACCCGCATCGACCGTGATTTGTGAACATCGCTAAGTAATGGTCGGGTGTGGAATACCTGAATTGTACTTGCTCTGAACACATTGGCATGTTGACCTCAGGCAGTGCAAGCCCACATCACTTTTGTTCTGCGCACAATGGTCTCCTGACGTCAAAGGTACTTTGCCCGCATCACTTAGGCTGCACAATATGGTTAACCAACGTTTGAAATATATTGTCATCCTCTTCTGTATCATCTAGACAATGGTGTGCTTATGTCGAATGTGGAATGACATGAACTTCCATGTCCCGCTAACTTTGGCTAACCATCGTTGAACGTTGCCTGCCAACATCGTCTTTAGTCTGCATAGATAGATCAGCCGACATTGGATGTGGCTTGCACACCACAGTCGTAGCCTGCACACATCGGTCTATAGATGTCGACCATTGGAAAGCACATGAGCCAAAGCATGCACACGTAGGACGTGCCATGTGAGCATCTAGCAAGACACGTCAGCTAATGGAATGGTTCTTCAGCAAAGGCCTGCATGCACATACGTTTCATGTGTGCAACTAGAGTGATACGTCATCCAACATCATGTAGCATCATTAAAGGTGTGCATAGATTAATTTTTTCATGTGCGCATAAGTTGGGTGACATCAGTCGTGGTCTGAGAGCATTGTCTAGGCGAGATCAGTTTTGGGATGCTCATATCAACCAAGACACATCGGCCAATGACAGGCAACAATAGCCAAGGCCTGCACGCAGCAGTCATGGCATCTGTACATCAACTCGGTGTCATCAATCGTGGCCTACGCCATCGGCTAGGTAACATCGACCAATGGCTAGGATTATCATCCAACAGTAATCATATAAGAAACATGGTCCCTCACATAAACTGTAAGTCTATGTCTAGTATCTCATAATTAGAAGTAGAATATACATAATATGTTGTTACAACCTTCCGCCTCTTAAAACATTCATTCTTGAATGTTAGCAAGGTTATCCAGCCCAATCATGTTCAAGCCTAAGTTAGTCTACTATAAATCACATTATACATATAGACTTATACTTTTTTGCAACGCCTCTACTCAACATTTTGATCTTTCTCATCAGTCTTGAAGAGGTGAGGATACTACAATTTCATTGATTCTTCCGCTTCCCATGTAACTTTTTCTACTTGTTTGTTTCTCCTTAGTACATTTACAGAAGATACTTCTTTATTTCTTAACGTACTAACTTGTCAATTAAGAATAGCAATGGGTACTTCTTCATAGGTGACATCTCCCGTAAATTTTAAATCTTCGGTAGGAGTAATAAGAGATGGGTCACAAACATATTTTCAAATCATTGAGACATGAAACGCCTAATAAATTGTTGAAAGTTCTTGTGGTAGCTCTAACTCATAGGCTATTGGGACAATTTTTTTTAATAATTTTATCTAGCCCTACATAGCGTGGACTCAACTTTCCCGTTTTACAAAACCTCATTACCCTTATATAAAATTCTAGATCTCTCCTCTTAACATCCGCATATGATTTATGTCAACTTTGACATATTTCTAGCCGCAGATATATCAATTTGACTTTTGTCATAGCTTGATGAATAAGATTTATCCCAAATAGGGCAGTTTCTCCTTTTTTTAACCAGCAAATTTCTGATCTACTCTTTATACCATATAAAGCTTTATTAGGTGTGATTTTAATACATGAATGGTAGCTATTGTTATACGTCATTCAATAATTGGTAGGTGTTAACCCAGCTACATTTAAAATCTAATATACAAGCTCACATTATATTCTCAAATGTTTGAAATGTACATTCTTCCTTGCCATCCGTTTGAGGGTGAAATGATGTACTTTAATTTTCTTTATCCTAGATGTTTTGTTTGTTTGATAAAGAGTATTTTTCTTGATTTGTTTCCTCAATTTAACAGTAAGTCAAGGATAGAGTTATCTGAAACATTCATTTATCGATAAAGAGTTAGTTATTTATAGTTGTTTGCAACATTCATCTGTAGTTCGTTTCTTAATTTTCCTAAAATGAGATTGACATAGAAAGGAAGCAGAATTCTACACTTTACTTTTTGGGCACATTTAATTTAATTGCGATTTATGTGGAAGAAACTCTTCTGAAACGATTTCTAAATATATGCAGTGAGCTGATCTTTTCTACTAAATATTATAGACATTTGCACTTTATCTAGTCGAACTATCTCTTTAATGTACAACCTCGTATACTCTTCAGCAGAATAAGTAGTCTTCTGGTAAGTCTGTCAACTATTACCCATATGGAGTCAAACTTTCTAAATGAGCGAGGAATACCAACTTCAAAATCCATGTTTATCATGTCCTATTTCTAAATTGGAAATTCTATACGTTGCATAAAATTTCTTGTCTTTTGGTGTTCTACTTTTACCTATTGACAATTTGGACACTGAACCACGAATTCTGCAATGTTCTTCTTCATACATTTATTTCAAGTCATGATACATTTTAGTTGACCCCAGATGAACAGAGTATCTTTAATTATGCGCTTCTACCCTAATCCTCCATCTTAATTAATCTACATTAGGTCACCAACCATTTTTGACATCAAAGAACTCCCGCTTGCTTAAGCTAAAATTCCATTGTAAGACCATGTTGTACGTTCTTCTTAAGCTATAAAAAAAACAGGATCAGTGTACTGCTTATCTTTCACTTCAACTACTTATGAGGATTAAGCCGCATTTTTGAACAATAACCCCTTTGTAAGGAGATTAAACAAAGCAAATCCCTAAGTTGACTACTTGGAAAAGATCTGTAGTTATTCCTTGTCTTTCCACATACTGCCCACAAGTGCTTGCCGTTATTTTACAACTTAAAGTATAAACTACTACATTAGTTTTACGGGGATGATGTAAAATGTCAATGTCATAATCTTTTTATATCTCCAGACACCTTAACTGCCTCAGATTTAAGTCCTTTTGCTTGAATATATATTGCAAACTCTTGTGATTAGTGAATATGTCAACATGAAATCTATACAAGTAGTGGCACCATATCTTTAAAGCAAACACAACTTGTGCTAGCTCTAGATCATGGGTTGGATAATTTTTCTCGTGTCTGCAGCTTCCTTTATCCATAAGCTATAACGTTACCATGCTCCATCACTACACAACCTAAGACCACTCCTGAAACATCACAATAAACTGCATAGCCTTTTGTGCCTTCTAAAAGTACAAATGCAGGTGTAGAATTTAATTTACTCTTCAGCTCTTGGATTCTTCTTTCACAGTTATCACTCCACTGAAACATGGTTTTGGTGTGTGTTAGATTTATTAAGGGTGAATCAATGGAAGAGAATCCTTCAACGAACCTTCTATAATATCCTTCCAATCCAAGAAAAATATGGATCTCATTAGGTGTTGTAGGTCTTGGCCAGTTTTTCACATCTTCTATCTTCTAGTTGTCAACCCTTATTCCTTTATCAGATTTAATATGACCTAAGAAGTCCACAAAATTCAACAAGAAGTAACATTTTGAAAATTTTGCATAAAACTTACGATTAAAAAGAATTTGTAAAACCTGCCACAAATGATTAGCATGATCCTCTTCATATACTAAATACATAAAAATGTAATCTGTGAATACTATAACGAACACATCCATAAAAGGCTTGAACACCCTATTCATCAAATCCATAAAACCTTTTGGTGAATTTTTTTGCTCGAATGACATGACTAAAAACTCAAAATGACCATACTGTGTTCGTAAAGTTGTCATGGTTATATTTTTTCTTTAACCCTCACTTAATGATAACCGACCGCATGTCGATCTTTAATAAAAACCTAGAACCTTGTAACTGATCAAACAAATCATCAATTGTAGGGAGGGGATATTTGTTCTTAATTGTTAGCTTATTCAATTGCAGGTAGTCGATACACATTCTTAACGATCCATGTTTATTCTGTACAAATAAATTTGGTGATCCATATGGGGACATACAAGGCCTTATGAATCCTTTTTTTAATAAGTATTTTAGGTGCTCTTTCAACTCCCTTAATTCTGCCAGAGCCATTCTATATGGAGGGATTGATATAGGTTGAGCATTTTTTAACATATCAATACAAAATTTTACATCTCTTTTTTGGAGGCAAACTTGAAAGATCTTCACGAAACACATCGGGAAATACATTTACCATTGAAATAGATTGAAGAGTTGGTGGCTCTGCATATAAATTTTTAACTATAATCAGATGGCAAATGTATCCTTTGGAAATCAACTTTGTTTTCTTTAGATAAGAAAAAAATTTACCTCTTGGAGCCCAAATATTATCTTTCCATTCGAGGACTGCCTCTTTTTGAAATTGGAAATGCACTATCTTAGTTTGCTAATCAACCGCGGCATAACAAGAATCTAACCAATCCATACCCATTATACCATCAAAATCTACCAGGTCTATCATAACAAGGTAACCTAACGTATTGCGATAAAAAATAGTTACCTTGCAAATATGATAAATCCTTCTAGCTATAATAGACTCACAAATCGGTGTAGACACTTCAAATGACTTCACTAATAATCTTGGTGTTCTTTAGATCTTTAAAGCAATCAATGGAGTAACATATAATTAGTTTAGACCCCGGTTCAATTAATGCATATACAATATGTTAAAAGATAGATAATGTACATGTAAACATATTAGGTGAGGCTTCTTAATAATGTCGATCCCCAAGTGCATAAATTAGATTTTGACGTCCACTAGAACTAGCTTCTCCATAGCTTCTTCACCACGACATGTAGGAATTTGTAATCCCCTACCTAAAGAAGATTTTGATGAGGTGGATGTAACAACTGATCTAGTCAGCTGTACAACGACACCCAGGCCACTATGAGGGCAGTTTATAATCATATGCCATTGTGTGCCACACCAAAAACAAACATTTTCACAAAACCTGAATTCACCTAGATGATTACTCCCACACTTTTTATAAGGCTTTCGAGGAGGCCTTGATTGGATCGTACTTCTCTACTCTTGATGACCCACTATTTGTGAGCCTTTCATTTCACTTCTTTGCCCAAACTAATTGCCCTTAAACCCTAGGAACCATGTTGGACGCTAGATGTAGAGTATAAAGATGATGGCCTAGGTGGTCTGTTAGAGAACCGCGGCGTAAGCTGACCTTGGAAAGGTGTAAACGTCCCCATGGATATAGTTATCTTAGAATGCCCTATTTCGAACTCTTGTATCCTTATTCTTTTCCTTTGATCCTCCAACTCTTTCGCAAAAGCCTAAATCCTTGGTATATCCATATGCTTATTTAACGAAGCAATGCCATAGTCTCTAACATAATATGAATCTACTCTAACCACATATCGATGGAATCTATCCTCCATAGTAGCTACTACAATAGGAGCATACCTGGCCAAGTAATTAAATTTGAGATTGTACTCTCTCACACTCATATTTTCTTGGTGGAGATTGAAGATCTAATATGCATGGGCCTCTCGGATCTCCAACGGAAGATAATGGTCAAGGAATGCCTTTTTTCCATGTAGCTAAAGGTGCATATGTTCCCGTAGATAGCATCAAAACTTCATATGACATAATACCCACACCTTTCAATCTATATGCAGCTAGCTCAAGTTCTTATTTACCAATGACATGCCTAATAGCCAAAAGTGCATTTGATATGATCTATAAAGTCTTGCAGATCTTCATTAGGATCCGACCCAGCGAATGATGAAGGGTTCAAGTAAAGAAAATCACCAATCTGCGTTCCAGCTACTTTATCTACACCATTAGTACCTTCAACTGGACCTTCTTGAATTTTTCCCTAACCAACAATTATACGAGTCAATTCTTGGACTTCATTCCTAAAATCTTACTCGGTAGCATTCATATGGGGTTCCTGAGGTTCAGCTTCCCTCCTTAGTTCTTCAGGAGATGGAGGAGTTGTGGAAGTTTGTGATAGAGACTCATCTTGAGCCCCACTTAGAACATCTTGACTAGGTAATGGTTGGTTAGTCCCTTCTTGGGAAGCAACATCTACTCGCTTACCAGTACTTTTACTACTTGTAACCGACATCTTTGCTATAAAAAAATAATTCACCGACAATTTTTTTTGTCACACGATCTAAGAAATGAGACAAATCCTGCATGTCTCGTAGCCTCATGTTTATAAATGTGGTGCACAACGCATCCATAAGCAAGAATCGACATAAATACGACTTTGTAGACTCTAAAGGATGACCTACTCTACATGACTTTTTGTCACGCCTCAAATCCCATTAAGACGGACAGACACGTGATGCCCTAAAGGCCCGAGAGAACCAACATATGTCATGTGTTTACTATGCATATAGCTCTTACAATCGTGAAAAGTTCAAATAGGATGCATCAATATGAACCAAGATAAGTAGACCCAAAACTTATATAGAAGACTTTGTCGTTGAGGCCACAACTTAACCATATACATACATCTACATAGCCTCTAAAATATAGAAAACCTTGAGTAGGTCGGGACAGAACCCACCTTACCCTTAACTATGATACAATACCAAAATGAATTTACCAAGTACTCAATAAAGCTTTGAATCAACTCGAAGTTCACCAAAAGTAGTAGAGTGTCGTGTGCTTATGCTATGAAGATCTACTCGCTCGAGTACAAGTGCTGCAGCATTAAATGCACCATCTCCAGCAAGGGACATCAGTACGAAGAATGTACTTTATATGTAAAGCAATAACATAAGTAACAGGAGGGCTCAAATGAATGCAAGTATCAACATGTGAGTTCATAGATCAAGAGAAAATACCACCTTTGTTTACTCTTGTGAGATCATGTAAGTTACATTTTTTCTTTAATTTTATGTAGGTTATTATATTTGTAGGGTGTGCGATACAAATGATAAGATAATCAGTGGTAGAAGAGGCTGACCCATGCTAGGCATCTTAACCATTGGGATGCGGTCTTCATAATTACAACAATTGGGATCCGCTCATGCTAGACTTTCGGCCCAGAGCTGCCTCCTCATGTACTATTTGGGATCGACCCATGCGACGTATTTTCCTTGGTCTTTCACCCGTAATTATATATATTTATTCACTTAGATTCTTTAATATTTGAAATATTTGTGTATTACTTCATAACTCTTTTATGATTTTTTTTTTGGATAATCATAACTCTTTTAAGATGTTGTTTGGTGGTCATAATCATTTTGGAGATATGGAAATACGGACCAGCAGTAGAAGGCATGAAAATAATAGTTAAAGGCAGTAACAATGACATAAGGAGCTATACAACATAAACATATTACAATAGGAGCTTAATGACACAATTTACTTCAAATAACTAAAGGAGGATTCAGTAGATTTGCTTTTGCAAATACCATTTTTGTACCAGCACATTGGGGGGGGGGGGGGATAATACACAAGTATAGAATAGTGAAACATATAATGAAGTAGTTGTATGCACTAAGCAAATTATTGTTAGCTATTTTGAGATAGTATGGTGTAACTATGTTTCCTTTACTAGGAAATAATAGGAGATTCACTTATTGATATTAATCGCAGGCATCCGATTCTATGCCATGGATTATGGAATCAAATAGCCTTACATACCTTATCCTCTTACCGATATAACTACCACGGTTCAGCCTCCCCTTTTAAATTTTAAACTACAATTTAAGTCATGGTAAACTAATCTTAGCAGCTATCACACCATGCGCCGAGAACAATAGCTAACTTTGACAGATAATGAGCCCATACATCCTTTAATATTATGCTATCACCAAGCCCTCATTCTCTTTCCAACATATACATTATATATCCTTTTCTAACATTAACCAAATCGCACAAACAATAATACACATAAAACAGCCCCAAATATTCTTCATCACACAACTAAATATTGAAGTCTTTACACCTTGAAATCTTCATGACAGCACACCCCTAAATCCTCACACAAACTTATACATAAGGAAGTCAAAAACTGAGCAGTCACCTTAACTCAATTTCTATAACTTCTCGTGATAATTTGAATTCTTCTAGAACGTCAACTTTCCTTCTCACATAAAACAAAGAAGAACAAAAAGGTATCTTAATAAATAAGGAAGTGAGCAATTTCTTATGGAAATTTTTTCCTTTTGTTTTCATACTTGAGCCTGAATAACATATTTTCCTAATCATCCATGGGAGAATAAAGCGAAATTCAAGTTTTTTCACTTACCTTAGTTTGTAGATGTCGGATTTCATCAAGAATCCTAGAACAAGTTAAGGTTGGTTTTTTATCTTGAGGAGAGAGAGAGAGAAAGACAGAGAGAGAGAGAGAGAGAGAGAGAGAGAGAGAGCTGGATTTTATTCTCAATATTATATGATAATATAGATGAATGTATCAGTTCATCTTTGATTTAAAATGATCTTCATGACCACAAAAATATCCTCTAGAACCTCCGTTTTTGGTATATTTTCATCAACTAATTGGTCAAGAAGGTGATGCACCTGCTTATCAACATCAAGCAACTCAAAACGTCAAACTAAGTGATGCACTGACTTGCTTTTACGTGGGCTTTAACTATGTTGGGCGTTGGCAAATTTGGCTGCTGGGATTTCTTTCATATTTACTTTCATTTAATAGATTTGGGCCTCAAGTAAGCCCATTAATATAAGTCTACATCTGATTCATCAAACTTGGGCGCTTTAACTATATCCATATAGATAGAGTAGATGATGCAATTGGTAGCTTAATTAAGACAAGCAACTAGCTCAATTATTTTATTCCATTTTTGAATATTAGTCCCTTTTTCTTCAAGTTAGTACTTCATTTTAAACTTTAATATTAATTACCAACTTACTAAATCTATTTCAAATTCCGTCGGAGTTAACTTGCAATGCACATGCTTAAATGTGCAAGGCGTTACATCATCTTTTGAGCTAGTTTAAACCAACACTCATCATAAAATATATATGATCCCTCACATATACTATAAGTCCATGATAAGTATCGCATGAATAGAATTCTCATATACATAATACAAGCTTTTATAGTGTTGCCCTTCTCTTGCACACAACGGCGAGCCGACATTGGATGTACGCTACTGGCATCATTCATAGCATGCACATTAATCAGCTGAAGTCACCCGTAGACTACACTCATTGACGATAGCTTAATCACATCGCTCAGCCATCATCGGGTGTCAAACTCCAGCATCACCAATTGCCTTCAAACAATTGTGAGGAGACATCGAGCATTGCCTCTCCTCATTGCATTTGGCCTGCACACAATAGTAAGTCGCCATGAGATGTGGATTTCAAGCATCATTTGCAGCCTGCACATATTGGTCTGTTGATGTCGAACATTACTTGATAGTGTTCCGTATCCTACATACATTGGTCTGCCTACGTCGAACATGGCCTCCCAGCATTGTGCGTAGCCTGCAAACATTGTTCTACCAAAATCAAATATTGTCTGCCAGCGTTGTACATAGCCACCAAACATTAGTATGTAGATGTCGACAACCAAAGAACACATCACCAAGTCCTCCAATAATATGTCGTTGTATGTGCACATGTAGAATTTTATAATGGCCAACGGTATACGCCTTTAGCCAAGGCCTGCACGCATGGACGTGGAGTCTGTGTATCTGGCAAGTGATATTGACCAATGGTATGTTGTATAAGCCAAGGCCTGCGTGTACAAATGTGGCATGTGTGCATCTCGCAAGCAACATAGGCTAACTGCATGAAGCATCAACCAAGCTCTGCATGCACTAGCCGTGTCGTGTAAACAACGACTAGGCAACATCTATTGTTTCGTCAACTCATCAACCAGGCAACATTGTATGTTGTCTATGTGCATCAGCCAAGCCACATCGTCCAATGGGAGGAAGTAAGACCCAATGTCTATACGCATCATCCATGGTGTGCACGCATTGACTCAATGACATTGGTCTTGGATTAGCGCAATGGAAATGCGACATCTACCAATTACAGGAACCATTAGCAAAGGACTACACTCAAAAGTTGTAGTGTGTCCGCATTTGACTGAGCGACATTGGTCGTGGCCTTTCATGCATCGGCAAGGCGACGTTGTCAAATTACAGGAAAAACCATCAAAGGTCTTCATGCATCTGAGACATTAATATGTATTTTAATCCAAGGCATGCACACTTGTTTTTGGCGTGTCAGCATCTATTAAGTGAAATCAACATCAGCCAATGGCATGCATCATTAGCTAATGTTTACACGCTTTGGGTTAGGGACGTCAACCAACACAAGCAACATCAACCGTGGAGATCAGACATTTTAAATGGAAAGTTAGCATCTAGCAAGCGAAATTTTCTAATGGAATGCAGCATCTGCAAAGGACTGCAAGTATCAGTCGTGGCGTGTGTGTGTAAACTCATAGATCTTTGAATAGGCTAATATCAAAAAGCATCATCTAGGCTTGTGCACAATTGGCAAGCAACGTTGGCCAAAAAAAAACATCTTCCACGGCCAGCACACATAACCAATGGTATGTACGCATCGACATGGTGATATCTATGTTGGCAAACAAAAGTCAACATCAACAAAGGCCTCTTTGCTCTATGCATGGAACATCATCAAATTGCAAGTGACATCGATCAGATGACATTAGTTGTGAACTGCTGCATGGGCTGCAGCCTGTGCATATCGCTCATTCGATGTCGGATAGTGACCCACTGCATTGGTCATGGGCTGAGGAGATAACTTAGTGATTGTCAGGGTTGACCTTCTCGCATCGCCCATATCCTGAACACATTGGTAAGACGATGTCGGACGTGGGATGCTAGCACCGGCTATAGCCTGCATCTTGCTCAGTTGACGTTGGTCGTAGACTACTCACATCAGTCATCACATCTACACATTGCACAGCTATTGTTAGGCTTGGACTGCCCGCATCGCCTTTTGAATGCAAACAACGGTTAGTCAACATTGGACGTGGGCTGAAATTATCTTCCGTGGCCTACCCACATTATTCAGTCGTTGTCGGATATGGACTACAAACATCATCCATAGCCTGCACACTTCGGTCTACCGATGACGAAAGTGGTCTGCCCACATCTTTTGTAACCTACACAAATTAATTGCAGACATCGGATGTGGCCTAGCTGTATCACCTATTTTGACCGCACTTCGATCAATCCACATTGGACATGCCTATCCGCATGGTTTATGGCTTGCAGTTGTTTGATGAGTGATTTGCATACGGCGACATTCATCAAGGTATGGTCGATAACATGCGAAATTCCATGTCGTACAAAATCAAAAGAGTGGGAAAAGTATTTCATGCATAACAACATATACATCTATTTTCCATCATCCATTCTCAACGTTTTGGACTCACGTGGTTCAATCATACCAACTTCATTATGTTTACGGTTTGTATTATATTGAAACATCTTTAAGTGGTAAAAATATGTATTCTTTAATAATTTTCAGATCTTAAGAAGTAGTTTCTAGCATTTTCATTAGTAAGTAAATAGGGTGAATGATACGCTCAAACTTACTTCTCAAATGAGAAGTAAAGCGGTCGTGTCAAGTAAATAACCCAACTAGTGAGGTTGGGATCGTTCCCACGAGGAAAATAGTCTAGACTTAACTTTAACCTAGTATTACTATCGTTTGGTTAATAACTTTCTTGGAGAGTAAAAATATAAAAGGGGGGTTTGCATTACCTAATGAGTGAAAATAACTAATGTAATTGAAAGAGACAGGTTAATGACTTTTAATATTGGGTGTTAATCAATGAATTAAAGTAACTAGGGTTTACGTGTTCCCACTGTTTGTAACTCGATAATTCTAACTATAACAATTCTTTCCTAGTATCTTGCATGCAAAGTGATAAGTTATGTATTTCTAAATCCTTGGTCTGGCATCTAGAAAATCTCACTCCGCACCTTGGTCCGGCTACGTGTGTTGCTTTCCTAACCCTTATCTTTACCTCATATTAAGCGTCGTATTCGATATTTGACTAAGTTATCACCTTGTACCAATCAATACTAGCCTATTAGATAGTCTACAATAAATCTATGTTAATAATTCTTTTCCTATTATCTACCTCCTTGGTCCGGCAAGTAGCATTAAGGCGAGTTCTAACGTTGATCATCCGTTAAAAAGACTTCTAAGCGAAAGAATTATTAATACATGCAAGACACTATTCTAGAATTGTTACTTTAGTTAGGGTTTATCTCATTATTTGCCTACGGTTCCCACAACCCTAGTTATGGAATTTAGTTACTCATAGCCATAAACACAATATTCAAATCTGTTAAATTAGAATTCATGTACTTACTTCAATGAGAAAGAATAAAGTCCGAAAATATGCTTGATTAATCACCAAAAATCACTTGTATCAATCTCCAATAATCAAACACTCAAAAACACAAAGTATATTAATCACAAAGTCTAACTATATGGAATTTTATAATCAAAGAGTCTAACTCCAAAAACGAGGTTTTTCGAACTATTTATAAAAAATAAAAAAAACCTAATTAAACAAGGATTCTACTTTCTGGAAATCTGCCAAAACGCGGCTGGGTCGACGGATCACGCGACGGACCGTCGTAGTCATGACGGACCGTCGTGGGCCCCGTCGTCCCACACTTGTCCAATTTCTTCAGCTGCTTTCTTCATTCCCCTCGACGGCAAGTGTGACGGACCGTCATAGGTACGACGGTCAGTCGAGGGTCTTCGTTTCAAAATACTTCAACTCCTGGAACTGCAGATCGGGATCACTTCTCCGATCTTCACGACGGACTGCAGACGGACCGTCATGGCCATGACGGACCGTCACAAGCTTCAGAATCCCACACTTGGTCGACTTCCCATCTTCCTTCAAAGACTACTCTACGCTGCCACCTACGGACCGTCAAAAGAACGACGGACCGTCATAAGCTTCGTAGGTGGTCTCTTCTGCAATTTTCGCTCAAAATCTCCGCATTCAGCTTTGGACAGATTTCCTGCAAAACAACGAGAAACTTACATCAGAATTAGCACAAAAAGGCTTTTGGACACACTAAACTTAAGGAAAAAGCATTAATTATACCGTGAAGCCACGGTATATCAGTGAACTCTTAGCATTTTCTATCCATGTTTGATTTTTATCATTTGGTATCAAGAGTGTAGTAGATTTGTTCTTACAAATCTAGTCTTTGATTGTAAACAAAAACAAAAAGTCCAAAAATTATCCCTAAAAAAGCTTAAAGGTTTTTGTTTTGATTTGTTGCTTTTGACACTAGATCCTTGTTCGCTAGTGTTTGCTGAGTCCAGGTTTCAAATTGTGTTCAATTTGGAGTTTTAGAAGTGAAATAGTTAAGGAATAGAAGGAAGAAAATGGTGCAAAAAGAATAACGAAGTTTGGACACTTAGAAAACATTCTAGGTCAAAAAAATATCCAATACTTATAATATTTTTGGGGTAGAAAAACCTGGCACTTTGTCTGCTGCACTGGCTACTAATTCAATTTTGTGTGGCGCTGGCTTTGTAGATGGTGTTTGATATGTCTGCTAATTGTCGGTCCACATGGAAATAATTTTTATTTTACTTTTTTCGGATTTCAAACAACCTAAGACAGCCTACACCACATCAAAATAAAAATCCATGTCACCTGCCAGAAGAGAATCTTCCTTTTGTGGCCAACGAAGTCCAATACATAACTCCAATTCTAAATGATTCAAATGCATCTTTTCATGAAACCTACACATCACATCCGGAAAATGCACCACAAATGCCCTACCAAGGCTACCAATTAAAAAATCCTCTCTATGATGAAATTCATTAGGTGTTTAATAATGATGAGTTTTGGGAGCATGGAGGTAGGTATGGAAATATTGTACAAAGGTAAGGAGTAACACCTCGGGACTTCGGGTGGGACAAAGACAATGGAGATCAATAATATGAGAATAGAGGAGATAGTATGGGATATATATGATATGTGATGGGATATAGAGGAGATAGGATAGTACATAGAGGAAATATGTTTAGGGAGAGGAATGATCAAGATAGGGGATTGAGCACTATCAAGGTCACACTTCAAAGGATTAAAGAAAGTAGTGACCTCGATAAGTTCTTGTAATGGTAAATTCAAAGAGAGTGTATCTTTCTCACAAATAATATCTTGGAAACATAAAAGGTAAAGTGTGAGTATCACGCAATTGGAGGGGTACACAACAATTTGGTGGGAGTCCAAAAGGAGGGAAAGGGAGAGCAATCATAACTATAATTTATCTACTTGGCAAGAGTTAATTACACTTATGAAGTTGAGATACTTCAATCTGAACTACTACCAAGAGGTGCTCAAAAGGTTTGCATTTTATGGCAAGGAAAAAAAGTGTGGAAGAATATTATGATGAGTTCGGGAACTTGCGGATGAAGTCTAAAATAGAAGAGAATACGAAATGTACAGTAATACGGTCCCTCACAAAGTCAGTATGATTTCTTGAAGCCCTTGAAGCTTAATAATTATGACACTCTTCAAGAGACTTTCCATGATGCCTCAAAGGTATAATCAAATTTGAAAGAAGAAAGTTCATACAAGGCCAAAAGTTATTTAACTTCCAGATGGAGCAAAGGTCGAGATAAATTGAAGACAACATTCATAGAATAACATAGAGTTCTAGTCAATCTAACCAAGTCAATCATGATTATAATTCCAAGGAAAGTGAGCAACCACAGGGAGGTAACTATGTTATACCAAACTTTGCTCGAGCATGTACAATTTAATGCTTTATATGTCAAGGGAGGGGCCATGTTGCTAGTGGATGTCCAAATAGGATAACAATCGTGTCTCTTTCGGATGTATGTAAGACAGAATATAAACATGAGGGAGAGGAAAAAATAATAGAGAGAGAGAGAGAGGGGTGAAGGAGAGGAAAGTGGTTTGGGGAATGAAGAAGAAAGATTGGATGAGAGGGTGAATTTTGCTTGCTTCATGGATAAGGGATAGTCTTTGTTTCATGATGATGAAGTCTTGAACATGAAATCCAATATTTCATGTGTTGTGAGAAGAATTGTGGGAGCCCTGCAAAAGAAAAACTTGAACAATGGGAGAATGTATTTCATGCTAGATGCAAGATAAAATGTTCTCCTTAAATATTGATAGCGGAAGTTGTACCAATGTGGTGAATAGTTACTTGGTGAAGCATATAAAAATACAAACCAGCAAGCTTATTAATCCTTATAAGCTACAATGTCTCAATGAGAGTGAAGAGATGAAGGTCCTCAAAGAAGCAAGTATTCGGTTTAGTGTGAGAATTTACAATGAGAAATTGATTTGTGATGCATTTTCCATATTGGCATGATACCTCAAGTTGGGTAGGCCTTTGCAGTTTTATAGATATGTTGTGCACCAAGGGAGATCCAACAAATGCTCTTTCGTGATTTAAGGTAGAAAGTATGTGCTTGCACCTCTCACTCCATATCAATATAGAGAGGACTATCGGGCTATGAAGGAGCTTTGAGAGACAATTAGATCCGGGGAGGTGAAATTTCCACCATCTTTCGAAAGGAGGGGAGTACCTTGGCTAAAATAATAACATGTGCATGATAGCGAAGCCAAACAATAGTTTAACGGGTATGGATGAGGTATGCTTTCTTGTGCCTTGTCAAACGAACCTTTTGTTACATGCTAACTAAGATGCTAGTACTTGGCCTAGCATTTTTTGTTCTATTTTTCAGGACTATGATGAGCTATTTCCAGATGAGATGCCCGTTGGATTATCACCCTTGAGGGAAATCGAGCACCAAATAGGTTTTATACCGGGTTCAAAAATCCCCTATCCTCCATTATATGAGTAACCGTCATATACCAAAGAGTTATCAAGGAAAGTCGAAGAGCTTCTTGAGATGGTCTTGATCAAAGAAAACCTAAGTCCTTGTACCATACTAGAAGTTGTTGCTTCAAAAAAAATATGGCTCTTGGACAATGTGTTCTGATAGTGGAGTCATAAATAAGATCACAGTAAAGTATCGACATCCCATTCCTCGACTTAATGATATGCTTGAAGATATATGTGGTTACATTGTTTTCTCCAAGATTGACCTTCAAAGTGTGTATCATCAAATTCTTATGAAACTGGGTGATGGGTCGAACATTACCTTCAAGAGAACTTTTGGGTTAGTGAATGGCTGATAAATTCCCCAAGCACATTCATCAGATTGATGAATCATGCTCTTAAACCTTTCATTAGAAAGTTTGTTGGCGTGTATTTTGATGACATACTTGTGTAGAGTAAGATAATGGAGAAACATGTATACCATTTCAAACAAGTGTTTGATGTTCGACTATTTGAGCGTCTCTTTTCTAACATCAAGAAATATTCCTTTGGTGTTGATAAAGTTGTCTTTTGGGTTTTGTATTTATTGCAAATAGGATTGAGGTCGATGAGAAAAGGTGGAGCCAATCAAAACTTGTCCATCCCAAAACAGTGCAACCGAGTTAAGAAGTTTTCATGGGTTAGCAAATTTTTATCGACGATTTGTGAAGGGATTTAGTTATATTTCTTCTCCTTTGAATGAACAGATAAAAGAGTTTTATCTTTTTCATGGGGTGAGGAACATGATAAGTCATGTCAATCCTTGAAATTATTATTGAGTTCCGCATCTTTTCTCCAACTACCCAACTTTAATGTGGCTTTTGAAATTGAATATTATGCTTCAGGTGTTTGTATAGGTTGTTTGTTGATGCAATAAGCTTTATTATGAAAAAATATAACTAGAGCTACACTTAAGTACTCAACTTATGACAAGCAATTGTATGCACTTGTGTGAGTGTTGGCTTATTAACTGCATTACTTGTGGGAGAAAGAATTTGTCATAAGGACCAATCATGAGTCCTTGAAGTATCTTAAAGATCAATCCAAGTTAAACCAGCTAAATGCTAAGTGGGTTGAATATATTTAAACTTTCCATATGTGATAAACCACAAGCAAGGAAAGGAATATTTGGTAGGGGATGCTCTATTAAGAAGGTTTGTATTGGTCAATACCTTGGTTTCTATAATGATGGGGTTTGAAAGCTTAAAGGAATTATATTCTATAGATTCTCACTTCAAAGATACCTTTGAAAATCTTACATAAGGGAATCAAGTTGATAGGTACTAATTGGTAGATGGTTTTTTTGTTCAAAGATGGTCAAGCATGTGTACCCATGACCTCATGGAAAGAGTTATTTGTCAAGGAGGCTCACAGTGGTAGTTTTATCAGACACTTTAGGGTACCAAAAACACTTGATATTCTTATGGAGCAATTCTTTTGGCCTAAGATGAAGCGTTATGAAGAGAGTATTTGTGGACAATGTCTACAATGTAAGAAACAGAAATCCACGACTAGGACATAACGTAAGTATACTCCTCTTCCTACTCCTAATGGTCCGTTGATAAATATTTGTAAGGACTTTCTGTTGGGAATTCATAGAAATAAAATAGGACATGATAGTATATTTGTGGTGGTGGATAGATTTTATAAAAAAACTCATTTTATTCCATGCTATTTATGTGATAATGCATCCCATGTAACATCTTTGATTGTTATGAATGTGCTTAAATTTCTCAGAGTCCCTAAAACTGTTGTTAGTGATAGGGATTCCAAGTTTCATAGTCATTTATGGAAGAGTCTATGGGGTATAGTTTGTACCAAACTTATGTTCTCTACTTATTTCTATCCTCAAACAAATGGACTAATCAATGTAGCCAACGGGACACTTGAAACCATTATTTGCTGCATAATTAGAGGAACCCCAACCACTTGGAAAATCCATTTACCCTTTATTGAATTTGAATATATTCGGTCTTTCCGCTCCTATATAGGAATGTATACATTTGAGGCACGCTATAGCTTTAAACCTTTTTTTCCATTAACCATGATTCCATTGTCTAGTGATGTTTGTGTGACCATAGATGGAAGGAAAGGGCAAAAGAGATGATGAACATTCATGATTGGTCAAAGAGGCCATTGAAAAGAACAATTCAAAGTTGGCCATTAGAAAGAATAGAGGAAGGAAGGAAGTGATCTTGAAACATGATTGTGTGTATGTGAATTTCCAAAAAGAGAGGTTTCCACATGTACGAAAAAGGAATTTAATCCAACAGGAGGTGGACCCTTCAAAGTAGTCAAGAGATCAATGACAATGCTTACCTGATTGATATACAAAGTGAATATAATGTTCATAATGGTTTCATTGTTAGAGATTTATCTCCTTGTTTTGCAGGTGATTCTTTGGATTCGAGGACGAATAATTTCTTGTAAGGGAGGATGATAACATGGGCAGCATGGAGGAAACTTACTGGAGTGGCATGTACCCCTAAGGACCATTCACACACAAAAATCAAAGGATCTCCAAGGCCTACAAGAAATGGTCATGAATAGGGAAGCATTAACAGAGCTTGAATATTACCAAAGAAGGACATACAATATCTTTACGATACATCAAAATGAGAAGGATTAAAGAAAGAGGTCATGTGTGATAATGGTCGTTTCAATAATTATGGAAGTCAAAAAAGAAGACAACCAAACAAGTCCCTTACATTATTAATGGAAGAATTGTCCGAAAAGTATCTATGAATTCAAGAAATCACAAAAGAAGGAGTGAAAATAAGGTCGTTAACTCATTAAGGGTAAAGCGTCAAAGAAGTGTTTTCTTTATTTCCTTAGTATAAATATTAGTGTTTCATCATTTTCAAGACTTACACTAAGTTTAATATTGACTCTCAAATTGTAATACCTTATTAGTGAGTTATTATTTATTAATAAGGGTGAAATCTTTGGATTGTTATGTAACTTTTTTATTTTTATTAATCAAAGTGTCACCCATTTTGTGATTCTTGGTTTTATTTGATTATTCTTGCTTGGGTTAAATTTAGGTTGTTGCTGTCAATTGGAAGGTGAGGTTTTTATACTTATTCCCCATAATTTTAACAACTTGAGTATTAATTCACATATCCTTCATTTCATTGTTTCTTTCCTTTTTTGAATTATCATTTTGCTCCATTCTAAACTTGAATTTTTTCATATTTCTTAAGCTTCTCTATTGGTATTACTTGGATTCAAGATTAATCCCTAAAACACCTAAGGGTTGTTTAATATGGTCCCCTTTTTTAGTAAAACTTTAAAGAGAGTTTAAATTCTTGACGCAAGTTTATAGGACACATTTAAAGAAACTAAAGTAAGACTATTGGCTTGTCATATCCCAACCGTAGGTGAGGCGGACAAGTACCATATGAACACATGTTTTACAAGTGACCTCTGATGAGAAGTAAAATACGATTACATATATATACTAATCAGACGCTTCATATACAACACATGTGGACTAGCTTAACAAATACATGTGACAAGTGAAACTATGAATATAGATTATAGCTCTACTATGTCTCCAAAGCCTCTATTGAAACCCATGAAGGTACCACTATGAAAATATTCATAGTAAAGACTTGGAAAAACCCTGATTCAATTTAGAGCTCACTAAAAACCATCGAGTATAATGTGCTTCTATTGGGAAGATATACTAGTTGAGTACTTGTACTTGCTACACGAAATGCAGAGTCGCCAATAAGGTGCGTCCGTACGAGAGAATGTACTTAATATGTAAGGCATAATACAACTATAAGTAAAATTAGAGCTGAAGTGAAACCAAATACCAATAAGTAAGTACAGACCACCTTTGCTTATACTTGTGGAATTGCGTATATTACATTGTTTTCTTTACCTTTCTGTGCATTATAATATTTTTATGACATATGATACAAATGAGTAGTTGATCAGTGGTACGAGATACTAGAGATTTTAACCCCTAAGATGATGTCCTCATAATTCCACAAAATAGGATCGACCCATGCTAGGCTTTTTCACTTGAGCTTTCACCCTTCCATACAAATAGGGATCATCCCATACTAGGCTTTCTCCCGTGAGCTTCATTCCTTATATACCTACTGAGATCGATCCATGCTAGGCATTTTCCTCTGGGATGCCACCCGTAATTATACAAATTGTTTAACTTAGATTCTTTACTCTTAGAGATTGTTATTTTGATGTTCATAACTCCTTTGAGATTGTTTGTTGCATAATCATATATCTTTTGAGATTGTTCTTTTGTTGATAATAACTCATTTGGCATTGTTGTTTGATGATTATAATCATTGTTGAGATTTGAACTATGGACCAGTAGTAGAAAAAATATGAATATGGACTTAAGATGATAAAGCTTACATGAGAAGAAAATGTTACACCAAAGTAATAATTCGTAGCTTATATGACTCGGTAAGAATTTTGAAATCTCATATTGAAGCACATTAAGTGAAGACAATTAACATTCAACTAAGAGTTTTCAACTCTATATAATACTCACTAACTAATATCAAATACAAGGTGTTCATGAATGTGGAACAAAAGGGGAACTCGGGAAGATTCAACTTAAGGACGGATACATATTCCAAGAAAGTAAATATAAATTATACAATAGAGCAAGTAGGGATCTCGTGATGTCACATTATAGTCTAAAAATAGGTGTAATAACGAATAATGGAAACACATGAACATGTTAAAAGTTGACATATACGATGGAATTTACAATAGAAGCAAGTTGGCAAGGTATGGCAACATCGTATATACAACATATAAACATATGTACCATGTTTAAAATTGAATCACTTTGACTTATATAACGAAAATCAGTTGCAGGGTTACCTTGACGATGAAACAAGTTTAAACCTTGCACGCTAACACTTGGTAGACTATAAACGTACATTTTCTAACAAACTCATATTTGAGTTCTCACTTTAATGCTCTAGGGTGTAGGAATCATAACAATGGATCAGTCAATACCAAGTACAATGAGAAAGCTTACTTTTTGTGGTACCAGTTTTAGATTTATGCCAAAGAAATAGGACATCGAATAGCCTTACATACCTTATCCTCTAACCAATAAAACTATCACGATTTATCCTCCCCATTTACGTGTCAATCTAAAATATAAGTCATATTAAACTAAAATTAGAATCGATCACACCGTGAACCTCGTAAGAATTGTAGCTGACTTTGACAGATAATGAGCCCATTTAACCCTTATTAAAGTTAGTTGAATCGTAAAAAGCAACTCCTACTCATTTTTACCATTCTTGTGCCTAAAGGTATGTTGTTCACTCCTCGAATATATTTTTCGATCCGTAGAACAAATACAATGGGTTATTTATGATGGGGAAGGGTTTTGATGTAGATTCTATTGTGGAAACAACCCTTATTTGGATGATCGGGATCATGGGTTTGATCTAGCGTTCATACATTTGTCAGTAATCTGGGTAATCACATGGGTTATATAGATTCTTAGGGTTTCAAGCTTATTTCGAGGTACATAATGGTTTTGATTTTATGTTTATGCTATTTATGCATGCTCTTCCTTCATTGTTATACTTATATATGTATGAGTGTTGCAATCTCTATCACACTTGTTGTAAATGAGAGACATTATGATGTATGCCATGAAATCATGATGTAAATGTATGATATTTATTATATACTTTTGATTGTGATTGTAGTTTGTGTCTTGGATCGTTTTTCACAATCCAGCATAACTCTCTTGGATCGGTTTCAATGTTCCAACATAACTTACTTCGATTAGTTGCCATGTTCCAAAAAAAAACTATAGGATCGTATTGCCACATTTCTGAAAGGTAACTTATTGGGTTTGGTTTTCATAAGAGGACCAATGATATGATAATAATATTGTATGTGTTGTTTATTCTACATGTTCTATATATGTTGATATATATATGCATGTGATTATAATATTTTTTGACTTGTTTATGTTACACTAAATGAATAGCCGCATGATCCTAATAGTACACTGTGGTTGTGTATTGTTACTACACTTGATTTGATTTTTGTTAAGTACATGGTATATTCATGCTACTATTGTCAGACATCACTTTGAAGATTAGCGATCATTACTTTGAATTCAAGGGTGAGCAAATTGTCCCGAGCTTCCATGGAATTTTCTTTAGTCTATATCCACCATTTTCGGACTTAGAAATTTGCTTTTGCTAGTTGTTTAAATCACTAGACTAGGGTTTCATCTCTTCTTCTTTTAGACTTGGTTGAGATTTCGACGTTTTCGTACCTTTTATATTCTAGGTATATAAATTACGCATGTTTAGTTGATTAACATGCTTCTCTAACTTAATTGTCATAGTTTGTTTAGTTATTTCAGTTTGGGTTGTAGTATTAGTTATTCGAGAGTTAGTGTGGGTGTGAATCACAACGGTTTGGGTTGTGAAAAAGTTGAGATAAAAGACAATTTTCGTTGATCTTGATGTACCAAAACAAATCAAATACAATCTCACGGAATAGTATAGGGAAAAATTTAGTATATTTCAAGAGGCTATACGACTTTAGAAAATAACTATATTTTTCTCTTTTCTCTATTGTGGTATTAATTAGGTACAATTAGTATCTAGGTGATTAAAATTAGTATCTAACCTCCTTCATTCTTCTCTCCACTGATGGATAATGTAAGGATTAACAGTGTTTGTCCAGTAGCTCCCGTTACTTCTCCAACTGAGAAACCTGCAATGAGATTCGTGGTCGAGGTAGGGGTAGAGGAAGAGGTAGGGGTATAGGTCATGGGATAGTAGTGTCTTCTAGTAATGAGACACCGATTGAAAAATTGTCCTATGAATGAGATCAAACTCATCCATAATGAGGAGATGTAAGAGGTTATCGAGGTTGTTGATCTTAAGGAGAATCTTCAAGAGGAAGAGGTGTTGGTTGATACTAAGGTTTTTCCCTTTTCGATCTAATATTAGCTCAACAGATCATAGTATTCTTAAAATGGTTTGCTAGACCTGCAGTGCTTCTGCCTACTCAAATTCAAGATAATCCCCCTGCTGCTAGACCTTCGCCAAAAATTGGTAGAAATGTAGGTTTGGATGATTTCTTCCATCCTTTTTTGGTTTCTATTATGACTGGTAATGAGCATGTCATGTTGGCTATGTTCTTGAAGCTTATGCCTCTAGTGTTTTGGGTTTTAAAATTTAAAACACTTATGAGTTTATCTTAGCATGTTATGAGAGGCTTCGTAAATTTAATATTGTCACCAACATGGGGTCGAGTCCGTGTCCTTCAATCTTTAATGTAAGGCCAAACATTAATGGAAATCTTACACGGAGTGCAAATCTTCTACATTACCCCGTCTCACATGACCTAGTTTCATATTCTTTTCTTGGAAAAATATGTTCGTAGAACCCTGAGACAATGCAAGAAGGATTTATTTATGGCCTTTTAGAAAGGTGGGACATTTGTGGATTCTTTTGATGCCAAGTTCAATTCTTTATCAAGATATGCTACGTAGTTTGTTCCCACAAAGAAGGAGAGGATATGCTTATTTATTGGAGGACTTAATTTTGATTTGCAAGTTTTATATGTTCACGTGACTTTTGTAGGAAGTAACTTCAATAAAGTGAAAGACTATATGAAGAAATATGAGGGGGTGAGGGGATATGGTAGAGCTAAGGTGTTTACTAAGAAAGCCAAAAATTGTTGAATTTTTCATGGCGGATATTCAAAGGGATTCAGTAGGCCAATGCTTAAAGCCAAGCCAATTAAGTCTACTATGCCCACTTCTACAATTCATGCTTTTGACGAGAAGTAGACCATCCTCTGATCATATTTTCTATAATTATGGAGAAATCATACATATGTTGAGATATAGACCTTACCCCGATGTGCTAGACAGCGTATAACAGCCATCTAGAGGAGTGGTACCCACAAGGAATTGTAATAACAGTAGAGGACGCCCACAAGGTGGCCAAGGACTTTATCAGCGAGGTCATGGAGGTAGCGGTAGAGGTAATGCGCCACCAGGAAAGGAAGTGGCTTGTCATGATTACAGAGTGCAATGTTATACTTTTTAGGGTAGGAATAGTGTAGAGGCATTTGACGTGGTGATCACATGTACTATTCTTGTTTGTGACCGGATGACTACTAATTGTTTACTCTGAGTTATATTTGTTCTTATATGTTAGTGAGATTTGCTTCCAAGTTTAATATGATATGTGATTCACTCTATGCCCCCTATTTATGTTTCTACCCTAGTTTGAGAGTCAGACACAGCTACCCATGTCTATCCTGCTTGCCCTATTTTGTTTATGGGATATCAGACATTAGCATATTTAGTGATTTTGAATATGACTGACTTTGATATTATCTTGGGCATGTCATAGTTGTCCAACTATTATAATCTGTAGAATTGTGATACAAAGTTTTTGACTCTAGATCGGGGAAGAGAAAAATTTATAGTGCGAAGTTTGTGTACAAGCCTAAGCAAGCTAATATTATATCCTCCATTCGGGCTTGTAAATTAGTATACCAAGGTTGTTTGGCTTGTTTTGACCATATTAGGGATGTTGAAATTGAAGATCCTTCGAACATATGATCTTTTTTACAAATTGAAAGGTCCAAAAATTTTCTCGAAGATTGGGCTAAGATCTGGTTACCATGAATAGAATATTAGACCTAAGGATGTTTGAATTTTTTCTTATGTCTTTTGGCTTTATGAATGTTCCTACATCTTTCATGAGTATGATAAATGGGGTTTTCAAACCATTTCATCAATCATTTAATATTGTATTTATTGATGTTATTTTGTGGTATTTGAAAAGTGAAAAAGAGCATGTCAACCATCTTTGAAGTGTTTTGGGTGTTCTTGGAAAGCAAAAATGGTATGCTAAATTTTCTAATTGTGAATATTTGTTGAATTCAATGAAATTTGGCATGTAGTTTCCAAATAATGGGTAATCGTACATCCTCAAAAAATTGAGGCAGTTAAGAGTTCAGTTATTTCTAGTTTGGTGACGGAAGTTGGGAGTTTTGTGGGACTCACTAGCTATTATCGTAAATTTTTTATTAATTTTTTTTGTATTGCTACTTACTTAACTAATTTGACTAAAAAGGTGAGAATAGATTTCAAAAGTTCAAGACGCTCGTCACCTTCGCATCCATCCTAGCATTACCGATTAAAGGTATAGATTTTATTTTTTATAGTGATGCTTCACGTTCTTGTTTGGATTTTATGTTGATGCAGAATAAAAATGTTATAGCATATGCCTCACGTCAATTAAAGGTGCATGAGAAGTATTATCGAATGAATGATTTAGAGTTGGAAACACTAGTGTTTGTTCTAAAAAATTTGCAACATTACCTATATGGTGTTAATTGTGAAGTGTTTGCCGATCATCGTAGTTTGCAACAGGTGTTCAATCAAAACGATCTAATCTTTTGACAACAAAGATGGATGGTGTTACTCAAGGATTATGATATTACCATTGAATACAATCCAGGGAAGGTTAATGTTGTGGCAGATGTTGGAGTTGAAAAGCGGAAAGTATGGGTACCTTATTTAACTTCACTATAACCAAGTGCCCTTTGTCCAAAGAAATTCCAACCTTAATAGTCCAAGTTCATGCAGTTGGGTATCTCTTGAAGAGGTGGATGTTAGATAATATTGAAATTAAGGCCACATTAGTTAAGGAGATCAAATCAAAAGAATTTGAGGATGAAAATTTTAACGAACTCAAGGCAAAGACATTGAAAAGTAAGGCATAAGAGTCCAATTTTGATGCAGAGGGTGTGCTATGTGTTTAAGGGAGAATTTGTGTTACTCGAGTTGATGAATCTAATCATAAATCGTTGACAGGTTTTCATGGTTCATGATATTCTATTAATCTGGGTGTGACCAAGATCTACATATATCTGAAACAAATTATATTTTATTAATGGCGAGGGATGAAGAAAGACATAGAGGAGTATGCAGTGAAGTGTCATAATTTCAAACAAGTTAAATAACATAATCAAAGGCCGAAAGGTTTACTTCAAAGGATGATAATTCTGGAATAGAAGTGTGGTTAGTCATCCCAAGACATTGTGTATGTTTGATTCTTTTTCGGAAATGGTTCATAGATGACTTAGTCAGCGCATTTTATTCGGTGTAAGGATAGACTATAATGCACCATAATTGGTTAAGGTGTATGTGGAAGAGATAATGAAGCTACATGGAGTGTCGCTTCCTATATTCTTATATTGTAGTACCCAATTTACATCCATATTTTGGAAGAAACATCATGATGAATTGGGCACTCGACTCACTTTTATTACAACCTTTCATCCACATAATGATTCACAATCAGAGAAGACAATACAATTATTGGAAGACATGTTGAGAGCACGTTTGATTGATTTTGGAGGGCATTTGAATAAAATCTTACCTTTCTAAAAATTTTATTATATTAATAGGTACCAGTGAAACATTTATATGGCACTATTTGACGAATTAAATAGGAGGCGATGTAGATTACCCATAGGCTGGTTTGTGGCAGGAGGTGTGAAACCTTTGGGTTTTCATTTAGTGAATGTTACTCAAGATAATGTTAGCGATATTCAAGCAAAGCTATAAGGAGCCAAGAGTAAACAAAAGAACTACGAATATCATAAGGTAAGAGACACGAAATTTCATACCAGACTGAATGTTCTTCTTAAGGTATCACCCATGATAGGGGTGATGAGATTACGTAAGAAGGGTAAGTTAAGTCCGTGAGATATTAGTCAAATTGATGTTCTTGAATATGTACTGACAGTGACTTATAGATTGTATCTAACCCATAATAAATAAAGTTTCCAACCGATATTTCATGTCTCTATGATGAATAGTAATCATAGTGACAGGGATCATATCATTAAGTGGGACAAAATTCTACTAGACAAGGTCCTTAAATATGAGAAGGAACCTATTGCTATTCTTATTCTTCATGTGCGTAAGTTTATGAGCAAGAAGATTAAGTCCGTGAAAGATCAATGGAAGCATCAATAAATTTAAGCAGACACTTGGGAAACTGAGAATGACATGTGAGACAAGGATCCCCAATTGTTCATCGAATCAGGTACACCATCATTTGTTCGTGATCATATTTTCATAAGTTTTGTCACTCTAGAATGAGTGATGGGTAAATTGTATCTACTATACCAACATGTTCCCATCATTAAAATAATGCTAACTCGAGAAAAATCTTGGTCGGAAAACTTTTACGTAGTATTGGGATTTTTCCAACCTATCACGATTTAGAGGAAATTAGAATCACTAAAGAGTAGAGAAAACTAGTAGCAATTAGGTTAACAATTTATAATATTGATAACATGAGTACTAAGATTACTCGTTAATGGACCCGTATGACTTCATAGAATTTAATTTGAGCATGTATATCTCCGGGACCAAACATATCATAAATGGTTTTTTTGTAATCCTCATGGAGTAGAGGTGTGTTAAAAATTTGGAGTTTTTAAATTCTTGAGATAGCTCATTTGTTCGACAATGCCGTCCTAGCAGGGGATTCTGCCACTTTGACACTGCCGCTATGGTGGGATAGGTGTCATTATGAATGGTAGGACGTGAATTAAAGTCGTTAATAAACCCCTAAACGACCTCATTATCCACTTTTTGTATTTTTTTATTTCAGTAATGAACCCCATGGGACTTCAACTCGTTTTCCACCATTGTTACGATTAAAGGTAAGCTTTTCACTCCCCGAATCGATTTTTTGATTTGATGAACATAGTATAATAGGTTATTAATGATGGATAAAAGTTCTTATGTAGATTATATGGTGGAAGCAACCCTAATTTAGATTATTGGAGTCATGGGTTTGATCTAGGGTTCTTACAGCTATTAGTAATACGGGTAATTAATAATATTTTATTGATTCCTGTAATATATCAATTGTTTAAGAACAAGAAAAGCGAAATGAATTTGGAAATGAAGGATCAAGTTTCTTACTGTTTTATGCTTCTTTCGAGGTAGATGATGATTGTGATTCTTTGTTTGTGTGATATATTCATGTTCTTGCTTCAATTTGATACTTTGATATCTATGAATATTGCAATACTGTTAACACTTATTGTAAATGATATGGATGAATGATGTATGCCATGAAATCATGATATAAATGAATGATCTTGTTGATATACTTCTGATTGTGATTGTAATTGTGATTGTAGTGTGTGCTTGGGATATTTTGCCACGTTCCAATAGAAATAACTTTGATTGTTTGCCACACTCTGTCATAAATAACTTAAATATGTTGACACGTTGCGACATAACTAACTTGGTCGGTTTCCACATTTCAGGATAACATTAAGATTATATTTCCACATTTTGGTATAATTTTGTATCAGCTGCCACATTTCAGCATAAGTTTAGAATCAGATTGCCAAATTCTACAAGGCTAACTGTATGGGTTTTGGTTAGGGTTCTGTGAGAGGACCAATGATGTGATGATAATGTGAAATGCATCGTTGATTCATCATGTTACTAATATTGTTTATGTTGATATATATGCACGTGATTATAATGTTGTTTGACTTGCTTTTGGTTACACTAGTAGGGAAGTCGTGTGATCCTACCTATGCATTATGGTTATGTATTGATAGTGAACTTGCTCTTATTTTTGTTGAATACAAGGCATCTTCATATGACTATTGTCAGACCTCGCTTACAAGATCAGTGATCAGTACATAAAATTCAAGGGTGAGAAAATTATTTAGGCTTCCATGGGATTCTCTCTAGTTTATGTCCACCATTTTTGGGCTTAGACATTTGGTTTAAATAGTTGTAGTTCATTATAAAGGGATTGGTTCCCTTCTTGTTTTAGACGTTATTGAGCTTTAGATGTTCTGTACATTGACTTTCATATTTTAGGTATTTAAATTCCGCATTTGTTTAGTTAATTAACTTGCTTTCATAACTTAATTGTCTTAGATTGTTTAGTTGCTTTGTTTGCGGTTGCAGGAGTGGTTCTCCCACCTAAGGGTTAGTGTAGGTACTAATTGTGACGGTTTGGGTCGTGACAGATTGCATGATAATTAGCAGATTGAATATAAATGATTTTTGGTAGTTATTCAAAAATTATCATAGGTTGCTAGTTTCAAAGAAAACCACAACATGGATTCTTCCCTTATATCCTGTGCATAAATATTTCATAAAAATACAGTCGAATCAATACAAACATGGGTGGGGGAAGTTTGAGGGTCCCTTGATAGAAATCATAGGTTTCAACAGTATTTCAGGGTTATATTGCAAAAATGATTCTATAGTTAGGTTATAAGGTACTTAATAAACTGGGATCTACTTAAATTCTATCAATGTAAGGATTTTCGGACGATGGTCAACCATGATTGTTCCTTTTGTTTGTCCCAGACAAAACACGCTTAAGCAAACTTCATCTCGCTGAGGTGTCCTCCCTCATCCCACTCTAGCGGGATTTTCGCGGTTGTGGTAGGACTCAATGGGGCAATAGCCCCTTTCCACAAATGAGAAATTATTCTCCTCCTTTTTACCATGTATTGGTTAATACTATCACTCTAAATGTATACCTTCCAACCCTTGCAGGATTCTCTTAATAGCTAAAATGAACAAGGAAAATCTTCATTTTGTATGGTTCCTGGATGCTTCTAGTTAGGAATGGTACCATGACCACTGGAACCCTACGTTATGCTGTGAGAGGGGTTTTATTTGCTGAATCTAGTGGAAAAGGTGCCCGTCTTTTACGCTCGACTAATGTAGTTTAGATGGAGTCTCCTGGCAACACCTCCCGCCACAGCCCGCTCTACATGGGTGAAGGAGATCAATGCCATCTTACTAACCAATCTGTGAGCTGATCCTAACCAAATGATCTGCATTTGAGAAGTGGACATTCACCTCAACACTTCCTCTAATAATAATATTCTCAAGGCGCCTGATGTCCTAAACATTGAGTAAGGGGTCAAACTATGTGAGATGTAGTTGGGTTAGTGTAGAGTGACAGTAGTTGATCCTATGCACCAGGACAAGGCTTATTGTTCTAAAACGTAGGGCATCACCGGCATAAAGTGGTCACTAGATTTTAAGAAATAGACGCGCTTTGTTACCAGGAGGATCCTCTAATCGAGGTAAACTTTCCACGGGCTCTGTTTGTGGCTTGTGATATATAGGGGATTGAGTTGAACATAGGTGCACAGATTATTATGAATTTTAAGTTATCAATATGGGAAAAAAGAATGCTTTCTTCCTTCCAGGGTTGGTTATAACTATGCAAATTGGGGAGGGGTAGTGCTACTCTTGTACAACTATGAAATATTTCCTATGGATCCCCCATTTACTCTCTTTTAGTTAGGTAGGGTTCTACTTCAAAAATCAAGAGGATGAGGAGGATAAATAGGGTGAGCCACAGTCAGACGGCTTAATAGGCAGATGATGATGGAGGCAAAAAAACTCATCCAACAAGTTCTCACTTGCTCATGTAGAAGAGTATTCGGGGGTTTTCCAGAGTGGGTAAGACCCCCAAGACTTTCTTATGAGGTCTACCAGATCATGTATACTATGAGACTGAGTTCAAACACGAAAGACGATTTAGTACCGCACCAACTCAAGGATGTGGCTCAAACTTGGTATACTCAATTTAGGTACAATAGGCATTTGAGAGAGGATGCTATAAGATAGGTAGTCTTTAAAAGGATATTTCTTGATATGTTCTTTCCAAGGGAGAAAAGAGAGCCAGAAGTTGAAGAGTTCATAAACCTTTGTCAAGGAGGTATAAGTGTGTTTTAATACTCATTTAAATTCACTAAGTTGTCCAAATATGCTCCTTATTTGGTGTCCAATCATAGAGGTTAAATGAGTAATTTTGTGATGGGTGTGACTGATGATCTTGTGGTAGAGTGTCGTTGGGGATGCTTCATGACAACATGGACAGATCTCGTTTGGTTGTGCATGCTAAACAAGTTGAGGAGAGTAGGCTTAAAAGGAAGAATAGGTAGTTCAAGAGTGTAAGGCCCTACGAAGGAGGTAATTTCAAGGGAAGTTGGACATTCAAGACAAACTTAAGTTCAACAAGATATTCTCCAACCAAGCTCCTACTAAATTTCCTAAGGCTAACAAGGATTGGATTTCTAACCCTATGTCCCAAAGGGGAATAAGTGGAAATTCACCTACTGATAAACATACTTGCACCAAATGTGGTAAGAAACATATGGGTTAATGCTTTGTAGGAACGGATAATTTCTTTGGTTGTGGAATGGGTGGACATAATGTTATAATTGTCCTATTTTCAAGCCTAGATGAAAGGAGAGTAACAAATCTCAAGAAAGTTGTCCTAGTTCTTATTCTCCTAAGAAGAGTTTCTTATATGGTCTCCGCTCTAGGGGTGAACAAGAGTATTCTCCTCATGTTTTCACTGGTATATAACAAGTATTTTTCATTAATGTCTATGAATTACTAGATCCCGGTGCTACTTCATTTGTAACCCCATTAGTATCGAAAAAGTTTGATATTCTACCCGATGTTTTTATTGAGGCTTTTTCATTTACTACCCAGTGCATGACTCCATTATGGCTACAAGAGTCTTTAGGAGTTGTCTTATATCATAGCCCAATAGAGTTACATTGGTTGTTTTTGTATAATTTTATATGGTTGATTTTAATATCTTTTCTGGAATAGATTTATTTCATGCTTGTTTTGATTTTACTAATTGTAGAACAAGGCTTGTTAAGTTCCAATTTCCTAATGAATTCATCATAGAATGGAAAGGGGGTAAATCAATCCCTAGAGGTCAAATCATTGTGTCCAAAAGTTTCTAATATGATCTCTTAGGGGTGTCTCTACGATATTGTGATGGATAAGGATTTTGAATCCGAGATTACTCCATTAGAGTCGGAACCCGTAGTGAAGGACTTTGCAGAAGTATTTCCCAGTGACTTGCCCGGAATTCCTCCTGCACGAGAGATAGACTTCGACATAGACATGTTACCGGATACAGAGCCTATTTCAATCCCTCCTTACTAGATGGCTCTGGACGAATTGTACGAACTTAAGATCCAACTCGAAGACTTATTAGAAAAAAGTGTCATAAAACCTATTATTTCCCCATGGGGCGCTCCTGTGTTATTTGTGAAAAAGAAGGATGTGTCACTTAGGATGTCACTTTATTACCGTCGACTAAATACGGTCATCATAAAGAACACGTATCCTGTCCCTAGACCGACAATTTGTTTGATCAACTCCAATGTGAGAGCTACTTTTATAAAATTGATTTGAGGTCGGGGTATCAGAGACTTAGGGTTAGTGATGAAGATATACAAAAAACGTCATCCGAACTAGGTATGGTCATTATGATTTATTAATTATGTCCTTTGATCTAACTAATGCCCTGCTGTCTTTCATGGACTTTATGAAAAGAGTGTTCCAAAATCACCTTGACTACTTTTTAATTGTCTTCATTGATGATATCTTGGTGGATTCCAAGAGACAGGATGAGCATATTAGCCATTTCAGGGTTGTATTTCAAGTCCTCAACAAACATCAACTCTTTGCTAAATACAGTAAATGTGAATTTTGGTTGAGATTGGTTGCCTTTCTTGGTCACATTATCTCAAGTGATGCTATTGAGGTTTATTCGAAGAAAACAAAAGCGGTTAAGAATTGGCCTAGACCATTGACTCCAACCGATATTAGAAGTTTCTTGGGTTTAACCTGGTATTATACAAGATTTGTTGATGGGTTTGCATCCATTTCTTATTCTTTGACAACCTTATCACAAAAGAAAGTGAAGTTTGAGTGGTTGGAAGCTTGTGAAATAAGGTTCCAAGAGGTGAAATATAAGATAACCTCCGCTCTACTATCGACCTTACCAGAGGGTACCAAGGGTTTTGTGGTGTATTAAGATGCTTCTTGAGTAGGTTTGGGTTATGTCTTTATGTAACATGGTAAGGTGATAGCATATGCCTCTAGACAACTCATGGTGCATGAGAAGAACTATCAAACTCATGATATCAAATTAGCGGCTATTGTATATCCCTTTAAAATATGGAGACATTACCTCTATGGTGGCCATGTTGATGTGTTCACAGACCACAAAAGTTTTCACATGAGTAAACTTTATCATCCCGACAAAGAAAATGTTGTTGTGGATGACTTGAATAGAATTACCATGGGTAGTGTAGTACAGTTCTTGATAACAAAACAGAGCTAGTGAAAGAGGTTAGTAGATTGGCTCTGTTCGGTGTTCGATTTGAAGATTCTCCAAATGGAGGTTATATTGCTCATCATAAATCCGAATCATCTTTTGTGGTTGAGGTGAAGTCTAAGCAACACCTTTATCCTCTATTAATGGACTTGAAGGATTCGGTTCATAGCAAGCTCAATTGGTCAGTCTCCAAATAGGGGAGAAGGGGTACTTAGGTACCAAGGTAGAGTATGTGTACCGGATGCTGATGATATGAGAAAACAAACTGTCTGAAGAAGCTCATGGTTCCCGATATTCAATTTATATGGGTTCCACAAAAACTGATCTTAGAGAGATCTATTGGTGTGATGGTTTGAGAAGGGACAGAGACGAATTTGTGGTTATGTGTCAAAATTTCCAACAAGTTAATATCTTGCATCAATGGGCGGGAGGTCTAACCCAAGTAATGAATGTTCCTTATTGGAAGTGGGAAGATATTAATATGGACTTCATTGTTGGGTTGCCTCAAACCCAAGGCAAACTGACTCAATACAGGTTATTATAGATAGATTGACAAAATCCTTTCACTTTATCCCCATCAAGTCTACATATTTCGCGAAGGAATAAGCTAGAATATACACTAATAAGATTGTGAGCATGAGTGGGATCCCTATTTCCATCATATTGGATAGAGAAGGACAATTCACTTCTCATGTTTGGAGGTCTTTTCAAAAGGGTTAGGTACACAAGTGAAACATAACACTGTGTTTCATTCTCAAACGGATGGTCAAGCAAAACATACCATTCAAACCCTAGAAGATATATTAATAGCTTGTGTTATTGATTTCAAGGGAAATTGTGATGATCACCTACCGTTGATTGAGCTCTCTTACAATAATAACTACCATTCAAAAATTTCTATTGCACCTTCTTAATCAATCTATGGTAGGAGATGTAGATCTCTGATTGGGTGGTTTGAGTCTTCACTCTTTTTCCCCAATATAGTCTATGAGGCTATAGAGAAATTTTGAATGATAAGACATAGGTTGAAAACATCTCATATTCAGGAAAAATCTTTGTCTACAGTTGGAGAAGATACCATAAGTTTGAAATAGGTCACCGGGTCTACTTGAAGATGTCACTCATGAAAGGAGTGATGAGATTTGGTAAGAAGGGAAAGATAAGTCCCCGTATGTGGGTCCTTATGAGATATTTCAAAGGGACAGAAAGGTTACTTATGATTTGAAACTACCAAGTGAACTAGCTTCGGTTCATCCAGTATTTGATGTGTCTATTCTCAACAAATGCTTAAGCGACCCGGTTTCTGTTTTCCATATTGAAGGATGATAAGTGAATTAGAACCTTTCTTATGAATAGGTTCTGGTCGAGATCCTAGATCGTCAAGTCAAAAGGATGAGGAATATAGAGGTGGCCTCCGTAAAAGTTTTATGGAGAAACCATCTAGTTGAGGGTTTAAGATGGGAGGTCGAGGCTGACATGAAATCCCGCTATCCTCATCATTTTCATTTTTGAGGTTAGTAGTTCCTATTAAAATAAAATGACGAGTAATGTGAATTTCACTTGTTTTTATGTAAATGAATGTTTTGGTAAAGATTTTTATTAGAAGGAGTTTTCTCGCAAAACAAAATGCTTTTATGATCTACTTGCACTTATATGATTGGTGTATATTTTCCTTCTTAAGATTGTAGTGTTTTGGTATTTTCTTGACAAGAAGACTAGAATGTTTACTCTTTGATGTTTATGTTGAATTTATGTTGACATTGAGAAGGTAGTTCCTCATTATATGATGTGAAATGTTGAGCTCTTATATGTGATATATTGTGAATTGAGTTGTCTTGAGAACTGCTTTGATTTTGTGTTGAAGAGGGTTGTGAAGTACTCCTATGAGCTGTGACTCATGAAGTATATGAGTTTTGTTGTTGATTTTTTGGGCTGCTAGCATTGAGTCTTTCTTCTCCTAATAAAACAATTTTAGTGTCACTCGGGACGAATGTTCTTAAGGGGGAATAATGTAACTCTCTAGAAGTTCCATGACATAGATAAAGCCATACCTGATGGACTAAGACTTAAAACAGTGTTTCTAAACCTAAAATAATGTATTTAACCTAATTAGGAAGTGTAAGAATCAAAAAGTCATGAAATTACCAAGACATCCATAAACTAGTGAAATTGAGCTAGAGTGCATTGGTGTGTTTGGGAAAAAGGTGTTATACACATATTAAAGTGTGTTTAGGGTCGAAACATCTGAGTACGACTCCCCAAGGAACAATCTAAGGGTCCTTGAAGAGGACCCTGACATTTGGCCCTAAAGTTGTCAATTCACAATGGCAATCTACTAACCAAACAACGTGTCGTCGATTGGTCATTGACTCGTCCATAATTCTCGTGGTTAGGTACTTAGAAAATTCCAACAATGGCTCTAGAAAGGAGTCTGTGACAAAAATCATGGACTACCAGTATGGTCCGTGGTCTGGTCGACGACTCGTAAGTGAGATTTTGTGGTTTAGCAATCGAAATTCACAGTTACATTTTTAATTAAGTTAGGGAAATTATTTAATTATTTAATTACTTAATTAGGGGTTAAGGGGTGCTTAATTAATATAGTACAGGACTATAAAGAGTTAATGCTCATTAAACCCAACTCAATACCTCATTATTCCCAAAACCAATTCTCTGAAACTTCTCTCTACTTTCTCTCTCTATTCAAAAGACCCCATGTAAGACAAAACTTAAAGGTTCAGTAGAGTTTCAAGACTCAAGTTTTTCTCCATAATTATTGAAGGAATCTTAATATATGTAACCTATTCACTCTTGGAATCTCTTTCCCCGAGAGTCTTTCCAAAAATTGGATTCCAATGATGTCTAAAACATGGGTATTTTTCTAATTTCGTGAATGATCTTTCGAATTGATTTGATGTTGAATTCCTTTGGTTTATATTTATATATTATGATTTTATATTTATTAATTTTTGTAGTTCTTTGCCTTTGACCTAGTTTCTATGAAAGATCCATGATTGAACCCTTTTCCCTAATCCTGACTTTGTATGAATTGGACCTGTAGATGATTAGGATGGTTGGAATTAATAATTTTATTGTTTAATTAACTATACTTTATGATGGTGATTAGATTATTAGATAATTGTGATGAATTGAGGGTAATATTTTGAAGGAGTTTTTGGAAGCTAATAGTAAAATTTCTTATGACTTTTGAGTTCTATACATCAATAATGATAATTCATATTTGATTATGTTCAATTAAAGTATGATTATGTGAATATAATATTAATATGATGATATGATAATTGTTATGGCATGTTATGGATATGTTGAATTGTGATATCTTGATATGGGTATGATCTTGCAAGGTTGAATATCAATCACTTGTGTGACTTATTATGATATAACTATGATGTAATCATCTAACTACATGATGGGTTGTAATCAAATGAAATTCTCATATAATACCTAATTATATAATGGCATGATTATACAAGAGGGTAGTCTCTTATTGCCTATATTAAGATTTGATGATTAAGAAAGGCTTTAAGACATTTCAAAAAGAGGCATTAGCTAAGCATCGAGAGAACTAGATATGAGAGGTGTCCCTTCTCAATTTGGGAAGGTAGGTCCACATTGATTATCATGAGATGGAGACTATAATGCAATTGTACATAAAGAGGGTTTCCAATATATTATCTCCTTAACTATGTTGCCCCTTTAGGAAAACTATCTAGTCGATCGACCTAGAATGATTTGTTCATGGTTTTGTTCTACCTTGGCAAATAGAGAACCTTCTTTAAGTGTAGCATTTCATGGAACAAAATTCCATGTTTAGCTCACATTGTCTATTGCCGGTTAAGATTATTGTTCCCGAAAGAAGAATGAACTAAGTAGGGTGACTTAAGGGGCTCTACTTAGTGTAGGTAAGGTTATGGGACTTTACCTACACATTGAACAAGTTGATGTTGAAGTGAGTCCAAGGAGGTTTTTCTTATGTTGACTTTATATGATGTTGACTTTATTTCATGAACATGATATTAAGATAAGTTACTATAATGATTATTAATACGTATGATATGAAGATATTTGAAATGTAGACATTGCTTATGGTCTCTTGCCTAGTTTACATGATAATGTAGAGTTATGGGGCTTCACATGAGCATTGCACTTATACGCTTTTGAGGGGATTGTGAGTAAGGTTCTTATATGCTTTGATGTTATGAACTCTAGTACATGTATTGTTGTTATGACTTTCTGTTGAAGCTACTCATGTTAATATGACCTTATACTGATGTTATTCATGTTGATATGACCGTATGACGATGTTATTCATGTTGATTTGACCTTATTATGATGATGGTCTTATATTGGATATGAACTTGTCTTATGTGATATTACGATCATTGACTTGTATATGCTTTTGTATGTGCATAAACGCTTTCTAAAGTGTTTTAGCATTGTTTTGAACAGAATGTCCTTTTTATCATGATTTAAATGGCTTTACTTGCATATGCTTTCATACTTCGTACATGTGATTTGTACAAACCCATATTCTTTCCCTTTTCCCAATCAATGTAGGTTCAGGCCATTGAGGTATCAATTCATTTTGAAGGAAGACTTGGACATATTTCCAAAGTTTTTGGTGAGTGCTCAAAGTTTGAGGATGTTGCAATTCTTCTAATCTAGCTATGAGATTGACTATTTCTATATCAAACGTGTTATTTAAATTTTCACTTGAAACTATCTTTTAAGCCTAAATGTGGCATATCATATCAGTGTAAGGGTTACGCCCAACATTGTAATTCTCTATTAGATGGTATAATGTGAGATAATTGTTAGACTATCTTATGAATTATCTATATTGCATAGATAAGAAGTCTGTTACACTTAATAAGCGATGAGTCTATGTAAACTCCATCTATGATAAGTGAGAAGTCTAAGTATATTTCACTATGTAAAAGTTTTAATTTTATGCACTTCTCTCGGCCAATGATATGTAATGACGAATGTTAAGAGCTACTCTAAGTATTCTTCGAGGACAGAGAAGTCACTTACTTCTAGGGGGTGCTCACCCGTCGTGACCTCCCCTAAGTTGAGAGAGAAGATTTCCAGCATTTTACTTTCATAGATGAGGTCATGAAAGGATCGTACCCCAATATGATATAGATTCTAATAATAACACTTCTTATTTCTAGGGGTCCAGATTTGATTTTCTCATTGGCTGGCATGTAAAAAACTACACTCTATTTTATATTTCCTCCTTTCTTATACTTTTTGTACGCACATGGATGCTAATTTTTGTTGTCTATCACAACCAATATTTAAATGTTAAGGTTTATAGACTATATACGATTTTTGAGCAGTGAATAATTGAGGATGACATGATACAAGATTCAAGGTCTATAAATGACTTATAAAATAACAGACGAGAAAGGTCTGAGATTCTGTTTCGCCCTATCCTTCTTTGGTGGAGGAAATTTTTACTCTAGTTGGAATAATTCGACCCCAACTGCTGAGATTTAAATGGTACCCATGCAAAAGATTTTCTACGACTTTTATAGTGTCAAAACTTTTTCCCATTGAACCCCATGGTTTATCTAGGAAGTTAAGGAAATTGACTTAGTTAGGATTGCCAATTTATACCATGAGTAAACCCAACGACACATACTCCAAGACCATTCTAAATAATTCAACACACAACCATGCACAACCCTAGGATATATCCACATAGTGACACTGTTATAGTTTATCACAACACACATCTAGATTTCGTTTTATCCATCACATCTTGGATTATCTAGACCCTTCCACCGAACTTAATTATGACATTTCTTCATAAAAACAAGTTCACGAAGCTAAATTAATCAAATAGCACTATTTATAATACTTAGTCAAGCATTATACATATATTTATTAAGGTTTAGGCAAACACATATTGCGTATGTAACCATATCATAACATTAAAGAAAACACATTCTTTAAACTAGCAATTAATTTCGAAAATAAGAATCAAACATTCATAGTCTGAAGTTACAACTCAAAGACAAGTCCAAACTATTAGTTAGTTCCTCCTATATTTTAACATTGTTTATTATCCATGTATTTAATTGGAACCTTCTCAGTTCCCATTTTCCTAGCTTTGTTTCACGACCGGGGTCTACGACTTTCGATTTCCTTTGTTGTGATACCACTGGGAATTGGGATATATCTATTTAATTAAATTCATAATACAAGCGACAACTCGCACGAAAAGAGAGTAAAAGGTGGAAAAACTTCATATAATTCTTACTAGCTTCCTGAAGTAAGATAGGGATGTTAAGACACAACTCTGCATGATTCAATTCCACATTTTCTCTTGTATAGAAAGACCTGTAATTTGTCCTCTGATACAAATTTTGGAGGACCCAACCTAACAGGTTATTCGGGCAACTACTCTAACTCCTAATCAGGAGAACACTTGATTCCTAACCATTTTTAAAACATATCGAATATTCAAGAAAAATAAGATGAAAAAACAAATTCATGAATATTTTTACAAATTACGATTTTTAACTTCAAAGTTAAGACTGACAAATCTTGTCAAAATGGGCAAGAGATACTTCGAGCACAAAGTAAAAATATTTAATCGAAAAGACACAGCTCAAACCATATGTAAGGAAAATAGAAGTTGTTGGGGAATGGCCTTTGTCTCTACCGATAAAACATCATTGATCCTCTAACCAGATTATGTCAAAAGGTATAGCAAGAGTAGTATCAGTAAAACCACGTGTACTAGTAGGCATAATTACTAAATCTAAATACCCACCGCATAATATGAGAACTAAACTGCCAAAACATGCAATAAGATTCTCATTCATCCACCTTTATATTTTCCCGGCCCTTACAATTCCCAATATTATTATCATAAAAGCATACTTGCATATAACCCCTTAATTAATGTCTTTTCTACTTCTCTTATAATTTCCACATGTTTATCGAAGCTCACCATCGATTTTATAGTATTACCCCCTCATAGGGAAACCCCATCTATAAATACTTTCACTAAACACCACCCGAACCTCAACAGAACTAAACCAAGACACTTTCTACACAATAAGAAAAGCACTGAAACCCTTTGTTTCTCTTTATAATGCAACCCGATTTGGGACTCTACCATTCACATTTCATTGGACAAAGATATCTCCAATAAGCTTACTAAATCGCAATCACATATATGCTAATATTAACGCTCCACCCTGTTATCATGCAAGGATTCAGTGCACCATTCAACATTCTCAAAAATACATATATATGTCAAGTGAATGGTCCTCTCATGGAACCCACACCTAAAATATTAGTATACCATTACGTGGTACCTGATCCAAGTTAGTTTGTCGGACATAACACCTGCAAAGTTAGAGTGCCGAAACACAACATCCGAACCAATGCAATTTACTTTGTTAATAAGTGACACCTAATCCAATGGATGATATTCACAAGCACAGTCACATTTTTAACGTACAATACTCGCATCAGATAGTCAATTACTCGAGTTACTCGCCTACATTATTTATAATCAATTCATTAGGTTTGTTACTACTATTACACTTTTCATATATATATACATATCATACATCAACCTATGAACATACATCGCACAAAATCAAAAATCACAACCATGCCCAAACCCAAGTTCACGAGATAGGGCTTTCTCCTATGGTGTGCTACTCACGTAACACTTAGAAATATGTGCATAATCAACTTTTTATTTTTATTGGTGTATGAAAACCGACACATGAATTCTATTTTCAAATTCCACAATATTACTTAATTAATAATATATTTATAACTAGTCAATTGATAAAGACTAGCCTACCTGGGTGCGAAGCAATTGCATATAATTTATAGCCCCAATTTGGGTTATCCTAGATGGCAAGAAGGTGAATTTGGCAATATATCAACAAGTTATTGATCTCCTTATGCTAGAAAGCTCTACCTCTATCTAACCTAAGCCTGGAGCAGCTTTTGGAAAAATCTATGGTTATCATCTAATTTAGGTGTTTTGGGAAAAAAAAGAGTACATCAGATTTCATGTTATTTACATTTTGTCTTGCCCATCCTGCTTTTGTAACTACTTATCGCTCTACAAAATTGCAGCCCGAGCAGATTCTTTCCCGCTCTAGCAGGATAGTGGCCCCAATATTTTCTATTCTTTTCCTAATTAATGAAAGTTCGGGCTGTTACAATATAGTATCCAAATAGATTTTCAATGAGATCGATTGCGAAATTTTGTTTCTTTTCATTAAAATTTGAAATAAACTTAAATGTAATTTTACAATTCAAACTAAATAATGAATTCTAAAAGATTGCTGCTAAAAGAGAATAAAAAAGACCTTGTATCACTAACCAAAATACGCCATGAGTGGCACCCACACTTAACCTCCTAAGTGGGCGATCGAAGGAATCTAAACCCTTAACATATCTCAATAAAATGCGGAAGCTCAAAAGTTATTAAGTAACCAATTAAATATGATTTTAAAGTTTAACATTTATTATTCCCAAAATTTAAAAGTCATCACATCAAGGACATCTATTTTTGAATTACCAAGTCTAAGAGTGTTTAAGAAACAAAAATAAGAAAAAAAGATGGTGCATGTATGAAATTCAAAGACATAATGACGTTAATGAGAGAATCCAGCACAAGCTAGAAATAATAGCTCACCCTGAACTTTGATGTGCAGGAGAATGGCTAGAGCTAAGGGAAAGTCGAAGTCGATGGTACACTTGATGCACTCCACAAAAGAACAAGAAGAAAATACAAGTAGGGGTCAGTACAAAGAACACATACTGAGTAGGTATCATCGGCCAACTCAAAATAAAAATCAATATATATTGATTGATAATATAAAATCAACTACAATACTTAGCAAGTGGAAAGCAACAAACTCATGAACCAGTGACAACAACACCAAAGTAGGTACACCAACAAATACAACATCAATCACACCTATGAGGACTCATGCCTCAACACCATACTCATTCGGAAAAAGGGTTCTTTGAGATTGAGTATATTATGTTAATTCAATAATCCTTTCCTTTAATGTAATTATGTCGGAACGTGACACTCTGATCCCATATACCATGTCAGAACGTGACACTGTGATTCCATAATATCGTACAAAAATGTGACACTCCGATCCAATAGTACCGTGTCGGAACGTGACACTCCTATCCAATTATCTCATCATTTTATTTCATCAAGCCTTCTTTATTCTAGGCGTCATTTTAATAGAGAGGGTTCAAGCTTAGAAATTTAACAGTCTCAAATTTTTAATCAAACCACAAACCACATAATCAACACATACAACCAACAAAATTAAGTACATACGAGACTTTACAATATCATTCAATACATATCAATCGCTATTGAGAGTTTATCTATCAAATAGAAATTAACCATAACCTACCTCCACCGAAGAATCGAAGTCAAGCAACTACTTCTCCAATGTATTTCCTTTCCTTATTGCCTCTGGACTCTTTTAATCTATCAGGTTTATATATGCATAAGGTTTAAGTTAACAAGCTCATAAAAACTATTATTATATGTCTAGCCTAGACCTAATTCCCATAATCAATTTTCTAATGTTTAAACTGATGGGTAGGTCCTATTTCCTCCCATTAGCACAACTTTAATGTATTTAATATAATATACTACATCCTATATTCAATTATCTATCTCAATCAGTTAAACTTCAATTATAATGTGATATTTAAATAACTTTCCAATTCTGAAAATTAAAGGTGTACCTTCAACAAGTAATCGACTAACTATTTCTAATGTTTACTGTAGCTATTATTCGACTCAGGTTTGTTCCAAAAATCACTGGCCAATGATAGGGAAATCATTGCCTTATGATTAACATGAGAGTAATCCCTATTTTTCCATATTCCAGAACATATAATTCATATAACAACTATTTTTATTTTATTTTATTTTTTCAATTTAGTGACCAATCACTTCTCTTGTTTTTCAATATTATTCACATTCTCCACTAACCCTTATTCCCGAATTCTTTCAACTAGAACGTTATACCTTAAAATTATTATCTAACTATACAAGATTCAAATATAATATAAACCCATACATATTAACTAACCAACAGAAAACACTTGAATAATTCAATTCATAAGTCACAAACAGTAACACGAAATGCAAAACAAAAATAGATTATATCATCATCTTTCCACACCCTAAAACTATATCTTATAAACTACTAATGGATTTCCCTTAATCATTAATTACTATCCATGTATACAAACATAAAAAAAATTAAGAACTTCTCTGTACCTGAACGCCTTTGTTCCATCCCTCTTCGCGCACAAATGCCTCCATTATTTCTCAACCATTGTGCAATCCTTTTGTTTTTATGTCCCCTTTTCTACAGATCAGTTATTACCCTAATTGTATATATAACTAATTATAAAAATAGAGAAAGTGACCCACTACATATTTTAATATTATCTTCTTTAACCACCAACTCTATAATTTATTAAAACTACCCGACTAATTTCCTAATTATAATTATGAATAGTCCAATCCAAATAGAACCCATCAAAAAATATTTTATGAAACATAAGGCTTAGCACTTGAAACGACCAAAAAGTTTCATTACAATAGATACAAATTTACCCATCATTCGTCCTCGAATGATCAAAGGAAGGCAAGCGTAAGAAAAAGAATCTGAATCAGCAAAAAGATGTGGATATTTTTTTCATGCATATCAGCTTCACTCTCCCAAGTTGACTCTTAAACTAGTTGATTCTTTCATTGAACCTTGATAGATGCAATCTCTTATGACCTCAACTTGTAGTCCTCCCTATGTGAAATAGCTCACAGGCTCTTTCTCATAAGACAAATTCTCATCAAGCAAAACTGAATACCAACGAATAATGTAGTTTCCATCACCATAATATTTTTTTTAGAATAGACACATGAAATATCAGGTGCAATTCTTACAACCCTGGAGGTAAGGCCAATTCATAAGCCACCTCTCCCAAGCACTTCAGATCTTCAAATGGACCTATATACCTCGGACTTAGTTTACCCCTCTTAACAAACCTCAGCACACCTTTCTAGGGTGAAACCTTCAGCAAGACTTGTTCACCCTCTATAAACACCAAGTCTCTAACCTTTCGATCTGCATACTCCTTCTTCCTACTCTGAGATGCTAAAAGCTTCTCCTTAATGAATTTCACCTTCTCTAACGATTCCCTCAGAAGATCAGTACACCAAGTTCTAACCGCAAATGCATCAAACCAACCAATAGGGTACCTTCATCTCCTCCCATACAATGCCTCATATGGAACCATATAAATACATGAGTGATAGCTATTGTTGTATAAAAACTCTGCTAATGGAAAAAATTGATCCCAATGACCACCAAAATCTATCACACACGCACGAAGCATATCCTCAAACAGTAGAATTATTCGCTCAGACTGCCCATCGTTCTGAGGATGAAATGAAGTACTAAGATCAAGTCTAGTACCTAATTCGGCATGTAAGGTCCTCCAAAACTTAGAAGTAAATTCTGTACCTCTATCTGATATGATGGAAAGTGGAACTCCATGCATTCGAACAATCTCCGAGATATAGAGTTTGAGTAACTTCTCTGCATTGTATGTCATCTTGACCGGAATGAAGTGAGCAGACTAAGTTAACCTGTAAACAATTACCCAAATAGAATCAAACTTACTCAAGTCTTTGGAATACCAACTACGAAATCCATTGCAATTCTTTCCCACTTCCATTCAGGAATGGGCATTCTCTGAAGTGTCCCTCTAGGACTCTGGGTTCATACTGTAACTGCTGACAATTTGGACATCGGGCAACAAAATCAACAATGTCACGCTTCATTTTACTCCACAAATAGTGTTGCCTTAAATCACGATACATCTTGGTTGCACCAATATGTATTGAATACCTCGAACTATGAGCCTCTGTAAGAATAGTGTGAATCAAATAATCAACACGGGGCACACATACCCTTCCTTTAATTATCAAGATGTCTTCTTCTTGAATTAATGCCTCTTTAGCTTCTCTTCGCAATGCCATATCTCGAATTCGGCTCAGCATCTCATCATCAAGTTGTTTTCCCTTAATCTTGTCAATAAAAGAAGATCTTGCCTCCAGACAGGCCAAAAATCCTCCTTTCTCTAGTACTTCAAGCCTAATAAAGTCAGTATCCAGAGTCTGAACCTTTCTACCCAATGGGCGTCTAGAAACCTGTAAGTGGGCCAAACTACCCATGCTCCCTGCTTTTCTACTCAAGGCATTTGCCACAACATTAGCTTTTCCTAGGTGATTTAAAATAGCAATATCAGTCTTTCAATATCTCCATCCATATTCTCTGCCTCAAATTCAATTCTTTCGGAGTAAAGACATATTTTAAACTACGATGATCTGTATAAACTTCACACTTGACCCCATATAGATAATGCCTCCAGTGCTTTAATGCAAATACAACTGCAACCAACTCTAAATCATGGTTTGGATAGTTATGTTCATGAACTTTAAATTGCCTCGAAGCATAACCAATTACATTTCTCTGCTGCATTAGAACTGCACCTAAACATGAAGAAGATGCATCACAATAAACAATAAAATTCTTACCTTCCACTGGCAAGGCAAGAAACGGTGCAGTAGTCCACAAGGTCTTCAGTTTCTAGAAGCTTTCTTTACACTCATCCGACCATACAAATGGAACATTCTGCTTAGTCAAATTTGTCAGCTGGGAAGCAATAGAAGAAAACCCCTTGATGAATCGACGGTGGTAACTAGATAAACCAAGAAATCTCCTTACCTCTGAAAAATTAGTTGGTCTTACCCAACTCTTCACTACTTCAACCTTAGAAGGATCCACCATCACACCATCCTTAGAAACCACAAGCCCCAAGAAGGACACTGAATCGAGCCAAAACTCACACTGGGAGGATTCGGCATAAAGACTTTTCTCCATTAACAACTCCAATACAATTCTTAAATGCTCCTCATGTTATTTCCTACTCTTTGAGTATATCAGTATATCATCAATAAATACAATAACAAAGAGGTCCAGATACGGCTTAAAAACCCCCGTTCACTAGCTCATGAAAGAAGCAGGGGAATTTGTAAGCTTAAAAGACATTACTTAGAATTCATAATGCCCATACCTATTTCGAAAAGCAATCTTTGGCAAGTCTGTTTCCCGTATTCTCAATTGATGATAACCGGATCTCAAATAAATTTTAGAGAGGACACAAGTACTTTGTAACTGATCGAACAAATAATCAATGCAAGGAATGGGATACTTGTTCTTAATAGTTACCTTATTCAGCTACCTGTAGTCTATACACGTCCGGAAACTCCCATAATTTTTCTTCACAAATAACATTAGAGCACCCTAGGGAGATGCACTCGGTCTAATAAAACCATTACCTAACAACTCCTGAAGTTGAGCCTTTAACTCTAGCAACTCAGCTAGGGCCTTTCTATAAGGTTGAATTGAAATGGGGTGAGTCCCCGACTCTAGGTCAATACAAAAATCAATATCCCTATCTGGTGGTATACAAGGAAGGTCTACAGGAAAAACATCAGCAAACTGACGGACTATCAAAATAGACTCGATTGAAGGAACTTTGGAAGTTTCATCCCTGAGATGTGCCAAGGAAGCTAAACAACATTTACTCGCCAACCTCTTAGCGCGAAAAAAGGGATGATACGAATTGGAGTTGAAATATAGTCACCCTCCCACACTAGAGGACCTGTCCCAGGCTTGGCCAAGGTCACAGCATTAGCATTACAATCTAAGATAGCAAAATTTGGAGAAAGCCAAGTCATACCCAGAATTACATAAGAATCAACCATCTCTAAAAGAATCAAATCTACATGAGTATTGCTCCCCACAAAAGTTACCATGCAAGACCTATACACCTTCTCAACTATCACAGATTCACCAATAGGAGTAGAGACACGAATAGGCATGTCAAGCAAATCACAAATGTAAATCGAGACTAGTGGCTAATGAGAAAGATAGATATGAAAATGTGGATCCTAGATCAAACAATATAGAAGCCATGCAATCACATATCCGATTAGTACCTGTGGTAACAACATCAGATGTCTCTATCTCAAAATTCCCAGGGAAAGCATAACAATGGGCTCTATAACCTTTTTATCCATTGCACCTACCAGGTTGCGCTACAGTACTTCCAACCTGTCCTCCACCCCGACTAAACGTGTGGCGACCATGTCCTTCCGAATTATAGCCTCTATTATGACCACCTCTTCCTCTAACTACTAAGGATCTATAACTCTGTCTTGGACAATATCTCCTAATATGTCTAGTCTATCCACATCCATAACAAGTCCTAGAGACAATGATAGGTCTCTGTGAAGATAACGAAGGCTGGAGATAGCCTCCAAACATAGAAAAAGGCTGACTGGTCTGCAACGAACCCCCAGCTGAAGACTGCAATGAAGACTGAATAGAACGGTTTGGATAACCTCCTAAACTCTTACCTCTAGAGTAAGAACCACTATCTCACCTCTCTTACAAAACTTCTTTAATGTCGACGCCTTGGTAAAGTCGTCTGCCTTTACCCCCTCTGCCTCAATAACAAAATCAACCACTTCCTAAAAGAATTTTGCTGCTGCAGTTACCTGTAAGGCTGGAACCTACAAATCTAACCTTAATACTTTCACAAAGTGGTGAATCCTCTCTTGTGGACTGAAGCAAAGCTAAGTGGCATACCTGGATAGTGCAGGAAATTTGGCCTCATAAGTGGCAACACACATCCTTCCTTGCTCTAGGCGCATTAACTCATCTCTCCTCCTATCCCTCAAAGTCCGGGGTACATACTTCTCCATGAATAATCTAGAAAATGATGCCCAAGTCATAGGTGGTGTCGTTGCTGGTCGACACTCCACATAAGACAGCCACCACATTTTAGCATCCTCTTGAAACTGATAGTTACAAAACCCAACACTGAATAGCTCCACCATGTCCATCTTGTGTTGCAGTTCATGACAATCAAGTAGGAAATTATAGGCATCTTCAGATTCGGCACCCTTGAGAATTGAAGGTTTCAACTTTAAGAACTTAATGAAGAGGTCATGTTGATCACCTTTCATTATAGACCCTGTCGTCAATCGAGGAAACGTGCATGTCTCCAATGATGCATCCATACGGGGTTTCACAATAGCTGTATGTTGTCTCCCTGAACCTAAGGTGCTGGTGCAGAAAATACTGGGGTGTCGGCCCCTTATCAGATAACCCAGTAAGATAAATGAGAATTTTATTTATCATCTCTAGGGTATGCTGGGGTGGTATTTCCTTCTCTTGAATCTGCTCATCTTCCCTTTGTTCACCCTCTCTCACTACCTCATCAGTCGGTGGAGGAGTCACTTCTCTATCCTTTCCTAGACAGGTGTTTGTCCTCTGCCTCTAGTGGGCGTCCTCTAGCGACCTCTACCATGACCTCTTGCCACTGCTCCTCCTCTATTTACAGCCTAAATGGTTGGCTCAGGCGCACACTGTCTTGCCGTTGTTGGTGTTGACACAGTTGTTGCTCTAGTTCTAACCATCTGCGAAATGAGTTAGAAGGTCAGATACCAATTTATATCACCTAAATGCTAATTAGATTCAAGTAATAGCACAAAAGAAAGAAAAAATGATTTTTCCTGAATTCATATAGCCTCTCGAAAAAAGTAAAGGCGTCCCCGTAACATTACTAGACATGTCCTTGTGTGATGATATCATCTGACCAAATTCTCTAATACAAAGTTTTTAACGACCCAAAATACGCCGTGAGTGGCACCCACACTTAATTTCCTAAGTGGGCGAATCAAGGAATCTAAAACCCCGACATATATCAATAAAATGTGGAAGCTTAAAACTTATTAAGTAACCAATTAAATAAGCTTCTAAAGTTTAACATTACTTTTTCCCAAAATCTGAAACTCATCACATCAAGGACATCTATTTTTGAATTACCAAGTTTAAGAGTGTTTAAGAAACCAAATAAGAAAAAAGATGGTCCATGTCGGAAATTAAAAGACATGAAGACGTGAATGAGAGAATCCAGCACAAGGTAGAAATAATAGTTCACCCTGAACTCTGATGTACTGGAGATTGGCTAGAGCTGAGGGAAAGTCGAAGTCAATGGTACACTTGTTTCACTCCACAAAAAAACAAGAAGAAAATACAAGTAGGGGTTAGTACAAGGAACACGTACTAAGTAGGTATCATCGGTCAACTCAAAATAGAAACCAACATATATTGAATAATATTATAAAACCAACTACAATATTTAACAGGTTGCAAGCAACAAACTCATGAACCAGTGACAACAACACCATAGTAGGTACACCATCAATCACAACATCACGCACACTTATGAGAAATCATGCCTCCACACCATATTAATTTAGAAAATGGGTTCTTTGAGATTCAATATATTAAGTTAATTCAAGATTCATTTCCTTTAATGTTATTGTGTCGTCACGTGACACTCCGATCCCATATACCTTGTCGGAATGTGACACTCCGATCTCATAATATCGTGTCAGAACCTGACACTTTGATCCAATAATACCATGTTGAAACGTGACACTACGATTCAATTGTCTCATTATTTTATTTCATAAGGCCTTCTTTATTCAAGCCGTCATTTTAATTAAGAGGATTCAAGATTAGAAATTCAACAGTCTCATAATTTTAAGTCAACCACAAACCACACAATAAAGACATACAACCAACACAATCAAGTACATAAGAGACTTTACAATATCACTCAATACATATCAATCGGTATTGAGAGTTTATCTATCAAATAGAAATAAATCATAACCTACCTCCACCGAAGAATCGAAGTCAAGCAACTACTTCTCCAATGTCTTTCCTTTCCTTATTGCCTCTGAACCCTTGCTATCAATCAAGTATATATACACATAAGGTGTAAGTTAATAAGTTCGTAAACACTCTTATTTTATGTCTAGCCAAGACCTAAAACTCACCTAATTCTTATAATCAATTTCCTAAAGTTTAAACCTATGGGTAGGTCCTATTTCCTCCCATTAGCATAACTTTAATGTAATTAATATAATATACTACATCTTACAATTAATTACCTATATTAATCAGTTAAACTTAAATTATAATGTGATATTTAAATAACTATCCAATTTTGAAAATTGAAGATGTACCATGAACAAGTACTCGTCTAACTATTTCAAATATTCACTATAGCTATTATTCCACTCACGTTTGTGCCAGAAATCACTGGCAAATGATAGGGCAATTATTGCACCATGATTAGCATGAGAGTAATCCCTAATTTTCCATATTCCAAAACATATCATTCGTATAACAACTATTTTTATATTTTATTTACTGACCAATCACTTTTCTTGTTTTTCGATATTATTAAATTTCTCCACTAACCCTTGTTCTCGAATTCATTCAACTAGAACGTTATACCTTAAAATTATTATCTAACTATTGAAGATTTAAATATAATATAAACCCATACATATTAACTAACCAACAGAAAACCCTTGAATAATTCATAAGTCACAAACAGTAACACAAAAAGGAAAAGAAAATCGATTACATCATCATCTATCCACACCCTAAAACTATATCTTATAAACTACAAATGAATTTCCCTTAATCATTAATTACTATCCATGTATACAAACATAAAAAAAAATTAAGAACTTCTCTATACCTGAATGCCTTTGTTTTGTTTCCCTTCGCTCACAAATACCTCCAATATTTCTCAACCATCGTGCAACTCTTTTTTTTTCTCCTTTTCTACAAATCAGTTATCACCCTAATTGTTTTTTAACTAATTATAAAAATAGAGAAAGTGACCCACTACCAATTTTAATATTATCTTCTTTAACCACCAACTCTACAAATTATCAAAACTATCACACTATTTTCATAATGATAATTATGAATACTCTAAACCAAATTAAAACCCATCAAAAAATATTTTATAAAACATAAGGCTTTATCACGTGAAACGAACAAAAAGAATCATTTGACCTTGGTTGATTCTGCTCTCAATCTTCTCGTCTCATTCCTTTTGTTGTCGACTTGTCGTAACCATAGGTCGATGAGAGTTTGAAACGTAAAAATAATATTAAATTAAGCTAAATCTCTCTCTCTCTTACTTTTTCATTCCCTTAATGGGATTTAATACATACATTAAAGTAAGCTGACACCTCTCTCTGTCTAAAATGAGTATTTATCCTTTTTGCGACATTTTTTTTCATATTTTTCTAATTAAAAATCTATACATTCATGGAAGTATTAAAAAAATATTTGTTGAAATTAAATGATCAATTTGAAAATTATATGTTTTCCAAAAAAATTTAGACTTTTCTTACATTTTATGTTTTATTCTTTCCTGCACAAAAATTGTATCAATTGAATGAATAAAAAATAAGAGGAATTTTTAACCAAACTAAGTCATTATATCAAATAATTTACCAAAGTAATACATTTTTCTAAAATTTTACAAAACTAGTATAAATGTATTTCACGGTAACGTTTTAGGGTATATTTTATTTTTAAAAAACTAACAGCATTAGGTTGATATACGTTACTGTAAGTAACGTTTTACTTCTAAAACGTTATTTTCAGTAACGTTTTACTCCTAAAACGTTACTGTGAGTAACGTTTTAGGAGTAAAACGTTACTGTGAGTGAGTTATATCAATCTGACGCCATCAACTTTTAAAAAATAAAATATACCCTAAAACGTTACTGTGAAATACGTTTATATTAGTTTTGTAACATTTTAGAAAAACATATTATTTTGGTGAATGACTTTACATAAAGACTTACTTTTCTAAAATTTTAGAAAAACATATTATTATGTTTTATTCTTTCCTGCACAAAAATTGTATCAATTGAATGAATAAAAAATAAGAGTATAATAATAATAATAATAATTTTAAAAAATTGCAATTAAAATAATTAAAAGTTTTGAAATAAAAATATACGTTTCAAATAATGAAGAGGCGTATGGTAATAAAAATTACGAGGGCAACAAAGAATTACAATGATTCTATAAAATTACTAAAAATTTGTCTTTAAAACTGTTTTCGTATAACTTATTATTTATTCTTATGTAAAAGCAAATATTACTTTTATAATATAAATTTAGATTGCTTGGAAAATTGATATAATTTTTTGGCGATTCTCTTATGTCTAACCTTAATAAAATATTAAATTTGACTATATTAGATTTAGTGGCTTGTTATATAACATTTCTTTTTTATGACGTCTAAAATTTCTATTTCTACTAATATTTCATGTTTTTTTTTATTTATGTTTCTTATGAAGCTACATTACCAAATGTCTTATGTTTCTGTTTGCTCTGATACCATATGAAATTAGGTCTTAGGCCTAACTCACACCCCAAAAGCTAGCTCAAAGGGAGGAGGATTGCTCATGCCTTATAAAGAGTCCACCCATCTCATTAATCACCGATGTGGGACTTTTGTCATTCTTTAACATATTTACATATTAATATTTTATTTTTTATGATTTTTGTTATTTCACAATTATAATCGTAAAATAATAATTATCTCAATTAATCATTCAATAATATTCTTTAATAATTTATAACTTAATGGTCTATATTTACATCACTCTCATAATTTTTTACAATCATAATTCGTGAAATAATGAATAGTCATTTTATTATTTCGGAGTTCATAGTATAGTTCTATGAATAAAAGCATGGTAACACGTTCTAGAAATAATCACATTAGTTTCTTATGTTATTATACTTTTTATACGTAATTCTTATATTCATGTGTTAGTTTGACTTGAATAGTAAAATGAAATTATTATATTTTTTACGTAATTCTTAAGTTATTATTGAATGATGATTACTTATCATAATAAATGCTGACAAGAGTTAGGAAAAATGTACATTGATTTCGTTTTTTTTTTTAAAAAGTTTTTAAATAATTAAGATCACAATAATGATGTACATTATCTATTATTTAGAGTATGCTCTCAACATAAGTTTTTTGTTTCATATTTAATTGTTGTAAGTTTTATTTTTTGGGGTCAAATAAGCAACTGATGACTTTGTTTGGAGGTACCTGACTACGAACCAAACATTTTTCACTATGAAATCAACTAGGTAAATTATCCGTGTCGCACAGGATTGAACTATGTTATTAAGCTTACATTGATCATTCGGTAATATTTAAATTTTCAGTATGTATACACTACATTGTGAAGATTATTTTATCCCAATCTCAAGACGAGGGAACCACATGCAACACACGAGCTATGAATCTAGTCACCTATATATGTTTGGAAGAGTCTAGCCTAGTTTCCTCTGTTGCTTTGGATATATATCATTTATATGTTTTGTTTGGAGCTTGGGACTTTTGCACCCAGGCTAAGATACTATCCTCTTGATTTTATTAATTAATGGGCTATTGCCCGATAGAAGCAAAAAAAAAGAATAAGCATCTAGAAATTAATTTCTTTATTTATGTTTTTAATTAGACAATATGGTATGAATTCGACTCTCCTTACAAGAGTTTTAGTTGTAATGTAAAATGGAGTTGTCAGGAATTATAAATTATTTTTTTAAGAATGCAGTTCACTTATGAAATTGTAATACTTTTAAAGAAAAAATATTCATATGTATTTAAGTTGAACAAGTTATGTCAAGTAAAAGGGAACAATATAAGTATTTTTTGTTACCTGTTGATACCCAAAATGTAGTCATGTTTAATTATTTTAATCTAAGTAATTAAAATTAAAACTTATATACATTGGACAAGTGTGACTCATATGAGTGTGCATAGAGAGAAGAAATTGGGAGATATATGGTTGTGCCCTTCTGTTGAATGATTCCTTAACAAGAGAGAATGTTTACACATAGAAAGAAGCAAAAAAGATGTATCAATAAGCCAACCAACCCTCATTATTAAGAATAACCAAAAAAGAAAAAAAGTAAAATTCCATAACCAAGAGTGATTTGTTGTTTTGCTAATTGCATCACTGCATGCATATATAATACAAGTTTAAACATATATTTAGTCATGTCCGATCCAGTTAAAGAAATTGTTCCTGAATCATCAGCGAAAGATCAACATGATTATTCTTCTTCATCATCCACCGATGGCGATGAGTTTCGACAACCCACAAATGACAAGTCTCACCTCTTTGGCCGCCAGAAACCTGTCCATGCAGCTCTAGGCGGTGGCAAACGTACGAAAATCTCGATCTTGTGTGACTCTTCATGTATAAAATATCATCTTTAAATTATTTATTTTTACCCTTAGTTAGCGGGATAGCGTATTTTAAACAACAACTATAATATATATATATATAAATATATGTATACACGCTAGTTGGTCATGTGTATTGAGGATTAGTTTTTCTGTCAGCTGCTGATATTTTGCTGTGGAGGAACAAGCAGATTTCAGCTGGGATGCTTGCTGCTGCTACTGTCATTTGGCTTCTATTTGAATGGATTGGTTATCATTTGCTCACTTTCATTTGTCATTCCCTCATACTTACATTGGCCATCTTGTTCTTTTGGTCTAATATCTCCCACTTCGTCAACAAGTGAGTTTTGGACTTGAAACTTGCAGTATAATTACGCTTCAACTATATTCATTTGTACTTTTGACATATATCCATCAATGTCAGGAATCCTATGGAATTTCCAGAAATTCGATTGCCGGAGAATTTGTGGACACAAGTTGCTTTACTTTTGAGGGACAGATTCAACTGGGCATTTGCTCTTTTCTGGGAAGTTGCTTCTGGAAAAGATTTAAAGAAGTTTCTCTATGTATATACCGGCCTTTCTCCCACGTTATATCTCTCTTATTTTTATTTTAATAATTTCAGGTTAATTATGTCAATATGCAGACTATTTTAGCTTTGTGGATTGTATCGATTGTTGGCAGCTGGTTCGATTTTCTCACCATTGTTTACATCTGTAAGTTCTATTCTTTCCATATATACCTCCCTTCTTTTCTAACTGAATATTTTATAACTGTAACTCTCGTGAAATGCAAAAGACACTCATGGATCTCTATTTGGATCAACAAACTCTTTTCTTGATTAGTATATCCAGTGACCAGAGACAAAGCTAGGTGGAGGTTTTTGTTAGAACTGAAAATAATTTGGTATAAAGCAGAAACTAGGAAAGCAAACACCGAAAGACTATGACCAGAACCGCAACTCTAAAAACCTTAGGGCTATATTTTAAGTGCTGATTTAATTAGAAGGAACAAACCTATTTTGATAGAGTCATATAACCTTTACTACAAGAAAAGGACTACTCAAAATATTAACAGTTTTTTCTAAAAGGAAAACCTATTTATTGTAAGAAATCAGGGAAAATAAACCACAACCGTTCGTTGGTTCGAATGAACCCAGTAGCTTCTACGTAGACCTTATATGTGTACTAAAAAAGTAAGTAATAATTTGTGAAGAGATAACAAAACTTATTGACAACTCAATGGTAAGGAAGGGGAAGGAAATTTAGAATTACCAACCTCCTACTACTGGCTTCACCTCCTACTACTGGCTTCGCCTCTCTAGTCGTGACAGAATAACAGATTTTCATTGTTTAAATGAGGAAGAGATTAGGAAATTTAAGATAAGTTCTTGTCACCAGTTATTCACTATAATAACTAACCAGGAAAATTATTTTCTTGGACAGTATTTGTTATGATGTTGACAGTACCATGTTTCTACGAGAAACATGAAGATCAAGTAGATACCTATGCACAGAAGGCCAAAAAAGAACTCAAGAGACAGTACAGTCATTTGGATGAGAAGGTTCTTCAGAAACTACCAAAAGTTCCTTTCGTTAAAGACAGCAAGCAGCAGTGATGGCATCTATTTCCAGGCGGTTAACGGCATCACAGTAGGAGTCTCCTAATTTTTCATTTTACAAGCAATACTACCCAAAGAATTCTTACGCTTCAGGATGTTTATAGAAAAGAGTTTGTATGATTCTCCGCAATTCTAAGTGCATTCCTCCGTCAATCCCTATCTATTATTTCCGTTGTTGTTGGTTATTAGTCATACATAGGAGTGAATCTATACATTACGAAGTCGCTTTCACTATTTGAATCAGAATTAAAGACCATATACAAGCAATTATGAGATTTTTATGTCACTATTTGTTTAGGATATAGTACTTCATTTGTTACCTTTTATTACCGCAGAGTAAGATTGACAAGTCAGAAAGATTGCTCTAAAGTAAACTTTAGTTCACTAGAAAACAAAGTTAATGTCATAAACTAAATGCGTTTTTAGGTTTTAACACCTCGTGCTTTTAAAAAGGTCAAAGTGAGCAAACATTAAAGTCCAAAATCCTAAAGCAGGCTGCGGACCCTTTACGAGATCCTAAACGGTTCGTTTAGGGCCCTACAGGCCGTTTAAGTCAAATAGATTGGCCGTCCAGGGTTTCTCTCTAGCGATAAGGAAGAAGAAGTTAGGGTTTGTTGTAAAGATCTTCAATTCACCATAGTTTTTGGGTGCTTGATCACTAAGGACTGTTGGTATTCTCCAATATTGTCCTCCGTTGGGCTCTCCAAATCATACAATTTTACAAGATCAATTTCCAATTCAAAGTTTGGTTATTCGATCTTCATGGTTTCTTTTAATTCTGGTTCAATTAGTTATTTTCTATCTTTTGCTGGACGAATTGAAGTAATTACATGTGTCTAAGTTAATTCATATGAACCCATACATGATCTTTTCTTTTTTTTTACAATGAACACATGATGAAACTTATGAAAATTAAATTATGAAGCTCTACGTATGCTTTTATGAAATTGATGTAAATTATTTGAGGATGCATTTTCATTAAAGTGTCAATGAGATTGTGAAAGATTTTCTCACATGTACTATGATCATGATTGTGAAATTTTATCTCATACAAGGATTCATAAGGTCGAAATGTTTTCTTACCTGAGATGAATCAAGATTCAAGGAGCTATTATAAATGACTTTAGATTGGATTGGTAGCTTAATTGTTCCCTTCATGATAAAAATTCCTCATTAATGAACTAGGTTAATTTTAACGTATCTCACAAAGTGTTTTAAATATGTTAAGATTGCATTGACCTTGATTGCAACTTGTGTTTTCTAACAAAGTGTTTTATGCTTTAGCTTGGTCATTGCATGTAATGTACTTTTAGCATAATTTCATATCGTTTATACATTCATATGATACTTACTAAGTTATATGTACTAACGGGAACAGTTGTTCCTACAGTGTTTCAGTAATCGAGAGTCTGATGGTTCTACCTTGCATACTCGTAGCTAGTTTATCTCTCTTGTCATTTTAATATTGGTGATTCCTTGTTTTTCGAGGACAAATACACTTATACAATATTTATTTATTTCAGTTTAAGACATGAGATGTAGTGTGTGGGTTACGTCTCAATCATTTCTTTTCATATATAAGATGGCTTGTCGAGACTATGTTAGACATCTACTTTGTCAAACTCTATTATGATATTATAATGCTTCTTTTGAACTCACTACTAAAAAAATAGTGAATACCGACCTACAAATACCGACTTTGAGAGGTTAATATTCCCTGAAATACCGACAAAGTACCGACTTTCCAGCTTAGGTTAGACTAAGCTTCATCGCTACTCAATACTGACCTCTAGAGGTCGATATTTATTGGCCTCTAGAGGTCTGTTTTAATTTTAAGTAGAAAAATCATTATTTTATTTTTCGACTTCTTGAGGTAACTTTTATATATTTATTTTTATTAATTTTTTATTTCCGTCTTCTGGATTCATAATATTTGTGGCTCATATTTTAAAATAGCGTCATCCGTATTTTGGTATTTGTTAATTTGATAATTTTTAACATTTCCGACCTCTGGAAGTCGGTATATTTTAATTTTAATTTTACTTAATTTTTAAATTCTCACCTCTAGAGGTCGGTATTATTTATTTTTGATATCCCGGCCTCTAAAGGTTGGTATTGTTTATTTTTGTTATTCCAATTTCTAGAGGTCAATTTTTTTTCGAGATTCTGACTTTGAGAGGTCGGTATTTTTATTTTTTAATTTTGAGATTCTGACCTCCAGAGGGTTCGGTATTTTTATTTTTATTTTTGAGATTCTGACTTCCAGAGGTCTGTTTTTTGCTACAAAATCTGGTAGCAAATTGTTATAATTTTGGTTGCCCACATGCATATTTATACCAAAACAACCCAAAGAGTTGTCAACCCAATAATTTCAAAATTTACATTAAACTACTTCTAAATAAACTAAAATACAATCAAACAAATCTCGCACCCTCTTGCTGCAAGTTTAGTTACTGACCTGCATATTCATAGAAAAACAACACAAAAAGCGGCCAACACAATATTTCAATATATACATAAAACTACTTCAAAATGAACTAGCATACGATCAAACAATTCAAAAAATATAGAAGTCAAAATTTTTAAAGAGATACAACTACTCCTCATCAGCCTCACTCTCCTTATCAGACTTATCATTCTCATCACCCTCACTCTCCTTATTAGACTTATGATTCCATCACGGCTGGCCGGATATGGAGGAATAATTTTTTCTGAATCAATAAGAAAAGTAAGTTAGGCCTAAAGCGCTGCATACCTCTTGTTATCTGCCTCCTTTACTAACGCAATCTCCTCCTCTCTCTTCTTCTCTCTCTCTTCTCTCTTCTTCTCTCTATCAACTACGGCAACAAGATAGACCTTGAGATAATATATCATCTTGTGTGTATAGTCATTTGTGAGATGAACATATACACAAAATGCTCATCTAAATTAGGCATCCCACGATGCTCTACTAACAAGGCAAAGATAAAAAACCAGTAAAAATCCTTAAATATCGTAGGAATATCGTAGAAATCTGCTGAAGCTCTTCACAATCTTCTGAACTTACATCTTTTGGATCAAAGGATGGATGATCTGAAAGTGATAAACCTTGTTTAATGTGACCTAGTAACTTTTAATACAGAACCTGCTTCGTAGTTACTAGCAGACTAATAAACTTACATTCTTCAAGGAATCTTTGAGATTTTCCACTTCCCACTACTCTAAGACTTTTTCTAAAACAACTGCATCCAGTATCGACATGTTTGCATTTTTAAAACCATGAGGGGTAGTAGGATGACTTAATTCTCCAATCAACACCACATTGTCCCAAAAAATTCTTCTCCAGAGGATACAATCGTATATCACATTTAAGAAAGGCCCCTTAATTTTCTTAATTACCCTAACCAGTTGAGTAACCCAATCTTGTCAGTTTCTTCATGCATCTTTTGAACCACGTTTTCACTAATCTTCATTGTCGCAGAATTCCCCTTATTTCATAACAAACTATTGGTTTTCATAATTACTACATTCAATGTGAACAAACAATAATCCTGCCGATGCTAATCTGGAAAAATAAGCATAAAGTAATGGTACGAAAGATCCCATGTCTTCTCCTCTAGGTAACACTAGAAAGGTCACTACTAAAAATCTGCCAAAAAGAGACAGACAAAAGAGACGCAGTCTATTGCTTTTTTTGGCCAGAAGAGACAGACATGCGACAAAATTACGTTTGTCAATTTTTAGCTTGACGCTTTTCCAAACGCGACGGACCACGTCTCTATTAAGCAATGGACTGCGTCGCATTTTGATTATTTCTTTTTTAAAAAAGTGATGGACTCCGTTAATATGTTTAAATTTTCATTTTTTTTAAATTTACAGAATGGACGCGGTTCGTCGCTTTTATTGAAATTTGATTTAGCAAAATCCCAAAAAAGCGACGAATAATAGGACCCTTTTTGTCGCTTTCCTTGAAATTATATTTTCTACAAATCCAGAATAGACGGACTAAACCATGATATCTGTCACTTTTATAGGTTTTAAAAAAAAATTCCAAAAAGTGAGGGACAAAACCACACTGTCTGTTGCTTTTTCTGCAATTTTTTTGACAACAAAAAACTGCCAGTTCCTACCCACCTGTAAAAGTTCAATTCAATCCAATTGATATACACTATTAAACCCAATCAAACACATAATTATATAACCATTTTTCATAACATAAAACAAGAAACTTAAAATAAACATTTGGGGTTATCTAAATTAATATATAAAGACTTATAAAGGCTTTTAAATTTTGGAAGTCTTTCAAATTTTGGTTCAAAATATATTCAAATTTTTTTAAAAAATCACAAATGTCCACAAATGTAGACGAGATAGGGAGTGGATCCTACCCAATCATCGTCATCATCAAAACTATTCTTGTAGGTGTCATCGGGAGCCGATTTAGTAGGTCTTTGAGAGAGGTTCGACACTTTTAATGTTCGCACTTATTCTTTGTTGTTTAGCTACTCTTTTCTGTTCGAACTCTGCCAGTGACACTATAAGTTTAGCTATTTGATCTGACATAGCAGCAGTCTGAACACCGTAGAAGGCCTCGACTGACTAGACGATCCAATTCCTTCAAAATTTGACTCGAGTCATTTTATATCGTTCCAAGAGCCTTGTCACATCCCGAAAGTACATACTAGATATTAGGGCACTCTTGGAGTGCGACATGTTGTACTTGACCTCTCTGAGGTATTGTACAAGCCCTATGACATCATTCATTACATAGATGTATTAAAAGTAGTGCATAATTTAAACTTTTCACACAAATAATCTTAAAACATCTTTCACGTTAAAATCATAGGAAAATACGAAGTCTCAACATATGCGAATCTTAGACCCAAAAATACCTGGGAGATGGCCCATACGATACGAATATAAAAATACATAGTCTATTGTAATACTTTGAATAAAAGAAGTTTAAAGATAGTTATGTCCTCGAGTCAAGTGAGGACATGCTTCTACTTGCTTGAAAGAATCCTAGTTTCCAATCTTTGCTTCAAGACGCTTCTCACCTTCCACCTACACCATTATATATAACAAAATGTATGGAAATAATACAATGCATTTACTAAGTATGGCATAATGCTTAAAATAATAAGAAACTGTCACATCTGGGAAGTACCCCCTAGACATAAAGCGACGTCGTCGTCCTCGGAGAGGACTAGGACTAGCCTCTTACCATTCATCTTTACATTCATAGGTTAAAAGTGTCGACAATTTAAAACTTTTCATGTACATCTACTTTATGAGATATACTTAGACCTCTTGCTTAAATATAATATATTCGTAGCGAGTATACATAGACTCTTCATATAAGAAGATTACATAGTCTTCTACTTTAATGCCACATATAGACAACATACATAATATAGTCTTAAAAGTGATGTCCATATTAAACCATCTAAATGGAATACAACTATATTGGCACAAGACCTTAAACAATGTATAAATGACACTTAGGGCTTACAACGATATCTTGAAACAAGTAGAATGAAATAATCGTCTTTAGACTATAACAAAGAACCACAACTAGAGTAATAACAAGTCATCATCCTCGGACTGGAGGACATAGCCACACTTGGAGAAATGAGCCAAGACTTCCTTCCAAAGTGGTCACGAACCCTTCAACATCCGGAATCTAAAAATTTGGGGGAAAAGAAAGAAATAAGGGTTATCACATCACTTGTACTAATTATGGAATCGTATGCACATATAACATAAAAATCGTAGCAAATAGGGACATTTAATTCGAGCATGCTCATTTACATTAAAAATACATTACATTATGCATATCCAAGAACCAATACAATTAAATAAAAACATATTCCTTATGTCAAGACCATGTATAACACAAAACCAACAATCCCACGTCTAGTCAAGTATAAATGCTTATCAACATAATTAAGCACATAATCAAGACAAATCTACTATCAAGTTATAATATTAAAAAGCATGTATAAGAGCTCATGACGGTATAACCTAAGCAAAACCATTACACATAAACCCCTATTAAATCCACTAGTGCAATGACTAAGTGAGACCCCATAACCTCGCTCAATCAAGTAAAGCCAACAAGAACTATAAGCAATGCCCAACCTTACATACTATATTATTAAGAGTGGACATCGTCATACTTTAGGAATAGAGACCAACTACATGTTCATAAGTAAAACCAATATCAAATAGTGTCATTAACATGAAAGATCAACATACACATATCATTTACATTTATAAGCATATAAGAACATAAGAAAATCCTTCTAAGATTTCCTTCAAGGCTAACTAGTGCAATGTATAGGTAGAGTCCCATACCCCTACCTATAGCCAAACCCCTTAGGTCATCCTAGTTAGAATTCACTTTATTACTTCGTCTAACCTTTGGAAACATCTTGCCTTAACCCACATACACCACATGAGCTAATGTGAAATCCAGTGCCATAGAACCCACACCGAAATAAGGTGGACTACTTGCCAAGGTAGTACCAAAAACATGAACATAGTAGCATCTATGTGGATCCACTAGCTAATTCCTATGGGGGAAACATATTCAAGAACTAGGAGATGTGTTTGGGACCCTATTTTTGCTACATGCATTATAGTATCCAATATCATGAGTACTAGCGAAACTACTTTCCCTAGGAGGGAAAGGATACTCCTCACTACTAGCTCACTAGGTGCTAAGCTAGAGTCCCTTTTGAAATGTCTTTCTTTAACATTCATAAAATAGTTTAGGTTATAGGCGAATAACTCCTTGAATAATCATAGTTATTATCGAAATAAGAATTGCATGAGAACACCTTCCATTACAACCCTCATATGTGAGATTAGCACATTGACATAACTATATCATTGTAAGGCACATAGGTTCTTCATAACCTACTTTATATCATCACATCTTAAGTATAATCTCAAAATCACATAATCAAGAAATTTCAATTGCATCATCATAACACACCCACTTAATCCAATTACAAGACATACTTCAATTTAACTACATCACCAAATACAAGCCATCACTAATTGAAGTAAAAATTTAAGATATCAAGACTTACCAAATCTCCTTCAAGAGCCATCATCATGGTCATCCCATCAACCAAGTAAATTCAATCCAATGATAGGAGTAACAACATAAATTAACAGTAATAGAAACAATAATAAAGTCAATTGCATCACTAAAACTCGATTGAACACTAGTTCATAAACTAGGGTTAGGGAATTTGGGTCAATTCATGATATATTCTACAAAATATAGGTTAATTTATCAAGACCAATGTTATTGAACCATAACAAAACAGAATATAATCATAATAATCAAAATAAACCATAGAAAATACAATTTAGAAGATCAAATTTGTATTAGAATGAAAACCATATGAAATCATCTTTTTAAAAACCAATTTGAAGGATACCTTTGGGTAACGGAATCCCAAAGGTGAAAGGATCCCATAACTTGTTAATTGTTGAAGAATGATGGATAAAATCCCCCGTATTTGTTCCCTAAGACCTTGAATTATCCCTTCAATAGAGTACTTCTATTTGGGTGAGAGAAAAGAGAGAGAAGGAAGAACAATTTGTGTTTTGGGTTTAAGAGATATCAATTGAGCTTTTAAACTTAGGGTAGGTTAAATAGTTAATTAGCTAACCTCATTAACCTATCCCTAATCATTAACTAAACCCCTACAAACTAACTTAATTAAATGAACGAACTAAAACACACTACTGAAATTGCAGGACTGACCTACGAATCCCAGACCTACGGGCCGTAGGTCAGTTGACGGCCAAGGCCCTCTCCGTGCTGCACATCCCTCATTTTGGTCAGAGACTTTCCAAAATGACCCCTTCATGAAAATGACTAAGTGACCATTGATGGAGGCATCGACGCCCCATAGATTAGGCTACGCCTCGTCGCTTTTAAATGTTGATGTTTATGCCTGCACTGCCTCCATTGAAAGCTTTGGGTCAAAATTATAGGGTCCTCCTCAAAGACCCTTTTGTTAGTCGTTAAGGCGTTGTATGTCACATCTGAAATTACCCCCTAGATGTAACCTGTGTCGTCTTCCTCTTTGAGGACTAAGACTAGCCTCTTAGCTTACATCATTACTTTCATAGGTCAAAATTAGCGGAAACTTAAAAGTTTTTACTGCTTCTACATTGAGGTTTACATAGACCTCTACATACACATAGTATATATATAGAGTATTGATATACCGTGGTTTCACGGTATTTTTAATGCTTTTTCCTTAAGTTTAGTGTGTGTCCAAAAGCCTTTTTGTATTTATTTTTATGTAAGTTTCTCTTATTTGTAGGAAATCTGTCTAAAGATGAACGTTGATGTTTTTGAGCAAGAAATGCAGAAAAGTTACCACCTACGAAGCTTGTGACAGTCCGTCGTGCTTGTGACGGTCCCTAGATGGCATCATAGTGAAGCTGCTGAAGGAAGATGGGGAAGTCTGACCTAAGTGTGGGATACAAAATTCATGATGGACCGTCATAGCCACGACGGTCCGTCCTGCTGGTTCGTCATGATGATCAGAGAGTAGTCCGAGTACCCAAATTCCAAGATGTTTAAGTGTTATAGAACGGAGACCCTCGATGGACCATCGTTCTTGGGAAGGTCCGTCATACCTGTTCATCGAGGGTAATGAAGAAAGACACAGAAGTATTTGTAAAGTATAGGATGACGGAGGCCATGATGGCCCGTCTTGACCATGATGGACCGTCATGACCACGACGGACCGTCATGAGGTCCGTTGACTCGAATGTGTTTTGACATATTTTCAGCAATTAGAGTCTTTCCTTTATAAGGTTTTTGTTTTTTATAAATAGTTAGAAAAACCTCGTTTTTGGGGTGAGATTCTCTTATGTTAGACTATTTGTTAGTAAACACTGTGATTGTTAGACTTTTGGAGAATCTTTAGTCTTTGATTAATTTAAGTAATTAATACACTTTTTCTGGAATTGATTGTTGGTGCGTCTGTTGATTAATCAAGTGAACTTCTGAATTTTATTCTTTTTCATTGAAGTAAGTGAATGAATTCTTATATTACATATATTAATATTGTGATTATGACTATGAGTAACTAAAATACATAACTAGGGTTGTGGGAACCATGGGTAAATAATGAGGAAATCTAACTAAAATAACAATTCTAGAATAGTGTCTTGCATGTATTTATAATTCTTTCATTTAGAAGTGTTTTTAACGGATGGACAACATTAAAACTCGCCTTAATGCTACTTGCTAGACCAAGGAGGTTTATAATAGGAAAAGAATTATCAACATAGATTTAGTGTATACTATCTAATAGGCTAGTATTGATTGGGACGAGGTAATAACTTAGTCAAATATCGAATACAATTCTTAATATGAGGTAAAGGTAAGGTTAGTATAGCAACACACGTAGCTGGACCAAGGTGCGAAGTTAAATTTTCTAGATGTTGGACCAAGGATTTAGAAATACATAACTTATCACTTTGCATGCAAGATACTAGGAAATAATTGTTATAGTTAGAATTATCAAGTTAGGAACCTGTGGGGAACACTTAAACCCGAGTTACTTTTATTAATTGATTAAACTCCAATATTTGAATCTGTTAGTTGTGTACTTTAATTTATTTAGTTATTTTCATTCATTTAGAATAAAAACCCCCCTTTTATTTTCTTTTGTTTTCTAAGGAAATAATTGACTAAATAATAGTAATAATAGATTAAATATAAGTCTGAACTATTTTCCTCGTGGGAACGATCCCAACCTCATTAGTTGGGTTCTTTACTTTATACAACCACTTTACTTCTTATTTGAGAAGTAAGTTTGAGCGTATCAAATTTTGGCGTCGTTGCCGGGGAAAGTAGCTTTTAGATTAACTAAAACGTATTACTAAAGTTTAGTCAATATTTTCTTGATTTTACTTTTCTATTGTATTTGATTCTTGCAAAACTATCTTCCTTGTATGCCAAATACACGGAGAGGAAGAGAACCCTTGTTTCCCTACGATCACAAATTAGAGCATACACTACGCAATATGAATCAAAACATGGGTATTAATGATGATAATCCAAACCAGAACATCCTTGATCTGGTTGATGTTCATGGCCAGTTATTACCCGATCATTCGGGTAAAAATCAACAAAGGGGACAGAATCCCGCTCCACGCCCTCAAGAATACTACAAAGGCTATGATAATATAGCAGACTCTGATGGGCCACTTGTGTTTCCCCTTCTACCACCAGGCCACACCTTTGTAGTAACTAGTAGTCTGATGCAAATTCTCACTGCTAGAGGTTTGTTTTTCAGGGCTACCTTTTGAGGATCCACATGCCCACATAGCTAGGTTAAGGGCAGTGTGTAAAAGCTGTGTAGAGAGGCCTGATTTGGATTTGGATGTAATAGGGCTAAGAGTCTTTCCTCTCTCACTGACGTGAGAGGCTGCTATTTGGTTCACTGAGCTCTTGTATAAATCAATTTTCACTTGGAACCAACTGAGGGACGTTTTCTTAGCACGCTACTACCCGATATCCAAGAAACTAAACCACAAAGACAGAGTGAACAACTTTGTGGCACTACCAGCAGAGTCAGTTAGTAGTTCTTGGGATAGATTCACCTCATTTTTTAGAAGCATCCCCAATCACCGTATAGATGATGATTCACTAAAGGAATACTTCTATCAGGGACATGATGATACTAATAAAATGGTTTTAGAGACTATAGCGGGTGGTTCTTATGGGGAGTGTCCTTATGCTGAGATTTCCGAAAAGTTAGAGAAAATATCTTGAAACAATAAAGATTAGAGTACTAGGACGTCAGACACTGGGAGAAATACCTTCGCAGTGCAATCCACTCACAACCCAGCAACAAATGAGATTCGTGAAGAGATGGCTCAGATGAGAACTGAGCTTGGGTTGATATTAAAACATATCAGTGGGGTGCAGAAAAGATAAATGCAGTTAACTACTTGTCTAAACCAGCAGCACCAAATGATGAATGCCATTATGAGGATAATCCCTATGCGGTAAATTAATAGGGGGGGGGGGGGTTCTGAACGAGTGCCAAGTCTCATATCAGAAGAATTGGCACTAATGTCAAGGAAACTAAGGTCGGATCTAAGGTAACTAAAACCGTGAGGGTCATTATGTCCGAGATGGAAACTACAACCGCGAAAACAACTTGAACACGGGTAACTATGGCAACAAAAATGATAGGAATGGGCCCTATGCCCCTCCTCAAAATCGTGAAGTTACTCCTAGGGATGGTGGAGATAGTATGGCATGAGTTAAGGATATGTTACACAAAATAATGGTGAGTTCGATGCTAGTGATGAGCACATAAAAGAGTTAAGGAGTGATTTAGCGGGCATTGGGCAGAAAGCCGATACAAATGCAATATCGATTAAGCAGATTGAGTTTAAAATGGCCCAATTATCTGCGACTGTGAACACACGGCAACCGGTCACTCTTCCTAGCAACACTGTCCAAAATCCAAAAAATGACGGACACTGTATAGCAATAACTGATCGGGGTGGTAAGCAGACTATTGACCCACCTATGCCATCTAAGAAGAAAAAGGTGATAAAAGATAATGATAAGGTGACATAGGGTAGTGGTGAAGTAGAAGATAACACTGGAAAAGATGCTGAAGTGATTACAAAGGTAATTCCGATGCCTAGACCATCCCCCTTTCCTCAAAGATTAGTGAAAAGAACGAGGATGGTAAATATCGACATTTTATAACAATGTTGAAGCAACTTTCTATCAATGTCCCTTTGGTAGAAGCTCTAGAACAAATGCCCGGTTATGCCAAGTTTATGAAAGATCTGGTTACAAAGAAAAGATCGGTCACTTTCGAGGATGATCATAGAATGCAGCATTGTAGTGCTATTGCTACAATATCTCTCGTACAAAATAAAGAAGATCTGGGTGCGTTCACTATTCCTTGTACTGTCGGGTCATTACATTTTGTGAAAGCATTATGTGATCTGGGGGTAAGCATAAATCTCATGGCCCTCTCAATTTACAAGAAGTTGGGTTTGGGTGACCCAAAGCCCACTGCGATGCGGCTACTAATGGCCGATCGAACAGTGAAAAGTCCTATAGGGATACTCCACGATGTGCTAGTAAAAGTGGAGTCATTTATATTTCTGGCAGATTTTGTTATTCTTGATTGTGAAGTTGATTTTGAAGTGCCTATTATTCTTGGGAGGCCATTCATTGCTACGGGTAGAGCCTTAGATGATATTGAAAATGGGGCAAATGAAATTTTGGTTGAACAATGAAGAAGCGACCTTCAACATTTGTAGGTCCATGAGGCAGAGTGTTGAGCTCCAATTGGTATCTGCTATATCCTACTAAGAAAAGATGAAGAAGCACCATGACCTGAGAAGTGAAAAATGAGAGTTTATGGTTGGGGATTTGGTGCTTTTATAAAATTCTAGGTTGCGTTGGTTTCCGGGCATGCTCAAGTCCAAATGGATAGGCCCTTACTTGATTACCCAACTATTTCCTCATGAAGCAGTTGAGTTAGAAACAAAGGAGGGTGTGCGGTTTAAGGTAAACGGACAACGAATGAAACTCTATTTTGGGCATGATGAATCGGTGAATGAAGTGATCGAGGCATAACATCTTGATGAAGGCCGAGTAATCAAGTGTCCTCAGTCGTGCCGTGACATTAAATCAGGCGCTTGTTGGGAGGCAACCCAATACTTATAGTTTTCTTTCTAGTAATGGTAGAATTTTCTACTAATTGGTTTTGAATTTGCAGGCACATCATCAGGAAATTCTACAGAAAATCACACTGCAACAATCATTGACGGACACATTGAAGGACCTTCACGCTTGCGACGTACCGTCGCATGAATTCGTCGTGCCAGGTACATCTTTTATTTATTTTGAAAACTAGGGCACACATGACCGAACCAACGATGAACCATCTCATCTGCGACGGACCGTCGTTGGGGACTCGTTGCATCATTAATGAGCATGCCCGACCAGACCCGGTTGGGGGTAATTTAAAAAATTGGCAACCTAAAACCCCCACCCCTTCATTTCACCCATTTCCTTCCCTCTTTCTACCATTTCCCTCCCTTTTCAACTTCCAACTTCCAACCTCTCTTCTCTACCAACTGATCAGTTCCCCGATTCCCAAATTCCTAAAATCTACTCTCTACTAGTCGGTGTCTGCTGCTGTGGTTCTGTTCTTGCTAACCAAGTGCCTCACTTGATTGTCTTTCTCCTGTTCTCAGGTATGTGTCTCTTATATCTACCCATTTACATTGAATTTTTGTTTTTCAATTAGTATTAGCCTATTTCTTATTGTTGGGTCTTCATTCATTGATCCAATTTTGTCTAACCTAGGTTGAAAATCCTAAAATTACCTTGTTAAAACTCTATAAATAGGTGCTTTAGCATTGCTAGTTTACTAGGTATTTGGGTTAGAAACATATAGGTTATTACTAAGTATTCCATGTGAGTCATAGAGAATGAATGTGGCATCCTCAGTTCTGTCACTGAATGACAGAACGAGACCCCGATAACGGACCGTCGTACCCACGACGGACCGTAATAGGGTCCGTTCCAACAGCCCCAACACCTCAATGTCCAATTTTCTCCAACTTTCCACCAACACACACATGCGACGGACCGTTGTTCCCACGAAGGTTTGTCCTGCACAACTGTTCTGGTTGTTAGAGACCCTATTCCTAAGGGTCTCCCACCTTTTTCTAAGTGTCCTCTTATGGACCTCTACGATGGACCGTCATACCCGCGATAGTCCGTGCTGCGCAACTGTTCTTGTTATTAGAGAGCCTATTCCTAAGGGTCTCCAACTTTTTCTGAGTGTCCTCTTATGGACATCTATGACGGACCGGCATACCGTTGATGGTAATGATATGAGACGACTATTTTAGACTATGTTATATTTTATATGTCTATGTGCAATAAAAGTAGAAGACAAAGTAATTTTCATATACGAAGGATATATACATCAATGAAATAAGACCACAAATAGGTCATATAATGTTTAGTATCCAAATGAAAAAGAAAGAACATAAAAGTCTTGAAAACTAAAGTAACATCATGAGCTTGATAGTGGCATTGCCCTCGAAAAGTGAGGTCCTTCCCAACTTGGATAATTGAGAATTCCAAGTCTTCTTCAAAGTTGTTTCCAAAAGCCTTTAAACGACCGGAACCTAAAATGTTGGGGAAAAGGAAGTAATGTGGTTAGTGCATCATATGTACTAAGTATGAGACCATATGCACATATCATATCAAATTATGATAAAAAGGGACATTCATTAAGTATGGAGTTTACTTTGAAAACCTTAATGCATATTCCACAAGACCATACCAATCAATAAGACATATTCCTAAAGTCATACACATGTACATCATAAGGCCAACAATACAAGTCATCGTCAAATCAACATGATTATGATATAATTGATCACATAGTCAAAGTAACTCTATCATGAAGTTATAATATCAAGAAGCCTGAATAAGAGCACATTTCATCATAACCAAAGCAAGAACATTACTCATGAACCTCTTAATGTCCACTTGTGCAATAACTAAGCAATGCCTCATAACCTTACTTAATCAAGTAAACCTATAAAGAATCATAACAAATGTCCAACTTCACGTAACAAATTATTCAAAGTACATTATATCATACTTTAGATGTATAGACAAAATACATGTTCATAAGAGTAATCAACATCACATAGTGTCATTAACATGTAAGATCATTATATACATATAATTTACATTAATAAGCATATACATACGTAAGAACATCCTCTTAAGACCTCCTTTAAGTCTAACTAGTGCAATTTATAGGTAGAGACCCATACCCCTACCGAGACTAAGCTAAACCCTTTAGGTCATCTTAGTTGGAGTTCAATCCTTTAGTTCATTTTAACTTTTTGGAAAGATCTTTCATTGACCGACATAGACCACATGAGCTAATGTGGAATCCTGTGTTATGAAACCCTACACCGAAAGTAGGCAAATTACTTGCCCAAGGTATTACCATGACATGAACATAGCAACTACGTGGATCCAATAACTAGTATTAATATGGGAGAAACATAGTTCAAGAACTAGAAGATATAGTTGGATCCTGTTTATGCTACATGCATTATGATCTCCAATCTAAAGAGTGCATTAGTGATCCTACCTTCCCTAAGTGGGAAGGGACATTCCCCACTCTTTTTCACTCGGTGCTAAGATAGAGTCCCTTTTGAAATATCTTTAAAAACTTTATTAATCATCATATCTTAATTAGGTCATAGGGTCTAATGTTTTTAAAACATCATCATCATCATCATAGCTCAATAAGAATTGCATGAATATTGTCCATTCATTATAGTTCATATAGGTAAGGTTAGGACGTTTAAATATCAATTCATAATAAGACACATTGGTAAATCATCACAATCGTATAACATTTACATTTTTTCCAACATCACACAAACCATAGTCAAGACATTTCAATACAACATCATACCGAGACCTACTTAGATTATTCAAAAGTCATCATAATTGAAGTAAAGGTTAGGATCATAAAGACTTAACAAATCTACTTCAATAGCCATCTTCATGGTTTAACCATCAACTAACCAATTACATCTAACAATAGGTGTAGTAACATCAATCAATAGAAATTAACAAGAACTAGGTCAATTGCATCATCACTATCCAATTAACATCAAATCATAACCTAGGGTTAAGGGGAACAACATTCATCATGACTTCTTCAGGAAATAGATCCAATTTCAACAATACGTTACCCTAGGAAATCCATGAATGACTTAGAAAAGATAAAACAAATCTAATGATCAATTCATAATTCAATTCCATAAATTTACAATCAAGACCCAAGATTTGGGGAATTGGGGAAAGGAACATGATAAACATAAAATTCAATCAATTAATTCACAATATATACCTTATTAGTCATATGTGATCACAATTAATCAATATCAATCATCAATTTGAAGTTTAGAAGATAACCCATTAGACTAGAAAAACCGTTTAAATTGGGGAAATTAGAAATCAACTTTGAGACGACCACTTGGGAAAGTAATACCAAGAGTGACAAACCCATACCTTAATAATGATTAATCAAAGAAATTTAAGTGCAATCCTAGAGAAGTTGGTCTTCTTCTTCAAGCTTTTTTCTTCCTTCAATGGAGGATGAATAGAGAGAGGAACTAGATTTGGAGATTTGATTTGAGTAAGTAAATGGGACGAAAAACTACCTAGAAATAAATATCTATACCTACCATGAAGTACCTAAAATATCCCTCACTTAAGTTGACACTTTAATGAAGTCAACCATAAAATCGAATTTAAGATTTTTGTCAAGGAACAAGTCCGCGACCTGGAGGTTTTCTCGCATGATTTTCCAATTAAATTTTCGAGACTGTGAAGTCCGCTACATGCCCGCGATGCAAACTTGATATTTGACCAAAAGCCACCCAAGTACGTGAAGCGGACTTGTTTCATCAATGTGTAATTTGGTTATTGCATTGGCAGCTTGCCAAGCGAAGTTTGGGGTCCTTTCGTGGACTTCTAAGGCGACCCTTGGGGGGGGGGGGTGGGTCGGACCTGGACGTTTTCACACTATATACTAGGTTTTACCTATTTAAAGTTATTTTACAATTTTTATCCCTCTTATGAGAACTCTAAACCTTCTCAAATCCTAAGGATGTTTCATTAGTTAAATTAGAGTAGCTTCCGAACATCATGGACGTTTCTTGATGTCTTGACTCCAAAACTTCTTAAATGGTTTATTAATATTATTTTAGGATTTAAGAAAGTGTTACTAACCTTAGATCAACATGTGAGGCTCTAGTTAAGGTCAAAGACTTTAAGAGTGCTACATTGTACCTAGACATTTCGACCCTAAATTAACTCTAATACATGTTAGACACCTTACCACCAAATCTCATCAAATTCTGACTCCTAAAACCCCGTCAAATGGGCTAAGGCACATTAGCACCTTTTGTAGTAGTCTCTGGACGTGGTGGACATTCCTTGACAATTTGACTCTAAAACTTCCTAACTAAGTCTGATACATTATTATTAACCTTAAAATAATGTTACAACCCTTGGACACTTATGTGAGGCTCTAGATTAAGTTTTGAGCTTTCGGAGTGTTACAGAAATGAACATTTATGAGAAACATGCTTTTTTTTGTTAAAACTTCATAGTATAAGCACAAGAATCACATTTAGACACCAAGAAATACATTTTAAACAATACAAGCCATATGCAATTTATATCAAATTATAAAACCTCATAGTGGCATTACAGTAAGCTTACAGTGAACTTCACTGTAACTTCTAATAAAATTCACACCTTATAATATAACATCAATAGCACCTAGAAAACACATGAACATGAGATCTCCTACCAAAGGTGATTCTAAGGCTCACTAGAGTGAGTTATGAAGAGACCGCCCATACACTCCCTTCACACACACCTAAGAGATCCTTTAGACTACCTAAGATAAGATCATTCTCACTTCCCATCATAGTATAAACATAATATGATATTTTTCTCCCAAAGGTTGTCAAATGACTTATTTAATTAAATCAAGAAGAGAACGCCCATACCCTCTCTCCAAAATTATCTAAATAATCCATAAAACTACCTAAGTTTAGATCATGTCAACTTTATCAATTTACTTTCCTATCTAGAGTTATTCTTAATATTTCTCTAGGTAAGACATGAGTTACAATTCCTATGCCCCCTTCATACCTTACTAAGTTACCCTTAAACTACTCTAGGTAAGTACTTATTTGTTAACATACTTTCTAACTTAAGTCATTATCTTTACCAGTTCACTAAGAGACATTCAACATAAGGACATTCAAGTAATAGTCTTGGGGAAGACCTAGGGACTTACTCACTAACATATTCAAAGCCTAATCGTGCAATGTCTAGATAGTGTCCCATACCACCACCTAAACTTCATAGAACTTCTCAAACACTAGTAAGTATCCGATATGACAAGAATAGTCAATAACCGACATATACCATTCTAGCTATGCATGGAATTCGAGTCATGAACCTACTCTGATGGAGGGTGTTTGACTTGCAAATGGTATAACAAGGAAACATCCTATGTAGGCACATGGTTAATCAATATGAAGGATTTCCTTGTACTCTAACCTCATACTTAACTAGATCTACTTCCCAAACCATACTCACTCAGTGCTAGACTTTGTTCTAATAGAGTAATTTGATAAAGGAGTACATGAAGAGGTTCTATATCTAGTTCACAACCCAAGAACATTACACCTTACAAGAGAGGGCCCACTAAGGCTACCTATAATGGTCAAGAGGATAGCTCAATGAATTTCCTAATAATTTCACACTGTTCCAGCCTATCAACCCTAAGTCCACCATTCACACTAGAAAGATACCATTGCAACTTTCAACTTCAAGGATATCATAACCTTCCAACTAGGTTGAAGGTTCCATATAAAGGACCTTCTTAACTACGTTCAAGGTATCGTGTCAACACACATACAAGACTAAGAATCTTCAATATTCTAAGTCAAGAACTCATATTCACATTGTAATGTATCAAGTAAGGACACAAGTTTTCCAAAACAAGACACACACACTTCAATATATCACATATATCATATCATTGAGGAAGCACATAGGAGTAACAAATGTCATCTATAGGTTACCCTATCAACTACTATAGTATCATCAATCTAAGTATAACAAGTATCATATAATCTATCAAGAAACCTCATACTTTAATCATCAAGTAATGCACCTAATGACTACACTATAGCCTACTAGACACACATATCATCAACTAGAAGGACTCATGCTTTTGCTCCACCTAGACACATAGTCATCTAGACTCTAACAATAACCACATATTAAAGTTCTCACATAACTATATCGTAATACATAAAGTAATGCCGACGAGGCCACATTATTTACAAGTATATAACATAAGCACCGCCACCATAAGTGGACCATACAAAACATCATCATCATCTAAGAACTATACTAAACAATACATAGAAATTTAGATCAACATACAATTATTCCAAGGGAAAAGGGTCTGATATATCCCTCTACTTTGTCATATAAAGCTTATATACCCCTTGTTATGAAAGTGGCTCATATATACCCCTACTTATAAACAAATGGCTCATATATACCCTTTTTCTCTAACAAAAATGAAAAAAAATAATATAATTTTAATCAAAATTTTTATAATTTTTTTCTAAAAAATATAATCCCATATGAGTAAATTTAATCCTCGTCAAACATATTTTTTTGAATTCCTTTTTGTTTCAATAACTAATTTAGAATTATTATCTTGATAATCAAGTTATTTATGTTTCCCTAATATTCTTGTAAAAATTATTGTAGATGATCAAATTTGTTTCTTCAAATACGAAAATCAAATTACAATATAGACAAAAAAAATAGTTTAACATTTTTTTCTTTAAACAAAGGAATGAAAGGAAAAAATAAAATATGAATAAGAAACTCAAATAATTATAAAGGAAAAAGGACCGATATATATGTGAACTATTGTTAATGGTATGTAAATACCCTTCGTCACACTTTTGGGACATTGGTTCCCCTTCCGTCATACTTTTGGGACATTGGTGCCCTTGTCGTCATACTTTTGGGACATTTGTGCCCTGCCCCCATACCTTGGGAACATTGGTGCCCCTTCCCCTTCGTTAGAGTGAAGGGCATATATGCTCTAATTTATGGACGACAGAGACACCAATATCCCAAAAGAATGACGGAGAGTATCTGCATACCATTTGTGATAGTTCGGGGGTATATTTGTCCTATTTCCCTAATTATAATACAAGAAGTCAAAATTAATTTATGTATAAAAAAACTAAAATATAACTTGAACTTTGATAGAAGAATCAAATATACCCCTTAATAATTTTTTTTTAAAATCAAAAGAAACAAAGAATAAATTTAAAACTATTTTTTTACTTCCTTTAAATGAAGGGTATATGTGAGCCATTTTGTAACGACAGGGGTATATGTGAGCATTTGTATAACGGTAAGGGAATATATGAGTCCCTTTCATAACGAGGGGTATATCAGATCAAATAATAAAGTTGTGGGGTATATCAGACCATTTTCTCCCTTATTCCAATCTTACAACTCCAATCCATAGTCACCTCTATCAACACAATAGTCAAAGGTCCTTACCGATAGCAATGATCACCAATTCAATTAAATAATTACAATATACAATGAGTTAAAGACAATACAACATTTAATTTATAGATTTAGGGAATCCTACTTGAAATTCTAGCATGATTCATTCATAATTCAATATCCCAAATCAAACTACTCAATAATTTAACAACACAATGACATAATCAAATCACCCCCAAAGTAGTCAAATCTAAGGTTTCATGAATTACATGGGTTCATAGAGTTTTTAGGTCAAAAACATCAAATTAAAATCAATTCAACCAATATACAACGACTTAAAACATTTTATTCAAGAACACATGGCTAGATTATAAAATAGGACAATTTCATCATTGAAAGAATTTGTAAATAACTTTGAAGATTGGCTCCTTGAAGAAAAGAGATTCAAGGATGAATAACATACCTTAATTTATTATAGACCAATAATTTGATGAAGAATTGATGAAGAATCACCAAATAATCTTCAATCCGAGCTCTATCTTGAGTTTTTTCTCCAATGGAGTTCTAGAGAGTTTTTGTAGGGAATTTTGGTTTTGATTTAGAATAATAAATTCATCTAAGTGTTCAATACTTATAAAACTATTTAAAATACCCAAAATAAACTTAGGAAATCTATCTTATATTTATTTTGATGTGGGCTAAAATTTACCAATTCACCCCTACACTTTAAACTGAATCAGCGAGCAGCTGCAGCCACAGTCGACGGTTGCCCATCGATAGGACGTAGGTCCATAGACGGGCCATCCTTGCAGGGTGCCGATGAGTTTAGTGACTTGAGTTTGGGATCTTAGGATCCCTATTCTAATTATAGACCTATTACTCCCACCTACGGGGCGTCATTCGACCTACTGGTGTCAATGCCCTCCGTAGGTGAGGCTGGTTATGACAGCCTTGGCTTAAAAGATGGGTCCTTCTTCAAGGACCCTTGGTTGGTCCTTGGGTAATTTTTCCGGAAGTTTCATTCTTTAATATTTTTGTATATGATTTCAGGACCTCTCTCATCAATTTCATCAAAAATGAAAAATTAAAACTCGACGAAACATGCTAAGTCACAAAAGGACGTTTCAAGGCAAACCTTTTGAACGTTATGGATGTTCTTGGACATTCTAACTTCAAATTTCATGAAACATTAAAAACTAACTCCTAACCTTATTATAACCATTTTAGGACTTCAAAACACTAAGATAAAAGTGTTAGGATCTAGTTACACCTTAGTCATTTTAGAAGTGTTACAATCTCCCCCACTTGGACAATATTCATCCTCGAATGATGCTTGCTTCATTTTAAACTTTTTGAAGAGATAAAAAACTCAAGACTAGAATAAAATAATCATACCACACCATACACAATATAAAATTTATGAGGAACACTAATTTTTCATACTTTTAGAGACTCAAAACACAACAAGAGGATAGAAACTAATCTACGACTCATCATGTAACTAAGACTCACATGGTTCATTTAAAATAGGAGGAACACCTTATAAACACATTATAATGCTTATATACATCACTTATATATACATTACAACCATTTTTTAAAAAATAACAAATTAGTCAAAATTTGAAATTCTTTATAGTGAAGGCAACGCAATGAACTATTCTCAAAATTCCACAAATGCAACTCTTAAGAAATTTATGATGAAAGCGTGAAAATATGAAATATAAAATCATACAAACCCATTTTACAATCTAAATATTACTTTATAAAATATATACTGCAAGGAATCAATGAGTTTAAATTCCAAAAAGACTCCTAAACACCATGAAACATGCAACATGCTACATGCTACTATGACTTCTAACACTCAAGCTTTATTACAATAGAGGAGATGAGACAATCAATCAAAGAATCACTACTCACCATACTCCCTACTTACAAGGAACTCATAACAACTAAAGAGAGAATCTATAACTTACCAACATAATCTTTATCAACGGCTTTGATCCTCTAGCCCGGAGTGCATAGAAGCGATTCTTCCTTGGAACATCATCACCTGGAAACTTAGAGGAACCTGCTTACCTTTCTTTCTACTATTCGCGAAAGTAGGACAATCCCTAACGTTATGTCCATCCTTACCACAAGTAAAACAATTCCCAATACCACCTAGACATTTCCCATGGTGCTTCTTCCCACAAATAACACAAGTAGTCTAACTATTTTGAGAACCACTACCCTTTTCAAGTTTGACTGTAGGATCCTTAGGTTCATTTTGAATTGGAGCTCTCTTCTTGAACCTAGGTCGGTTTTTCTCACTTGTTCCACTCCTCTTCCAGTTTCTATAAATTCTACTAAGCTTTGACTCCTCAATGGATTGAGCATACACCATGAACCTAGAAATGTTCATATCACCATGGAGCATGGCCGTACGACACTCTTCTTTCACAAGATCGGAAACACTGGTCACAAAACTACTCATCTCATTCATAGGGTTAGACACCAAGGATGGAACATACATAGACAACATAGTGAACTTCAAAGAATACTCTTCAACACTCATATTGCTTGCTTTAGATTAATTAATTCTTCGACCTTCACCTCCCACCTCATACAGGTAAAGTACTTTCCTAAGAAAGCCTCTTTGAACTCTTCCCACTCTATAGGACCCAACTCAACAAGCCTATTATATTTCCATTGATTGTACCACACTTGAGCAACCTCCCTCAATTGGTGTGAAGCTAACTCCGCCTTCTCCCTTGAAGTCACCCCCTTGGAACTCAACACCTTTTACATACCATCTAGAAACTCTTGGGGATCCTCTCCCACCTTAGAGGCAAGAAAGATAGGAGGATTCGTCCTCACAAAGTCCCTCAATCTTGAGGTCATAGTACTCTCCACAACATTAACTCTAGGTTCAATCATAGTCATTATATCAATAGGAATCACACGAGAACACCTTCAATTATAACCCTCATATGTGAGACTAACACATTAACATCACTATATCATAGTAAGGCACATAGGTTCTTCATAACCAACCTTATATCATTACATCTTAAGCATAATCTCACAAGCATATAATCAAGGCATTTCAATTGCATCATCATACCACACCTACTTAATCCAAATAAAAGATATACTTTAATTGAACTTTATCACCAAGTACAAGCCATCATAATTGAAGTAAAAATTTAGGATATCAAGACTTACCCAATCTCCTTCAAGATCCATCATCATGGTATTACCATCAACCAAGTTAATTCAATACAATTATAGGTGTAATAATATTAATCAACAGGAATTGAAACAATAATGAAGTCAATTGTATCACTACAACTCGATTTAACACGAGTTCATAACCTAGAGTCAGAGAATTTGGATCAATTCATGATCTATTCAACAAATTAGGTTAATTCATCAAGAACCAATATAATTTAACCATAAAATAACATAATCTAGTCATAATAATCAAAATAAACCGTAGACAATACAATTTAGAAGATCAAAATCTATTAGGAAGAAAACCATATGAAATCATCTTTTTAAAGAAACCCTTTGGGGAAAGGAATTCCAAAGGTGAAGGATCCCAAAACTTGTTAACTGTTGAAGAATGATGGACAAAAACCCCTTCTTTCTACCCTAATACCTTGACCTATCCCTTCAATGTAGTTCTTCTATTTGGGAGAGAGAAAGAAGAGAAAAGGATGAACAATTTGTGTTTTGGGATTGATAGATGTAAAGTGAGGTTTTAGACTTAAGGTAGGTTATATAGTTAATTAACTAACCTAACTAACCAACCCCTAATAACTAATTAAACCCCTAACTAACTAACTTAAATAAATAAACTAACTAAAACTCACTAGTGAAATTGCAGGACTGACCTACGAAACCCCGACCTACGGGCCATAAGTCAGTCGACGGCTAAGTCCCCCTCCATTATGCACATCTGCCATTTTTGTCTGAGACTTGCCAAAATGACCTCTTCATGAAAGTGGCTAAGTGACCATCGACAGAGGCATCGTGCCCCGTCGATCAGGACACGAATTGTCACCTGTAACTATCGATGGTTATGCCTGCAATGCCTCCATTGGCAGATTTGGGTCAAAATTTATTGGTCCTCCTCAAGGACCCTTTGGTTGGTCCTTGTGGAGTCATATGTCACATCCAAGAACACCCCCCAGACATAATCGATGTAGTTTTCCTATTTGAGGATTAAGAGTAGACTTTTAGCTTACATAATTAAATTCATAGGTCAAAATTAGCATAAATTTAAATTATTTTACTACTTCTTCATTGAGGTTTGCATAGACCTCTACATACACATAGTATATATATCGAGTATACATATACCTTTTGTATATGAAAATACTTAGTCTTCTACTTTTACAGCACAAAGATATATAAAATATATCATAAACTCAAATAGTCGTCGCATCTCATAACCATCTAATAAGAGTATAACAATTTGGTCCTAGTCCATACATCAATGAAATAAGTCCACATATAGGTGACACAATGTTTAGTATTCAAATGAAAAAGAAAGAACATAAATGTCTTGAAAACTAAAGCAACATCATGAGCTTGATAGTGGCATTGCCCTCGGAAATTCAGGACCTACCAAACATGGATAATTAAGAATTAAAGTCTTCTTCAAAGTCGTTTCCAAAATCCCTTCAACAAACTAAACCAAAAATGTTGTGGAAAAGGAAGAAATGGGGTTAGTACATCAATTGTACTAAGTATGAGATCATATGCTCATATAATATCAAATCAAGCTAAAAAGGACATCTCATTAAGTATGCGATTTTCTTTGAAAACCTTTATGCACATTCAAAAGGACCAATACCAATAAATAAAACATTTTTCTTAAGTCATACGGATGTACATCATAAGGCCAGCAATATAAGGCATAGTCAAATAAACATGCATATCATATAATTGAATACATAGTTAAAGTAACTCTATCATCAAGTTATAATAGCAACAAGAATGAATAAGAGCACTTTTCATCATAAACACCATTACTCATGACCCTATTTAAGTCCACTTGTGCAATAATTAAGCAAAGACTTATAACTTACTTAATCAAGTAAACCTATCAAGAATCATAACAAATGTCCAACTTCACATAACATAACATTAAAAATACATAATATCATACTTTAGAAATATAGACCAAATGTATGTTATTAATAGTAATAAACATCACATAGTGTCATGAACATGTAAAATCATTATATACGTATCGTTACATTCATTAGCATATACTTACGACTTCCCAAGGCCAACTAGTTCAACGTATAGGTAGAGTCCCATACCCCTTCCTAGACTAAGCTAAACCCTTTAGGTCATCTTAGTTATAGTTCAATCCTTAAGTTTATTTTATATTTTTGGGAAAATCATGACTTAATTGACATAGACCACATGAGATGATGTGTCCGGTATGATTAAACCCTACACCAAAAGAAGGCAGGCTAGTTGCCAAGGAAGTACAAAAAAATGAACCTAGCAACTATGTGGATCCACTAGCTAGTATTCCTATGGGGAAAACATAGTTCAAGAACTAGGAGATATAGTTGGAAGCCTGTTTATGCTACATGCATAATGATCTCCAATCTCAAGAGTATAATAGTGATCCTACCTTCCCTATGTGGGAAGGGACACTCCTCACTGTAGTTCACTCTTTGCTAAGCTAGAGTCCCTTTTGAAATGTCTTTAATACCTTTATTAATCATCATAGCTTAATGTTGGTCATAGGGTCTAAATCTTGTATAACTATCATCATCATAATAGCTCAATAAGAGTTGCAAGAGTATTGTCCTTTAATTAAAATTCATATTGGTAAAATTAGCATATTTACGTATCCCTTCGTAATAAGATACATTGGTAAATCATCACTATCCTTATAGCATTTAGATATGAGCCAACACCTCACAAACAAGAGTCAAGACATTCCAATTCAACATCATACCAAGACCTACTTAGACTAATCACAAAGTCATCCTAGTTGAAGTAAAGGTTAGGATCAAAGAGACTTACTCAATATCCTTCAATCGATATCATCATGGTTTTACAATCAACCAACCAATTATGTCCAACAATAGGTGTAGTAACATCAACCAATAGTAATTAACAGAAGAACTAGGTTAATTGCATCATCATTATCCAATTAACACCAATTCATAACCTAGGGTTAAGGGGAAGAGGTTCATCATTTCTTCAAGAAATTGATCCAATCACAACAATACATTACTCTAGGAAATCCATGAATGAATTAGAATACATAAAACAAGTCTAATGATCAATTCACGCTTCAACACCAATCAATTCACAATCAAGACACAAGATTTGGTGAAATGGGGAAGGAATATGTTCAAAATGAAATTCAATCAATTCACATCAATTAACCAACAATCTATAACTAATTAGTCATAAATAATCACAATTAATCAAGATCAATTATAAACTTGATGTTTAGAAGAAAACCCATTAAAATAGAAAAACCGTTCTAGTTGGGGAATTTAGAATTCAACTTTGAGAGGAGATTCTTGGGAAATGAATCCCAAGATTGAAGAACCCATACCTTAATCAATATTAATACACAAAATCGAAGTGAAATCCTAGAGAAATTGGTATTCTTGTTCAAGCTTTCTTCTTGTTTCAATTTAGTATGAATAGAGAGAGAAACTAGATTTGGGGATTTGATTTGACTTAATAAATGTGAGGTAAAAGTGATTGGAAATCAATGTATATACCCCCATTAAATAAAAAAAATACCCCTCACTTAATTTGACCCTTTAATGAAGTCAAACTTCAAATCAAAGTTTTAGATTTTCGTCGGGGAACAAGTCAGCGACGCAGAGCTTTTCCCAGATGATTTTCCAATTAAATTTTCGAGATAGTGAAGTCAGCTACCTGCCAGCAAAGTGAACTTGAGATTTAACCAAAAGCCACCGATTTTCGTGACACGGACTTTTTTAATCAATGTGTAATTTTGCCGTTGTTTTGGCAGCTTGCCAAGCAATGTTTTGGGGTCCTTCCGTGGACCCCCAAGGTGACCATAGGGAGGTCGGACCTGGACGTTTTCACTCTAAATACTAGGTTTTACGTATATAAAGTTTATTTTACAATTTTTATCCCTCATACGACACCTCTAAACCTTCCCTAAACATAAGGACGTTTCACTAGTTACATTAGAATAGCTTCTGGACATCATGGACGTTTCTTGATGTCTTGACACCAAACTTCATAAATGTTTTATTAATATTATTTTAGGATTTATGACAGTGTTACTAAGCATAGATCAACATGTGAGTCTCTAGTTAAGGTCATAGACTTTCATAGTGTTACATTATTCCTCCCTTAGGAATATTTGTCCCCGAATGACACTAAAATAATTTGGGAGGAAAAGATAGATTCAAGAGTAGCAGCCCAACCAACAACATACATCATTAACATGAGTTACCACACAAGGAGTTTTACACAACGCCGTTCAATATAAAATCATGGCATTTACACCAATAACTCAAAGCATCATGTTTTCACACACATAAGGCTCAAAGTCACATCCTGAGAAACTTCCTTCTCACAACAACAACATGAGCTCAAGATATCGTTAAAGAGTCAATTATGAAAAATCTTAAATCATCAACATGCTACATATAATTTCATATGAAATTACCATATCAAAATGCACAACATGACTCAAAAGAAGAAGAATTTCAGTTTTAAAGTCAATATGCACAATGTCACAGTAACTTCACTATAATGACATCAAAAATGCACAGTTTGCAAAAAATCATCAAAACTCAAGAAACTTTTATTTTTAGTCATTATTTTAATTAGTTATAGGAATAACTAACCTTAGTTATCAAATAAATGAGGGTAACGAGACTTCATGCCGGCCTCGGCCTCCCATGTTGCACCCTCAACTAGGTGATTCTTCCGTAATACCTTTACGGAAGCTACCTCTTTATTCCTTAACTTTTTTACTAGTCTATCAAGTATTTGAATGGGAACCTGCTCATAGGAGAGGTTGTCATTTATATCGAGACCCTCAATAGGAAGAATAGACTCGGGATCACCGAAGCCAATTCACTAGGTAATTTCAACTCATATGCCACCTTACCAATATTTTGCAAAATTTCATTGGACCCACATAACGAGGACTCAACATTCCTTTCTTGCCAAATCTAACCACCCCTTTCATATGCAAAATTTTTAAATACAATTTATCACCTTATTCAAACTCTAAATCTATTCTCCTATGATTGTCATAAGACTTTTGGCGACTATAGGCTATTTGAAACTGGTTCCTTATATTATGAACCTCTCCAAAGTCTTATAAATCAAAATTGTACCCAAAAGTACTGTTACACTTCAAAACTCCAAGACGTGTCTTAAATCCTAACATAAATGTCATAAGGCATGCACACTACTTTAAGGTCCATGACATTCGTAAACTAGTTTTAGGAGGTATTAGCGTGCCTTAGCGTATTTCACTAGATTTTAGAAGTCGGAAATACATGAAAATTTATGCAAGGGTAGCTAAGATGTGCTTAAGTCAATTCATGGTGGAAACGTCTGAGTACAACTCTCCAAGAACAAACTAAGGGTCTTTGAGGAGGACCCTTGCACGTTGGAGTCAACAGTTTCTGGGTAGTGTGTAACCACGAGATGCAATCGACAATTTATGTGTGGATCAACGGGGCGTCGTGGAAAATCGTCAACCAACACAGAAAAATTGTTGGACCCCTCGCTTGCATAAGTATCTGACAAGAACCACAGATGTGAATCATGGAGGAGATCTGGTCCGTCGACTAACCAATGATCCGTCGATTGTGGTCTCGTCGATAGGGCCTGTAATTCCTGCATGTTTTATGTTGGTCTTAAAAAATTAATTAAGGGGTTTGGTTGTTAGTTAGGTATTAAGGGAAGCCTAATTGACTTAATTAACCCCCCCATATGAAGACCGTAACCCCATTAGTGTAATTACAACTCTCAAAACACAACTCTCTTCATTCTCTCTCTATTGGAACACCATTGAAGAAAAGCTAGGGGAGATATTTGGGGCTGTAAAGGGATGATTTCACTATAAATTCTTCATCAAATATTGAGGTATGTAATCTAATTCAGCCTTGAGACCTCTTTCCTCAAAGGGTTCCTTAAAAATAATTTCAAAAGTTGGGTTTTCATGTGGGTTCTTCTCCATCTCAAAATTTATGATATGAATTGGTTTGTTTATGTTTTATTCTGGATAATATGATTATATTAACATGAATTATAACTTAATTATGATATATATTGATGGTTTGGTCATGTTCGATGAAGATGAACCTTAACCCTGAACCCTAGGTTTGATCTTGATATGAATTAGGTTTTAATTTGTTCAATTGACTTGGTTATTGGTTGAATTACTATTAGATGATGTTTTTTACATCAATCATGAGCAAATTAGTTTTATTTTTAGTATTTCATGCTAGTTCTTGAGAATATAATGTAGGTTAGAAAGTATGTTGTGAATTAACCTAAGTATCTTGTCTTAAGCTATGATTTAGTATTGAAATTATGATGTAGTGATTATTCTTACTTTTTTATCATGTTGATTATTGAATTATGATGATGTATAACCAAATTGGGTTGAATTGAGGGTTTATGTCAAGACATTGATGATAAACTATGAAGGAGACTTGGTAACTCTTATGATCTCTTTTCTTTACTTCAAATTGTGGTTAATTATGATAAAGTCATGATGTTGCATTGGAGTATTCCTTGTATTTTCATTGAGAGGGTGGTATGATGTGGAATTGAAATGTATTGATTATGATTATGAGGTATTGTCTTATGATGTAATGTCATAAGGAGGGTGAATGATTTATCAACGTGCCTTATCATTATATGAACATGATAAGGTGCTAACTTCACCTATATGAATTTTAATGAGAGAATTTATACTCATTCAATTCTTATTTAGCTATTGATGATGATAATTATACAAGGGGTATACCCTACGACCTAAACTAATCTATAATTGATAATAAAGGCTTAAAGATATTTCAAAAAGGGACTCTATCTTAGCACTGAGTGAAATAGAGTAATGAGTGTCCCTTCTTATATTGGGAAACTAGGATCACTAAAGTACTCTTGAGATTGAAGAACTACAATGCATGTAGCATAAACAGGGTCCCAATTATATCTCCTAGTTCTTGAACTATGTTGCCCCATACGAATACTATCTATATGATCCAGGTAGTTTCTATGTTTCATGTTTTGGTACTACCTTGCAAGTAGTCCGCCTTCCTTCGCTGTACGATTTTATGACACTGGATTCCATACTAGCTCATGTGGTCTATGTAAGTTAGGGAAAGATGTTCCCAAAAAGGTAAAATGAACTAAAGGATTGAACTATAAATAAGGTTACCTAAGGGGTCTAGCTTAGTCTAGGTAGCGGTATGAGACTCTATCTAAGCATTGCACTAGTTTTCTTTGATGGGATTCTTAGAAGGATCATCTTATGTATGATTATGGTTATAATGCTATATGATTTGTATGTGTTGGTTTATATTGTAAAAGTAAGATGATATGTACACCTAAATGCTATGTTAAGTGAAGTAGGATGTTACTCATGATTTTTGTTGAGTTAGTTGATTGAGTATGGTTATGGGGATTTACTTTGTCATTGCAGTTGTTGACTTTATAAGGGTCCATGGATAATTGTGTTGCTTTGGTTATATTAAAATGTACTCTTACATATGCTTGTTGTTAATATGACTTGATGTTAGAGTTACTTGGATATGTATTCGATGATATGATAAGCATGTTGACTTAACTAGTTTTAATGTTGTTTGTCTTGTGATGAACATACTTCTGACTTAATGAACATGCATTATTGAGTGGTATGGTCCTGTTGAATATAGGGAAAGGTTTTTTAACGAATAAAGGCATACTTTAGGAACTTTCCCTTTTTTAGCATAATTTCATAATATGTGTGCATATGGTCTCATACATAGTACAAGTGGTGTAATAACTTCATATCTTCCTTTTCCCTAACATTTTAGGTTCCGTTATTTGAAGTGCTTTGAAGGAGACTTGAAGAAGGCTTGGATATGTTATTAATCCATGTAGGGTAGGTCCTCATTTTCTGAGGGAGATTCCACTATCTAGCTTATGGAGTTTGCTTTTAAGTTACAGACTTCTATGGTTCTTCTTTGCATTTACTATGAAACATTTTATAGGCCATGTGAGGCATTTTTGCTTGATGTATAGGTTATTCCCAAGTTCTTACAATCTTATTAGATTGTTATGAGATGGGATGACTATTATGACTATTATGTCTATGTTTTCTTTTATATACTTATGTACAATAAAAGTAGAAGACTAAGTAATCTTCCTATACGAAGGGTCTATATATATATATGTATGTTATGTGTATGTAGAGGTGTATGTAAACCTACAATTATATATAATGAAATGTTTTAAAATTTTGGCTAAAATTGACCTATGAATGTAATGATGAAACCTACGAGGCTAGTCTTAGTCCTTAAAGCATATGATGACACCGCTTATGTCTAAGGGGTAAACCCGGATGTAATAAACTTGGTATCTGATCATTAGGTTGAATTATCTTAGAGTCAATGTCTCTCTCAACGACATCTATGTAAGTTCATATTCATAATTGTGAAGCGCACAACACTTATGGATAGGAACTTTCGTGATGGCTAGGAAACTCTCACTTTTTTTTGGATCCAATATCGTGCCATTAGAGTATATTATGGTGTGCTTTTTCATCTAATCATATTTTCACGATATTACGGAAAATGAACACTCGAAGGAATGCGACGCGAAGGCTTGAATAGGAGAATCCCAATGCGAGAGCTTCTCCCCATAGCGATCAAGTTCCTCATCTTGAGGAAGGTGAGAATTATGACCAAGCCCCGGCGAGCCCTCCTCCTTTGACAGATGAGAATATAAGGGCCGCTCTTCTTCAAATGGCCCAATCCATCACTACCCAAACACAAGCCGCCACTGCTTAAGCCCAAGCCATGACAACCCAAGCTAATCAGGAGGTTGTACCCCATGCAAATCAATAAGTTGCTACTATGGTCTCCTGTCTAAAAAACTTCACTAGAATGAACCCTCCTACTTTCTACGGTTCTAAGGTTGAAGAAGACCCGCAGGAGTTCATCGATGAATTCTGTTAGATACTTTTGGATATTGGGTTATCCATTACTAAGAAGGCCGAGTTAGCCACTTATCAACTCAAGGATGTGTCTCAAGCATGGAATGTTTAATTGAGGGATATAAGAGGTGGTCCAGTGACTTGGGAGATTTTTAAGAAGGGTTTTCGTGATCAGTTCTTTCGTAAGGAGATAAGGGAAGCTAATGTTATGGAGTTCATATTGAAATTCACTAAATTGTCAAAATATAATCTTTCTTTGGTTTCCGATCCTAGAGATGAAATGAACCGCTTTCTGATGGGTGTGTCAGATGATTTGCAAGATTAGTGTCATTAGTCTATGCTACATGACAACATGAACATTTCCTGTATTATGGTGCATGCCAAACATGTGGAAGAGGCAAGAACTAATAGGAAGAGTAGATTTGCTAAGGGGCAATATCCTTTGATGAAGGTTCTTCAAAGAATAGGCTTGAGATACAAGACAAGCCTAGATTTAAGAAGATGGTTTTTTATCCAGTTCTTCCAAGTTCCTTAAGGCTTGTGGTGATAGGGTGTCTAACCCTAAGCCTAATAAGGGAAAAGTTACTAGTTCACAAACGGAGAAGCCAACTTGTGAAAATTGTTGCAAGAAGCACTATGGTGATTGCCTTAAAGGGACGGACAATTATTTTGGTTGTGGTAAAAGTGGGCACAATTTTAGGGATTTCCATAATGTGAGGGGTTATGACAAGGTAGTGGTCAAGCTCAAGCAAGTGGTTAAAATGAGGCTCCAAATAAGAACCGGTTCTATGTTTTCTACTCTAGGGGTGAACAAGAGACTTCTCCTTACGTGGTGACCGGTATGTTGAAAGTCTTCTCTATTGATGTATATGCCTTACTCAATCTCGTTGCTACTTTATAGTTTGTTACCCTCTAGTAGCAAAAATGCTTGACATTTTTGATGGATATTTTATATGAACCTTTTATAGTGTCTACTTCGGTGGGTTAGTCGGTTATAGCAAAAATAGTGTGTAGAAATTGTCCAATAATGTCGCCTAATAGAGTTTCTTATGTTGAACTAGTAGAAATTAATATGCTCGATTTTGATATTATTTTGGGTATGGATTGGTTGCATGCTTGCTTTGCCTCTATTGATTGTAGAACAAGGTTGGTGAAGTTTAACGTTCCAAATGAATTCGTTGTTGAGTGGAAGGGGGAAATTCTATTCCTAGAGGTCATATCATCTCTTCTCTAAAATCATGCAAAATGATCTCTAAATGTTGTCTATACCATATTGTTAGAGTCCAAGATTTAGACTCTGAAATTACTCCCATTGAGTCGGTCCACGTAGTGAGTGAATTTCCGGATGTCTATCCTAATGATCTTTCTGGTATTCCTCCCAAACGAGAAATTTATTTTTGTACCAATTTGATACCTGATACAAATCCATTTCAATTCCTCTTTACAGAATGGGTCCGACCGAATCGAAAGTGTTGAAAGCTATACTCAAATATTTACTAGACAAAGTCCTCATTTGACCAAATATTTCTCATTGGGGTGCTTTGGTTTTATACTTGAAAAATAAGCATGGAGCCTTAAGAATATGTACACATTAGCGCCAACTCAATAAAGTCTCAATGAAGAACAAGTATGCTCTCCCTCAGATTGACAACTTATTTGATCAACTCCAAGGTGCAAGCTACTTTTCTAAGATTGACTTCTGGTCGGGGTTCACCAACTTAGGGTGAGAGGTGAGGAGAGATGGCATTTCAGACTAGATATGGTCATTATGAGTTCTTAGTAATGTCTTTTGTCTCACTAATGCTCCGGTGACATTTATGGACCTAATGAATAGGGTCTTTCAAAGTAACCGAGATTCATTTGTCATTGTTTTCATTGAAGACATCTTGGTATAGTCAAAAAATGAGAGTGGTCACATGAACCATTTGAGGGTGGTCTTCCAAGTACTTAAAAAACATCAATTGTTTGCCAAGAATAGTAAATGTGAGTTTTGGTTGAGGTCGGTGAAATTTCGTGGTCATATCATCTTTAGTGAAAGAGTTGAGGTTGATCCAAGTAAAATGAAGACGGTGAAAAATTGGCCTAGACCACTGTCTCTAACCGACATTAGCAGTTTTTTGGGTTTAGCGGGTTATTATCGGAGGTTTGTCGAGGGTTTTGCATCCATTGCATCTCTGATGACTACTTTGACCCAAAAGTGTAAGAAAATTGAGTGGTCGGAGGCATGGGAGAGAAGTTTTCAAATGATGAAAGATAGGCTCACTTTTGCTCTGGTGTTGAATTTATCGGAGGGTACAAAGGGTTTTGTTTTGTATTGTGACGCATCCCGAGTGGGTTTAGGGTGTGTTATTATGCAACATGGGAAGGTGATAGCCTACGCTTCTAGGAAACTTAAGGTGCATAAGAGAAACTATCCAACTAATGACCTTGAGTTAGCGGCCATGGCATTCGCCTTGAAAATATGGAGGCATTACTTGTATGGTGTCCATGTTGATGTGTATACCAACCATAAGAGTCTACAGTATATATTTACCCAAAAGAAGCTGAATCTCCGACAAAGAAGGTGGTTAGAATTGTTGAAAGTTTAAGGCATGAGGGTCATCTATCATCCCGACAAGGCCAATGTGGTTGCGGATGCTCTAAGTCGTATGACTGTAGGTAGTTTGTCTCACATAGATGAAACCAAGAAAGACCTAATAAAAGATGTTCATAGGTTGGCTAGGTTTTGTGTGAGGTTGGTAGATTCTCTGAATGGTAGATTCATGGTCCATCAAAATTCCTAGTCATCTTTAGTTGTTTAGGTGAAGTCTAAACAACACCTTGATAAACCATTGATGGAGTTGAAAGAATCGGTTCTTGGCAAGTTAAATGAGTCATTCTCCTTAAGGGAGGATAGTATATTGAGGTTCCAAGGAAGATTGTCTGTTTCCAAGGTATATGGGGATTGAGGTACGTGAACCTTGAGGAAGCCCATGGGTCCCGCTACTCTATTCATCTGGGTTCGACAAATGTAACATGACCTTAGGGAAGTGTATTGGTGAGAAGGTTTAAATAGGGACATAGTGTAGTTTGTTGCTAGGTCTCCAAATAGCCAATAAGTGAATGTCGAACATCAAAAGCCGGGTTGCTTAGTACTAGAAATACAAGTTCCTACTTTTAAGTGGGAAGACATCAATATAGATTTTGTAGTAGGTTTGCCTCGAACTCAAAGGCAATATGACTCAATATGGGTGGTTGTGGATAGGTTGACCAAGTTCGCTCACTTTATTCCTGTCAAGTCTTGTTATTCGATGGAAGATTATGCTAGAATCATCATAGATGAGATTTTGTGTCGCCATGGTATTCCGTTATCCATCATATAGGATCGGGGTGCACAACTCACATATAGGTCATGGAGGTCATTCCAAGAAGGGTTGGGTACTAATGTGAAGTTGAGTACCGCTTCTTATCTACAAATTGATAGTCAATCAGAGCATACTATTCAACCCTGGAGGATAGGATTAGGGCTTGTTATTGATTTTAAGGGAAGTTGGGATAAGCATTTGCCTTTGGTGGATTTGCTTATAATAATAGTTTTAATTCATCCATTTCCATGGATCCCTATGAATCCTTGTATGGTAAGAGGTGTAGGTCTCCTATTGGATGGTTTGAAGTCTTTGATCCTTCGCTTCTTGGTCCCAACTTGATTTATAAGACTTTGAAAAAACTTCATATCATAAGGAACCGGTTGCAAATGGCCTATAGTTGGTAAAAGTCTTATGCCGATCATAGGAGAAGGGATTTGGAGTTTGAAGAAGGTGATAAGGTGTATTTCAAAATCTTGTTTATAAAAGGAGTGGTTAAATTTAGCAAGAAATGGAAGTTGAGTCCTCGTTATGTGGGTGTTTATGAAATCTTGCAAAGGGTTGGTAAGGTTGCCTATGAATTGAAACTTCCTTGTGAATTGAATACAGTTAATACGGTTTTCCATGTTTCAATGCTTAAGAAGTATATCGGTAATCCCGAGTCTATTCTTTCTAATGAGGGTCTTGATGTGAAGGATAACTTCTCTTATGAGGAAGTTCTGGTAAAAATTCTTGATAGGCTACTAAAGAAGTTAAGGAATAAAGAGGTGGCTTACATAAAGGTGTTATGGAAGAATCATCTAGTTGAGGGTGCAACATGGGAGGCCTAGGCCGAGGCCGACATGAAGTAATGTTGCCCTCATCTATTTGACAACTAAAGTTATTAGTTCTTACTAATATTTAAAATAATGACTAAAATTGAAGTTTATTTGATTTTGGTGAAGTCTTGCAAAATGTGTATTTTTGAATAGCTTTACAGTGACTTACAACGAAGTTGTGCATTTGAAATTGATTTTTTGCTCTTTGGCTTGTTTTGAGTTATGTCGTGCATTTTGATATGGTGATTCTTTATGGAATTGTATATGGTATGTTGATAAGTTAAACTTTGACATAATTGACTCATAAATGCTACGTTGAGCTCGTGTTGTTATGAGAAGGAGATTCCACATAATGTAATGTTGAGCCTTATATATGGTAATTGAAGTTTTTAATTAGCTTGTGTAAGAGATATGGTTTGTGTTGTTTTTCATTGTTGTTGGTGGATCTTCTAGTCTTGTGTCTATTTCTTCTTTCTAAAGATTTTTAATGTCATTCAGGGACGAATGTTCCTAAAGGGGGGATAATGTAGAACTTTGAAAAAATAAAGACGTGTCATAAAGCCTAACATATGTTTCATAAGTTGTAGACACTGTTTTAAGGTACATTATAATGTTTATAAGTCATTTAGTATGTCTAGAAACCAAAACGTCCAAGAATGTTCAGAAACTAGTTCTAGGAGGTAGTAGCGTGCCTTAGTCAATTTGACTAGCTATTAAGAGTCGGAAATCCATGAAATGGTGGAAGGGTAGCTAAGATGTGGTTAAGTTGATTCATGGTTAAAACGTCCGGCTACGACTCCCCAAGGACCAACCAAGGGCCCTTGAGGACGACCCTTGCACGTTAAAGTCAACACAACCTGGGCAGTGAGTAACCACGGGATGCAATCGATGATCCATGTGTGGATCGACGGGGAGTAACGGAAAACTATCGACCAACACTTAGACAGATTATTGCAGCCCTCACCTGCACAAGTTTCTGACAAAAACCACAGATGTGCAGCACGGAGGAGGGATTGTCCGTCGACTAACCAACAATCTGTTGATTGTGGTCTCGTATATAGGGCATGTAATTCCTGCACATTTTTAAGTTGGTCTTCACAAATTAATTATGGGGTTTGGTGGTTAGTTAGGGATTAAGGGAAGCCTAATTGACTTAATTAACCCCTAATATAAAGACCCCAATCCCATTAGTCTAATTACAACTCTCAAAACAAAACTCTCTCCGTTCTCTCTTCTTTGTCTCTATATTGAAAGACACCATTGAAGACAAGCTAGGGGAGGGATTTGGGGGCTGAAAAGGGACGATTTAACCATCAATTCTTTATCAAACATTTATGTAAGTGATCTAATTCACCTTTGAGATATCTTTCCTCAAAGGGTTTCTTCAAAGTATATTCAAAAGTTGAGTTTTAATATGGGTTCTTCCCTATCTAAAAAATTATGATCTAAATTGGTTTGTTTATGTTTTATATTTAATAATATGATTAGATTAACATGAATTCCAACTTAATTATGACACATCTTGATTGTTTGATCTAGTTTGTTGAAGATGAACCTTAACCCTAGGTTTGATCTTGATATGAATTAGGTTGTAATTGGTTTAATTGACTTGGTTATTAGTTAATAACTTTTAGATAATGTTGTTACATCAATCATGATAAAATTAGGTTAATTTTAGTATTTCATGCTAGTTATTGAGAAGATAATCAAAGTTACGAAGTATGTTGTGAATTGACCAAAGTATCTTGTCTTAACCTATGATTTAGTATTGAATTATGATTTAGTGATTCTTCTAGATTTGTTATCATGTTGATTATTTAGTTATGATGTTGTATAACCAAATTGGATTGAATTTAGGGTTTATGGTAAGACATGGATGATGAACTATGAAGGAGACATGGTATGTCTTATGATCTCTATCATTTACTTCAAATTGTGGTTAATTGTGATTAAGTAATGATGTTGTATTGGAGTATGCCTTGAATTAGGATTTGTGGGGTGGTATAATGTGGAATTGAAATGTATTGATTATGATTGTGCGGTGTTGTCTTAAGACGTAATGTCATAAGGAGGGTGAATGATTTACCAATGTGCCTTATCATGATAATAAGATGTTAATGTGCGTACCTCAGCTATATGAATTGTAATGTAAGGAGTTATACTTATGCAAATATGATTGAGCTATTAATGATTATGATTATACAAGTGGTAGACCCTATAACTTAAACAAGCTATGATTGATAATAAAGGCTTAAATATATTTCAAAAAGATACTCTAGCTTAGCGCCGAGTGAACTGGAGTGAGGAGTGTCCCTTCCCAGATAGAGAAGGTAGGATCACTAAACTACTCTTGAGATTGGAGACTACAATGGATGTAGCATAAAGAGGGTCCCAATTATATCTCCTAGTTCTTGAACTATGTTGCCCCCATAAGAATACTAGCTAGTGGATCCACAAAGTTGCTAGTTTCATGTTTTGGTACAACCTTGGCAGGTAGTTCGCCTTCCTTCACTGTAGGGTTTTATGACACCGGATTCCACACTAGGTCATGTGGTCTATGTCGGCTAGGGAAAGATGTTCCCAAAAAGGTAAAATGAACTAAAGGATTGAACTCTAAATAAGGTCACCTGAGGGGTCTAGCTTAGTATAGGTAGGGGTGTGGGACTCTATCTAAACATCGCACTAGTTAGACTTGAGGGGAGTCATAGATTGATGTTCTTATGTATGATTATTCTTATAATGATATATGACTACCATATGTTGAACTTGCATATTGTTGATACTATATGTTAATTAGTTCACTTATGAATATGTGTTGGTTTATATTGTTAAATAAAGATAATATGCAAACCTAAATGCTATGTTAAGTGAAGTAAGATGTTAGTCATTATTCTTGTTGGGTTACTTGATTGAGTAAGGTTATGGGGATTTACTTGGTAATTTCACTTGTTGACTTGATAGAGATTCATGGGTAATTGTCTTGCTTTGGTTATATTGAAATGTACTCGTATACATGCTTGTTATTCATATGACTTGATTTTAGGAGTTACTTGGATAGTTATTCGATGATATGATAAGCATGTTGACTTGACTAGTTCTGATGTGTTGGTCTTGTGATAAACATACTTATGATGTAATGAACATGAATTATTGAGTGGTATGGTCTTGTTGAATTTTCATAAAGGTTTTTAAATGAAAAATGCATACTTTAGGAATTTTCCTTTTATTTAGCATAATTCCATAGAATGTGTGCATATGGTCTTATACTTAGTACAAGTGGTGTCCTAATCCCATTTCTTTCTTTTCCCCAACATTTTAGCTTCCGTTCGTTTAAGTACTTTGAAGGAGACTTGAAGAAGGCTTGGATCTCCTATTCATCAAAGTAGGGTAAGTCCTCACTTTCTGAGGGCGATGCCACTATCTAGCTTGTGGAGCTCTCTTTTTATTTAAAGACCTCTATGGTTCTTTATTTCCATTTAGTATGAAACATTGTATAGCCCATCTGAGGCATTTTTACTTGATGTATGGATTAAGCCCAAGTTCTTACAATATTATTAGATGGTTATGAGATGAGATGACTATTATGACTATTATGTCTATGTTATGTTTTATATACTTATGTGCAATAAAAGTAGAAGACTAAGTAATCTTCATATACGAATGGTCTATGTATACTCAATATTTATGTGTAATGTGTAAGTAGAGGTCTATGTAAACCTCCAATTAGATATAATGAAAAGTTTTAAATTTTCCACTAAATTCGACCTATGAATGTAATGATGAAAGCGAAAATGCTAGTCTTAGTCCTCAAAGAGCACGACGACTCTGGTTACGTCTAAAGGGTAGTATCCAGATGTGAAACACAACCGCTTCAAACCATCCAATTGCAGATCTACGTCTACTACCATACAAGGCTTCATAAGGATCCATAGATATATATTAATGGTAGCTATTATTGTAAGTAAACTCCGCTTGACCTCTGTTTGGGGATGAAAAGCGGTGCTTAACTTCGCCTTTGTACCCAAACCTTGTTGGAGTGACCTCGAAAACCTAGATGTGAATTGTGCACCCCTATCCTATATGATGAATAACAGAATACCATTCCGACACACAATATCATCTACGAAGGTCCTTGAACAATCTTCTGCTAAATAAGTAGACTTGATGGTAATGAAATGAGCAAATTTGTCAACCTATCCACAACTACCCTTATAGAGTCAAATTTGTTTTGCGTATGAGGCAATCCTACCACAAAATTCATATTGATGTCTTTCCAATTCCAAGAAGGAACTTAGATTTCTTGTAGTAAATCACCCGGATTTTGGTGTTAGGCTTTCACTTGTTGGAAATTTGGATAATTAGAAATAAATTTTGCTATATCATTCTTCATTCTTCCTTAAGGTCATGGTACATTTTTGTCGAACATGGATGAATAGAGTAATGAGAACCACGAGCTTCTTCAAGAATCCGGTTCCTCAAACCATCTACATTGGGAACACACAACCTTCCTTGATACGTCAAAACACCATCCCCCATAGGAGAATGAATGATCAAGCTTGACAAGAACCGATTCCTTCAATTCCATCAATGGTGGATCAAGATGTTGTTGGACTTCACCTCAACTACCAATGATGACTCGGAGTTATGATGGACCATAAAGCCACCATTCTTAGAATCTTTCAACCTAACACCCAGTCTAGACAACCTATGAACATCTTTCGCTAGGTCATTCTTGGCTTCGTCTGCATGAGACACACTACCCATGGACAAACGAGTTAATGCATCCGCTACCACAATGGCCTTGTCGGGGTGATAGAGAACACTCATGTCATAGTCTTTCAACAATTCCAACCACCTTCTTTGTCGGAGATTAAAATCTTTTTAATAAACACATATTGTAGAATCTTTTGGTCGATATACACATCAACATGAACACCATACAAATATTGCCACCATATTTTCAAGGCAAAAACTACGGGCACTAACTTAAGATCATGAGTTGGACAGTTCCTCTCATTCACCTTAAGTTGTGTAGAATCATAAGCTACTAATTTCCCATGTTGAAAAAGCACACAACCTAACCCCACTCGAGACGCATCACAATATACAATGAAACTCTTGGTAACCTCTGGTAAAGTCAACATCGGGGAGGAAGTAAGCCTATCCTTCAAGATATGCAATCTTCTCTCACATGACTTCAACCATTCAAATATCTTACTCTTTTGGGTCAAGGTAGTCAAGGGAGATGCGATGGACGCAAAACCATCCACTAACCTCCAATAATAACCCGATAGACCCCAGAAAATCTTAATATTAGTTGGAGTCAATGGTCTAGGCCAACTCTTGACTGCCTTGATTTTCCTCGGATCAACCTCAACTTCCTCACTAGAGATGATATGACAAAGAAATGCCACCGACCACAATCAAAACTCAGATTGGCTATACTTGAAAAATAATTGGTTCTACATTGGAATCACGCAACGTTCCTTGATACCTCAAGACAACATCCCCCCCAATGAGAATGACTGATCAAGCTTGCCAAGAACCGATTCCTTCAACTCCATCAATTGTTGATCAAGATGTTGTTTGGACTTCACCTCAACTACCAATGATGACTCAAAGTTTTTATGGACCATGAAACCACCATTCGGAGAATCTTCCAACTTAACACCATTCTAGAAAACCTATGAGCATCTTTCACTAGGTCATTCTTGGATTCCTCTACATGAGATACACTACCCATGGACAAATGAGTTAAAGCATCCGCTACCAAATTCGCCTTGCCGGGGTGATATACAACACTCATGTCATAGTCTTTCAACAGTTCCAACCACCTTCTTTATCGGAGATTCAACTCTTTTTGAGTAAAAACATATTGCAGACTCTTGTGGTCGATATACAAACAAACATGAACACCATACAAATAATGCCACAATATTTAAAGGAAAAATCCACGGGCGGTAACTCAAGATCATGAGTTGGATAGTTCCTCTCATGCACCATATTTTGTCTAGAGTCATAATATACTACTTTCGCATATTGCATAAGCACACACCTTAAACCCACTCGGGATGCATCACAATATTTAACGAAACCCTTGGTACCCTCCGGTAAAGTCAACATCGAAGTGGAAGTAACCCTATCCTTCAAGATTTGGGATCTTCTCTCACATGCCTCAACCATTCAAATTTCTTACTATTTAGGGTAAAGGTAGTCAAGGGAGATGCAATGGATGCAAAACCATCCACTAACCTCCAATAGTAACCCGATAGACCCATAAAACTCCGAATGTCGATTGGAGTCAATATTCTAGGGCAATTCTTGATTGCCTCGTTTTCCTTGGATCAATCTCAACTCCCTCACTAGAGATGATATGACAAAGAAACGCCACCGACCACAACCGAAACTCACATTGGCTATGCTTGACAAATAATTGGTTCTCCTTAAGCATTTGTAACACCACCTTCAAATGGTCCATATGATCACCCTCATTTTTCGATTATACCAAGATGTCGTCAATGAAGAAAATTACAAATGAATCTAGGTAACTCTGAACACCCTATTAGTGAGATCCAAAAATGCCGCCAGGGAATTTGTGAGACTAAACGACATTTCTAAGAACTTATAATGATCATATCTAGCTGAAATGCCGTCTTTGGTATATCCTTACCTATCACCCTAAGTTGGTGATACCTCGATCTCAAGTCAATCTTATAAAAGTAGCTTGCCCCTTGGAGTTGATCAAATAAGTCATCAATATGAGGGAGAGGATACTTGTTCTTAACAGTGTTTTATTGAGTTTGTGATAATCAATCAACATTCTAAAGGAACCATAATTATTTTTCACACACAAAACCGGGGCACCTCATGGAGAAATACTAGGTCTAATGAAGCCTTTGTCTAACAAACAATTGAGTTGAGCCTTCAACTCCTTCAATTTGGACGGAGCTATCCGATAAAGAGAAACTGTAATGAAACTTGTATCAGGTATCAAGTCGATCCCAAAATAAATTTCCCGTTCGTGAGAAATAGCAGGAAGATCATTTGGAAAGACCTCTGTAAATTCCCTTACTATGGACCAACTCAATGGGAGGAATTTCGAAGTCTAGATCTTGGACTCTTACTATATGGTATAAATACCCTTTCGATATCATTCTAAAAGCTTTCAAATAAGAAATGATACGACTTCCATGAATATAATTTCCTCCTTCTATTCTCAAACAGGCTCATTTGGAAAGTTAAACTTTACCACCCTTGTTCTTAACAATCTGTAGAGTCAAAGCAAAAATGCAACCAATGTATACCCAATATGATATCAAAATCAATCATATCAACTTCTACTGGTTAAACATAATTAACTCTATTGGGTAACAGTAAAGGACAATTTATATATACCCTTTTTTCAATAACCGACTCACCCATCAAGGTAGATACCATAAAAAGTTCATTTAGAATATTGGAAAAAATCTAAACCTTCCTATATATCAAGGGAGTAACAAAAGATAAAGTAGTTGCCGGATCAAGTAAAGCATAAACATCAGTGGAAAAGACTTCCAACATACCGGTCACCACGTCAGGAGAAGTCTCTTGCTCGCCTCTAGGGCAGAGAGCATAGAACAAATTTTTCTTCGGAGCATCAATAGAACTACTTGCTTGGCCACTATCCTTGTCTTGCCCCTTCACATTTGGGAAATGTAAAATGTTGTACCTACTTTTATTACAACAAAAACAATTATCCGTTCCCTTAAGACAATCACTATAGTGTGCTTCTTGCCATAATTTCCACAAGTTAGTTTCTTGGTTGGTGAACTAGTGTCCCTTCCCTTTTTAGGCTTAGGGTTAGACACCCTATCATCCCTAGACTTAGGGAATTTTGAAGGAAATTGGTTAGAAACCCTTTTCTTGAACCTAGGCTTTTCTTGTATATCAAGCCTACCCATTGAAGAACTAACATCAAAAGAATTTGCGCTCTTAGTATCTCTACTCTTTCTCATAGCCCTTACCTCTTCCACTTATTGGGCATGGACTATGAGATGAGAAATGTTCATATTGTCATGTAGCATAGAAGAATGAAACTCGTCTTGCAAGTCATCTGACACTCCCATCATAAAGCGATTCATTTCATCCTTAAGACCAACATCAAAAGAAGAAGAATATTTTGACAATTGAGTGAATTTCAAGAAGTAATCAAGCACAATCATACCTCCTTGACAAAATTTGATGAACTCCACCACCTTCGCTTCCAGCTTCTCCATAGGAAAGAATCTATAAAGAAAAGCCTTCTTGAAAACTTCTAAAGTCACCGATCCACCCCTTAATGGTCTATTGTCCCTCCATGGGACATACCATGTTTGGGCCACAATTTTGATTTGGTAAGTGGATAACTCGGCCTTCTCACTATTAGTGAAACCATAACATTGAGGATCTTGTAGATTTCATCCATGACCTCATGGGAGTCTTTTTCAACCTTAGACCCATAGAAGTTAGAAGGACACATCCTAGTGAAATCCCTTAGACGGGAGGCCATGGTAGCAACTTGTTCGTTTGATCAGGGTACAACCTCTCAATTAGCTTGGGCCATAATGACTTGGGCTTTGGTAGTAGCCGCTTGTGCTTAAGTAGTAATGGCTTGGGTCATTTGTAAAAGAGCAACCCTGATGGCACCATCCGTTGTAGCAGGAGGATCGACCGGAGCTTGGTCATTACAAACTTCTTCTTCATTAGGAGAGACTTGATCGACACGGGGAGGAACTCACGCATTGGAAATCTCTTTTTCAAGTATTCGTTCCCTATTCCATCGAGTATTCAATTCCTATTATAACAATAAAAGTATTATATTCTAAAAGCATACAGAACTAAACTCTAGAGGTACAATATTGGACTTCCATGAAACTGAGTTTCCTAAGCATCTTATAGATTCCTATCCATAAGAGTGGCGAGCTTCACAATTATGAATACACATCTATATAGATGTGGTTGAGAGAGACATCGACTCAAAGATATTCAACCTCATGCTCTGGTATCAAGTTTGTCACATAAAGGAATACCCAGAGATGTTGCGGCGTAGTCATCCTCTTTGAGGACTACGACTAGCCTCTTAGCTTCATCATTACATTCATAGGTCAAAATTGGCGAGAATTTAAATTTTATTACTACTTCTGCATTGAGGTTTACATAGACCTCTACATACACATAGTGTATATATCAAGTATACATACACCCTTTGTATATGAAGATTACATATCCTTTTACTTTTATTGCACAAAGATATAAAGAATATGACATAGTCTTACATAGTCGTCTCATCTCATAACAATCTAATAAGAGTATAACAATTTAGACCTAGACCATACATAATGAAATAAGACCACATATAGGTCATACAATATTTAGTATCCAAATGAAAAAGAAAGAACATAAAAGTCTTGAAACTAAAGCGACATCATGAGATTTATAGTTGCATTGCCCTTTGAAAGTGAGGACCTACCCAACTTGGATGATTAAGAAATCCAAGTCTTCTTCAAAGTCGTTTAAAAAATCCCTTCAATAACCGGAACCTTAAATGTTGGGGTAAAGGAATATATGGGTTTAGTACATTACTTGTACTAAGTATGAGATCATATGCATATAATATCAAATCATGCAAAAAAAGGGACATTTCTTTAATTATGCAATTTTCTTTTATAACCTTTATGCACATTCAAAAAGGCAAATACCAATCAATAAGACATATTTCTTAAGTAATAGGCAAGTACATCATAAGGCCAACAATACAAGGCTTCGTAAAATAAATATGCATATCATATAATTGAACACATAGTCAAAGTAACTCTATCATCAAGTTATAATAGCAACAAGTATTAATAAGAACACATTTCATCATAACCAAAGTAAGACCATTACACATGACCCTGTTTAAGTCCACTTGTGCAATAACAAAGCAAAGCCTCATAATCTTCCTTAATCAAGTAAACCTATCAAGAATCATAACCAATGTAAAACTTCACATAACATAGTATTAAGAGTACATAATATCATAGTTTAGCAATATTGACTAAATACATGTTCATAAGAGTAATAAACATCACATAGTTTCATTAACATGTAAGATAATTATATACATATCGTATACATTCATAAGCATATACATACGAACATCCTCCTATGACTTTTCTTGAGGCTAACTAGTGCAATGTACATGTAGAGACCTATACCCCTACCTAGACTATGCTAAACCCCCCAGGTCATCATAGTTAGACTTCAATACTTTAGTTCATTTTACCATTTTAGGAACATCTTGCCTTAATCGACATAGACCACATGAGATAATATGGAATCCAGTCTCATGAAACCCTATACCAAAAAAGCCAGACTGCTTGCCAAGGTAGTACAAAAACATGAACATAGCAACTACGTGGGTCCACTAGCTAGTATTCCTTTTGGGGGAAACATAGTTCAAGAACTAGGATATATAGTTGCTATCCCTTTTATGCTAAATGTATTATGATCACCAATCTCAAGAATACAATATAGATCCTACCTTTCATTTATGGGAAGGGACACTCCTCACTCTAGTTGACTCGGTGCTAAGCTAGCGTCCCTTTGAAATGTCTTTAATAATTTTAGTAATCATCATAGCTTAATGTAGGTCATAAGGTCATCATCATAGATCAATAAGAATTGCATGAGTATTGACCTTTCATTAAAGTTCATATAAGTGAGGTTAGCACATTTACATGTCACTTCATAATAAGGAACATTGGATATCATCACCATCCTTATAACATTATATATTAGCCAACACCTCACAAACCATAATCAAGACATATCAATTCAACATCATACCAACAACTACTTAGATTAATGACAAGTCATCATAATTGAAGTAAAGCTTAGGATCATAGAGACTTACACAATCTCCTTCAATAGCCATCTTCATGGTTTTACCATCAACCAACCAATTACATCCAACATTAGATGTAGTAACACAAGAACAAGGTCAATTGCATCATCACTGTCCAATTAACAAGTTCATAACCTAGGTTAAGGGGAATATAATTCATCATTAACTCTTCAAGAAATAGATCAAATATAAACAATAAATTACCCTAGGTAATCCTTGAATGAATTAGAATAGATAAAACAAGTCTATTGATTAATTCATACTTCAATTCCCATCAATTTACAATCAAGACCCAAGAATTGGGGAATTGGGGAAAGGAACATGATCAACATGAAATTATGTCAATTAACATCAATTAACCGACAATCTATTCCTAATTATTCATAAGTAATCACAATTAATAAAGACCAATCATCAATTGGATGTTTAGAAGAAAAACAATTAGACTAGAACAACCCTTGGAATAAGGGAATTCAGAAAAAAAACTTTGAGAGGACCTCTTGGGGAAAGGAATCCCAAGAGTAATAAGCCATACCTTAATAAATATTAATCAACGAAATTGAAGTGAAGTCCTAGATAAATTGGTTTTCTTCTTCAAGCTTCCTTTTTCCTTCAATGGGGGATGAATATAGAGAGAAACTAGAGAGAGGTGAGGGATTTTGGAGTTTTATTTGGGGATTTTATTAGAGTAAGTAAATGTGAGGGAAAACTTATTGGAAATCAAGATAGACCGCTAGTAAATACCCAAAAGACCCCTCATTTAAGTTGACCCTTTAATGAAGTCAAACTTCAGATCCAAATTTCATATTTTCATCAAGAAACGAGTCCACATCGCGGAGCTGTTTCCCACATGATTTTCCAATTTAATTTTCCAGACAGTGAAGTCCTCTACCTGGACACAATGTGAACTTGATATCTGACCAAAAGCCACCCATGTCCGTGACGTGGACTTGTTTCATCATTGTGTAACCAAGCCAAGTTTGGGCTCCTTTTGTTGACCCCTAAGTCAACCCCTGGGGGGGTCAGACCTTGACATTTTCACTCTATATACAAGTTTTTACATAGTTAAAGTTATTTTACAAGTTTTAGTCCTCATACGACACCTCTAAACCTTCCTGAAACCTAAGGACGTTTCACTAGATAAACTAGACTAGCTTCCGAACGTCATGGACGTTTCTTGATGTCTAGACTCCAAAATTTCCGAAATGGTTTAATAATATTATGTTAGGCTTTAAGAGAGTGTTACTAACCTTAGCTCAACATGTTAGTCTCTATTTAAGGTCATAGACTTTCGGAGTGTTACATAGTACCTAGACGTTTTGACCCTATATCAACTGTAATACATGTTAGACACGTTACCACCAAATATCATCAAATTCTGAGTCCTAAAACCCCTTAAAATAGGCTAAGGAACACTAGCACCTTTTGCCCTAGTCTTCAGATGTCGTGGATGTTCCTTGAGTTTTTGACTTTAAAACTTTCTAAATGACTCGTATACATTATAATTGACCTTAAAACTATGTTACAACCATTGGAAGCTCATGTAAGGATCTAGATTAAGTTTTGAACTTTCGGAGTGTTACAAATACGAACATTTATGAGAAATATGCTCTTTTTATTAAACCTTCATAGTATAAGCACATCAATCACATTTAAACACCAAGAAATACATTTACAACACATTAAAAGTTATATGCAATTTATGTCAAATTATAAAACCTAAGAGTGACATTACAATAAGCCTACAATGAACTTTACTGTAACATTATTTTAACTTCCAATAAAATTCACACATTATAATTTAACAACAATAACACCTATAAAACACATAAACATTAGATACTCGTACCAAAGGTGATTCTAAGTCTCAATTGAGTGAGTTATGAAGCGATCGCCCATATAATTCCTTCACGTACACTTAAGAGATCCTTTAGTCTATCTAAGGTAAGATCATTCTCACTTCCAATCATAGTATACATATAATATGACATTTTCCTCCAAAATATTGTCAAAAGACGTACTTAGGTAAATCAAGAAGATATATCCCATACCCCCTCTCTAAGATTACCTAAATAATCCTTAAGACTACCTATGTTTAGATCATGTCGACTTTATCAATTTACTCTCCCTATCTAGAGTTATTCTTTCATCTTCCCTAGGTAAGACATGAAGTGGCAATTTCCTACGCCCCATTCATACCTTACCTAAGCAACCTTAAACTACTCTAGATATCCATTAACATACTTTTCAACATAAGTCATTATCTTTACTAGTAAATAAGAGACATTCAACATATAAGAACATTGAAGTAATGGTGTTCGGGAAGACCTAGGGACTCACTCACTATCATCTTCATAGCCTAATCGTGCAATATCTAGATTGTGTCTCATACCACAAACTAAACTTCATAGAACTTCCTAATAAATAGTAGGTATAGAATATGATAAGAATAGCTATAAACGTCATGGACAATACTAGCTATGCATTGAATTCAGAGTGATGAAGCTACTCTAATTGTGGGTGTTTTATTTACCACTAGTAGAACTAGGACACATCCCATGAAGGCACATTGTTAAGGAATATGAAGGGTTTCGTTGTACTCTAACCTCATCCTTATATAGAGTTACTTCCCAAACCATACTCACTCAGTGCTATCCTTTGTTCTGATAGAGTAATTCAATAAAGGATTACACGAAGAGGTTCTGTATCTACTTCACAACCCAATCATATCACACTTTACAAAAGAGGGTCCACTAAGGCTACCTACAATGGTCAAGATGATAGTTCAATGACTTTCCAAATAATTTCATACCATTCCAGCCAATCAATCCTAAGTCCACCATTCACACAAGAAAGATACCATTATAGCTTTCAACTTCGAGGATATCATAACCTTCCAACTATGTTGAATGTTCCATATAAAGGGCCTTCTTAACTACGTTCAAGGTATCGTGTCAATCAAACATACAATACTAAAATGCTTCAACATACTAAGTCAAGATGTCACAGCGGGATTCACGAATCCAAATGCAAGCGGCGTCGTTAACCTCTCAGAGGTCGCATACAAGCCTCTTCTTAGCTTTCATCACAATCATATAGTTAAATTTGTGGAAAATTTAAAATTTTTAATACCTAGTGAAGTATACATAGACTTCATACGATTACTATATAGAATAATATTCTAAGAAGCTCAAACTAAACAATCTTCTACAGTCGATTAAGCAATTGAATGAAGAAATCAATATATCGTAACAGTTTGCCAAACGACCTTAATACAAAGCTTTGAATAAATGTCTGAAATGAAACACTAGGGACAACGTCCACTAGCTATGTCTAAATTACATTGCTAGAATGATAGGTGTAGCATCCTTGAACTCAAGAGGACTTACCAAAGTCTGGAGATCACTGATCCAAACCGCTTCAATGAATCTTCAATCTGCTCTCTGACTTGTGCCTATGAAATAGCAATCGCATACGGTTATCACACACTTGTACTAAGCGCCAGTATATGAACACACATACAGAAGGACTATTCATGATCAAGGGAATCTCTTCCTATAAAAAAATATCATTTCTGGAAAGTGAAGTCACTAGACTTTCTTAGTTTGTTATTTGTGAATTATGGTATGAATATGACTTATTTTAATGCATTCAAAGCTCAAACACATTTCTATATGAACATAAGACATTAGAATCATAAACATAATTTTAGAACAACTCGAACGAAAATTTTGAAATTTGCTCCCCAAACCCGAGAGCTTCTTCTCCAACACTTAATTTATTTTTCAGTCTTTTTCTTCTTCTTGTTGTGTGGTTCAAAGATCTCTTTAATCTAAAGTCTTACTTACAATTCAATGATTCATTGTAGTCCCATACCTATAATAAATCAAGAAAGTATTCCAAAAGTCTAAGGAAATAATTTGGCTACCCTTACTTCAACTTATTCATTCCATTCTTGTTAGATTGACATGATATCTTTATAAGTCAATCTTTATTACCTAGGCCACATCATCATTTTCATATTACGCAGATTGTGGGAAACTGATTTTCCATTATGTTTTACTAACCTTTTTTGGCAATATATAAGAAGTCATTATAAGCCAATTTTTTTTAGCAATGCCTATTATTTGATTATTTGATTAACTTAAAGTCATTGGAGTATATATCTTGATTTTGCACAAGCCAATTACTTGATAAAACTTCTTATCAACCATAGATTATTTGATGTATTTAAGATCTTACTTTCGTAGATTGTTTTGAAATTACATTTCTTATTCTTTCTTTCTTACTTTCTTAAATAAATCTTTAGAATTAAGATAATGCGAGCTAACATGAAATCATGTGTCTGCCCCACACCGAGAAGGGGTGATTCACTGGTCAAAGGGAAGCTAGATCATGTGAGCTAACATGATATCGAGTGTTCGCTCCACACGAAAAAGGCGTGCTTCACCGACTAAATGGAAACCAAGTTCAATGTCTTTCCCACACGAGAAAGAGGTAGTTAACGGCTAAGAATACTTTTTTTGAGCATTTAACAGAAATAGATCATGTGAGATAAGCATGAAATCCATTGTCTGCCCCACACCGGAAAGGGGTTGTTTCACCGGCCAAAGTGAAAATGCATCATACCTAGCACTCTTAGGTGGAATCCACTGGCTAGTTCCTACGTTTCAAACATAGTAAAAAGACTAAGAGACATACAAAGACTACTTATTCACCTTGGTGGTTGCCTCATCTCATGAGGCTTACCTGTGATAGAAGAAGCTCATTGCTACTCTATCGTTGCTTTGCTCAAATTTTTTTTTTTTACATCTTTTACAGTTGACTTAAACATTATGGAAGCTTGCTTCTACGAGGTTTACTTACCTCTTTAGATAACCGGTCATCTCTTTACTTGATGAAATCTGAATTTAACCTTACATTATCATCTTTGTGTTAATGAGATTTGTCTCACGATTAATTAACACCCTCTTATGTGAAAATCTTTAAAATGATATTCTAGGTGTGAGTAAGACTTGTCTAACTTCTTTTAACACCTCATTCTGTTGACTTTCATAATTCTTAAAAATTTAGTTATGTCATTACTCACCTTATCATGTTCAATGACATTTGGTAGCTTTATACCACTCTTTATGAACGTTATAAACTTTGTTCAATGTACTTACTTATATTCATAGTTCATTTGGAAAGGGTATGTTGGGACTTAGTCCGAATGATTAGCATACCCTTGGTTATTAATTCAAAGTTACATTTGTCATGCTTAATTTTTGTATAACTTAGTCATTAGCCAATTTGGTATCATATTTTTGAAATACATTGTAACCAAATTACTGGCATAGATTAATTTTTTCACATATTATGGTAATCTAAAATATTGTTGGCTAATATATTGGCATAAAACAAACTTTCACTATATAATGGTAATGAGAATATCATTAGCCAATATTTTATGAAATAACATAGTAAGCCAATTCTAGTAAACTTTTGGACAATATATTGCTAACCAATTTATTAGCATTAATCAAACTATGATATTATCACTAGACAAGTCAATTAACTTCATGAATATACTATAGTGATTTCATCATTCTAATCAAGTCGACATTTAACAATGAACTACACTTTATGAACGATTCATACAACTTCGTCTTTTCAAACACAATTAGGCATTATAACATTCTTTAACTTATGTAACTAATACCCTAATCATATGAATTAAATCAATAGGCCTCATTAGACATTAACAAATCAAGAATCCTACATATAATGATCAACTAGCACCGCATACCAACAACATTTTCGAGATTACATCTACATAATATTAAAATAAAAAACAAGGATAACTAAGGAGATGGACGTTCAACAATGTCATTGGGAACAATCCTAGTTTCGATATTCATGAATTCATAAAACGTTTGAAAAGCCTCTTGGAGAAAGGAATCAAAGAGAGAAAACTCATACCTTATGTAGAATTGAATCTAGGAAGATCACCTTGCAAGAAAACCTTGAACAATACCTTGAAATCGCCTTAGAGAACTTTTCTGTTTTTGTACGTTTCGCTCACTATTTTTCTCACGATTGCAAACTGTTTTGAGTCGTGAGATTTCTAGTATTTTAACGTGAGTCTAAGTATTAGGAACATATATTGACTAATTTAACTTAGGATAATTAAGTTAATTAAATAAATAATTAGTTAATTTCTAAAACGCCCCTCCTAAATTGACAAAAATAAGAGAGCATTTTACTTAGTCAAATCCAAAATTTTCCTAACTGTTTTGGCAAACAATAATGATTTTTAATTAATTATTTAAATTGATAATTAAATTAATAAAGGGACCTAGACTAATTACTAAAGTACTCTAAGTCATTAGGTCCATAACTAACCCTTTTGAACCATCCTAGGTTAGGTACTAGGTTGTCTCTTAGTTAGTTACTTGACTAGTTTAATGATTTTGGTTTAACCATTTTAAATTAATTAATTAAGTTATTAATTTAATTTTTTAAGTGACCTAGGGTAATTACTAAAGTAGGCCTAAGTCAGTAGGACCATAACACACCCTTTTTGGACTATCCTAGGTTAGGTACTAGGATGTTTCTTGAGTTAGTTACAAGGTTAGTTTCACCCGATTAGGTCTTACGTTGTCCGGTGCCCTAGTTAGTTTATTTAGGTTAGTCCTAGGTTAGTTATATAGTTATGTAAGTTAGTAAGATCTTAGAGTTGGTTATCAAGCTTAGCCCCACATGGCTTGACTCCCACATGTGCCCCTTCCCTTAACCGCCCTAACCACCTTAACTAAATTCTTGCACATGTACTTGCACATGGGTTGCACATTTGGTTGCACATGTGTTGATGATCATTTAGTGTTATTATCTCAAGGATCCTCACTATATCCTCGGGAACTGCTTACTCTACATGATCATTTTAATTGATTATGTGATATTGTACCTAGGCTTGAAACTTGGATACCTACTACCTAATGTGTGTGAGCGATGAACTCAAAAATTTTAGTTTAGGGTCTTCATTGCAGGTACACTTCTTAAACAAGCTTGGATTATATTTTAAATACTTGTGTATACATAGAAATCGGCTTACACCCAGAAGGCAATTATTCTATAATGGCTAATATTTTTCAATATTGGGCATTGGGATGCCTATGTACCGCAATACGCATTCTTAAAAACTTTATAGGCTCTTTAAATATATATTTACATGTTTTGGGAATGTTACATTATATGCCCCTTAGGAACATTCACCCCCGAATGGCACTACACATAAATTTAAATCAGAGAGTGTATTTTAAGAAGAACACACTAACATACTTGAAGCTTTACACTTTGTGAATATCTGATTCACAATTTACTTTGGATGATGCACATTAATCAAAGCCTATTTGAAGCTTTGTATATGAGATTGAGGAACTTCCTTCTCAATCTTACTTTAACTTAATGCACATCACACTCATGCAACATATAAATCACGTCTACGCTATACTAAAATAGCAACATCAATGCAAGCATAAACTCATAATAACTCATATAGTGCAAGTATAAAACACTCAATTATGGACTTAAAACACCAAAACCGCCTAATGCACCAAAATTTAGAGTCTCATAAAAAAACACAGACTAAGGAAGACTATACCTAACCTCATAAACTAAACAAGTGAGGGTAATGGGATGTCCATTGACTAGGTAAGACCTCCAGGCTTAAGGTGTTTGGCCTTCACCTGCTGGCAATTTGGGCACTCCTCCTCAAACATAGAAATATCTCACTTCGTGCCTTCCCACCATTACATCTCCTTGAGATCATGATAAATCATGAAATTCATTCACTATGGACACAGAGTCTATGTAAGGAACTTCATGTTCTATGTGATTGATACGCTCAAACTTACTTCTAAAATGAGAAGTAAAGCGGTCGTGTCAAGTAAATAACCCAACTAGTGAGGTTGGGATCGTTCCCACGAGGAAAATAGTCTAGACTTAACTTTAACCTAGTATTACTATCGTTTGGTCAATAACTTTCTTGGAAAGTGAAAATATAAAAAGGGGGGGTTTGTATTACCTAATGAGTAAAAATAACTAATGTAATTGAAAGAGACAGTTGACAGCTTTTAATATTGGGTTTTAATCAATGAATTAAAGTAACTAGGGTTTACGTGTTCCCCACAGGTTCGTAACTCGATAATTCTAACTATAACAATTCTTTCCTAGTATCTTGCATGCAAAGTGATAAGTTATGTATTTCTAAATCCTTGGTCCGGCATCTAGAAAATCTCACTCCGCACCTTGGTCCCACACGTGTCGCTTTCCTAACCCTTATCTTTACCTCATATTAAGCATCGTATTCGATATTTGACTAAGTTATTACCTCGTACCAATCAATACTAGCCTATTAGATAGTATACACTAAATCTAGGTTAATAATTCTTTTCCTATTATCTACCTCCTTGGTCCGACAAGTAGCATTAAGGCGAGTTCTAACGTTGATCATCCGTTAAAAAGACTTCTAAGCGAAAGAATTATTAATACATGCAAGACACTATTCTAGAATTTTTATTTTAGTTAGGGTTTATCTCATTATTTGCCTATGGTTCCCACAACCCTAGTTATGGAATTTAGTTACTCATAGCCATAAACACAATATTCAAATATGTTAAATTAGAATTCATGTACTTACTTCAATGAGAAAGAATAAAGTCCGAAAATATGCTTGATTAATCACCCAAAAATCACTTGTATCAATCTCCAATAATCAAACACCCAAAAACACCAAGTCTAATAATCACAAAGTCTAACTATATGGAATTTGATAATCAAAGAGTCTAACCGCAAAAACGAGGTTTTGAACTATTTATAAAAAATAAAAAACCTAATTAAAAAAGGATTCTAATTTCTGGAAATCTGCCAAAACGCGGCTGGGTCGACGACCACGCGACGGACCGTCGTAGTCATGACGGACCATCGTGGGCTCCGTCGTCCCACACTTGTCCAATTTCTTCAGCTGCTTTCTTCATTCCTCGACGGCAAGTGTGACAGACCGTCATAGGCACGACGGTCGCCGAGGGTCTTCGCTTCAAAATACTTCAACTCCTGGAATGCAGATGCGGGATCACTTCTCTGATCTTCACGACGGACCTGCAGGACGGATCGTCATGGCCATGACGGACCGTCACAAGCTTCGTAATCCCACACTTGGTCAGACTTCCCATCTTCCTTCAGCAGCTACTCTACGCTGCCACCTACGGACCGTCACACAAGCACGACGGACCGTCATAAGCTCCGTAGGTGTTCTCTTACGCAATTTTCGCTCAAAATCTCCGTGATTGACTTTGGACAGATTTCCTGCAAAACAAAGAGAAACTTATATCAAAATTAGCACAAAAAGGCTTTTGGACACACTAAACTTAAGGAAAAAGCATTAATTATACCGTGAAACCACGGTATATCAACACCCTCAACTTAAATTCGTTGTTTGTCCTCAAGCGACGCACTATGACTCACTACACAATCTTTGTACAATAGTATTCATGTTTTATCCTTTGCAATCATTTGGCTATCAATCCCGCCTAATCCCATCAAATCTATGCATGCTATCACTATTAGGCTTGACTTTTGTGGGATTCGAACATGACACAGACTCACCATGCACTAATACCTACCCTCTTCAATTTCTCACCGAGGTGCTAACAATTCCGGTATTGCAACTAGTGTCCTCACTTTAGAACAAAATCCTCATTTTTCACACAATGATTTCAGTTTGAGTATAAGGATTACATTTCAACACTCGCTCTCAGAACAACGTCACACTCATTCATACCTATTGCCATAAGCTTGCCCTTATTTTCACTGCCTTAAGTTCGCTATACAACCCTTAGGATCACGATAGGACTTTTTTTAGCTTGTAACGTAGGCTCAAAGTCAGGTAGGGTATAGTTAGGTATACTTTAGTGACTTTTGCCCTCCTTGACATATCGGCTAAACCTTCCACCCTATATCACTCTATCTCACCCAGTTCCTCCTATTCTTTCACCTTGCTGTTTCCCTTCTTTCTTCATTTGCGTAAGTGACTCTTTTCTTTTCTTGTTTGTAATTCTTGAATATATATATATATATATATATATATTTTTCAACGAGTTCTTGAGTCACTTTACTTTTGTTCTTTCTCTCTCTTTGTTCTTTCAACCCCACTTTCCAGGGCATTCCTCAAAACAGCCACCCTCAACTCATGGCTTTGCCATGAGTCAAGGTACACAGTACCCAAAATCGGGTCAGGGCCATAACGAAGGTTGTTTATACATTAGCCACCCTCAACTTATGCTTTTGGCATAAGCTGAGATNCACATGTCCAAGGAGGGACCAGGGCCAACATATTGTTCCCAGAAAAGGTCAGTTGGGGTGAAAAAGAAAGGTCTAATTTTAAGCTCAAATTATTTGGATCAAAGAAGGATAACTTTCATTTGGTTTCTTTATTTAGGCTAGAAATGGGCTATATTGAATAAGGGCCTATGATCATTTCCTAATTGTTTGTTACAGCTTAATTTTATCAGGACTAACCAGGCAAGTTCTAGCTCAGTACCAATAGTGGACTATTCAACTTTCCTCACACTCACTTGACATCTCATCACTATACCAGATTATCAGACACCTAGTTTGACTTGAAGATTTAGGGTAATGCAATGGTGTAACTCTATTTCATGTTTAGAGCCACACAATTATCAGTTACTACGCCTAGTCATGCAACATTTTCCAGTTTTATCGGGATATCATTTTAGCCATCATGCTTCAGAGTTAAACTTATGTACAAAAGATATAACGTGCCGGTTCAACAGAAAAATAATCAGTCTTTTGGGGAAAAAGAACACAGGCAAGAAAACCCCAAAAGAGGATAGTGAGTTGGGCTACTCAGACTTCACCCTAACACTCACTTTCCATTTACCCCACCCCCCAACAAAAAGCATGCAATTGTCCCCAATGCATAAAAAAACTAAAGATTAGAGGGGTAGGTGAAGCAAACCTGCGGGCGCATATAGCTGCCGATCAAGAAGCCGGTGGGTCCGGTTTCCCGGAACCCACAGCCTCTGCAAGTTGGACACCCTCAGTGGTGTCCTCAGCAATCTGGACACCCTCAGTGGTGTCCTCAGCAACAACCGCTCCCTCAGTGCCTCTAGCGGTCTCTACAGTATGGGAGCTAGAGGCCCCAGCCGCTATCTGTGATGCTCGGATCCGGTGTGCCTCCGCCTCAGCAATTGAGGCTCTCCTCGCGGCCTTCAACTCGCGGGCGCCTTCTTCTTCGCTCGCCATCCTCCTCCTCGATCCTCACGCCTCTTGGCACTCTGCGGAGGGGATGGTGGAATGTCGAGTCGGAAACAGGGCGCCAAGATAAAGGTGTCCTTAGCGGGATCGGCGACCTTTCGGTACTCTTGTCGCTAGGATTGTGTCGATGTTCGCTCAAGACCGAGATCGCGGCTGAAGAGTCGACACATCTACCGGAGGGGCTGGTCGAGCTAATACTCGCAATTCAAAGGCATCGAGGCGCTGGTGCACCTCAGTAACCTTCCGCTGCATCTGCCTCTCCATGCGCGCTTCAGACTCGGCAATAGACTTCTGCATCCACGGCTGGATATGATGCAGAAGAGTGGCCATTTGTGCCTCTAGCTTTTGGACTCGAGCAAGCGGAGCTGGTGTCGGTAGAGGGGCCGTGCTACTACCCGGGATAGACTCGACCGGGGTAGTGTCCGTGGATGCCTGTGTAGCTGTGCGGGCCTGGGCCACCGTATCTGCAAGATCATCCGATAGTGGTGGCAGCTCTGGACGGGGCCCTCGACGTGGGGCCAACTCATTGGCCTCGTCTCTGATGAGGCCGATGTCAACGGTACCCGGCGGAGTCCTCAACTGATCTATGTGCCATACGGGCACACCTGCAGACCTGCAAAGGGCAAAGATCATGCACGGAAAGGGGTAGGTGGTGGTGACCTTGAATGCCCTCTCGTGCATGACTGCCTGGAGAAGCCATGCATAGTCCACCTCGAAGCCGGCGATCATCGCCGCCATCAGCACTGCTTGATCCCAGGTGACTATGTTGTCGGCAGCTGTGGGGGAAAGACAGTGACGCACGAGCAGCCACAAGAACTTGGCGACGAACGTGAGGTTGGCCTTCTTGATGGCCCTTCGCTCGGTGACCCAGCCGGCACCCTCTCCGTCAACTGATAGGTGCAGGGCCATCCACCTCTTGGTGGTCTCTCTCAGTGTCCGCTCGCGCATGAAGTGTCCCTCCTTGACTATCTGCCAGCGATAGTCAAACTCGGCAGTGGTCGGGGTCCGAGTAGCATCTGCACTCTCGCCGTATAGGAACCGGCGGATGGCGGGCAGGGAAATGTCAACCTGCACGCCCCAGACGAGAACCTGCTCCAATGGGGCCTGTTTCGCGGGAGCAGCCCGCCTGTCGATCTGTGATCGGAGAGTCGCTACGTAGGACGCGTAGAACTCTCGGACCATCTCCTCACTGTAGCGTCCCAATGGACGGGCTGTCCACTCTAGGCGATGCCTGGTGAAGATGTTGTGGATGTCCGGCATCGAGGGGAGACTCCCTGTAAGTACCCGCCGCTTCAGGGTGAGTGTCCGAGTCATTACCCCTTTATCTGTAAGGAATTTTGCATCGGAGTATACTTGAAACTGGCCTTCACGCGGTTTGGCTTGGTGCAGTCTTTGGGGTGGGGACCGGTGGTGCGCCGGATGTGGAGTCTGGCTGTCGGCCTCATCGACGAGGCCGACGCTGCAGCGATGGCTGGTGCGGGAACCTCGGCCAGATCTTTGAAGCTTCCTCGGACCAGGATACTCCTAAGGAGCCGCTCCTTCCGCCGTTGGTGGCCGACCCGGAGGGTGTGCGGTCGATGTCGCGCTCCTCATCGACCGGGAGGCGTGACTACGCCGGACGCCACCGCCTTAGGTGTGGCTCGGGGGGCACGTGCAGCACGGGAAGGTGCGGATGTGCCTGGGGGCATGTATTCAGGGTCCCGCTCATCATCAGACCTGATGATCAAGCGTGCAGACGGGGCCACAGACTTGGATCGCCCGCGTGCCTAAGCTCGGTCTTGCTTGGGTGCCATGGTCGATAGTACCTGAAAAGGATCACTATTAGTACGAGTAATGTCAAACAAGACAAGCAAGCCCATACAACATAAAACATTTAAAATAGTATGTTAGTGATAGTGACACCGTAGCACACGACGGGACAGATGACGGCTCGTCATGGCTACGACGGACAGTCATGAGAGGAATGAGGAAATAATGGGGGAAATATGGAGGGGCGGGAGTATAAACGGTCAGATTTTGAAAAGGGTCGTTCGGGTCGGGTCAGGTTAATTTCATTAAACACACGACGGTTCCCCGACGACGGTCCGTCGCATGCGTGACGGCCCGTCGTGGGTTTGGTCGTGTGTGCCCTAATTTCAAACTGATAAAAAACGTACCTGGTGTGACGGATGAATACGACGGTCCGTCACGTGTGTGACGGTCCGTCGATGTATCCGTCGGTGGCTGCTGTAGAGTAGTTTTCTGCAGAATTTCCTGGTGATGTGCCTGCAAATTTAAAACCCATTAATAGAAAAATGCTACTATAAAAAAGACGATAAGTATTGGGTTGCCTCCCAACAAGCGCCTGATTTAATGTCGCGGCACGACTGGGACCACTTGATTACTCAGACTTCATCAAGATGGTATGCCTCTATCAATTCATTCGCCGATTCAGCATGCCCGAGATAGATTTTTATGCGCTGTCCATTCACCTTGAACCGCACACCCTCCTTAGTTTCCAATTCAACTGCTCCATGAGGGAATATTTGGGTAACCGTGTAAGGACCAGTCCATTTGGACTTGAGTTTGCCTGGAAACAAGCGTAATCTGGAATTGAATAGAAGCACTAAATCCCCGACCATAAACTCTCGTTTTTCAATTTTGTTGTCATGATACTTCTTCATCTTTTCTTTGTATAGGGCTGAGCTTTCATAGGCTTTCAAGCGAAATTCATCAAGTTCATTCAACCCATTTAACCGTTGCTCTGCAGCTTCGCCCCAATCCATTTTTAACTTCTTCATAGCCCACATGGCTTTATGCTCTAACTCAACCGGAAGATAACAAGCTTTCCCATATACAAGTTGGTATGGAGACATACCTATGGGGGTCTTATAAGCTGTCCGGTAGGCCCACAGAGCATCATCAAGCCTCCTTGACCAATCTGTTCGACTAGCATTCACTGTTTTGGACAATATCTGTTTGATCTCCCAATTCGATACCTCAACTTGCCCACTAGTTTGAGGGTGGTAAGGCGTGGCCACATTATGGCGAACACCGTATTTCTCCAATAACCCCTTGAACAATCTGTTGCAGAAGTGGGAACCCCATCCCTAATAATGGCCCTTCGAGTGCCCAAACGGGAGAATATATTCTTTTTCAAGAATGCAGTGACACTCTTCCCTTCATTGTTTGCGAGAGCTATGGCTTGACCCATTTAGATACATAATCAACTGCTACAAGAATGTACTTCATCCCATGAGAACTCACAAAAGGGCCCATAAAGTCAATACCCCACACATCAAATAACTCAATCACAAGAATGGGGTTGAGAGGGAGCTCTTGCTTTCTTGAAATACCACCATCTCGTTGACATTTGTCACATGATTTAGCAAACCCATGAGCATCTTGATGAAGAGTTGGCCAATAGTAACCACATTGGAATATCTTGTGAGCGGTTCGGATACCACTGTGATGTCCGCCAACAGGTGAAGAATGGCATGCCTCCAATACACTCAACATTTCACATTCTGGCACACAACGCCGAATAAGCCCGTCGGCACAACTTCTATACAAGTATGGTTCATCCCAAAAGAACTTCTTCACATCATACATGAACTTTTTCCTTTGATGAAAGGACAAGTCTGATGGAACAATATCACTAGCCAGATAGTTCGCAAAATCTGCGAACCATGGAATCAAGTCTTGTGAAGCAGCCAATACAGGTTCATCGGGGAAAGTATCATCAATGTCAGTCTTATCCCCTAACTCTCTCATAGCTTCATCCTCTAGACGGGACAAATGATCAGCAACTTGATTTTCAGTTCCTTTTCTATCCAGCACTTCAAAGTCAAATTCTTGCAAAGATAATACCCAACGAATCAGCCTTGGTTTCGCATCCTTTTTCGCCATCAAATATCTCAGTGCTGAATGGTCAGTATGCACTATGACTCTAGTACCTAGCAAATAGGAGCAAAATTTCTCAAAAGCAATGACTACTGCGAGGAGTTCTTGCTCAGTCACTGTGTAGTTCTTCTGGGCTTCATTTAGGGCTTTACTAGCATAGTAAATTGGGTGAAGGATTTTGTTTCTTCTCTGTCCCAATACGACACCAAGAGCCACCCCACTAGCATCGCACATTACCTCAAATGGACTGTTCCAATCCGGAGAAATAATGATAGGTGCAGACACTAACTTCTCTTTTAGCTCACTGAATGCTCTAAGACAGGACTCATCAAAACAAAATTTGCATTCTTTCTCCAGTAATTTGCACAATGGGTGTGCAATCTTTGAAAAGTCTTTGATGAATCTCCGATAAAAACCTGCATGCCCAAGAAAGCTTCTCACACCTTTCACAGAGATCGGCGGGGGAAGTCTCTCTATTACCTCAACTTTAGCTCGATCAACCTCTATACCCTTTTCTGAAATGCAATGACCCAACACAATACCCTCTTTCACCATGAAATGACACTTTTCCCAGTTTAGTACCAGATTGCAGTCTTCACATCTCTTAAGAACCTCAGATAAATTGGACAAACATCGCTTGAATGAATCACCAACCACAGAAAAATCATCCATAAAAACTTCTATAGTATCCTCCACCATGTCAGAAAATATTGACATCATACATCTCTGAAAGGTTGCGGGTGCATTGCACAACCCAAACGGCATTCTTCTGAACGCAAAGGTCCCATATGGACAAGTGAAAGTGGTTTTCTCTTGATCTTCTGGTGCAATAGAAATCTGATTATACCCCGAATACCCATCAAGAAAACAATACCACCCTTTTCCGGCAAGTCTATCCAACATCTGATCCATGAAGGGCATAGGGAAATGGTCTTTTTCAGTCCATGAGTTCAGTTTACGGTAATCCATACACACCCTCCATCCAGTAACCGGTCTCATTGGAACAAGTTCATTCTTTTCGTTGGGGACCACATTCATTCCCCCTTTCTTAGGTACACACTGAACTGGGCATACCCAACTACTATCAGCTATTGGATATATGACTCCGGCATCCAACCACTTGATGATTTCCTTCGTCACAACCTCTTGCATAGGAGGGTTCAAGCGTCTCTGGTGCTCAACACTCGGCTTATGATCAGGCATGAGTTGGATTTTATGAGAGCAAATACTGGGGGGGATCCCAATAATGTCCGCAATAGTCCACCCAATAGCTCTTTTGAACCTTTTTAGTACCATCACCAAACTCTGAACCTGTTGTGAATCCAAGTCTGACGCAATGATTACCGGCGAAGTGTCACCCTTTCCTAAGAATTCATACCTGAGATGAGGTGGGAGAGCTTTTAGTTCTAATTTTGGAGCTTCCTCTATAGATGGTTTCGCGGGTGGGGACTCACGATTCTTCATATCAAGCTCAAATTTCTTTGGTTTAAACCAAACATCACCTCGGTCAAGAGCAGCGACTAATGACTCATACTCTTCAATGCAATTGCTATCAAAGTTCATTATCACTGCCGCTAATGCTTCGACCCCTAGACGTTCTTCTATTTGTGTCTCAAATGTCTCACCCATGTTGTAGGATATCGCAGATGCCGATTGGAGCTCACCACTCTGCTTCATGGACCTACAAATATTAAAGTTTACTTCCTCATTGTTCAACCGAAATTTCATTTGCCCCTTTTCCATGTCTACTAAGGCTCTTCCCGTAGCAAGGAATGGCCTCCCAAGAATAATGGGCACTTCAAAATCGACTTCGCAATCAAGAATAACAAAATCTGCTGGAAATATGAACGACTCCACTTTTACCAACACATCGTGGAGTATCCCTATAGGCCGTTTTACTGTTCGATCGGCCATCAGTAGCCGCATCACTGTGGGTTTTGGGTCACCCAAACCCAACTTCTTTTAAATCGAGAGGGGCATGAGATTTATGCTTGCCCCCAGATCACATAATGCTTTCGCAAAATGCAATAGCCCGATTGTACAAGGAATGGTGAACGCACCCGGATCTTCCTTCTTTTGGACCAGAGATCTTGTAGCAATAGCACTACAATGCTGCATTCTATCATCATCCTCAAAAGTAACCGATCTTTTCTTTGTGACCAGATCTTTCATAAACTTGGCGTAACCGGGCATTTGTTCTAAAGCTTCTACCAAAGGGACATTGATAGAAAGTTGCTTCAACATTGTTATAAAACGCCGATATTTGCCATCCTCGATCTTTTTCACTAATCTTTGAGGAAATGGGGGTGGTGGCCTAGGCATGGGAGTTACCTTTTTAGGCACTTCATCATCTTTTGCAGTGTTATCCTCTAATTCAGCATCAACTTCTACCACTTTATCAGATTCTGTTGTCACCTTATTCTCATCAGATGGCATAGGTGGATCAATGGTTTGCTTGCCACCGCGAGTAGTAATTGCCATACAATGTCCATCATTTTTCGGATTTTGGACAGTGTTGCTAGGAAGAGTGCCCGGTTGCCGTGTGTTCACAGTTGCAGATAATTGGGCCAATTGTAACTCAAGTTGCTTAATTGATATTGCATGGGTATAAACTTTTTGCCCAATACCTGCTAGATCATTCCTCAACTCTTTATTTTGCTCATCACTAGCATCGAACCTCCTCATCATTTTATGCAACATATCCTCAACTCGCGACATACTACCTCCACCATCCCTAGGAGTAACTTCACGATTTTGAGGAGGAACATAAGGTCCATTTCTGTCGTTTCTGTTACCATAGCTACCCCTGTTTAAGTTGTTGTCGCGATTGTAGTTTCCATCTCGGACATAATGACCCTCACGATTGTAGTTACCATAGTTCCGACCTTGGTTCCCTTGACCTTGGCGCCAATTTTCCTGATTAGAGTCTTGGGCACTTGGTCGGAAACCCCCCATCTGTTCATTTACTGCATAGGAATCCTCCTCATAATAACACTCATCGATTGGAGGTGGTGGTTTAGCCAAATAGTTGACTGCATTTACCTTTTCTGCACCCCAACGACATGTTTTAGTACCAACCCAAGCTCAGTTCTCATCTGAGCCATTTCTTCACGAATATCATCTGTGGCTGGGTTGTGAGTGGACTGCACTGCGAAGGTGTTTCTCCCTGTATCGGACTTCCTAGTACTCCAAGCTTTGTTGTTACGGGAGATTTTCTCTAATTTCTCTGCAATCTCAGCATAAGGGCATTCTCCATAAGATCCACCTGCTATAGTGTCCAACACTGCTTTATTGTTATCATCTTGTCCCCGATAGAAGTATTCTTTCAGTGACTCATCATCAATGCGGTGGTTTGGAACACTTCTCAAGAATGAGGTGAATCGATCCCAAGAACTACTAACTGACTGTCCTGGTAGTGCCACAAAGTTGTTCACCCTGTCTTTGTGGTTTAATTTCTTGGAGACCGGATAGTAGCGTGCTAAGAAGACATCCTGTAGTTGATTCCATGTGAAGATGGAGTTGTATGGGAGCTCAGTGAACCACATAGCAGCCTCTCCCGTCAGTGAGAGAGGAAACACTCTGAGCCCTATCACATCTAGATCCAAATCAGGCCTCCCCAAGCAACTTTTACACACCGCCTTACCTTAGCTATATGGGCATGTGGATCTCGTAAGGTAGCCCTGAAAACAAACCTCTGGCGGTGAGCATTTGCATCGGACTACTAGTTACCACAAAAGTGTGGCCTGTGGGTAGAGGAGGCGAGAACCGGTGGCCCATCTCGATCGCTATGTTATCATAGCCTCTGTAGTATGCTTGGGGCCGTGGAGCGGGATTCGGTCCCCTCCGCTGATGTTCACCGGAGCATTGGGTAACATTCGACTCAACATCGCCAGAGCCGGGATGTTCTCGGTTTGGGTCCTCATCATTGATTCCCAAGTTTTGATTCATGTTGCGCAGTGTACGCTCTAACTCACGATCGTAGGGAATCAATGGTTCTCTTCCGCTCCGTGTATTTGGCATACAGGGAGAGTAGTTCTGCAATGAAATCAAAAACAATAAAACAAAGTAAAATCAAGAAAATATCAACTAAACTATAGTAATAAGTTCAAGTTAATCTAAAAGCTAAATTCCCCGGCAGCGGCGCCAAAATTTGATAAGCTCAAACTTACTTCTCAAATGAGAAGTAAAGCGGTCGTGTCAAGTAAATAACCCAACTAGTGAGGTTGGGATCGTTCCCACGAGGAAAATAGTCTAGACTTAACTTTAACCTAGTATTACTATCGTTTGGTCAATAACTTTCTTAGAAAGTGAAAATATAAAAAGGGGGGGTTTGTATTACCTAATGAGTAAAAATAACTAATGTAATTGAAAGAGACAATGATGACTTTTAATATTGGGTTTTAATCAATGAATTAAAGTAACTAGGGTTTACGTGTTCCCCAGGTTAAGTAACTCGATAATTCTAACTATAACAATTCTTTCCTAGTATCTTGCATGCAAAGTGATAAGTTATGTATTTCTAAATCCTTGGTCCGGCATCTAGAAAATCTCACTCCGCACCTTGGTCCGGCTACGTGTGCTGCTTTCCTAACCCTTATCTTTACCTCATATTAAGCATCGTATTCGATATTTGACTAAGTTATTACCTCGTACCAATCAATACTAGCCTATTAGATAGTATACACTAAATCTAGGTTAATAATTCTTTTCCTATTATCTACCTCCTTGGTCCGGCAAGTAGCATTAAGGCGAGTTCTAACGTTGATCATCCGTTAAAAAGACTTCTAAGCGAATGAATTATTAATACATGCAAGACACTATTCTAGAAATGTTATTTTAGTTAGGGTTTATCTCATTATTTGCCTATGGTTCCCACAACCCTAGTTATGGAATTTAGTTACTCATAGCCATAAACACAATATTCAAATATGTTAAATTAGAATTCATGTACTTACTTCAATGAGAAAGAATAAAGTCCGAAAATATGCTTGATTAATCACCCAAAAATCACTTGTATCAATCTCCAATAATCAAACACCCAAAAACACCAAGTCTAATAATCACAAAGTCTAACTATATGGAATTTGATAATCAAAGAGTCTAACCCCAAAAACGAGGTTTTTCGAACTATTTATAAAAAATAAAAAACCTAATTAAACAAGGATTCTAATTTCTGGAAATCTGCCAAAACGCGGCTGGGTCGACGGACCACGCGACGGACCGTCGTAGTCATAACGGACCGTCGTGGGCTCCGTCGTCCCACACTTGTCCAATTTCTTCAGCTGCTGTCTTCATTCCCCTCGACGGCAAGTGTGACGGACCGTCATAGGCACGACGGTCAGTCGAGGGTCTTCGTTTCAAAATACTTCAACTCCTGGAATCTGCAGATGCGGGATCACTTCTACGATCTTCACGACGGACTGCAGGACGGACCGTCATGGCCATGACGGACCGTCACAAGCTTCGTAATCCCACACTTGGTCGACTTCCCATCTTCCTTCAAGAGCTACTCTACTCGCCACCTACGGACCGTCACAAGCACGACGGACCGTCATAAGCTCCGTAGGTGTTCTCTTCTCGCAATTTTCGCTCAAAATCTCCGTGATTGACTTTGGACAGATTTCCTGCAAAACAAAGAGAAACTTATATCAAAATTAGCACAAAAAGGCTTTTGGACACACTAAACTTAAGGAAAAAGCATTAATTATACCGTGAAACCACGGTATATCAGTGATCGACTCTAACTAAGTGGTATAAATACCCCTTAGATAGAATCTTAGTGGCTTTAAGATGGGAAACTATTTGGCCTGTTGGATTTGAACTACGCCTTTCTCATTCCCGGTCTAACTCATTAGGAAACTGAAACCTTACTACCCTGTATCAACAGTCTATGGTAACATAACTCTTATGAACCAATCCATACAAAAAATTTATATCAAAGTCAAGCATGGTTAATTCTATTAGGTCACAATAAGTGACTCTATCAAGAACAATTATTGGGTAATCTATATATACCCTTTAAGATCTAATGTTGTCTCCTATGGTAGTACTAACTAGAAAAGGCTCATGTAAAATCTCAGGAAGCAAGTGAAATTTAATAGCTACTAAAGGAGTAACAAATGACAAAGTGGATCCTTGATCTAACTATGCACAGAGATAAAGAGAAGACATGCAACGTACCAGTTATCACATAAAGTGGCTTCACTTGCTCTTCTCTACCTTACAAAGCATATAATTTGTTTCTCTTGGGAGGTTTGGCTGCGTCAGTAGGATTAGGATGAGAATGAACATATGTCTTGAACTGAATCCTCATATGTGGGAAATCCCTTACCATATGCCCACTTTTGCCACACCTATTGTACATATTAGTACCTACCAGGCACTCACCTCCATGCAAATGTCCACACTTATCACACAACTTTCTATCACGCTGGGCATTTCTATTTTTGCCCTTCGTGATATTAGTGTTCTTAGAAGGAGTAGTATTACCTGAGTGCTTGTTCCCCTTCTTGAACTTTGGTCTATGTCTAACTCCAAATGAATTATTAACATTGCTCGAATCGAACTGATATGAGGATGTAGATCTCTTGCTATTGCGGTCTCTCTTTCATCGATGACTCTCTTCAACCTATTCTGCATGTACCATTAACTTACCAAGGTCCATGTTATCATGCTACATGTATGCCCGAAATTCCTCCTCCAAATCCTCTAACCCACCAGTAGAAAATATCATCCCTCCTATTGGACACCCAGGAAGAAGCATGTTTGGAAAGCTTAACAAACTTCAAGAAGTATTCCCTAACAAACATACCTCCATATCGTAAGTTGATGAATTACTCAACCATAGATTCTCTCCGTACTATGGGAAATAAGTTGTCTAGGAATGCAGTCTTAAGAATGTCCCAAGTAATGGGAACTTCCCATGGTGCTCGGCCATATCGCCAATCCTATGCCACACCTAATCCTCATCTTTGAGTCGGTAAGCATCTCACTCAGCCTATTCCTCTTATTCACACCCATGGCACAGAGAATCATTTAAACTTCATCCACAAAATCTTGGGTATCCTCATTAGTCTTGGACCCGTAGCAGACTGGAGGATTCATTCTAGTAAAGTGCCTCAGTCTTCTAGACACGGTGCTGGCATGTGGGTTCTCCTTGGGAGCACCCTCGCTAGTGGCATGGGATGCAATACCCAGTGCTTGAGTAGTGCCTGGCTTGGGCCATCTGAACTAGTGCTTCTCTTATTACTCCATCCGTCAATGCAGCTGGGTTGAGAGGCACTTCCACTCCAGAAGTTGAGGCTTGAGGAGGAGCTTGGTCGCCTGTAGCAACTGCTTTTTCGACTCTTTTGCCTGTGTTTTTCCTTGTGTTCATTTTTTACATGTTTACAAGAGAAGGAAGTTAGACACTAGCATGACACAAAATTTCAATGCTCTATACAACACGATAAAGAGTAGACGAAGAGAGGTTTCTTATCATCACTTAGTCTGTAAGTTATGATTGGGCCGCGCTTCACAACCATAAGTTAGAAACTACGTAATGTGGTTTAACCTCATACTCTGATATTATGTTTTTCACACCCGGATTCAGGATTTCGAATACAACGGCGTCGTTAACCTCTCAGAGGTCAGAGATAAGCTTCTTCTTAGCTTAAATCACAATCATATAGTTCAATTTGCAGAAAATTAAAACTTTTAAAACCTAGTGAAGTATACGTAGACTTCATATGATTTCTATATTGAATAATATTCTAATGAGCTCAAACTAAACGACCATCAAAAATTGATTAAGCAATTCAATGAAGAAATCAATATATCGTAGTAGTTTGCCAAACGACATTAATACAAAGCTTTGAATAAAAGTGTGAAATGAAACGCTAGGGACAATATCCATTAGCTCTGTCTGAATCACTAAGATAGAATGATAGGTGTAGCATCCTTGAACTCAAGAGGACCTACGCTGATCCAAACCGCTTCAATGAGTCTTCAATCTGATCTTTGACCTACGCCTATAAAATTGTAATAGTATAGGGTAAGTTAACAATTGTACAAATTATAGGTATATGCACATATACACATAAGTACTAGGCATGATCAAAGAAATCTCTTCCTATAACAACATGCCATTTCTGGAATGTGAAGTCACTAGACTTTCTTAATTTGTTATTTGTGATTTATGGTATGAATATGACATATTTTAATGAATTCAAAGCACACAACACATTTTCTATATGAACATCAGACCTTAGAATCATCAATATATTTTTAGAACAATCAACAAAAAAATTGAAATTTTCTCCTCCAAACACGAGAGTTCCTTCCCCAACACTTAGTTTATTTTTTTCAGTCTTTTTCTTCTAGTTCTTGAGTAGTTCAAAGATCTCTTTAGTCTTAAGTTTTACTTACAAATTCAATGATTCATTGTAGTCCCATACCTACAATGAATCTAGTAAGTAATCCAAAAGACTAAGGAAATGATTTGGGTACCCTTACTTCAAGTTATTCTTTCCATTCTTGTTAGATTGGCATGAAATCTTTATAAGCCAATCTTTATTGCCTTGGCCACGTCATAATTTTAATAATACGCAGATTGTGGGACATTGATTTTCCATTATGTTTTACTAACCTTTATTGGCTTAATATAAGAAGTCATTATAAGCCAATTTTTATTTGTCTATGCCCATTATTTTAACATTAGGTTAACGTGAAGACATTAGAGTATATATCTTGGTCAGGCACAAGCCAATAACTTGATAAAACTTCATTCTTATCCACCATATAGTAGTTGACGTACTTAGGAACTTACTTTCTTAGCTCATTTTGAAATTACATTTCTTCTTCTTTCTTTCTTACTTACTTAAATAAATCTTTAACATTAAGATCATGCGAGCTAACATTAAATCCTGTGTTTTCCCCACACCGAGAGGGGGTGATTCACTGGTCAATGTGAACCTAGATCATGTGAGCTAACATGATATCCAGTGTTTGCTCCACACGAAAAAGGCGTGGTTCACCCACTAAAGTTAATCCAAGTTCATTTTCTTCCCCACACTAGAAAGAGGTAGTTCACGGCTAAATTAAACAGAATACTTTGTTTGAGCATATAACCAAAATAGATCATGTGAAATAAGCATGAAATCTAATGTCTTCCCCACACAGGAAAGGAGTGGATTCACCGGCCAAAGTGAAACCGCATCATACCTAGCACTCTTAGGTTGAATCCACTGGCTAGTTCCTAAGTTTGAAACATAGTAAAAAGAATAAGAGACATACAAAGACTACTTATCCACCTTGGTGGTTGCCTCATCTCATGAGGCTTACCTGTGCTGGCAGAAGCTCATTTCTACTCTATCAGTGCTTTGCTCAACTTTTTTTTTTACATCTTTTAAAGTTGACTCTAACATTATGGAAGATTGCTTCTACGAGGTTTACTTACCTCTTTGGATAACCGGTCATCCCTTTCTTAACTTGATGAAATGTGAATTTAACCTTACATTATCATCTTGGTATTAATGAGACTTGTCTCACGATTAATTAACACCCTCTTATGTGAATATCTTTAAAATGATTTTCTAGGTATGAGTAAGACTTGTCTCAATTCTTTTAACACCTCATTCTTGTAACTTTCATAATTATTAAAATATTAATTATGTCATTACTCACCATATCATGTTCAATGACATTTGGTAGCTTTATACCACTCTTTATGAATGTTATAAACTTTGTTCAATGTACTTACTTATATTTTTAGTTCATTTGGAAAGGGTATGTTAGGACTTGTCCGAATGATTAGGATACCCTTGGTTATTAATTCAGAGTTACATTGGTCATGCTTAATTTTTGTATAACTTAGTCATTAGCCAATTTTGTATCATATTATAGAAATACAGTGTTAGCCAGTTTATTGGCATGGATTAATTTTTTCACATATTATGTTAATCAAGAATATTGTTAGCCAATATATTAGCATAGGCCAAAGTTTCACTAGATAATGATCATGAAAATATCATTAGCCAACTTTTTATGAAATAACATAGTAAGCCAATTCTAGTCAACTTTTTGGACAATATATTGCTAGCCAATTTGTTGGCATAAATCAAACTATGATATTATCACTAGACAAGTCAATTAACTTCATGAATATACTATAGTGATTTCATCATTCTATGCAAGTCAACATTTAACAATGAACTAAACATCATGCACGATTCATACAACTTCAACTTCTCCAACACAAATTAGGCATTACTACATTCTTTAACTCATGTAACTAATACCCTAATCATACGAATCAAATCTATAGGCCTCATTAGACATTAATAGTTGAAGAATCCTACATATAATGATCAATTAGCACCACATATCAACAACATGTTCTAGATTACATGTACATACTATTAGAATAAGAAACATGGATAATTAGGGAGATGGACGTTCAACAATGTCAATTTGGACAATCGTAGTTTTGATATTCTTGAAATCATAAAACGTTTGAAAAGCCTATTGGAGAAAATAATCCAACAGAAAAACCCATAACTTATGTAGAATTGAATCTACGAAGATCACCTTGCACGAAAACCTTGAAGAATATTTTGAAATCGCCTAAGAGAAATTTTCTATTTTTTTACGTTTTGCTTACTGTTTTTCTCACGATTTCGAACTGTTTAGAGTTGTGAGTTTTCTAGTGTTTTAATGTGAGTGTAAGTCTTAGTAACTGATATTGACTAATTCAACATAGACTAATTAAGTTAATTAAATAAATTGTTAATTACTAAAACATCCCTCCTAAATTTACTAAAAATAGGAGAGCATTTCACTTACTCAAATCCACAATTTTCCTAAGTGTTTCAACCAAAAATAATGATTTTAATTAATTAATTAAATTTCTAATTTAATTAATTAAGGTATGTATGGTAATTACTTAAGTATCCCTAAGTCATTAGGACCATAACTAACCCTTTTTGACCATACTAGGTTAGTTACTAGGTTTTCTCTTAGTTAGTTAGTTGTCTAGTGTAAGGATTACAGTTTGACCATTTTCAATTAATTAATTAAGTTTCTATTTTAATTAATTACGTTAAATACGGTAATTACTTTAGTACCCCTAATTCACTAGGACCATGACCAACCCTTTTTGGACCATCCTAGGTTAGGTACTAGAATGTTTCTTGAGTTAGTTACTAGGTTACTGTCACCCGGTTAGATCTTTGGTTCTCCGGTGCACTAGTTAGTTTATTTCAATTAATCCTATATTACTTATCTAGTTTGTTAAGTTAGTTAGAGCCTAAAGTTTGTTAGGAATCTATGCCCCAAATGGCTTGACCCCCACTTGTGCGCCCGCACCTAACCGTCCTAACCACCCTAACATAATTCTTGCACATGTGCTTGCACATGTGTTGCTACTCATTTGTTGTTGTTGTCCCAAGGATACTCACTATATCCTTGGGTACTTGTTACTCTACATGATCATTTTAATACATTATGTTCTATGGTACCTAGGCTTGATGCTTGGATGCCTAGTAACTAATGTGTGTGAGCAATGCACTCAAATTGTTTAGCTGAGGGTCTTCATTGTAGGTAAAATTCTTAAACAAACATGGCTTATATTTTAAATACTTATGTATACATAGAAATTGGCTAACACCCTTAACCAAATTATTCTATAATGCCCAACATTTATCAATATTGGGCATTGGGACGCCTATTTACCCCAATAGGCATTCTTAAAACTTATAGGCTCTTTACTTAGGCAGGTAAATATTTCTGAAATGTTACACAAGAACTCACATTCACATTGTACATATAATAAAATTTACCAAACCAAGACACACACTTCACCGTATCACATGTAGCATATTATTCAAGAAGCACGTAGGAGTAATTAATGTCATCTATAGGTTACCCTATTAATTACTATAATATCATCAATATAAGTATCATAACTATGATATAATCTATCAAGACCTCATACTTCAATCATCAAGTAATGCACATAATGACTACACTATAGACTACTAGACATACACATCATCAACTAGAAAGACTCATGCTTTGGCTCCACATAGACACATAAGTCATATATACTCTCACAATAACCACATATTAAAGTTCTCACATAACAAAATCGTAATAGATCAAGTAATGCCGAAGAGGCCACACTATTCACAAGTATATCACAATATCGTAAATGGATTACATGGGTTCATAGAGTTTTTAGGTAAAAATCATCAATTTAATATCTACTTAATCAATATGAAATGATTCAAAACATTTATACAAGAACGTATGGCTAGATTATAAAATAGGACATATTCATCTTTGAAAGACTTTGAAAATCACTTTGAAGATTGGTTGTTTGAAGAAAAGTGATTCAAGTACTAATAACATAAAATAATTTATTATACAACAAAAATTTAATGAAGAATTTATGAAAAATAACCAAAGAATCTTCAATCCAAGCTCTATCTTGAGTTTCCTCTCTAATCGAGTTCTAGAGAGTTCTTTAAGGAATTTGGGTTTTGATTTAGAATAATTATTTCATATAAGGGTTTATGACTTATAAAATTATTTATAATACCAAAAAAACCTTAAAAAACTTCCCTTTTCTTAATTTTTACGTGGGGTGAATTTAAAAATTCACCCCTACACTTTACAATGAATCAGCAAGCAGTTGCAGCCACCATCGACGGGACGTAGGGTAACAGAATGGACGTCCTAGCTGGCGATTGATGGGTTCTGAGACTTAAATTTGGGTTATTAAGATCCCTAGGCTAATTCCTGACCTATGCCTCCCAGATACGGGGTGTCAGCCGATATACTATGTCGATGCCCTCCGTTGTTGAGGCTAGTCTTGACAGCTTTGGCCCAAAAGATGGGTCCTTGCTTGGTTGGTCCTTGGGGAATTTTTTCTCGGACTTTTCCACCTCGAATATGTTTGTATACGAGTTTAGATCCTCTAATATCAATTTCATCGAAAACGAACACATAAAACACGACGAAACATGCTAAGTCATATAAGGACGTTTCAAGCAAACCTTTCGAACGTCATGGACGTTCTTGGATGGTCTACATCCAAACTTCATGAAAGTTTTGACAGTGCCTCCTATTATCATTATAACTCATTCTAAGACTTCAAAACACCAAGACACATGTGTTAGGCTCTAATTACACCTTAGTCGTTTTAGAGGTGTTAAAATCTCCTCCACTTGGACAACATTTGTCCTCGAATTATATTTGCTTCATTTTAAATTCTTTAAATAGATAAGAAACTCAAGACTAGCATCAAATAACCATACCACACCATACAAAATACAAAATTTAGGAACACACGTTTCACATTCTTTTAGAGACTCAAAACACAAACAAGAGGATAAAAACTAATCTACGACTCATTTTACAAATAAGACTCACATGCTTCGTTTAAAATAGGAGGAAAACGTTATCCACACATTATTATCCTTATATACATCACCTATATACACATTACAACTATTATTAACAAAAGAACAATTTAGTCTAAATTTGAAATTCTTTACAGTGAACTGCCAGGCAACACAGTGAACTTTGCTCAAAATTCAAAAAATGCAAGTCTTAAGCAATTTATGATGAAAGCATGGCAATATGAAATATAAAATCATACAAACCCATTTTACAACATAACTATAACTTCATAAAATGCACAATGCAAGGAATCAATGAAATTCAATTCCAACAAGACTCCTAAACACCATGCAACATGCTACATGCTACTATGGCATTCTAATTATTAAGCTTGAGTAGAATAGAAGAGAGATGAGACTATCAATTAAAACTCCACTACTCACCATACTCCTCCACTTAGAAGGAACTCATAACAACTAAAGAGAGAAACTATAATTTACCAGCATCATCTTCATCATCCAGCTTTGATCCTCTAGCCCAGAGTGCATATAATCGATTCTTCCTATGAACATCATCACCTGGAATACTTGGAGGAACTTGTTTACCTTCCTTTATTCTACCCACAATAGGAGAACAATCCCTCACCTTATGTCCATCCTTACCACAATTAAAGCAATTCCCATTACCAACTACACATTTCCCATAGTGTTTCTTCCCACAAGTAGCAGAAGTAGTCTAACCATTTTGAGAACCACTACCCTTTTCAAGTTTGACCTTAGGATCCTAGGTTCATATGTAATTGGATACCTCTTCATAAACCTAGGTTGGATTTTCTCACTTGGTCCACTCCTCTCCAAGTTTCTAGAAATCCTACTAAGCTTTGACTCCTCAATGGATTGAGCATACACCATGATCCTAGACAAGTTTATATCACCGTGGATCATGGTTGTCATATCACCGTGGAGCATGGTCGTACGGCACTCTTATTTAACAAGGTCGGTAATAGCCGTCACAAAACTACTCATCTCATCCATAAAGTTAAACACCAAGGATGAAACACACCTAGACAATATAGTGAACTACAAAGAATACTCCTTAACACTCATATTCTCTTTCTTGAGATTAATGAATTCTTCGACCTTCACCTCCCTCATCTCACGAGGAAATTATTTTCCTAAGAAAGCCTCTTTGAACTCTTCCCACTCTATAGGACCCGACTAAACAGGCCTATTATCTTTCCACTGAGTGTACCACACTTGACCGACCTCTCACGATTGGTACGAAGGTAACTATCACTGGAAGTCACCCCCTTGGCAGTCAACACCTTGTACATACAATCTAGAAACTCTTGGGATTCTCTTTAACTATAAAAAAAAGATAGGAGGACTCCTCCTCATAATGTCCCTCAATCTAGAGGTCATAGTACTCTACACAACATTCACTCTAGGTTCAACACCCCTATTCACATGAGCAGTCATTGCTCGGGCTAAAGCAAGTATAGACTCTATAATCTCGTACTTAGTCATGTTCGGGGGAAACACATGAACATCATTACGTTGACATCCAATAGGAACTTGAACACCTTGGGGAGGCATTTGAGCATCGTGAGGAACTTGAAATCCCTGTTGAGCTAGTCCACCTTGAGGAACTTCCTCTTGCACTCCTCCTTCTTCAAACCTTCTAGTATTCATCTCCTACAAACACAAGAAAAGAGATTAGGAATAGAAACTTGTAACCTCAAATCTACAGGCACAACACTAGATTGATGAAGAAAAGGGATAATCTATCTTCCTATAGCCTCTCACCCATAGATGTGTCGCAACTCACACCGATGAACAAGACTCCACTAGGCGTCGGTTTATGAGACTTTTTAATTTCTAAGAGCACTTTCATAACCTATGTTCTGATACTAAGTTTGTCACCACCCGAGACTACATTCTACAAAATATGGCACTCTCGGAGTGCGACATGGTTTACTTGACCTCTCGGAGGTCTTGTACATGCCCTATCAAATCGTTCATTGCATACATGTATGAAATGTTGTGTTAAATTAAAAAATTTCACACGAAATATATTAAAATATTTGTCATACTAATATCATAGGAAAATACTAAGTCTCAAGATATGACAATCTTCGACTCAAAAATACTTGGGACACGACCAATATAATACTAATGTAGAAATACTTAGTCTATTACAATACTTTGGATAAAAGAAGTCTAAAGATAGTTATGTCTTCGAGTCAAAAGAGGACATACTTCAACTTGCTTGAAAGTATCCTAGTTTTAAAGCATTGATTCAAGACGCTCTCACCTTCCATCTACATTTTTAGATACAAAAAAAATGTATGGAATTAGTAAAATGTATGTACTAAGTATTGCAAAATGCATAAAATCATGAGAAACGAACATTTATAAGAAACATGCCCTTTTTATTAAACTTCAAATTATAAGCATATAAATCACATTTAAACACCAAGCAACACATTTAGAACACAATAAAAGTCATATACAACTTATATAAAAGTATAAAACCTCAGTTTGACGTTATAGGAAGCTAACAGTGAACTTTACTTTGAATTCCAATAAAATTCACACCTTATAATATATTATCAATAACACCTACAAAACACCTAAACATGAGATCCTCCCATCATTGGTGATTCTAAGGATCACTTGAATGAGTTATGAAGAGACCGCCAATACAATCCCTTCACACACAGCTATAAGATCCTTTAGACTACTTTAAATAAGATCATTCTCACTTCCTATTATAGTATACATATAATATGACATTTTCCTCCTAAATGTTGTCAAAAGACAAACTTAAGTAAATCAAGAAGAAAACGCCAATACCCCCTCTCCAAGAATACCTAAATAATCCTTAAGACTACCTAAATTTATATAATGTCGACTTTATCAATTTAATTTTACCTATCTAGAGTTGTTCTTTGGTCTTCCCTAGGTAATACATGAAGTGGCCATTCCTATGCCCCCTACATACCTTTTCTAAGCAACCCTTAAACTACTCTAGATATTCATTAACAAACTTTCCAACATAAGTCAATATCTTTACTAGTTATTAAGAGAAATCCAACACATAAGAACATTTAAGTAATGGTCTCGGGGAAGACCTAGGAACTCACTCACTAACATCTTAAAAGCCTAATCGTGTAATGAATAGATAGTCCCATACCACCAGCTAAACTTTATAGAACTTCTAAAACACTAGTAGATATCCCATATGATGAGAATAGGCAATAACCAACATAGACCATACTAGTTATGCATGGAATTTAGAGTCATGAACTTACTCCGATGGAGGGTGTTCTACTTGTCAATGGTAGAACTAGGACACATCCCATGTAAGTACATGGTTAAGGATTATGAAGGGTTTCTTTGTATTCTAGCGTAATCCTTAACTATATCTACTTCCCAAACCACGCTCCCTCAGTGCAATCCTTTATTCTCATAGAGTAATTCAATAAAAAAGTACATGAAGAGGTTCCATATCTAGTTCACAACCCAATCACATTAAACCTTTCAAAAAAGTGTCCCATAAGGCTACCCACAATGGTCAAAAGGATATCTCAATGACTTTTCTAAGGATGATTTATATCATTCCAGCGAATCAACCCAAAGTAAACCATTCATACAAGAAGGATATCACTACCGCTTTCAACATCAAGGATATCATAACCTTCTAACTAGGTTGAAGGTTCCACATAAAGGACCTTCTAAACTAGGTTCAAGGTCTCGTCTCAATCACATATACAAGACTAATAAGCTTTAAAATACTAACTCAAGCACTCATATTTACATTATACATGTATCAAGAAAGGGCCACAAGTATACCAAAACAACGCACACACACTTCCCCCATATCACATATAACATATAATTCAAGAAGCACATAAGAGTAACCAATGTTATTTATAGGTCATCCTATCCACTACTATAGTATTATCAATATAAGTATCAAAATAATCATATAATCTATCAATAAACCTCATACTTTAATTATCAAGTAATGCACGTAATGACTATTATATAGCCTACTAGACACACACATCATCAACTAGAAGGACTCGTGCTTTGACTCCACATAGACACATAAGTCATATAGACTCTCACAATAATCACATTAAATTTATCACAAAACAATATCATAATAAATAAAGTAATGCCGACGAGACTTCATTGATTAATAATTCATAAAGTAATGCTGACAAGGCAACATTATTCACAAGTATATCACATAAGCACCACCACAATAAGTGGACGATAACAAACATCATCATCATCTAATAACTATACAATATAGATAAATTTAGGTCAACATTATTCAAATCTCAAAACTCCAGTCCATAGTCACTTCAATTAACACAATACTCAAAGGCCCTTACCAATGGCCATGTTCACCAATTAAATCTAATAGTTACAATATACAACGAATTAAAGACAAAACAATGTGAATTTATAGATTTAGGGAAGCCTTCTAAAAATTCTATCATGATTCATTCATAATTCAACAGCTCTAATAAAGCTACACAAGAATTCAATAGCATAATGACATAATAAAATTACCCGTAGAGTAGAAAAATCTAGGGTTGCAAGAGTTACATGGGTTCATATAATTTTATGTTAAAATCATCAAATTAACATCAATTCAACAATATAAATTGATTCAAGTCGTTTTATTTAAATACCCATGGCTAGATTATAAAATAGGACAATTTCACTTTGAAAGACTTTGAAAATAACTTTGAAGATTGTCTCCTTGAAGAAAAATCGATTCAAGGATGAAGAACATACCTTATTTGATTCCATTACACTAATTTTATGAATAAGTGATGAATAATCACCAAATAATATTAAATCCGAGATCTATCTTGAGTTTTGGCTCCGATGGAGTTCTAGAGAGTTATTTAGGGAATTTTGATTTTTATTTAGAATAATGAATTCATCTAAGTGCTTATGACTTATAAAACTATTTAAAATTCCCAAAAAAACCTTAGGAAATGGGACATTTATTTATTTGGACGTCGGATAATTATACCAATTCACCCCTACACTTTACAGTTAATTAGCGAGCAGTTGTAGCCACTATCGACGGTTGCCCATTGACAGGACATAGGTCCACAGACGGGACATTCTGGCTTGCCCTTGATGGGTTCAAAGAATTTCCTTTTGGATATTAATCTCCCTAGGATTATTCATTACCTATGCCTCCCACCTACAGGTGTAATTCCACCTACTGGGTGTCGATGCCCTCCGTACGTAAGGCTGGTCTAGACAGCCTTGGCCCAAAAGATGGGTCCTCTCTCAAGGACCCTTGGTTTGTCCTTGGGGAATTTTTCTTGGACGTTTCAAACATATATTTTTTTGAATAGGAGTTTAGGAACTCTCACATCAATTTCATTGAAAACGAACACGTAAAATTTGACGAAACACACTAAGGCACACAAGGAAGTTTCAAGGCTAACCTTTCGAACATCATGGATGTTCAACCTCCAAACTCATTAAGCTTTAGACACAACATCCTAACCTCGTTATAACCCTTTTTAGTACACCAAGATACAAGTATTAGGCTCTCTGTCTCCAAACCTCATTATGACCTATTTTAGGATATCAAAACACCATGACACAAGTATTAGGATCTACTTACACCTAAGTCATTTTAGAGGTGTTACAATACCATAGACTCTATCCTAGTGTGTCCCCCTACAACTTCTTCTATCAAAATTTGGGTTGAAATTTGTTATGTCAACCAGATCGAACTATCTAAATTCTGAGCAACGTAATGCTAAAACTGATTTTGCATATTAAATATAAAAATTTCCATCAATATGTATACATCTCATAAATATATTTACTATAAATACATATTCTTCATAATAAATAACTTATAAAAGTTTTTTTCAATCATTTATCCACCCAGATATCAAGATCCGACTTGTTTTTTTTTTCTTAATGACATAAGTCTTCTTGAAAATCTCTAGTGCAATGGGAGTGCGTCCCATACTTTGTCTTATCAATAATAAATTGAAGCTTATAGCCATAAATATTTGAATCAACTAACTATTTATTACAAGGTTTGAATAATTAGAACTTACCATATCTTTTTAAATTATTCCAATAATGTTTGCATCTCCAGTGTGCAACGAGCCACCCTTAAGACATCATCTACCCTTTTTTGCTTGGTTTGATATTTCCTTAGACTTGTTTGTTTTCCGATACTGACCCAGCACATCATGAACACAGACAACATAAAATCAGGACGTTCACCATCATCCCAAACTTTCTTTAGTAAGGCAGATAATTTGGCAAATTCCTTCCTCTCAAATGTGGTTGAAATGACTATATTGTGTCTTGTCTCCCAAGTACCCCTAGTTTGAATTAAAAATTAAATGACGTTATTAGGTAGTAAAAAAAAGAAAAATTTGGTAAAATTAACAAAAAACTGTATACCTTAGAGTTATTATACATAACCTGATGTATACTGTTTGGAGTATCACCCCAAGAGTGAAAAACATGTGTGTAGAGTCTCCTCACACTTTCATTTAAGGTCCCGACAACATTCTTTGTCAGATGCCACCTATAAAACAAATAATAAATGTGTTTGTTCATGGATAATTAATTAATGTATAAGAAGTAAAACAAATAAACTAAAAAATAGATAACAAACCAAACTTACAATGATCCATCCGGCTCAATCATGAATCAAGCAAGTTTGTCCTTCTATCGAGGAACGATACGAGGAATCTCATCATCTTGAGTAGCACTAGGTGTAGTTGTAGATGTAGTTGTTACTGAGTCTTATACATGAGGAAGCTCATAACAATTAGTCGATCGAGGTGTACTAACCAGAGTATCTGCTTGTCTATACTAGAATATGATACTCATGATAGATAACTCAGAAGATGTACCTAAGAGAGATGGAGTTCCAGCTAATAAGGGTCTTCATCAAAGAATAACCTGTAAAACTATGTCCTCGTAGCGTACTGTAGGCAATGAATGTGAAGTAGAGGAAGCACCGACCAGTTGACAAAAATTAGGATGATATTTGTAAGGATCCACCGTACCAAACCGAAACACAAATATATGTGTATCATGGATGATGCACTCTAGCGTCGAAGAAAAGATCTTAAAATATCATCATGGTCTATGGATATGATAGACTTCTTTTTTTTAGCCAATTTAAGTGGGATAACTCTAAGATGGTCGTGATGTCTGTTATTTTAACAGCCTGATGACATCTGCATGCCAATATCTTGTGTAATATACATAATTATCATAAGTTCAATAAAGTTAGCAAAATACACTAACTTACACATATATGTAACTTTATTCTACTCTATTCCTCTTCGATTGTTCCAAATTCATCATTCTCCCATCGTTCCTCCTCAGTTGTTTCGTTTACATTATTGTCCCATTCTTCATCATAAAATTATTCATTTTGTTCCTCAACATTTACTATCTCATCGTCGAATACTTCTTCTTATATGTGATGAGGATGTTGTAATGTTGTCTCCAATTCAACATTAACTTGTTATTGAATAATTTTAACATCATTTTAATAGGCCATATCTAAGAAATTTTCAATTTCAATTCTTCCCACAAGCTTACTTTATATAAGGATCTACCAATTTTCTTAGTTTCTACACATATCCATATCAAGAAATGATATAAAGCCTCACCTAGGTGTGATGAAGTATAAGTACTGTTTCTAAGTCAAATTAAATGAATTTAGGTCAGTTACGGTATCTAGGAACCAAAACATTCAAGAACATCCATGATGTCTGGAAAGTTGGATCACAAGAGTACTAGGGTGTCTTAGCCATTTCACTAGTTTTTAAGAGTCAGAATTGAACGAAATTTGGTGAAAATATGTGTGACACGTGTTAGGAATGCTTCATGGTCGAAACGTCCGGGTACAACTCCCCAAGGACCAACCAAGCGCCCTTTAGAAGGACCCTCATGTTAGACCCTCGCCTACACAGTCTCTGTTAGCAACGATGGAGTTCAAGAAAAGAGGGGTAGTGCCCATTGACTCACAGACAGCCGTTGTTTGGAGTCTCGTTAGTGAGTGTTGAATTTTCTGCCAACTATTAAATGATTTAATTTAATAAATTACGTGGTTTGGTGATTTGTTAGGGGTTTAGGTAAGCATAATTAATCAATTTAACTCCTCATATAAATACCCCAACCCTTATTAGTCTAAGAACGACTCACAAAATAAACTCTGTTCCTTCTTTGTACTTTCTCTCTCCATTGAAAGACACCATTGAATACTTAGCTAAGGAAGGGATTTGGGGGATGGAAAGGGACGAATTAACCATCAAATTTTCATGAAACCTTAAGGTATGAGATCTAATTCACTTTTGATACTTCTTTCCTCTAAGGGCTCTTTCAAAGATCTTCCAAAAAGTTGAGCTTTCATATTGGTTCCATTAAATAAGAAATTGATGCTATGAATTGAGTTTTTAATAATTTCTTTAGGATATAATGAGTAGATTATCATGTATTGTAAATTAAGTTGGATGAATTGAGATGGTTTGGTCTATATTGTAGATTATGACCCTTAACCTTTAACCATAGGTTTGATCTTGATATGAATTATGATGGGTTTGATTCAATTGACTTTATTGGTTAAATCATCCTTAATTGTTGTTATTACATTGATCATAAACCTATTGTGATGAATTGTAGTCTTTCAAGCTAGTTCTTGAGTATTGATCTAGGTTAAGAAGATAGACTTAGATATCATGTTTTCAAGCTTTGATTTAGTATTGAATTATGGTACAGTGATTCTTCTAATTCCATTATCATGTTGGTTATTTAATTAAATTGGTGTGATTACCCAAATTGGGTGGAGTTATGGGTTGATGGTACGGTCTTTATGATGAATTATCGAGGAGTGCTGGTAAGTCTTGACTATCCTATTTCTTACTCCTATTGTAGTAAATTGTGATGAAGTCATGATGTTGTGTTAAAATGTACCGTGTTTAGGGTAATAGGATGGTATGATATTAAATTGAGATGTCTTATGCTTTGGTTGTGAGTTTGTTTAGGGTGGACATGTTATAAGGATGATCATGTGTAGTTATGCACCATATTATGATGTCACATGTATAGTGTTAACCTTACTTATGAGAATTGTGATGAAAGTCTTTTACTCATGCAATTTCTCTTGGGCTATTATGATGATGATTATACAAGGGCTAGACCCTATGACCTAAATTAAGTTATGGATGATAAATAAAGATTAAAGACAATTCAATAAGGGACTCTAGCTTAGAATCGAGTGAACTGGAAAAGAGAGTGTCCCTTCCCACATAGGGAAGGTAGGATTATTATGGTACTCTCGAGATTTGGAGACTATAATGCACATAGAATAAAGACGGTCCCAATTATGTCTCCATGTTCTTGAACTATGTTTCCCTCATAAAATACTAGCTAGTGTATCCATGTAGTTGCTATATTCATGTTTTGGGTGCTACTTTGGCAAGTAGTCCACCTTCTTTCGTTGTATGGTTTCATGACAACGGATTCCACATTAGCTCATGTGGTCTATCTCGTTAAAGGAAAGTGTTCCCCAAACTAAAATAAAGTAATGATGTATAGTCTAACTAAAGTGAGTTGAGGGGTTTGACTTGGCTTAGGTAGGGGTATGATACTCTACCTTTGCCGTGCACTAGTTTGACTTGATATGAGCTTTAGAAGGTCAATAGTATGTATGTAAATGATGTCAAAGGTAAACGACCTTATATGATGATTATCATGTTTATGAACATGAAATTGGTATTTATTGCTAAAGTATGAAGTCATATGTATTGAAGGTTATGTTATGTGAAGTGAATTACTATGCATGATTCTTGTTTGGTTACTTGATCAAGTAGGGTTATGGGGCTTTACTTTGTCATTGCACTTGTGGCTTTATAAGGGTTATGTTTGGTTGTTTTGCTTTTCTATTCACATGATAAACTCTTATTCATGCTTATGATTTTATTACTTATTGATTGTGCATAAAGATATAACATGGCATGATTAAAGTAAATGTCCCTTTTTAGCATGTTTGATTGTTATCTATGCATATGGTCTCAGACTTAGTACATGTGGTGTACTAACCCCATTTTCTCGCATTTTCCCAAACACATTAGGTTCCGGTCGTTGAGGTTTTGTTCGAGGCGATTGAGTAGAAGGTTTGGATACTCTTATCATCCAAGTGGTCAGTCCTCATTTTCCCGAGGATGATGCCGATAGTCTACCTACGAATTTTCTTCGATATTAAGACACTTATATGACTCTTTATTTAATTTGAGAACAAAGTTGCATAAAGCCTATATGTAGCTTACTTTTATTGTTGAAGAGCTATGCCCATGTTGGTATTGTTGTTTAGATGGTTTATGAGATGACACAGATTTTATTGCTCTAATTATTTATTATATATGTGTATGAAATAAAATTAGAAGACTAAGTAATCTTTCTATACTAACGGGTCTATGTATACTTAATATTGTACTATTATGTGTATGTAGAGGTCTATGTATACTTCCAATCTGATATATTATAAAAGTTTTAATTCTTCCGTATAATTTAGCCAATGATTGTTATGATGAGTGCTAAGAGGATAGTCTTTGGCCTCAAAGAGGACGACGAAGCTGGTTACGTCTAGGGGGTGCTCCCGTGACGTGACAAACTTTTGTTTCAGGGCATGAGGTTCTATATCCTTGATATTGACATCTCTCTCAACCACATCTATGTAGGTTCGTATTCATAATTGTGAAGTGCGCCACAATTATGAATAAGAACTTATTTGATTCTTAGGAATAACTCTTATTTTAGTAAACTCCATTATCATGCCTCTAGAGTGTACTTCTTATATGATTTAAGCTAAACCTTGTATTTTTTTTATAGGAGATGAATACTCGGAGGAATGCGACTAGGATACTTGAGGAGGAGATTTATGATGCGGGAGTTCCTCTCCGTGGTGATCAAGTTCCTTCTCTTAAGGAGGTTGTTGTTGATGATTCGACTTCGGAAAATCCTCCACCTATGACAGCGGCTTCGATGAGGGCTATTATTTCTCAAATAACCCAAGCCATTACTAATCAATCCCAAGCAAGAATGGTTCAAGCTCAAGCTATGATTGCCCAAACCAATCGAGATGTTGCTCCTAGAGTTCATGAGCAAACTATGGCTTCCCGACTTGGGGACTTCACTCGAATGAACCCTCCTATCCTCTATGGGTCTAAGGTTGATGAAGACCCTCAAGAATTTATTGATGAGTTTTACATGATACTATGTGCTATGGGGTTGTCTATAAATTATAATTATGAGTTGGCCTCATAACAACACAAAGGATGTGGCTCAAACATGGCATATGCAATGGAAAGATAATAGGCCTCTTCAAGGTGGGCCGATGAATTGGGAGATCTTCAAGAGGGTTTTCCTTGATTGGTTTTATCAAAGATATATCTGAGAATCAAAGGTGGTGGAAATCATCAACCTCCGCCAAGGAGGTATGAGTGTTCATGATTATTCTTGGAAGTTTATTCAATTAGACAAATATGCTCCTTCCTTGGTCTCTGATCCTAGAGATGATATGAGTCGCTTTGTGACGGGTGTATTGGATGACTTGCAAGAAGAATGTCATTAGGCTATGCTATATGATAATACGAATATTGCCCGTTTTATGGTTCATGCTAGAAGGTTTGAGGAGGTTAGAGCAAAAAGAAAGGATATGGATTCAAAAAGGGCAAGGTCTTTTGATGGTAGAGCTACAAAATATAGGCTTGGGATTCAAGACAAGCCTAAATACAATAAGAGGTTGTAGAATTATGTTCCATATAAATTTCACAAAGGGTAGTGATTGTAGGGTGTCTAACCGTAAGTTTCAGAGGGGAGGAAATGCAAGTTCACCAACTAGAAAACCGACTTGTGGAAAGTGTGGTAAAAAAAATTGTGGTTATAGCCTTATGGGGACGGAAAATTGTTTTGGTTTTCTAAGGAGAGGACACAAAGTCAAAGATTGTCCTACAATTAATTGTCAAGAGAAGAGTGCCCAACCAAGTGGTTCTAGTGATGCTCCAAAGAAGAACCGCTTTTATTCTCTTCGTAATAGGGGTGAGCAAGAGCTCTCCAGATGTGGTGATCGTTATGGTAATAAAGTTTTTAATATAAAATCATCAAATTGACATAATTTCAATTAATATACAATGATTCAAAAAGTTTTATGCAAGAACCCATGGCTAAATTACAATTTAGAAAATTCATCTTTTGAGAACCTGTAGAAAATCACTTTGAAGGTTGGCTCCTTGAAGAAAAGAGATTCAAGGATTAAAGCCATACCTCAATTGATTATAATCTATGAAAATTGAGAATATTTTATGGTTAAATCACCAAATAATCTTCAATCCATTCTCTATCTTGAAGTTGAAGTAGGCTACAAGCAGCATGACTTGCCGTCACTTCATACGAACTGTCGGCTGAGGCAATGAAGGGATTGTAAAGCTTGGCAATGGTGGGAATATGACTGCTTTTGGAAAGTATGGTATAGTGGGCAATTTTTTCACTGTCGGCTGAGGCAATGTTAGGAAATTGCAGTAGGATACGAGCATCATGACTTGAAGTGATGCTTGATATGACCAATAATGCCATCATCGACAAGAGGATTGAGCAGTTGCTAGAAGTAGCCATTGTTATATAATTTGTTAGATTGTTTTGATAAAAGGAAGTTAAAGTGTGTTTTGATATGATTTGATTTGATGAGATTGTCTATATATATATATATATATATATATATATATACACATACATATATATATAGAGAGAGAGAGAGGGAAAGTTCTTGAGGGGTACTAGGATTTGGTGAGCTGTTGGTGAGAAAGCTTAGACTTGTAATTCTAATAACTGTGTTGATAGTTGACCTTCCCAAAGGTTGTTTTTAGGAACATTCATTTGATCTTTATTGATAGAGATGTTTTCTAAAAGTAGTTATGCACAAATGAAGTTTGGATCAACCCTATTTGGTGGATAATTCACTCAAATTGATTAAATCATTTCTTTTTTGAAAAAACTAATACCATTCTCTGTCAGTGACATCAATTCTAGCGAAGACAAAAATATTAGGAAATTCTTTCCATCTGTTCTAGCATTGATGGACTGTGTTACTTGATATTGTTGTTGGTGGGGGTGATACGTGAAAACTAGTCCAGACATGATGATATAGAAAAACATCTAGGAAGTTGAGATAACAATTAAGTATCTTAAATAATAAGAAATAGTCTATCAATAACTTTCTCTATATATAGCCATTTTCTAGATGATCAATCTCCAACTCAAATTAAAACAAAACATAAATTTCTTCATTTCCTTGAAGCAAAGTAATATTTGTCAAATTGACACAATGGCTGCTTTCAACAACGGATCAACCCTCTTATTGATCATAGCATTTTTGTTCATATCAGGTGACGACAAGTCATGCTGCTCGTAGCCTACTTCAACTTAAATAAACACCCCTAATCCCTAATTATACCCCTAACTTACTAACTTAATAAAATGACCCTTTAAAATTTAAACAAAAAAATGCAGGCCTGACTTACAAAACCCCAACCTACAGGCCATCTGTAATTTGACGCCCACACCCCCAACTGTCCTACACATCCATAGATTGGATCGGATAGTTGTAATTTTGAAATATTTTTAAAATTGGATAAGTTTCCATTGACAGAGGTATGGATGCCCGTCGTTAATACTATGACTCATCGCATGCAACCGTAGGTAGTTTCTGCCCAGTGAAAACTTTTTGTCCAAAATGGAAGGGTCCTCCTCAAGGACCCTTAGGGTTGTCCTTGGGGATTCGTACCCGGAATTTTCAACCCTAAATATATTCTATCACTAGTATGAATCCTTCTCACAAATTTTCATCAATTTTTGACTCTTCCTAAATGACTTATAAACACTATTTTGACCTTAAAACACTGTTACAAACCTTATAAAGTCATGTGAGGCTCTAGATTAGATTTTGGACTTTCAGAGTGTTACATTATCCCCTCTTAGAAACATTCATCCATGAATGACACTAAAATCTTTTGAAGGGAAAGGATAGACTCAATACAATCATCCCAACAAACAACATACATAATCAGAATGAATGAAAAATCAAATCAACATAAAAAAAAGGAATTTACATATATCAATTCAAAACATCAATTACTACACATAAGATCTCAAAATCACAACTTGAGGAATTTCCTTCTCACAACAACATGAGCTCAATTTACCATCAAAGAGTTAATTATGCCAAAATTCCTTTCACAACCTATCAACATGCTAAATATTGTTTCATAAAGGAAACAAAATACCAAATACACAAAATAAGTGTAAGTAAAAACCTGTACCATAATTATGCATATCTTTTGAAAGAGGAAAGCTGAAAGAGGAAAGCTTAAAGAGGAAAGATGAAAGAGGAAAGCTGGCTGAAAGAGGAAAGATAAAAGAGGGAAACGTGAAAAGGAAAGCTGAAAGAGGAAAGTGAAGTCAAAATGTTTTGTTAATGTTTAATTTTTTTGGCCAATAAAAATGGGAGGGAGTGTTAAAAATATTGGAGGGAATATAAAATTTTAGTGAAAAATTTTAAGGCAACACTTATAAAGTGTTGTTTTTTTAATTATAAAAATAGGACATTTTAGAAGTGTGGTCATATATGTAAATAGGTGTTGCCAATTATATCATACTTTAACAACACTTATAAAGTGTATCTTATATTATTAAAGAGTACACTTTTGAAGTGTTGCCAAAATTATTGTAGCTAAAAGTGAATATTTTTGGCTACGCTTTAAAAGCGTTCCCAAAACTACTTTAGGCAACACTTTACAAGTGTAGTCCAGAATAAGTGTGGTCGTAGACCTAAAATGGTGTAGTGCTAGGATGGTCCAAAATTATTTGTGTTGTCCTAGTGACATAGGGATGTTTTGGTAATTTCCATGGGTCCCATATTTAATTAGCTAAGCAGACTAATTGAGTAACTTAGAGACTTGGTCAAGCAGTGATACTTAGCAAATTTTCATAATTGCCTAAGTCAATGGTTCTCCTATGTCTAGTCAACTTAAGAGCTGCGTTTTAGTAATAAACTAATTAGTTTTTGAATTAAGTTAATTAAGTATTAAGTTTTATAATTCAAGATCAGTTCCTAAACCTAGAATTCATGATCAAATCTTGAGAACTCACAACGCTAAGGCAGGTGAACCCAAATAGCAAAACGTTAGAATGATGGACGCTTTTCTTGGGCGATGTCAAGTGTTTTCAAGGGTTTTATTAGGATTATAGTCGTAGATTCAAATATACATAAGGTATGGGTTTCTCTACTGGACATCCTTCATCAAGAGAAGTTTCTTTCAAACGATTCAAAGATCTAGAAAACTAGGGTTGTTGCCGTATTCTCATCTAACTCCTTCTCCCTAGTATCCTTCTCGATTCAATGTTGAATAGGTTAGAGATCATGTTGTTTGTATTTGGTGCTAGCTGATTTTATGCGTAATGTTCTTAAATTATGAATGTTGAATGGACTATGAATCAAACTCGTTGGATGCCAAGGGTTCCTTACGTGAATTAAAGAACGATATATTACTAAGATATGACCGAAAAAGTTAAGAGTGATGTGTGATGTCTAAATGCATACTTACTGTGATTTTATGAAGCTGTTATATTCATCAAATGTTAATATAATGGTGTGCAAAATGCTTAAAAATGTTTTGCCTAAAGCCATGAACTAAGATTGGCTTAAAAGATCTCTATGCAATCACATCTTGTATGAATTGAGTCTCTGATGCAAATAAAATTGTCTAACACTATTTGGTCAAAACAAATGCATAATAATGGCTACGACCTTATGTAAATGACTGAAAGATTGGATAAATGTTCATACCTAGGCAATTGAAATATGAACATACGTAAAATTGGCTTACGCCAATAAAAGAACGCTTTGCTAGTTAACATCCTAAATATTGAGCCCAAACTAATCATATGCCAATCTTGTGTAGTAACAATATCAGATATATTATAAGCACTTCTAAATTAATTCAATGAATCCATAAGCAAAGGGTATGGCATTAATTGGGACAACTCCTAACATGCACTACAAGAATGAACCATGAACATATGTAACTCATTGAAAGAAGTGCTCATCGTCCATAAATGATTATATGAACTACTACACTAAAGTAAAGAAGTAAGATTAGTTATAACAAAATTACCGGATTCAAGAATTTTAGTCGTGACAAACATGGTATAAAAGCATGAGGTTAAATTACCTAGGATCTAAAGCTCAACACAACCATGTTATGTAGTTTCTAGCTTATGGTTTTGAAGCGCTCCATAATCATGACTTAGAGACTACGCGATGATAGGAAATTCTCTCTTCTGCTACTCTTTATCGTGCCATGTAGACTTAAGACATTTTATGTCATTTTGAGGATCTAACTCTCTTCTTGTGTATATGTGTAAAACATGAACACAAAGAGGAATGCCACGAGGAGAGTTGATAAAGCAGTCACGAAAGATCTGCTAAACAAGTTCCTGTAAACTCGGATGGGTTAAGAAATGGTGAAGGGAGGAATGCTTTGCTGCAGATGGCACAGGACATCACGACTCAGTCTCAAGCAATCACGGGTCAAGCCGCGAGAGAGGGGTGCTCCCACAGAGAACCCGTATGCTAGTACCATGGCTAGTAGGCTAAGATACTTCATCAGGATGAATCCCCAGTGTACTACGGGTCCAAGGGCAGCGAGGATCCTCTGGAGTTCGTAGATGAGGTCTATAAGATTTTATATGCCTTAGGAATTCATAAGGAGGCAAAGCCTAATTGACTTCATATCAACTCAAGGATGTGGCACATGTTTGGTACCGGACGTGGGCTGATGGCCGAGCTAGAGAAGGTATTCCCATCACTTTGGATGTTCTTAAGACTGCCTTTCTGGAGAGGTTCTTTCAAAGGGAGCAGAGAGAAGCCAAGGTTGAAGAGTTTATCAACCTAACACAAGAAGATGAGTTTTTCAAGGAGTATTACTTGAAATTTGTGAAATTGTCAATGTATGCTTCTTCTCCGGTGGAAAATAGCAAGGATGAGATGAGCACATTCGTTATTGGCGTATCAGAGGATCTGGTAGAAGATTGTCAGGAAGCCATGCTGCATGACAATATGGATCTGGGCAGGTTGATGGTCAGCAAGTAGATGAGTGCCGCTGCAAGAGGCGAATTCACAAAGGCAAGAAGCGTAAGGCTGCGGACCAGCCTAGTTCGAGCTTGGGTAGGGGCTCATTTGGAGTCAAAAATAGGCATAAGTTCAAGAGTCACTCATTTAACTTTGCTCCTTCAAGAAATTCAAGATCTAAGGTGAGTAAGTCTTGCCCCAGAAAGTGCAATGACCGTAACGTCCATCGAACAACCAGGGCTTGTGGTAAGTGTGGGCGTTCGAATGGAGGTGAATGTTTGGTAGATATTAACACTTGTTTCGGGTGCGGCAAAAGTGGACACATGGTCCAAGACTGTCCTCAAGTGAGTAATCAAGCCAAGGTAAATGCTCAACCTCGGCCGAATGCAAATGTTGCAGCCACACCCTCCAGGAGGAACATGTTCTATGTGCTAAAAGGTAGAGAAGAGCAAGAGAAGTCAGCTGACGTAGTCACGGGTATGTTGCATGTCTTTACATTCCCTGTGTATGCATTATTAGATCAAGGATCCACTCTATCATTTGTCACTCCATTGATAGTTAGTAGATTTGATGTGCTTCCTTAATCTTGCATAACCCAATTATAGTAAGTACTCCCACAGTGGACGACATTAAAGATGAGAAACTATAATACTATTGCCCAATTCAGGGCCTTGATATAGTCATTCACCCTAATCTAGTGGAGTTAGCCATGCTCAATTTTGACATAATTTTTGGTATGGATTGACTTCACAAGTGTTATGCCACAATAGACTATAGAAACTGGTTAGTGAGGTTTCAGTTTCCAAATGAGCTAGAAGAGGAATGGAAAGGGTGTGGTTCAAGTCCAGTCGGCCAAATTATTTCAAACTTAGAGACCAATAAGATGATAGCTAAGGGATATTTATACAACTTAGTTAGCGTCAATGTCTTTGATCAAGAAGTACATTCCATAATTTCTGTGCCAAAAGTTAATGTGTTCCCAGATGTCTTTCCGGAGGATTTATCAGGACTCCCTACTAAACGTGAGATTGACTTTGGTTTTTATTTAGATCACAACACCATGAAAATTTTTATTCCCCCGTATAGGACGGAACCAGATGACCTCAAAGAGTTGAAGTTGTAGTCAAAAGATCTACTTGATGAGGGCTTCATGCAACCGAGCATATCCCTTTGAATGTTCAACCATTATCGCCAACTCAATAAAGTCACTATAAAGAATAAATACCCTCTTCGAAGAATCAACGATTCGTTTGAGAAACTCCAAGGTTCAAGTTTATTTTCCAAGATAGACCTTCGGTCAGTCTACCATCCACTTAGAGTGAGGTGAGAAGACATCCCTAAAATAGTTTTTCATACTAGATATGTGAAGTATGGGTTTCTGGTTATGTCATTAGGTCACACTAATGCACCACCCACATTTATGGACCTTATGAATAGGGTCTTCCATAAGTACCATGATTTCTTTGTCATAGTATTCATAGATGGCATTCTCATACACTCTAAGTCAAAAGAAAAGCATGAGTACACTTAACAAAGACATTACAAGTACTCAGAGAACATCAACTGTATACAAAGTTCAGCAAATGTGAATTCTGGTTGAGATCAGTGACCTTGCTTAGTCATGTTGTGACCGACCAAGGTGTACAAGTTGATCCTAAGAAGGTTTAGGCGGTTAAGAATTGGTCGAGACCTCTTACTCCTGCAGATATTCAGAGTTTTTTTGGGTTTAGCCAATTATTATCGTAGTTTTGTGGAAGGGTTTTCCACTATTGCTGAACCATTGACCGCAATGACAAAGAAGAAGGTGAGGTTTGAGTGGTCTAAGAAATGTGAAAAGAGTTTTCAAGAACTCAAGGACCTACTCACTTCGGCCCCAATATTGAAGTTGCAGAGAACTGGTGTGGGGTACGTTGTATAATGTGATGCTTCCCGAGTAGTTTTGGGATGTATTCTCATGCGGGATGGTAAGTTTATTACATATGCATAAAGACAAGCAAAAATCCCCGAAAAGAACTACCCTACACATGATCTTGAGCTAGCCGTTGTTGTCTTTGTGTTGAAGATGTGGAGACATTATTTATATCGTGTACATGTTGATGTGTACACTGACCATAAGAGTCTTCTGTATGTACTCACGCAGAGGGAGTCTAATCTTCTTCAGAGAAGATAGCTAGACTTCTCAAGGATTATGAAATGAGTGTGTACGATCACACAGGTAAGGCCAATGTGGTGTCCAATGCATTTAGCAAACTGAGCATGGGCAACGTTTCACATATTGATGGTGAGTAGAAGGAGCTGGTTAAAGAGGTGCACTAATTGGCAAGATTAGGAGTACAAGTGATAGACTCTCCGAGTGGTGGTGTTTTAGTTCACTCAAGTTCTGAGTCCTCACTTGTTGTATATGTTATAGCCAATCAACACCTTGACCCAGTACTCATGGAGTTGAAAGAATTTGTATTGAGTAAGTTGAATGTATCATTCTCGTTAAGTAGAGATAGCATACTCAGATATAAGAAAAGGTTATGTGTTCCTAATATGAACGAATTGAGGTCAAGTATTTTGGCAGAAGGTCATGGTTACCGATATTCCATCCATCTAGGTGGCACCAAAATGTACCAAGACCTTAAAGAGGTCTATTGGTGGTAAGGCATGAAGAGACATATCTCTAAGTTCGTGGAGGAGTGTCCGAACTACCAATAGAATAAGGCCGAACAACCTAAGCCTGGAGGTCTCACTCTGACGATTAAGATCCCAACGTGGAAGTGGGAGGCTATCAATATAGATTTTGTGGTTGTTCTGCCAAATAATAAGAAACTACACGATTCCATTTGGGTTATTGTTAACTGAATTACCAAGTCCGCTCACTTCATACCGCTGAAGTCTACCTTCTATGCCGAAGACTATGCCATGCTTTATACAGATGAGATAGTGAGATGACATGGGATTCCTCTATCTATTATTTCGGATTTCATGGATCAATTCACTTCTCATTTTTGGAAATCTTTCCTTAATATTTTGGGTACACATGTGAAGCTTAGTACTGTTTTCCATCCCCAGACAGATGGGCAAGTAGAGCGTACCATCCAGATCCTTGAAGACATGTTGAGGGCATGTGTTATTGACTTCAAGAAGAGTTGGGATAAAAATTTTCCGCCGATAGAGTTCTCTTACAATAATAGCTACCATACCACTATTGGAATGATACCTTTGAAGCATTCTATGGCCAAACATTTAGATCTTCGATTGGCTGGTTTGAAATAGGAGAATCAGCCATCCTTGCTCACAAGATAGTGCATGAGGCTGGTGAGAAGGTGAAGATGATTAGGGATAGATTGGATACTTCTTACAGTCGTCAGAAATCCTATGCAAATAACCGAAAGAGAGATATTGATTTTGAGGTGGGTGATCAAGTCTATCTAAAGATATCACCCATGATAGGGGTGATGAAGTTTGGTAAGAAACGCAATTTGAGTCCGAGGTATATAGGTCCTTATGAGATCTTGCAGCGAGTGGGAAACATTGCATACGAGCTGAAATTACCTCAAGACTTGGCTTCTGTTCATTCAATGTTTCAAGTTTCTATGCTTAAGAAATATCTTGGCGATCCAGCAGCCATCCTTCTTGTAGAGGGGTTACGAGTTGATGAGAACCTTTCTTATGAAGAGGATTCTGTTGAAATTTTTGATTTCCAAGTGAGGCGGCTGATGAACAAGGAGGTTTCCACCATGAAGGTCCTGTGGAGGAACCATCTTGTTGAGGAAGAAACGTGGGAGGCCGAGGTCGATATGAGATCCCTCTACCCACATTTGTTCAGTTCTTAAGGTTAGATATTCTCTTCCTATGTCTAGTTTATGTTTAAGGAATCTCTAAATTCAAGTGCTTTAGTCGATTTTGTGCGGTAGGTCACTAATCATATGCATTATAATAGCACTATATGTGTTATAATTAAGTCATGTTTGCATTTCATGTTGCTGTTTTTGTGTAGCATTGGCATGATTTTTGAATTGCATTAGTTGTGATGTGCATTGATTAAAGTGTGATTGAGAGGGAAATTCCTCAATCTCAAATATGAAGCTTCAGATAAGCTTCAATGTGATGCATCATCCATACAAATGTGAATGAGGTATTCACAAACGAGAAAAGCTTAATCATGATAAAGTAACTCTTGAAAATCACCTCTTTGTTTAAACGATGTGTAAGTGCCATTCGGGGGAAAATGTTCCTAAGGGTGGGGGGATAATGTAACGTGCCGAAAAATTATATGTGTAAAAAATATTGGGCATAGTAAAGAAAAATTGGCTAATAAAATTGGCTAAGAGATATTAGCCAATTTTCTATATACAAATATTAAATATACTTTTTGGGTTTCCATACCCCAATTCAAGGTTGACGTTTAAGAAACATACCTGCAATGAAGACCCTAAGATAATAAAATATATTTCGTTCAACTCACAAAAGGTATGAGGCATCCAAGTGTCAAGCCTAGATAGCATGACACATGTTCAATTAAAATTATCATGTAGATTAAGCAGTGCCCAAGGACATGGTGAGGGTACTTGGGAAAATAAGTAAACATTCCCAAATAAACCATCAAGATAAATTAGTTAGGAAAGTAAACAAACCCATGTGCAAACACATGGGCTAACAAGCCGAGGGGGGACCACACGACAACCAACCATTTTCGATTAGGAGGTTAGGGAAATGCGTGTGCGGTCCACTCTCCTAACAAACTGTACATCCTAACTAACATAACTAACTGGCTAGCTAACCTAGAATCAATAAAAAATAACCAGCCAATGGACACGACAACCTACGACCTACCCGGGTGAAACCTAACTAACTTATGTACAACCTAGTACCTAACCTAGGATGGTTCAAAGTTTTTAGTTATTGTCCTAGTGTAACGACCAGAATCTAGACCGAAGATGATACCGACGTCATTGACCTCTCAGAGGTGGTAGACAAGCCTACATACATCATTCTTACTTTATCTAGGTTAATTACAGCGGAAAATTTGAAACTTTTTGTTTCCTAACATGCTTAATAAACATTCTATTACAAATATAATTGTTCACCATAAACCATCTAACATTAAAATCCTCAAATGAAAGAAGCAATTTATTATAACGATAAAGATGTACTTGCCAAAATGGCACCCATACAATGTCTGAACAAAAACGGGAAAGAAACTCTAGTGGAACATGCTCCACTAGCTCAATCCTAGAACTAAGCTAGAATGTAAATAGGCAAGCATCCTCGAAAGCATCAGGGCCTACCAAGTCCGGATGAATACTAGATGTCCTGATAGCTGCAGCGTTTATCCTGTAGCTCTAGCATCCACCTGCACCTGCACCTAAACGTTTAGGGTTGTATAGGTTTAGTACACATTTGTAATGAGTATGGGTATATAAAAGAACACAACAAGGACATGCATGGGTAAGAATAGCTCTTTCCTAGAAACATGATTATAGCAGGTCAAGTTAGTGGAGTTGCCAAATTGACATTAGGAAAGTGAGTGAGCTTTGCAAATTAGCATTACGAAAGTTTATGATCTTTCCAAATTTGGTTTAGGAAAGTTATGACATGAGAGTAGCATGCACCTTCATACATAACATTTTCCACACAACACAAAACAACGTACACATAATACATATAATAATTCATATAACACATAACATTGTTCATATCATTTATTCATATGCCATGAGACCTTGGAATCTTGGACTTGATATTAAGACATCCCAAAAATGATGGCTCAACATATGTGACCTTAACTAGGGAGACTTCATTAGTAAATACAGTGTCTGCTTCATTCATTCATATGTACTTCATTTCATTTCGTTCATAGGCTTGTGTGAACACCAACTAGGATGTAGTTTATAACTTTCATCGGGTGTGTTGTGCAATGACCAAGAATGACCTAATGTCATTGCTTGAGTCTAACTCGCCTCTTGATCATCCTACCCTAACACCTTTGATACCATTCATTTCATTATATGCATCATTTGAGTCTGGCCTCATTTATTCATTCATTGGGAACTTTAACTTTAACCGACATAGATCATGTGAGCATCATGATATCCAGTGTCATGAAACCCCACACTGGAAAGAGGTGGAATAATCAGCCAAAGTGACCCTAAACATGATAGAGTACATGGGAATTGAACCCCGCCAAATCCCTATATTGGCAGTGTAGTTTCGAAGACTAGGAGATATAAGGAGACCCCTACATGGCATGCCAGACAGTCTTATCTCATGAGAGTTGCGTGAAACTCCGTCGTTCCCCAAATAAGACATCACCGCTCATAGCTAGTGTATCGGTGCTCAGTATAAATTTCCATTACATTCAACTCATACGTCATGGAAGCTTGCTTCTAGTATGCGGACATTATTACTCAATAGATGATTTCTCATCTCGTCATTAGTATTAAGTGTGTTAATCTCAGTACTTTTATCAGCGTGTTCATAAAGACTGGTGTCTTCATTAACTTTACACTCTCATAGGTGAGTACGTTTGTGTAACATTTACTTAGGCTCATTTGATATTGCTCTCATCTTTTACATTAGCCTTATATCATGTTGTAACCACATTCATTATCCTTAGCACATTTGTTCTTCATAATTACTCACCCCTTTTAAAGTGAATATTCAATTCATCATAAGCCAATGTACTTGGCCATTTGTGTGCTTTACATTCTTACTTAACCCTTCTAGGGTTTCGTCATTTAATTACATAATATTCGTTTCATCATATGCAAATTCACTTGATCATTTTGTGTGTTTTACACTCTTCCTTAACACTTCTAGGGTTACATTATTTTATTACATACGTCTTAGCTTCACGTTTTTTTTAAAACGTATGTTAGACTTATGGATCTATGCATACAAACCATGAGGCTTCATTCTTAGTTCGTTTAAATCATTCATATCTTCCTAAGATGATGTGGTACAAGACTTACGCATCTTGTATGTGTGCCAAGATCTGAAATTCAATCTAAGTAGGCAGCATTATTCTTGAACATTTAATTCACGTATGACTTATGTATCAATAGGGAATTTGGGAAAGGGAACACGGTTTTCAAATCCGTTGAAAAACACTTACATATTTTTATTCATTTTTGTTTGATCCATACGACATGAGGACCCAAGTTCGAGCCCCAATGCCTTAATTTAGTGTTTCCCTTCATTTCTCTCTTTATTTTTTGCATAATGGAACTAAGAGGATGTTGGATCGAACCCCCAAAACCTCATTTACTTTTTATTTTCATTGCCTTTAAATTTCTATCCAAGGGGTTGTGGGTTCGAATCCCCACAGCCACTCTTTAATTTCTTTTAATTTTTATCTTTAAAAATCTGTGTTGGAGGTCGTGGGTTCCATTCCCTCACCTCACATCTTTTTTATTTCATTTCCTTTGACTCTCCTTCACTAACGAGAGGTCGTGGGTTCGATTCCCCCTTCTCACATTTCTTTTCTTACATTATCTTTTCTCTCGTTCATTGCCTAAAGGTCGTGGTTTCGATTCCCAGACCTCACATTTTTTTCTTTTACTCTTCCATTAATCTGACTGAGATGTGGTGGTTACGAATCCCACTTTTCTCATTTCTTATTTTTTCTTTTAAAAACTTACCTTTTTCATCCAATACCATGGTTCGAAGCCCCTTTACCACTTTTGTTTTTACTTCTTTGTTTTCAAGGTTTTTAACATGGTGAGGTCACGGGTTCAATCCTCCATGACTTCACTTGTTTTAATTCTTTTTCCAACATTTTGAACCCTCTTTGCTGACCAAAATTCATAAAGAGAAGCTGCAAATTTTCTTTTAATTTTTCAGCATCCTTTCATCAAGTTACACCTTAGTTCTTAGGGGAATTTCGTAGTGCATTTAGAATGTTTTAGGTGCGTCTTCATGAATTTGTTTATCCAAGACATTATCCCTCAAATAAGCCACAGTTCAACTCATATGAACATAACATTTACATCAACATGTGTACATGAAATATAAAGAACTATCATGGTATTTCAAATCCTAAGCCATGAACAATAGCCACGACAACACACACATACACAGGTAGTTACATTTTTGGAAACATCAACATAAGTCACATAATTCCAAATATACATATAAACACATAATGATCACGAGAACACGTTTCAACCCTAGTTTTCTACCAGCAAACAAAACCTACCTATGATTCAATGGGAGATAGTGAGAGGAACATGCAACGGGGAACAATCCTACTTTTCAGAATGAATATTCTGAACCTTAATGGGTCTCTTGAAAAAGGGATAAAGAGAAACGAGAACCCATACCTTTTTGACGTTAAACTCTTTACTTGCTGCTCAAAAATTTAACCTTAGAACATGTCTAAGCCTCCTAAATATCAACTCCACTCGCATGACAACCTCCCTTAGCTTAGTGTTCAATTAATTTTTATTTTCTTGTGATTTCGTGTGAGTTCTTCAAGTGTGAATAACTTGGTTTATTTTTCTGCTTTTATATCTTATTTTGTCAGAGAAAATAAGTGACAAAGAATAAGAGAGATTGAGCGTGAGAGAGGAGATATAAACTTGAGACAGTTGAAGTTGTAGGAGGCTTAGGAGTCTAGTTTTAAGACTTAGTCAATAAGGTTTTGTTTATTTAATAAAAAGCTGATTTTTATTTTATTTTAAATCAGATAATTAATAGTAATTATTAATTAAAATATATAAATTCAATAGCTTTTATAAAAATCATTTTAATTCATTGCTTCCACCTAGGTTCGAACCCAGGTGGAGCAAGACTTCACTTCAAGAGCCCAATTTCGACCCTCGTTCCCAAAAATACCCCCCCACCTTATAAATTAAATAATAAATTATATATTTAGTGTAATTATGATACTACCCTTACCCTACAAAAAGAACATTTTACCCCTAGACCCTCCAAACCTAAGATTTTCCCTTTTTAAGTCCGGTGAAGACTTGTTCAAGTAAGTCTTCTTATTCGAGAGCCCAACATGGTTGGACCCAACCTTTAAAAGTTCAAATAATTCCCCAAGTTAGTTGGCTTGGCTGTAGCAAGGGTTCCGAGGTCTGGTTCTATGCGCATTAATCCGTGTGAACCCTGGTCTAATCATAGGCCTTGACACATTAAGAATTTCATATCTTATCCATTTTTAGGGTTGTTACACCAAGTGACTTAGGGTTTTTTTTGTAATTTCCCTTATGTAACTTAATTAATTGATTAAGCAGACTAATTAAGTAACTTAGATCCTTTGTAAAGCCGTGACACTTAGCCAATTTTGAAATTGGATAATTCAATTGTTCTCCTATGTCTAGTAAATTTAGGAGGGTTTTTTAGTAATTAACTAATTAGTTATTTAATTAAGTTAATTCAGTCTTAAGTTTTATAGTTCAATATCAGTTCCTAAACCTACAATTCACGATCAAATCTTGAGAACTCATGACGCTAAGGCAGTAGAATGCAAATCGCAAAATGTAAGAATGCTAGAAGCTTTTCTTGGGTGATTTCAAGTGTTTTCAAGGATTTTGTTAGGGTGATAGTCGTAGTTGCAAATATACATAAGTTAAGGATTTATCGCGTGGAATTCTTTTTCCAATATAACTTTGTTTTCAACGATTCAAAGATCTCGAAAACTAGGGTGTTTCTCGTGTTCTCATCTAACTCCTTTTCCCTAGTATCCTTTTCGATTCCATTTTGAATAGGTTAGAGATAATGTTTTTGGTATGTGGTTCTGGATGATTTTATGTTTAATGTTCTTGAATGATGAATGTCGAATGAACTATGAATCAAACTCGTTTAATTTAAATTTTCCTTATGTGAATTAAAGAACGATTTATTACTAAGATATGACCAAAAATGTTAAGTGTGACGTGTGACGTCTTAATGCATACTTACGGTGACTTTATGAAGATGTTATATTTATCAAATGATAATATGATGCTGTACAAAATGCTTAAAAATGTTATGCCTAAAGTTATGGACTAAGGTTGGATTAAAAGATCTCTATGAAATCCCATCTTGTATGAATTGACTATATGATGCCAATAAAATTGGCTAACACTATTTGGTCAAAACGAAAGCATGATAATGGATACGAGCTTATGTAAATGATTGAAAGATTGTCTAAAGGTTCATACCAGGCAATTTAAATATGAACATACGTAAAATTGGTTTATGCAAATAAATAAATGGCTTGCTAGTTTAACAACCCAAAATGTTGAGCCTATACTAATCATATGCCAATCTTGTGTAGTAAGAGTATCAAATATATTATATGCACTTCTAAAGTAATTCAATGAATCCATAACCAAGGGCATGACATACATTTGGACAACTCCCAACATGCTCTACAAGAATGAACCATGAACATATTTTAACTAACTGAAAGAAGTGCTCATCGTCCATAAACAATGTTATGAAGCTAATACACTAAAATAAAGAAGTAACATGAGTTATAACATAATTAAAGGGATCTAAATTGAGTAAGTGACAAGAATAGGGTGTTAAAGTAAGTGACACGAGCCATACTTACACTTAAGCTACTATGTTAAAAGAATGCTCAAGAATGAAGTTGTTAGAATGTCTGAGAATAGTCTCATTGATACGTAAGGATGATATGTAAGGACAATTCACATTTCATCAATATAAAGTAAGGATGATAAGTAACGGCAATTCACATTTCATTAATGTAAGTAAGGATTATATGTATGAGCAATTCACATTTCATCAATATAAGTAAGGATGAAAAGTCATCAAAAGAGGAATTAAATCTCAATCTAGAAGTAAGCTTCCATAATGCTTGAGTCAACTCTAAAAGATAAAGAATATAATGAAATTGAGCATAGCACCGATAGACTAGTTATGAGCATGTTCTTTCACGTGAATGTCTCATGAAGATGAGGCTACAACCAAGGTTGACAAGTAGTCTCATTGTGTATCTAGTCTTCTAACTATGTGTAGCCAATATATGAACTAGCTAGTGGTTTCCACCTAAGAGAGCTAGGCATGTAAGGTTTCACCTTTGCCGGTGATTCCACCCCTTTTCGGTGTGGGGCTGACACTGGTTTTCATGTTTAGCTTGGATGATCTATGTCATTTAATGCTCAAGATATGTTCTGTGTTCACTATATCCTTGAGACACTCCTTTTTGGTGTGGAGTGAAAACTTCAGATGGACTCGCCTTAGCTGGGGATCACCCCTTTTCAGTGTGGGAGAGACACTAGATTCCATGAGTAGCTCACATGTTTTAGTTTCATTTTAGCCGGTGAATCATCTATTTTAAGTGTGGACAAGACACTGGATTCATGTTAGCTCACATGATCTTATTCCCTACGATGTCTTTATGAAAGTGAGAATGAATGATGATGATGGAACTTATATTCAAAGTGAAGAATGAAGAAGATCTTAAGAATGTCAATTTCCAATAATCACACTCATGAAGTTTCAGCAAATAATGGGCAAATACAAATATGATTGGCTTATAATGACTTCTTTTATGATGCCAAGAAGGAAAATAGGAATATCGTGGTAATTTAAAAACATATAACTTCCCTAACATGAAACTAATGAAACAGATGGCATACCCAATAAAATTGGTTTATAAAATGTAAATGAATACATAGAGTAAAGAATGATTCACTATCAGGTAGGGAAATCATTCTTTAGACCTTGGATTACTTACATCAATTCATTGTGGGTATGGGACTACAAGGAATCATTGAACTTATTAGTTAAACATAGGACCAATGGAATTATTGAAATACTCAACAATAAGAACAAAAAGACTGAAAAATAATCTAAGTGTCAAAAAGGGAGCTCTCAGGTTAGGAAGACCAATTTTTCAAATCATCGCTCAAGTTGTTCTAAAATTATGTTGATGTTACTAATATGTTGTAATCACATAGAAAATGAGTTTTGTGCTTTGAATGCATTAAAATACATCATATTCATACTAAAATTCACAATTGACGAATTATGAATGTCTAATGATGTAACTTTCAACAAATGGCATGTTGCTTAGGCAGAGCTTTCATTGATTATACATAACTTTATTAGTATGTGTGCATGCACCCATACTTAGTACAAGTGGTGTACTAACCCCCTACTATTTGCTATTTTATAGGTGCAGGTCAGAGGGAAAATTGACAATACTTGCAGCGGTTTGGACTTCAGCGTTTCTCCAGACCATTTTGTAGGTCCTCTTCATTTCGAGGATGCTAAAGTTTTAGTCTAGCCTTATTTTTTAGCATAGATAGTGGATGATGTCCCCAGTGTTTCTTTCGAACTATCATTTTGAAGGTTTGTAATAAGGCCGTGTTTAGCAAATTATTTATGATATATTCATCTTCAGTTTTGAATTGATTCTTTATGCTAGATGGTTGTTCTTTATGTTGATGTTAGTATATGCTGTAAATATGTAATGACTATATGAAGTCTAAGTAAAATACATACATATAAAAAGTTTTAAATTATACACGAAATTAAACTAGATTAATGTGATGAATATAAGATGAGGCTTGTCTGCAACCTATGAGAGGTTAACGATGCTGATGGCGATTTAATTTAAGAATACTGGTCGTGAAAACTTTAATATTAGTACATAAAAATAAGTTCATAATAAGCATGCTTTTGAAATCAATTTGAGAAAGAACACATGGCTAGATTTGATGATAGACAATCATAAATTCTCATTGAAAAGCTTGAAGGAACTGTTTAGATAGAAGGTGATCTAAAGATAAAATATCACAATAACTTATTATAGGAGAGAATAACTAAATATTCATAAGGAATAGATGTTAATTCAAGCTCTACGTAGTTCTTGAGCTTCATCTCCAATGGAGGTTTCTAGAGACATTTCTTTTGGAAAGAGAAGTCTATTTTTAATATGAATTGGCTTTGGGGTTTTGATCTTTTTAAATAACTTAGTATACCCAAAAAAGTTAAATAACCACTTAGAGTCAGGTAAGTTTGTGGTGTAAAATTTCCTTTCACCCCTTTCACTTAACAGTGCATCTGACAGTTGACACCAGCTGCATCGACGAACAGCCATCGATGCCTAATATTCCAAATGATGGGTCGTAGGTGGCATTCATCATTTGTGTCTTAGGGTTTTACTTTGGGTCACAGGGCCATCGTTTGCCAGTGGTAGGTAGACACTGCTAAGGGAGTGACTAGCCATACTTTGGGTCCTCATTGAGGGCCTTTTGCGGGGCCCTTGTGGAGTTGTGACCAGACATTTCCAACGTAAATACTCAGTAATATGTTAAGGACCTTCCATAAATGTTTAAACATCAAATAACACTCGCAACAAATCAAACATGATACGCACACTCAAGTACGTCCAAGGTCTAACTTATGAATGTCTTGGATGTTTGACTTCCAAATGACTTAAATCAATCATAAATACGTTAAAACACTTAATTAACATGTTGAAAAGATTATAAGGAACATGTGAGGCTCTAGACACCTTAATTCATTTTCCGGGTCATACAACTTTGACTTCAAAATGAACGGAGCTGTCGATGGTTGCCTTTCACAGACTATACAGTACTTCACAATTCGTGAAGGTTCCCGTGAAAGGGAATGATATTTGGGCTCTTAAGGTTATTTTACAAAGACCCTTCCATGGTTCGTAGATGACTTAGCATCTCGTGATTGTAATTGTAAAAATTGAGATTCTAGGTGTTGGTGCTTATTTACGGAATAGTGCACAACCCATGAAAGAGTAACACCTCAGACATTGAAAAAGGTTAAAGTGGGTTAATGCGTAACTCCACAAACCTTTCATTCAACCTAATATGGTTTTATTAGGCTTAATCTAGCGCTTCCAATAATTTATGTCACTTGCACAAATCTATAAGCAACATGTAGTGAATTGTATAATCTGTTTAGAGACCTTTTTAGGGTCACTTGTTAGATTTTTAGGGTTAGGGTTATTTTGGTAGTTCTCATATGATTTTAACACTTAATCATTGTAATTTAACCACTATAAAATTGAATTAATTCCTAAAACTAACCATTCTAAATCATTCACCTAAATTCTAAATCCCTCCATGTTCATCTCCAAAATTCTCCGTCTAAAAGCTAAGGGAAAATAAGGATTTCACTTCAATACCCTTAATTAACCATAGCTATGGGATGTAATAACTAAAGTATGTCAGTACTCACCTATGGAGTCCTTTCCTATCTAAGATTCAATAATCTTCTAATTTTATTAGTTAGATTCCCAATTTAAAAGTTATGATTTTATTCAATACTTACAATTCTCTTCAATTATGAACTTATTGGTAAATTTATATCTTCTAATGAAAGAATTGATTATAATACATGACATTGAGTTTAATTTATATGAACCATGTATAATCTATGATTTTGAACTATGAACTAATTAAACTTATGAACTATGAACTATGAATTTTGAAGATATGCATGCATTCATAAAATTGAGATAAATGTTTTGAGGATGATTTGAGAATAAAGTATTAGTGTTGTTGTGAAAGTTTTTCTCGCATATTATTAAGAACTTGATTTTGAAAAGTTTTATCACATAACAATTCATGAGGTTGAAAGGTTTTCTCACACAAGTTGAATCGAGTCTTGGGAGATATTATAAATAAACATGAGCTTCGATTGGTCGCTTACTTGTTCCTTTTAATCTATGATATTTGAATATGATTAATTACTATACTTTGAGAGTTTACTTAGAATAGAGTGGAAATTTGGGATGAACTTTCCATTGAGCATCCATGGACCTTTAGTAGCAATCCCTAAACTCCCATAACTATATTTTACTATAGGTTGTTCTCAAATGAAGATTTTCTAGTGTATCCTCTTAAGGTCATTCTCTTCGTTCTTGCCTTAGAAAGTAAAGACATCTCCTTTTGGTGTGCTCTAGACACCCTATTTCATATACTATCTCACATGGTCTATGTCGATTAATGGTAAACTTCCCACAGTAGTCAACTAAGTTACTTTTGAGGTATTTCACAAAGTGTTTTAAACATTCAATCTTTCAATGACATATTTATGAATCATGTCTTTTAGCCTATTATCTTATGCTTTAGGTTGGTAATTAATGTAAAGTACTTTTTAGCATGATATTGTATTTTGATGTATTTGAATCATACTTATTACATTCCATATTTTATTCATACTTGTACCTACATTAATTAACTGATATAGGGTCTGATGCTCCTGCCTCTCACACTCATGGCTAGTTGATTTTTTGACACTCAAGGATTAGCAAGTCCTCTATTGCGAGGATCGAGACACTCTTATTGATTTCTTTATTATAGTTTTTATACTTTGTATTGTTTAGGCTACGTACCATTAAGTTATTTATGATGTAATATATGACTTATTGAGACTTTGTTAGAGCTCTTATTTGTCACGCTACTTTATTAAATAGGAATGCTCTTTGAATATTTATTTCTTTTACTTGTATAATGTATGCTAAGAGGATTGTATAGGGTCTTTTAGGGTTTTATGTTACATGTTATACCTAGGAAATTGTTTTGGTCGTGACAAAATTGGTATTTAGATAAAAAGGCTTAGAATGATCCTAGATTGTCTCACAAGACACATCAAGTAGAGTCTAATGCATGAGTGTGAAACACAGCACATTTATGAATAAGAGGGTATATGATCGTTACAAAATTCCAGTGCTTTAATCATTCTAAAGTCATGCTACAGAGTGTAACTCTATATTTCTCTATACCAATCCTTCTCTGATGTTTCTCAGGACATGGCCCTTTGAAGAGCATACATTAAAAGGAATCCATGTGAGAATGTGGACCACAATGCTTTGAATGTTTAGGCGGCCCTTTGGCCAGGGAAGCGACTACTTTAGAATTTTGAGCCTCTTTTCATATGTTTGATCAAGCTATGACATCTCAAGTAAATAGAGAGATGAATATTCTCGTGAGCCCAAATGCGTGTACGAAGATTTAAAGGATAAGGGACTTCACAATGATGAATCCTATGGAATTTCATGGTTCTAAGGTTTATGAGGATCTCCAAGAAATTATTGATAAGGTATAAAATATAGTGGGAATTATGGTTGTCTTTAGTTGGAAAGGCTGGGGTGACTACTTATCAAAGTAAGGGTGTTTCTCAAGTTTGGCTTGAACAATTTAAGGATTATTGGACAATTAATGCAAGTCCTCTTGATTAGGAGAAGTTTAAGGTCAATTTTTATTTTCGATTATATCCCCTTTAGATGAGACAGAATAAAATACTTGAATTCATCAACGTTCATCAAGGAAATATGAGAGTAAAAGAGTATTCCTCAAGTTAATGAAATTCGCTAGGTATGCTCCAACTACGATTGCCCAGTCTATGGCAAGAATGAGTCAGTTCATTTTGGGTATGTCTAAAATAGTGGTCAAGAAATATTGTACTGAAATGTTAATCCATAACATGGATATTTTACATGTAATGGTATATAGTTAAGAAATTAAAGAGGATAAGCTCAAGGAAAGGTCTAGGTGGAAAAAAGGGAAAAAATTGGTAACATGGACTTATTATATTTGAGGTCTGATTGACATGGTCATTTTAAGTTTAGTTAACGATTCTCCTATCAAGTTTCCTCTAATAATCAGATTCTAAAGTTCAACAAATGTAGGGTGTCTAACCCCAAGATACAAGGAAGTAATTGTGGTGGATCTTCTTTGTCTACTTATATTATGTTTCACAACCGGGGAGCACCCCCTTGATGTAACCGGCGTATTTTTCGTCGGAGAGTATTTGGACAAGCCCTTCGCATTCATAATAACATATCATAGGTCAAAATGCGGAAAAATTGAAACTTTTTACATATTGAGGTGTACATAGACCTCAAACATATCATATATAGAATTTACTTAGACTCCTCGCATATGAATCTTAGTTAGGATTCTCATTTAAAAAACATAACCAATACATATGAATTTAGTCTAATACGTTGTCTCACATTATACCATATAGAATGAAGTAGAACATTCGGGCATATCCCTTATACAAATTCATATTTTCCACAATGGGATTACAACAATATCTTCAACAATAGGAAAGAAATGAATGTCTTTATATGATACCAATACTACTAAAGTAGAACACGTGGCGCCATCCTCAAACTAGAATACCTACCAAAACTTTGGGAAAGTCAAAGTCTTCTTGCAAAGAAACTTTGATACATCAATGGCCCGAACATACATTGTTTGGTAAAAAGGGAAAAAATATGGGTTAGTACAACCACATGTACTAAGTATGGAAACATATGCAAGTAATACCGTTAAAACCATGCTTAAACGGAGATTTGGTCAAAACCATTCTAAGTCATATTGAAAAGCCTTTATGCATAATTAAGAAAATATACAAGCCATTACACATAAAATCACTTCGGACAAGTCCATATTCGATAGAAGACCAACATCATCATACTGTCAAGTCAACATGAATATTATCAACATAAGCTCATCTCAACATTAATCACATAATATTAATATTGTATAGGCATGAATAGATCCAATATAATAATATTATAACAATTCATGTACAAGAGTTCATACCATTACCACATATAAGACCCTTACTCATGACCCCTATCCAACCCTACAAGTGCAATGCCCATGTGAAGTCTCAACATTTCATATATCTTCATATCATGCATGTTCTTCATTATATATATAAATTTTGACCAATAGCGATTTCATAAATATCACAAGCATATATGAACAAACCCCTAGGAGTTCCCTCAAGGTCAACTTGTGCCATGTATAAGTAGAGTCACATACCCCTACCTACACTAAGTATAACCCCTTAAGTCACCCTATTTACAGTGTTCATTTCATTACTTTATTCATTCATTTTTCTGCAGAAAATAAATTCCTTAACGGACATAGACAATGTGAGCTAACCATGGAATCCGGATAAAGGATTCTCAATAACATACTATTAAGGGAAGAGAAGGAAAATATTATGCGCCTAGTCGTAAAGGTTCAATTAATCATAAGAAGAATTGATTATATGCACTTCAAACTTTACTTGATTAAGAGGGTTTTCCCGATGTAATTATAAATATGTTGAAAGTATTTCATCTTGATGTTTATGCTTTTATTGATCAAGGTGCTACTTTTTCTATTCTGACGTGATATTTAGCTATGATATTTGATTTTTCTCCATATGTGCTGTTAGACTTTTTTTATATCTCTACTCTTATTTATGACTATATTGTGGCTAGGAGAGTCCATTGAAATTTTCCCATTTCCTTATACCATTGAGTAACTAATGTTGATTTTGTAGATCTAGATATGTTAAATTTTAATGTTATTTTGGGTATGGATCGACTCTATTCTGTATGCATTTGTTGATTGTAAAACATGAGCTGTAAAGTTTCAACTTCTAAATAAGCCCTTCATAGAGTGAAAAGGGTGAAATTTTATGCCTAAGGGTCAATTTATTTCATAACCTAAAGCTATAACAATTTTTTCTAAGGGGTGCATATATCCTCTCGTATGGGTTGGGATACAGATTCCAAAACCTTATTCTTGATTCGGTCCTTGTTGTAAATGAGTTTTCGTAAGTATTACACTGTTATCTACCTGTTATTCTTCCTTAAAGGGAAATAAAATTTAGTATTTATCTTCTCCTAGATATGCATCCTATATTAATTCCTCCTTACCATGTGGATTTGGTAGAACATCAAGAGTGAAAGGAGAATTGAATGATTTGTTGGATAATGGTTTTATCTAACCATGTTTCAGTCCATGTGGCTATGTAGTTTTGTTTGTTCATACGAAAATGGTTCACTTTGCATGTGTATGATTACTAACAATTGATTAAGGTTACCATTAAGAAAAAATATCCTCTTTCAAGGATTGATGATTTGATTGGTCAAATTAAAGGACCGATGAGTTATTTCTCTACAATTGAATATCCTTTATAATTTACAATTGATAATCAAGGTTAACATATTGAACTTTTGAGGATTGCGTTTCAAATTATTAAGGATCATGAATAATATTATAATCTTAAAAAATGTGATTTTCGATTGAGGTATGTTGCTTTTCTTTTTCATATTTAAACCTATGAAGGTAGTCAAGACGTTCCTAAGAAAACATTGGTAGATAAGAACTAGCCTAGGCCTTTTTCCACTTTAGATATATAAATTTTTTTGGGTTTGACCAATTATTATAAAAAGTTTGTGGAAGTATTACCCTTTATTTCTTTTCCTTCACAACATATACCCAAAATAAGGTTACATTCTTACAGTCTGAAGCCTGTGAGAAGATTTCCGAGGATTGAAAGACATTCTCACTTTGGCTTCTACATTAACACTACTTGAATGAACAGATTATTCTGTGGTTTATTTTTATTGTTCATGGGTTGGTGTTTGTTGTGTTTTTGTAACACTTGGATTCGAAAGGGTAGAATTTTAGTTCTTTGTAGGATCTAGTTCCTGTACCAACGGAGCCACCCAGTGCTTGAGGACTAAATCATGGACCCTAGGTCATCTCAGTAGATGGACATCCCAACGTTTGAAAAATGTCAAGTTTCAATACTTTTTAATCATTTAACCATAATGATCCTTCATTCAATGTACGAGTTGTAAATAGGTTTCATAGGTGATTCCCAATGACCAACTAGCACGATCAATGAGTAAATTGATTAATCGTAGGTCAAGGTCATTGGCGAGCTCGACATATTATTTTTTAGGAGCTTTAGGGTATTTTCCTAATTATTCTAACCTAATAATATCTTGTATAACCCTTCATCTCAAGTGCTATATAAATTTTTTATTTCTAAATTTTCTCAATTTGAAAACTATTTCCTCAAATTCTGAAAGAAAATAAGTCTTCCTCACCAAAATATCTATCTCTCAAAAAATCTCGAAGAAGTAGGAGTCAACCTAAGCTTTCAAGTAAAGTCTCCAATTCCACCATTGAAGAATTTTTTTTGACATTGAGGTATGATAGTTCTCATCCATGGAACCCCTTCCTTACGGAGATCCTTTATTCTCAAATTTAAAAATCTAAAAATCCTCAATTGAGTTAGCGCTTGTTTGGAAGGATAACCTGATAATTGGATTTGGTGTCATTGATATTTTTACATTGTCTTGTACTATTTTGTAGGACAAGTAATTCCTTGGTAGACATGTAATCGGGGTAATTGGCAGGGTATAATATACTATACAATTCACACGCAGAGGTTGTGAATTGTTGGTAAATACATGATGTAAGTACCACTGATTACTTTTTAATTTTTTTATTTTTATTTCTATTTTTGTTTTAGTTTTTTTTTCTATTATTTTATGTTCTTTTTTATTTTTATCATTCTTAAAGTTTCTAAATTTTATATTATTAGATTTCATTTTCTTGTACTTCTTAACCATACTTTACGTGTTTCTATGTAATTTCCTCATATCATCTATTTATTTATGTCATTCTTTTTTTCTCACTAGCATAATTTTATTATTATTCTAATTTTAAAATTAACATAAAATATATTGTTAAGTAAGATTATAGACTTACATTTTCTTTATTAAGAAAAATAAAACATGAATCATATTTATTGTTATGTTGAAATTTGTTATAAGAATTTTATGTTAAATTCTTTGTTTTGAATTCATAATTTATGTTATATTTTCAGTTAATTTGTATTATTAATACTGAATTTACATTGCTCGTCAATTATAAATTAGACTTGATACATTATATTTTTGTCAAACATTTAATAATATATGATATTTTATTTATATATTATTCTTTTTATCAAATATGGATTTCACTATGTTTGTAAAAACACCATACGTTTAGTTGTTAATATAAATTCAATTGAAATATTTTTATTTGACAAAGTATAAATCAATTAGTTCATAATATTAGTTACAAAAAATGTGTTTATTAATTAATATATCTTTAAAAAATAATATTTGATCTTAAATATTTAATTTAATTTAATTTATAAAGTTTCTTATTTGTCAAGTAAGAATTTTAAATAATTAATTTTATAATTTAGGATTGCAATTGTGAATCCAAAGAGAACATGAGTAATTACACTATATGCATCCAAACAGGACATGTGTAAGTACTAGACAGTGTAATTGCTGGGTAGGTAATTACACCAATTCCAATTATCAAGTGACTTTCCAAAATAGACCCTTAGGGTTTTCTTTCATGTCATGGTTCCTTTCAATGTTGATTTACTCAAATTGATTTATGAACTTTTATGCATGAATTGATATAGTTTTATGATTATAAGATGAATTCCCAAGAAGCCATGCCTAGCCCATGTTTATAGACATTGATTATTAAAAGTGTATTTTGAACTATGAACAGTGAATTATGGAATTATGTATGTTCTTATGGAACTGATATGATATGATGTAGAGTGCTTTGAGAGTAAATACATATATGTTGTTGTTGAGGTTAATTATTGTGAATGGATTGCTCACATAACTACCTCATTCATGAATGTGAAAGTTTTTTTTACACATATATGAGTTTAAGGTTCAAAGGTTTTCTCACCTAAAATGAATCAATGTTAAGGATCTATTCTAATGAAACATTGCTCGGATTTCTTACTTAGTTGGAACTTTCCATGCATGACATATTACATATATTGGATTGTAAAGATGATATGCCTTTGCATGAATAAGAAACACAAGTTAAAAAAAAGACTAGTTTGTGGGATTAAAACTTAACACTGAGATGATATTGAGTTTGAAGCTCTCGCGTTAGTAGAGTTCTAGCTTCTAGTAGCAATCTTCTTATTCATACCTATGTGCCCCAATAGGATGATTGTCTTAGATAGGCATTGACTAAGGATCCACATAAGCTAGAAGTTCATGGTCTTACATTGGCAAGTAGGATACCCCATTTTGTGTGGGGAAGACACCAAATTCACTGTTGATAGCTCACATGGTCTTATATTTCAGTTAAAGGCAAGTCTCCCATTTTAGTGAACTAAGTTTACTTAAAGAAGTATCTCATATGGTTTTACGATGATTTCAATTTGCATTGATCATATTTATGATTTCAATTTGCATTGATCATATTTATGACTTATGTCCCCTATATTTTTTCCCAGAAGTAGGGCCTCACCATACAAATTTATCTTCAAGGGCTAAGGATCTCATATAGAAACTTGAAGATTGGTGATTCCTCACATACCGAGGATTGAGATTTGGTGTCCCTTTTGTTTGTAATTTTCATTTTTTAGTTTGATGTACGGGATATGCCCCAATCTATTTTATTTACTAGATGGTTTTAAGACAATGCTTAGATTTTTGCTTTTCTATATAAAACATCTAGATTTCGAAACTAGATTTTTGATCATTCATATTCTATTCGATTGTATGATGAATTCAAATTGATTGTATGAGGCCTTTTGAGTCTCATAATCAAGAAAAACATATATGTTTATAAAGAGCGAAAATAGGTTTCAAGAATGCATTTGGGAAAATGTAGGCATCCCAATGCCCGAAATTGAATAGTATTGGGCATAATATAAAAATATTGGCTAAGGGTGATAACAAATATTCATTCGGGAAAATGTAGGCATCCCAATGCCCATTATTGTATAGTATTGGGCATAATTAAAAATATTGGCTAAGGGTGTTAGCCAATTTTTATAAGTATGAATAAGCAGTACTTAAACTGTACCTGCAAAGAAGAACCTAAGCTAAAATAGTGATCTCTAATGCAATACTCTGGGTATGAGGCATCCTAGTGTCAAACCTAGATACCATAGCACATGATCAATTAAAATGATCATGTGAATTAAGCATGCCCAAGAACATGGTGAGGGTCCTTGGGACAAAAAAATATTTAAAATAGTACACCAAGAAGATTTAGTTAGGAATGTACAACAAACTCATGTGCAAGCACATGCGCAAAGCTTGAGGGAATCGGCCATAAGGAGGGGACCACCCTAACGTAATTCGGTTAGGGTAGTTAAGGGGAATCATGTGCGGACGGGTTCCCACATGTGGGGACTAACTACCTAAATAGATCTAGGCTCTACTAACTGTACTAACTAGATAAGTAGGATAGGACTAACCAAAATGGACCCACTAAGAAACCCGACAACCTAGGACTAAACCGGGATGACACTAACCTAGTACTAGCTGATGAGACAACCTATTACCTAACCTAAAAAGGTCAAAAAGGTTAGTTATGGTCCTAAAAACTTAGGGTTACTGTAGTAATTCCCCTAGGTTACCTAATTAATTAATGTAGCAACTTAAATAATTATTTGAAAAGGTCTAAAAATGATACTATAAAGGAAATTTCTAGATTTTGATTAAGACAAGAAAGGGACAACCTAGTACCTAGAATAGGATGGTCCAAAGAGTAAGTTAAATCCAAAAAACGTAGGGATACTTTAGTAATTACCGTAGTTTACTTAATTAATTAATTTAGCAACTTAATTAATTAATTAATTAAAAGGGGAAAAACTGAAATCACATAGCAATCTCCAGATTTTATGTAACATTCCGGAAAATTACATGCCTATTGAACAACCAATAGGTCTTTAAGAATGCGTTAGGGGTACATAGGCGTCCCAATTCCCAATATATAAAAATATTGGGCATTGTATATAAAATTAGCTAAGGGGTGTTAGCCAATTTCTATATATGCCCAAGTACACATATGATAATTCAAGTTTGTTTAGAATTTTACATGCAATGAAAACCCTAGGATAAAATTATAAATCTTTTTGATTTTACAACGCAATTCATTAGGTACTACGCAACCAAGTGTGAAGCCTAGCAGCATAGCACAAAAGAATTTAAAATGATCATGTAGATTAAGTAGTGCCCTAGGACATAGTGAGGATCCTTGGGACAAATAAGTAAACATTCCCAAATGAACCATAAATAATAGTTAATAATTATGGGTGTATGCACACATACTCATAAGGCTATGCATGATCAAAGAAAGCTTTTCCTAACGGACATGCTATTTTTTGAAAGTCTAGTCACTAGACTTTCTAAATTCGTTGGTTGTGAATTGTAATATGAATATGATGTATTTTAATGCATTCAAAGCACACAACTAATTTTCTATATGATCACAATATATTTTTATCATTAACATAATTTTAGAACAACTCGGGAAAAGATTTGAGATTTTGATCATCTTAGGCCGTGAGCTCCTCTTTGTACACTTAGATTATTTTTCAGTCTTTTTCTTCTTGTTGTTGTGTAGTTCAATAATTTTTTTGGTCCTATGTTTTACTTACAAGTGCAATGATTAATTGTAGTTTCATACCCACAATGAATCGATGTAAGTAATCCAAGGACTACGAATGATTTCCCTACATTATAGTGAGTCATTCTTTAAACTATATATTCATTACCTTTCTTAGGAAAATATCTATTGATCATGCCTTTGATATCATTACTTTCATATTTGATATATTATACATTTCATATTAACGAGACTTTGGAATCGTTGATGTAGCATAAAGACAGATCAAGTGAGGTCCCAATATATGGAACATCAACCCGACGACCTTCTTTAGCAAACACAGAGTCCGCTTCATTCGTTCATTCATACTTCACATTATTGATTTCATTCATTCATAGGGTTATATAAAAACCAGATAAACCTAGGATGAATTTTTAGACTCTCATCGGGATCAGTAAGTGCAATGACTAAGAATAACATAATGTTATTACTTGAATCTGATTTCACCTACTGATTGTCTTGCACAAACACATTCGGTATCGTTCATTTCATTATATTTCATACTTTGAGGAACCCAAACCATAACATACATAGATCATGTGAGCATCATGACCTCCAATGTCTACGCCACACCAAAAAGAGGTGGAATCACCGGCCAAAGTGAAACCAAAACATGCTAGCGTATATAGGGAATTGAACCCTGCTAGAACCCTATGTTTGTAGTATAGGTTCAAATACTAGGATATATAAAGAGATCCATACCCGCCTAAACAGACATTCTCATCTCATGAAATTTTCACGAACCTCTGCCTTCCAAAAAGAATAAATTGTGACTCATAGCTAGCCTATCAATGCTCAGTATAAATTTCCTTTACATTCATCCTACACATCATAGACGATGACATTTAGCATGATGGAATCATTGCTCATTAGATGATTTCTCATATCTTCTTTAAGTATTAATTATGAATTGTCCTTAAACTTACATATAGAGTTTGACTGAGACTTGTCTCTTAATATTCAACTTTCTCTAAGGTGAGTACTTTTTTGTGACCTTATATTCGCGTAAGTACAACTTGTCTGACTTGCACTTTCCGCATATTGTGGTACCACCCTGTTCTCTCTTAACATATTTTCTTGTCAGATTTACTCACCTTTCATTATTTTTTCATTGTATAACATATATATTCTCTCTTGGAATTTTCATCGAGGGACATTGATGCTAGGCATAGATACAACTTGTCTCACTTTCATTATCTTCTTTATCTTTTAGAGTTGACTCAAGCATTATAGAAGCTTGCTTCTAGATTGATATTATTTACTCTATTGATGACTGGTCATCCTTAATTTAAATGATGAAATGTGAATTGTCCTTACATATCATCCTTTTGTGTTAATGAGATTGGTCTCACACATTCTAACACCTTCATTAGTGAGTATTTTATAACATAGTAGTTTAGGTATAAGTTAGTATTTAACACCCCATACTTGTCACTAACATAATTAATACCCCTTTTAATTATGTTATAACTCACGTTTCTTACTTACTTTAGTGTAGTACCTTCATATAATAATTTATGGACGATAAGAACTTCATTCAATGAGTTTCATGTATTCATAGTTCCTTCTTGTGGAACATTTTGACTTTATATTAATTAGTTAAACCCGTTATTTAATTAATTTAGGGACCTAAGATAAGTACTAAAGTAACCCTAAGTGATTGGAACTATAATCAACGCTTTAGGACCATCGTAGGTTAAGTAGTAGGATGTTTCTCGAATTATACTAGGTTAGTATAAGAATTTTGTTTTGATCATCTTAAAAAATTAATTAAATTACTAATTGAATTAATAAAGTGACTTAAGCTAATTAATAAAGTACCATTAAGTCTATAGGACCATAACCAATCCTTCGAACCATCCTTGGTTAGGTACTAGGTTGTCTTTTTCTTATTTTTACAGAAATTAGGAAATTGTTTTGTGATTTCGGTTTTGCCCCTTTAACTTAAATAATTAAGTTGATAAATTAATAAATTAAGTATCATAGGGTAATTAATAAAGTACGCTTAATTCATTAGGACCTTAACAAACTCTTTGGACCATCCTAGGTTAGGTACTAGGTTGTTTCTTTAACTAGTACTACGTTACCGTCAACTTGGTTTTGGTCCTAGATTGTCTGGTGCACTAATGGGTACAATTCGGTTAGTCCTAGGATATTTAATTATTTAGGGTAGTAGGTTAGATTCTAGAATTTTTAGGGAGGTTAGGCCCCACATGTAGTGGTCCCTTGTGCTCGTTTTCCCCCCTAACTACCCTAACCGAATTCGGTTATGGTGGTCCCCTCCTTTGGCTGCTTTTTCACTTGTCTTGCAAATGTGCTTGCACATGGGTTGGTTACACTTTCCTAACTAACTATTATTTATGTTTCATTTCATAATTTTTACTTATTGTTGCAAGGATCGTCTCTATGTCGTTCGACACTTTTTAATCTACATGATCCTTTTAAATGGTCGTGTGTTATGGTACTAGGATTGACACTTGCATGCCTAGTAGTTCATGTGATTGTAAAGACGACTTTTTAAATTTTCTTAGGGTCTTCATTTCAGGTACATTTATTACACAAACTAATAGATACTTGAAAATTTGGCTAACACTCTCTAAAACAATATTTTCTACTATGCCCATAATTTTCTAACATGCCCAATATTTCTAAATATTGTGCATTGGGATGCATATTTACCCCATGATACATATTCTTAAGAACCTATTGGGTTTTTTATTAAACGTATGATTTTCCGGAATGTTACATTATCCCCCACCTTAGGAACATTCGTCCACAAATGATATTTACACATCATTTAAACAAAGAGGGTGACTTTCGAAAGTTACTTTGTCATACTTAAATGTTTCTTTTTTTTGAATATCTTATTCACACTTATTTTGATGTCGAATATCTTTCAAGCTTGTCTAAAGCTTCATATTTGAGATTGAGGAATTTCTTTCTCAATCACACTTCACTTAATGCACATCACAAATCATGCAACACATAAAACATGCCTATAGTACACAAAACAACAACATAAAATGCAACATAACATTGTCTTAACTCACATAGTGCTATTATAAGACATACGATTAGGGACTTACCACACCAAATCCACTAAAGCACTTAAAGTTAGAGTTTCTTAACATAAACAAGACATAGAAAGATTATATCTAACATCTTATTGGCCTTATGATTTGAACCTAATGACGCCCAAATTAATTTCAAAGGGACTTGCCACAATGCCATCTACTTCTGTACATACCCCTTCAACCTTTGCACTTTCTCCTATGGGAATACTAACTAGAAACTCTTCATGTAATATCTCAGGAAGTAAGTCAAATTAATTATCCATAATAGGAGTTACCATAGACAAGGTAGATCCTGGATCTAATAATGCATAAACAAGAAAGGAGAAGACAAGAAAGTTACCATTAATCACATCCGTGGACTTATCTTGTTCCTCTCTTCCTTTCAATGCATAAAACCACCTCTTGGAAGGTTCGACTATAATATTTTTCCAAGGGGGAGCATCTGCCTTGGCTTGTTGGATTTGAACCACGCCCTTCTTATTTTAGCCCAACATATTTGGAAGCTTAAGCTTTTCTACCCTATTTCAATAGAATAATATACCATAACACATATGAAGCAAATCCATGTATAAGTCATATTCTTGAGTTGGTATGCAACCAACTCAGCCTTCTCCTCCTCATAAATATTCCTAGAAGGCTTTTAGACATTTGGATGCATTCAAGTCCATGCGAACAACCACACTCACCACACATCATTCGTCTACGTTGGGCATTTTCATTATGGCCCCTTCTTGGGAAGGCCAAATCTTTTGTCTGGCGCCATAGACCACTTGGTCATCCTAATTATTGTGTATTTATTCTACGCGTTCACACAAGAAGGAAGTTAGATATTTATATTGACACAAAGAGTCAAAGCTTTAGATAGAACGATAAAGAGTAAAACAAGGGAGAATTTCCTATTATCACATAGTCTTTACGTCATGATTTAGGTGAGATTCACAACCACAAGTAAGAAAGTATGCAACGTGGTTGTGTTGAGCTTTAGTTCCTACGTACTTTAACCTCATGCTCGGATACAAAGTTTGTCACGACCCGGATTCTGGAATACGGATTGCAACCGGCGTCATTGGCCTCTCAGAGGTCACAGACAACCCTCATCTTTCATTCTTCACATTCATATAGTTAATTTTAGAGGAAAATTTAATGCTTCTTAATGTATGAAGTATACATAGACTTCATATAATTATTTAATGAATTCATCATATACTAAGCTCAACATAAATGTAACAACAATCTATCATAACAATCAATTCAAAACAGAATTAGAATTTATCATTAATACGTTTTCCAAACATGGCCTTATTATATAAACTTTGAATTGAAAGTATGAAAAAACCATAGGGACAACATCCACTCTCTATGTCTATATATAAAGTGTGACTAATGCGTGTAGCATCCTTGAAATCAAGAGGATCTACCAAATGGTCTGGAGAAACGACGATGTCCAAACGGTTGCAAGAGTCGTCAATTTGTCCCTTAACCAGCATCTACAAAATAGTAAATAGTTGGGATTAATGTACCATTTATAATAAGTATGGGTGTATGCACACATACGCATAAGGTTATGCCTGATCAAAGAAAGTTCTTTCGAAATGACATGCTATTTCTTGAAAGTCTAGTCACTAGACTTTCTTAATTCGTTAGTTGTGAATTCTGGTATGAATATGATGTATTTTAATTTAATCAAAGAATACAACTAATTTTCTATATAACTACAATATATTAGTATCATCAACTTAATTTGAGAATAACTCGACAAAGATTTGAGATTTTTATCCTCTTAGGCCGAGAGCTCCTCTTTGTACACTTAGATGATTTTTCAGTCTTTTTCTTCTTATTGTTGTGTATTTAAATAATTTTTTGATTCTATGTTTTAGTTACAATTGAAATGATTCATTGTAGTCCCATACCCACAATGAATCGATGTAAGTAATCCAAGGACTATGGAATGAAACCTTATAGTGAGTCATTCTTTAAACTATATATTCATTACCTTTCATAAGAAATTATCTATTGATCATGCCACTGATTTCATTACTTTAATTTTTTTATATTATATATTTCATATAAATGAGACTTTGGAATCATTGATGTAGCATTAAGACATCTCCAGTGAGGGCCAACATATGGGACCTCAACCCGAGGGCCTTTGTTAACAAACACATAATCTACTTCATTCGTTCATTCGTACTTTACCATATTCATTTCATTCATCCGTAGGCTGATGTAAACACCAGATATGGCTACGATGAAGTATTATACACTCATCGGGATCATGAAGTTCAATGACAAAGAAGGACCTAATGTCATTACCTGAATATGATTTCACCTCCTGATTGTCATGCACAAACACCTAGGTATTGTTCATTTCATTATATTTCATTCTTTGAGGAACTCTAACCTTAAACGGAATATATCATGTGAGCATCATGATCCAATGTGAACCACATATCAAAAAGATGTGGAATCAACGGCCAAAGTAAAACCAAAACATGCTAGTGTATATAGGGAATTGAGCCATCCTAGAACCCTATGTTGGCAGCATAGGCTCAAAGAATAGGAGATATCGGGAGACCCATACCCAACTAAGCGGACAGTCTCATCTCATGTGATTTGCTGGAACCACTGCCTTCCCGAAATAAGGAATCTCTGCTCATAGCTAACCTATTGGTACTTAGTATAAAGTTCCATGAATTTCATCTCACACATCATAGAAGTTGGCTTCTAGCATGAGGGCATCGTTGCTCATTAGATGATTTCTCATCTCTTCTTTACGTATTAATTTTTAATTGCCTTTACACTTAGATATAGAGTTTAGTTGAGACTTGTATATTAATATTCAACACTCTCTTAGGTGAGTACTTTTTGGTGACCTTATATTGGCGTAAGTACAGCTTGTCTCACTTGCACTAGCCTCATATTGTTGTACCACCATGTTCTTACTTAAAATATTTTAATTTGATCTTTACTCACCTTTAATTATTTATTCATCGTATAACATATATATTCTCTCTTGGAATTTACAGTGAGGGAAATTTATTCTACGCGTAGATACAATTTATCTCACATTCATTATCTTCTTTATCTTTTAGAGTTGACTCAAGCATTATGAAAGCTTGCTTCTAGATTAAGATAACTTACTGTATGTTATCATCCTTACATTACATTGATGAAATGTGAATTGTCCTTACGTAAAATCTTCTGGTGTTAATGAGACTGGTCTCACACATTCTAACATCTTCATACGTGAGTATTTTTTTACATAGTAGCTTAGGTAGAAGTGAGTCTTTAACACCCCATTTGATCACTTACTTAATTTTACCACCTTTAATTATGTCCTAACTCACCTTACTTTCTTACTTTAGTTTAGTAGCTTCATATCATCGTCTATGGATGATGAGCAGTTCATTCAAAGAGTTCCATGTGTTCATAGTTCATTCTTGTGGAGCATGTTGGGAGTTGTCCAAATGAATATGATGGCATTGGTTATAGATTCATTGATATTACTTTAGAAGTTCTTATATTATCATTTGACACTGAATTACATAAGATTTATCATATGATTGGTATAGGCTCAAGATTTGGGTTTTAGACTAGCAAATTCATAGTTACTGGCATCAGCAAAGGTTACGTATGTTCATATTTCATTTTCCATATGTATGAACCCTTCGCCAATATAAGTTTCTAGCAATTAAAATATATTCATTTTGACAAATAGAATTAGAAAATTTTATTGGAATCACATAGCTAATTAATTCAAGATATGATTTCATAGTGGCCTTGTTAAACCAATCTTAGTTCATGACTTTAGAGTACCGTTTTAAAGATGTATTGTACATCATCATATTAAAATATAATGAATATACAATCTTTATAAGGTCATATTCACAGCAAGTATGCACAATAGACCGTTACATCTTCATTCATAACATTTTTATACATATCTTTAACATAGATCATCCTTTTAGTTCACATAATAACACTTTGCATCAAACAAGTCCAATTAATAGGTTCATTCAATCATTATTTAATTAAAAAAAATACACATTAAGATCATCCATAACCACATACCAAAAAACATGATTTCTAACCTATTCAATATTCAAATCATAACAAGGATACTAGCAAAAGGAGATCGACAAGAACGACGGGAAACAACCCTAGGTTTCAAGATTTTTAAATCATTCGAAAGAATGTTCTATTGGATAAAGATGTCCAGGATAGAAACCTATATTTAGAATTTAATATACGAATATTACCTTGAACAAAACCTTGAAGAAATATTGAAACCGCCCTAGAGAAATCGATAAATTTTCTACATTTTTCTTTCGTTTGTTGCTTACTGTTTTTGCATTGCCTGTTCTATGAGTTTGAACGTGATTTTTAGGTTTAATAAATGATTATTAATTATACCACTTATGTTTAATAAGTTAATTTAATAAACACATTAACCAATTACAAAAACACCCCTCGTAAGATGACTAAACATGGGAGAACATAACACTTAGTCAAATTTTAAATTGGGGTTGACTATGGTTTTGGTCAACATTTTGAATTTTTATTAAATAATTAAATACCTAATTTAATTAATTTAAGGACCTATTTTATGTACTAAAGTACCCCTAAGTCATTGGAACTATAATCAACCCTTTAGGACAATCGTAGGTTAACTACTAGGATGTTTCTTGAAGTATACTAGGTTAGTGTAATGATTTCGTTTTTTTTCATTTAAACCAACTAATTAAATTGCTAATTTAATTAATATGGTTACCTAAGGTAATTACTAACGAACCCTTATGTCGTTAGGATCATAAAAATCCTTTGAACCATCCTATGTTTGGTACTAGGTTCTCTTTTTCTTGTTTTAACCGAAATCTACAAATTGTTTTGTGATTTCAGTTTTGCCCCTCTAAATTAATTAATTAAGTTGAAAAATATATTAATTAAATAGCCTAGGTCAATTACTAAAGTAACCTTAAGTCGTTAGAATCTTAACTAACTCTTTGGACAATTCTACGTTAGATACTAGGTTGTCTCTTTAACTATTACTGGGTTAGTGTCAACCCAATTTCGGTCCTAGGTTATCCGCTGCTCTATAGGGTCCAATTTTGTTAGTCCTAGTTTATTTAGTTATTTTGGGAAGTAGGTTAGAGTCTATAATTGGTAGGAATGTTGGGCCTTACATGTAGTGGTCCCTTGTGCAAGTTTTCTCCCTAACTACCCTAACCGAATTCGGTTAGGGTGGTCCCCTCCTTCGCAGATTCTTTACATGTCTTGCACATGTGCTTGCAGATGTGTTGATTGCACTTTCCTAACTAATTTTATTTATGGTTCATTTGGGAACGTTTACTTATTGTCCCAAGGATCCTCACTATGTCTTTGGGCACTGTTTAACCTACATAATTTTTTTAAATGGTCGTGTGTTATGGTACTAGGCTTGTCACTTGGATGCCTAGTAGTTCATGTGATTTGGTGAAAGATGTACATAGACTGGGAAGACTTGGTGTGCGATTTGTTGACCTTACTAGTGGGGTTGTTTCAGTTCATCCTAGTTATGAATCATCCTTGGTAGTTGAAGTCAAGAAGGGTTAGAATCTTGATCCAGTGTTGATGGAGTTGAAGGACTTAGTGTTGGTAAAGATGAATGAATCTTTTATTTTTTGAGGTGATGGAATACTTAGGTACCAGGACAGGCTGTGCGTATAAGATGTGGATGATTTGCGGACCAAAATTGTTGAACAGGCCCATGGTTCCAAATATTCAATACATCCAGGTTCCACCAAGATGTATCATTACCTTACGAAGATCTATTGGAGGGATGACATGAAAAAGGACATTGCTGAATATGTGGCCAAGTGTTCTACTTTTCAATAGGTTAAGGAAGAACATCTTAAGCCTGGCGGTCTTACTCAGATGATCGAGGTTCCAACGAGGAAGTGGGAGGCCATTAATATGGACTTCCTGGTTGGTCTTTGAAGACTAGGAGACAGCATGACTCCATATGGGTTATTGAGGATAGGATGACTAAGTCTGCCCACTTTATCCCTATGAAGTCTACTTATAGAGCCGAGGATTATACGAGACTCTACTTGATGAGATTGTTAGATGGAATGGGATTCCTTTGTCTATCATTTAAGATAGAGGAGCTCAGATCACTCCAAATTTCTGGAGATCCTTCTAGAAGAATTTGGACACGCAGTAAAACATAGTACTTCCTTTAATCCTAAAACTGATGGGAAGGCATAGCGCACCATTCAGACATTGGAGGACATATTAATAGTGTGTGTGATGGACTTCAGAGGAAGTTGGGACGACCATCGGCTTTGATAGAGTTCTTGTTTAATAACAGTTATCACTTAAGCATTAGGCTGGCGCTGTTTTGAAGAATTGTATGGTATAAGGTGTAGGTCTCCAATTGGGTTGTTTGAGGTTGGAGAGTCATCCACTTTAGGTCTAGAGATCATTCATGAGGCCTTAGAGAAGGTCAGGGTAATTAGAGACAGGTTGTCTACTGCGTAAAGTCGGCAGAAGTCCAATGCATTCAACAAAATACAACCCTTAATGTTTTATGTTGGTGACAAGGTCTATTTGAAGATATCACCTATGAAGGGGATGATGAGGTTTGGAAGGAAGGGGAAGTTAAGTCCGAGGTATGTTGGACTATATGATATCCTACAGCGTGTGGGTGAGGTGGAGTATGAGTTGGTATTGCTTGTGGAGCTAGCTTCTGTTTATCCACTTTTTCATGTGTCCATGTTAAAGAAATTAATAGGTGATCCAGCATCAATTCTTCGTGTGGAATGTTTGGGGGTTGATGAAGACTTGTCCTAAGAGGAGGTACCAGTTGAGATCTTGGACAAACAGGTCAAGCGGCTGAGAAACAAGGAGATTGCCACAGTGAAGGTATTATGGATGAACCATCTTATTGAGAGTGCTACGTGGGAGGCCGAGGCCGATATGAGATCCCGCTATCCCCATCTTTTCATTCTTTAAGGTTAGATTCCCTACTCTTAAGCCGAAGTTTCCTTATCTCTTCATTCTTTGTTGCTATGGCTTGACTATGAATAGTTATTATGTTATGTTATGACTGGCATTGTGCTTGATAGTTAGTAGTGTCATTCGGGGACGAATGTTCCTTGGGGGGGGGGGGATAATGTAACAACTCTAAAAAAATGAATATGGTATGTAATGTTTAGTGTGTCTAGATGCCTACGATTAGACCGGGTTCACACGGAGTAATAGCATAGAACCAGACCTCTTAACCCTTGCAACATCCAAGCCAACTAACTTTGCTAGTTAGTTGATCTAGCAAAGGTTTTGTTAAGAAATGTAGGGCTCCGAATATGAAGATTTACCTAGATGAGTCTTTACCGGAACTAAAAAGGGGAAATCTTATGTTTGGAGGGTCTATGGGTAAAATGGTCTTTTTCAAGGATAAGGGAAGTAGCATAATTACCCTAAATATGTAATTAATTGTTCAATTAATATGGTTGATTGGCATTTTGGGTACAAAGGGCAGAAATTGCCCTTTGAGGAAAATCTTGCTCCACCCTGGTTCGAACCTAGGAGGGAGCAATGATTTAACATGATTATTTATATTGGAGAAATAATTTAATTAATTAATATTTAAATGCTCATTTAAGAAAATGGAAAATCATATTATTATTATGAATTATTTAATTAATGGGGCTGTTTGGGTCAGGTCGGCCTGAAGGAACCATTATTGCGATAGGGACGACACGGGTTCCATCCTCGACGGAAGCGACACCCAAGTGAATAAAAATGGGGTTAAAATCTAATTTTTTGGTAACGGCAATAAGGTCCTTTCACGTATGATTTAAATAAATAAGATTTTTACAATCTAACAAAACCTTTTTTTTTATTAAGTCTAAAACTACAATCCTAATTCTAAGGAACCATTCACTTCTCATGTTTATCCTCTCTCTTTCACGATCATGTCTCTCACTTTTGCATTGTATATGCTAAATAAATACAAGAATAGTAAACACAACCAAAAGTTCTTCATACTTGAACAATTTAAACGCCACAAACAAAGACATAAAGCTAACCAAAAATTTAAATCAAAAGAAGGGATTTCCGTCCAGTTTTGTGTTGAGGTTTCGGGACATGGACGTGAATTTGGAGAGGGTTTTGTACAAAAGGTCGTGTGTTGAACAACAATAGAGTTAGGTATGGGTTACTCTCATGGACTCCTTTTCCCAAGAGAATTTCCTTTCTACGAATTCAACAAATTTTAAAACTAGGATTGTTCCCGTTCTTGTCGAAGTCCTTGTCCCAAGTATCCTTGTGATTTCAATCTTAAATAGGTTAGAGATAATGTTGTTGGTATATTTTCTTGTATTTTAAGTATGAAGTGTGATTTTCGTGATAATGTGTTCATGATTATGTTTTTGGAATTGTAAGAATGTTAATTTATGCAAACTGAAATTATGTGAAAAGTGATGTTTGTGCAAATGTTTCTGTAAATCATGATGTGCAAAAGTTGTGTAATGTTTCTGGATTTAAGTGTAATTCTTAAATGAATATAACCATGAAAAAATAATATTTAAAGATGCAACATATTATTCATGAAACGTCGTAAGACCTAATGAATAAATGATGATAACAAGAAGCTGGAAATAACAAATTTCCAGCATTTGGTATGTTCGGTTCAGCCAATTAAAGTGGTATTAAATGCAATGAAAAATGAATGTAAAATAATTTAAATAAGTAAAGATTGAACCCAACACATCATTACATGAAACCAGCAAAAAAATCAACAAACGATTAAGACAAATGGATTGGATGAGACTAAATTTCATGCTTGCTAGAAATTGTAGTCTCAGCCAACTTTTAAAAAAATGAACTTCGTTTAATTTTTTTTAAATAAAGTGAGGTCATTGTGGATTCAACCCTTGACCTCACCAAATGAAAATTTCATAAAAAATTCATGAAAAAAGTGCAAGGAAAAATAGATGTGGTGAGTTGGAATTGAACCCACAACCTCTTGAATGTATGAGAGAGTTAGGAGAAAAATAAAGAAGAAAATAAATGTGGAGAGTGAGGATTGAACCCACAACCTCTTGGTTAGGTGATAAAGTTAAGATATATATTAAAATAAAAATGTGGGGGATTGAACCCACAACCTCCTTGACTTAAATGAAAAAGGAGAGGAGAAACAAAAAGGAAATATCATGGGGTTGATGGGGATCGAACTAGGGTTCCCCCAAATCTGAAAAATATAATTATCAAGGTAAAATAAGATTAAGTGTTGTCCAAGGGATTTGAAATCGGGTTCCCTTGCCCAATTCTGTATTGAGACATAAGTCATACGTAGTAAATGTTCAATTAATTATGCCTCTAAAGTTCGAAATCAATATCTTGGCATATCTACAAGATACATGAGTCTTGTGCCACATAATCTTGGGTAAACATGAATCACTTAGACAAACTATGAATGAAGCCTCATGACTTGTATGTGTGGACCTATAAGTCTATCATACGTTTAAAAGTAAGTGAGCCTATTTATGTGATCAAATGATGTAAACCTAGAAGGGTTAAGTAAGAGTGTGAAAAACACTAAATGCCCAAGTGCATTGGCATATGATAAAATGAACGTTCACGTGAAGGGGTGTGTAATTATGAAAAGAAAATGTGTTAAAGTTAATTAATGAGGTGACAATATGATAAGCGTCTAATGTGAAAGATGAGAGCAATCTCAAAAATGAGCCTAAGTAAATGATACCAAAACGTACTCACCTATGAGAATGTAATGTTAATGAATAGACCAGTCAGTATCTATGAACACTCTAATGAAAGTATTGAAGTTAATTCATACTTAATACTTATGATGAAATGACAAACCATCTAATGAGCTATGATGTCCTCATGCTAGAAATCGACTTCCATGATATATGAGTTGAATGTAATGAAACTTCATACTAAGCACCAATAGGCTAGCTATGAGCGGTGATTCCTTCCTTTGGGAAGGGCCTAGGTTCACGTAACTCTCATGAGATGAGACTGTCCGGCATGCCGGGTATGGGTCTCGTTATATATCTTATTCTTTTAACCTATACTGCCAATATAGGGATCTAGAAGGGTTCGACTCCCCATAGACGCTAGCATGTTTGGGTCACATTGGCCGGTGATTCCACATGTTTTAGGTGTGGGGTTAAACACTAGATTTCATGATGCTCACATGATCTATGTCGGTTAAGGTTAAAGTTCACAAAGAAAGAATGAGGCCATCCTCAAATAATACACATAATGAAATATACGATACCAAAGGTGTTAGGATAGGATAATCAAGAGGTGAGCTAGACTTATGTAATGACAGTAGGTTATTCTTAGTCATTACACAGTGAACCCGATGATAGTTTTAAATTACATCCTAGGTATGACTGTTGTTTGCACTAGTATATAAAAGAATGCAAATGAACTACGTATGAACGAATGAAGAAGACTATGTGTTTGCTACAGAAGGCTCCCTAATTGAGGTCCCACATGTTGAGACCTCATACTGGGAAGTCCTAATGTCAAGTCCATGATTCCAAGGTCTCGTTGCATATGAACTATGTGATATGATATGTGCAATATGCTATTTATTGTTTGCAAAATGATATGCATGATGATGCATGTTACTCTCATGGCATGACTTTTCTAATCTGAATTCGACATGTTCACTGACTTTACTTTAGATAATTCATATCGTTAGTAGATATATCTTCTTAATCAAGCATGTCGTTGGTGTGTGCTTACATATACTCATACTTAGTACAAGTGTGTACTAATTCCATACAGCTCTATACTTTTAGGTGCAGGTGCAGGCGGACGCTAGAGCTTACAATACGAAACTGTAGCTATCCAGATTAATTAAGTTAGCAATTTAGATAATTAATTTAAAGGATCAAAACGAAACTCTTACACTAACCTAGTAACTAGTTCAACAAACATCCTAGTACCTATCCTAGAATGGTACAAAGGGTTAGTTAAGGTTATAATGACGTAAGGGTACGTTGGTAATTACCCTAGATCCCTTAAATAATTTAATTAGACATTTTTTAAATTAAATTAAAGGGGTCAAAACGAAATTCTTAAACTAACCTAGTATAACTCAAGAAACATCCTAGTACTTAACATAGGATAATCCAAAAGAGTTTGTTATGGTTCCAATGACTTAGGGGTACTTTACTAATTACCCTAGGTCCATTAATTAATTAAATTATCCAATTAATTAATTAATTTAAAAGGTCAAAACGAACTTTTGAGGAAAAATTTCAGGTTTGACCATGTATTGTGTTTTCCTAGTTCTAGTTAATCTAGGAGCTGATTTTTAGTAATTAATTAATCTATTTATATAATTGACTTAGTAAACCCTAATTTCAATGATTCAAGATAAACTCTTAAGATTTAAAATCATTTTCAAACTCAAACAAATACACGTCGCAAAACTGTAAGCAAGTGAGCGAAAGAAAAATTAAAAATTTCATTGATTCTCCTAGGCGATTTCAAGGTTTAAGTTTCCTTTCAAGGTGGTCTTAGTATATTAATTTCTACCTAATGTGTGGGTTTCTATCTTGTAATTCTTACTCCATGAGAACTTTATTTAGAATTATTCATAAGATCTTGAAATCTAGGGTTGTTCCCGTCGTTCTTGTCGAACTTCCATTCCCTAGTATCCTTTTATGATTTAATGTTGAATAAGTTAGAGATCATATTGTTGATATGTGGTGCTGGCTGATATTAATGTGTATTAAATTTGAATGATTACTGTCTAATGAACCTATGAACTTAAAATCGTATGAAGCTAATGTTTCCATCGTGAATTAAGAACCGATGATATGTTAGTTTCGTCTGTAAATGTCAAGTGTTGATGTTTGCGTTCCAAATGTTGACTTGCTATTTTGTAACGTTATGAAGATGCTAAATACATCTAATGTTAATATATTTATTCCCAAGATGTTTAAAAAATTTATCACTAAAATCCATAAACTAGGATTTTCTTAAATGACATCTATGAAATCACATCTTGAATGAATTGCCTATATTATGCCAACAAAATAACTAAAACTACTTTGTCAAAAAGGATGCATGAAAATGTCTATGACATTATGTAAATTAATTAAAGATTATCTAATGGTTCACAAATATTCAATTTAAATATGAACATCCGTAAAATTAGCATCTGCCAACAAAAATGGTTATGTAGTTTAATATCCAAATGTTGAAGCCAATACTAATCATATGTCAATCTTGTGTAGTTATAGTATCAAATGATATTATAAGAACTTCTAAAGTAATTCAATAAATACAAAACCAAGGGAATGTCAACATGCTCTAAAAGAATGAACTATAAACATATGTAACTTATTGAATGAAGTGCTCATTGTCCATAAATGGTTAAATGAATCTACTACTCTAAAGTAAGTATGTAAAGTGGGTTATGACATAATTAGAGGGGTATAAATTACGTAAATAACTATAATTGGGTGTTAAAGGAAGTGAGACAAGTCTCACTTACACCTAAGCTACTATGTTAAAAGTGTACTCACATGTGAAGGTGTTAGAATTTGTGAGACTAGTCTCATTAACACAAAATGATGATATTTAAGGAGAGTCACATTTCCTCAATGTAAAGTAAGGATTACCAGTCATCAATAGAGTAAGTAAATCTCAATCTTGAATCAATTTTCCATAATTCTTGAGTTAACTCTAAAAGATAAAGAAGCTAATAAAAGTGAGCACATCACCGATATACTGGTTATGAGCATGTGCTTGCACGTGTAAGTCTCATGAGAAGACTCTACCACCGAGGTGGATAAGAAGTCTCTTTAAGTCCCTAGTCTTTGAACTATGTCTATCCAACATAAGTCTCATTAAGTCCCTAGTCTTTGAACTATGTCTATCAAACATAGGACTAGCTAGTGGTTTCCACCTAAGCGAGCTAGGTATGTTTCGATTACACCTTGATCAGTGGGATAACCTCTTTTTGGTGTGGGGTAAACAATGGATTTCATGTCTATATCACATAATCTATCTCGGTTAGTGCTCGAACCATGATCTTGGTTTGGTATATCCGTGAGAGGCTACTTTCATGTGGAGTTAAAACTTGAGATTTATTCGCCTTATCCGGGAATCACCCCTTTTTCGGTGTGGGGAAGACACTGGATTTCAACAGTAGTTTGCATGATCTAGATTCATTTCGATCGGTGTATCACCTAGTTTCGGTGTGGGGAAGACACTGGATTTCATGTTATCTCGCATGATCTTATTCCTAAAGATGTCTCTATGAATGTAAGAAAGGATGATGATAGAACGTATGTTAAAATTGAGCTATGAAGAAGAGCTTAAGAATGTCAATTGCCAATACCACAATCATGAAGTTTCAGGAATAAGTGGGCAAGGCCAAATAATATTGGCTTATAATGACTTATTTTAAAATGCCAATATAGGGGAATAAAAACATAATAGTAACTCCAAACTTCATATCTTCCCTAAAATGAGAATGATGAAACAAGTGGCATAGCCAATAGAGACTGGCTTATGAAGCATTAAGGAAACATGATGTAATGAATGACTTGCTATAAGAATAGTCAAATCATGTCCATTGAAATCTACAATAAGTAAGGGCATATCTAATAATGAATCTTCATGTCATTAAAATGATCAATGACAAATAAAATTGGCTTATAATGACTTCTGTTATTATGAAAATGATCATAGCCATTAATGAATTCAAATATGCTTATAAAAAATGATCAACTATTGTATTTATCCAATAAAGATTTGCTTATAAAGAAGGCTTCATGCCCTAAGTAAGCAAGATCATAAGTTCTAATGATAAGCCCAAGAAATCAAACATGATCAACTTGTGTATTTAGCCAATAAAGATTGGCTTATAAAGACTGCATTCCCAAAGTAAGAAAGATCATAAGTTCTAATGATACGCTCAATATAACTATGCACATTATGCAATCAACTAAAGAATAAGTATAGTCAATAAATATTGACTTAAAAATATATTCATGCCCCCAAATTATAGTTAACTCATTTCCATAAAATCTTGAACTACTTACTTTATTCATTGTGGATATGAGACTACAATAAATCATTGCACATGTATGTATAACATAGGACCAAAGGAATTATTGAACTACACAACAACAAGATGAAAATGACTGAAAAATTATCTAAGTATACAAAGAGGAGCTCTCGGCCTAAGAGGAACAAAATCTCAAATCCGCATCCGAGTGGTTCTAAGATTATATTGATGAAACTAATGGCTGGTAATCATATAGAAAATGTGTTGTTTGTTTTGAATGCATTAAAATACATCATATTCATACCACAATTCACTACTAATGGTTTAAGAAAGTCCACTCGCTGCACTTTTCCGAAATGGCATGGTTTATAGGAAGACCTTTCCTACATAATGCATAGCCTTATGTGTATGTGTGCATACACCCATACTTAGTACAAGCGGTGTACTAACGCTATGCAAATTTACTATTTTTCGGTGCAGGTCAAATAGCAGATTGAAGACTCTTGCAGCGGTTTGGATATAAACGTCCTCCAGATCATTTGGTAGGTCCTCTTGATTATGAAGATGCTACAGTTTTAGTTTATCGTTTTTCTTAGACATATCTAGTGGATGTTTTCCCTAGGGTTTCTTTCGTACTTTATATCCAAAGCCTTTTTGTAATAAGGTCGTTTTTGGCAAACTTACTTATGATATATTTATTCTCCTTTTGAATTAATTCTTTATAATTGGTGGTTGTTCCTTTAACTTGTGCTTAGTATATGATGTATCTACATAAGAAGTATACGAAGTCTATGTATACTTTATTAGTTTAATTTTTTTAAAATTTTCCGCAAATTTAACTAGATGAATGTGATTAATGCAAGAAGAGGCTTGTCTGCAACGTGTGAAAGGTCAACGACGCCGGTTTTAATTTGGATTCCAGAATTTGGGTCGTGACAATCTTTGTCACTGACCGTAATGTTAAATTACCTAGAACTAAAGATCAAAAAAATCACGGTACATAGTTTCTAACTTATGGTTGTGAAGCGTGACACAATAATGACTTAGAGACTATATAATGTTAGGAAATTTCCTTTCTTCAACTCTTTAATGTGCTATCTAGAGCTTTGACATTGTCTGTCATTCTAAGTATCTAATTTCCTTCTTGTGTGAACGCGTAGTATAATACACATAAGAATTATCATGGCCGAATGATATAAGGTGCAAGACTCAAAATCCAATCTTCTTAATAAGGGCCATAATGGAAATTCCCAGCATGAGAGAAAGACGTGTGGTGAGTGTGGATGTTTGCATAGAGGTGAATGCATAGTAAGTCTTAAAAGCCTTTTAAGAGTACTAATGAAGGAAAAGTTGTCCGCATACCAACTTAAGGATATCGCTATGGTATGAATTTGCTTCATAAGTGTTAAGCTACAATAGAATATAGAAAAAAAGTACTAATGTTTCAGTTGCCAAATGAGTTATAGTTGAGATGGAAGTGGTTCAAATCGAACAAGGCAACTTGTTTCAAATCTTAAGGCCAACAAGATGGTATCTAAGTTGTTAGGAGTTGATGAGAACCTTTCATAATAAGAGGTTCCCATTGAAATTTTAGTTTGCTAAGTGAAACGGTTGAGGAACAACGCGGTTGCCTCCGTAAGGGTATTATGAGGGAAGCACCTTGTTGAGGGATAAACATGGGAGATCGAGGCCGATATGAGATCCTATTACCGTCACTTGTTCAGTTCATGAGGTTAGATATACTCCTCCTAAGTGTGGTTTTATTTAAGAAACTCTAAGTTTTAGTGCGATAGTCGACTTGGTGTTGTAAGTCAATAATTGTATGTGTAATAATTGCACTATCTAAGTTAAAATTAATTCATGTTGCTGTTTTTGTTTAGTTTATTACGTGATTGTGTGTTGCATGAGTGTGATGTGCATTAAGTTAAAGTACAATTGTGAAGAAATTTCCTCGATTTTCAATAAGAAGCTTCAGATAAGCTTAGAGTAGGTGCATCATTAAGAATAAGTCTTATATTAGATATTCGAGAAGATAATGTTTAAGCATGCTAAAGAGATTTCTTAAAATTTCCCTCTTAAGTTTTAAACGATAAGTAGTTTCATTCGGGGACGAATGTTCCTAAGGGGGGATACTGTAACATTCGGAAATATTACATGCCTAGTGAAAAATTAAGAATGCGTATTGGGGGTACATAGGCGTTCCAATGCTCAATATTGAAAGCTTTTGGGCATTGTATATAAAATTGGCTAAGGGGTGTTAGCCAATTTCTATATATACCCAAGTACGCATAAGATGATCCAAGCTTGTTTAGAATTGTACCTGCAATGAAGACCCTAGGCTAAAATTATAAATTGTTTTGGTTCACAACCCAATTCATTCGGTACTAGGTATCCAAGTGTAAGGCCTAGCACCATAGCACATATCTATTTAAAATGATAATGTAAAGTAAGTAGTGGCCACGGACATAGTGAGGATCATTGGGACAATAAGTAAACATTACCAAATGAACCATAAATAATAGGTAGTTAGGAAACTACAACCAACCCATGTGCAAGAACATGTGCAAGACATGTGAATAAGTAGTCAAAGGAGGGGACCACTCTAACCGAATTTGGTTAGGGTAGTCAGGGGGAAAAACATGAATAAGAGACCACTCCCTTTGGGGCCTAACTTCGTAACAAATTCTAGACTCTAACCTACTTCGCTAAATAGATAACTAACCTAGTACAAAACGAAATAAACTAATTAGTGTACCTGTTAACCTACGACTTAACGAGGTGACACTAACCTAGTAACTAATTAAAGAGACAACTTAGTACCTAACCTCAGATGGTCCAAAAGGTCTGTTATGGTCCTAAAAACTTAGGGATAATTTATTAATTACATTAGGTTACTTAATTAATTATTTTAGCAACTTAATTTAATTAATTTAAATGAACAAATCCGAAATCAAAAAGCAATTTCTAGATTTCGGTTAACAAATGCTAAAGACAACCTAGTACCTAACCTTGAATTATCCAAAAGGTTGGTTAGGGTCCTAAAAAATTAAGGTTACTTTATTAATTAACCAAGGTCACCTAATTAATTAAATTATCAATTTCATTAATTAATGTAAAGGTTCAAAACAAAATCCTTACACAAACCTAGTAACTAGTTTAAGAAACATCCTGGTACCTAACCTAAGATTGTCTATAGGGTTAGTTATGGTTGTAATGACTTAAGGGAACTTTTTTAATTACCTAGGTCATTTAATTAATTAAATTAATGTTTTCAAACCAAATTCTTACATTAACCTAGTATAACTCATGAAACATCCTAGTTCTTAACCTAGGATTACCCAAAAAAGTTAGTTATGGTTCCAACGACTTAGGGGTATTTTATTAATTACCCTAGGTCCATTAATTAATTAAATTATCCATTATTTAATTTAAAGGGTAAAAACGAAATTCTTAGGGAAAATTGAAAATTTGACTTAGTATTGGGTTTTCTAATTCTAGTCAATATAGGAGGGACCTTTTAGTAATTAATTAATTTAAATATTTACTTACCTTATTAAAACCTAAGTTAAATGAGTTAAGATCAGTTCCTAATACTTATACTCACTTTCGAACACAAACAAATACAGGACGCAAAACAGTAAGCAAGTGGGCAAAAGAAAAATAGAAAATTCCATTGATTTACCTAGGCGATTTCAAGGTTTCTCCAAGTTTTCGTTCAAGTTGGTCTTTGTAGATTAAGTTCCAATAAAGGTATGGTTTTATCTCCTGTAATTGTTCCTCCAAGATAATTTTCTTTCAAACGATTCATAAGATCTTGAAAACTAGGGTTGTTACCTTCGTTCTTGTCGAACTTCCCTTCATGAGTATCCTTTTACGATTTAATGTTGAATAGGTTAGAGATCATGTTGTTGGTATGTAGTTCTGGATGATATTAATGTGTATTGTCCTTTAATTATGAATGTCTAGTGAACCTATTAACTTATAATTGTATGAAGCTAATGTTTCCAACGTATTTGAAGAACCGATGATATGATAGTTTCATCCTTAAATGTCAAGTGTTGATGTGTGTGTGTCTGAATGTTGACTTGCTGCTTAGTAACGTTATGAAGATGCTAAATTAAACAAATGTTAATGTGATTCTGTCCTTGATGTTTAAAAACCTTATAACTAAAATCCATAAAAAAGATTGACTTAAATAACATCTAAGAAATTACATCTTGAATGAATTGCCTATATTATGCCAACAAATTAGCTAACACTACTTTGTCAAAAGGGATGCATGAAAATGGATATGAGTTTATGTAAATGATTGAAAGATTGGCTAGTGGTTTACACATATTCAATTTAAATATGAACATACGTACAATTGACTTATGCTAACAAAAACGGTTGTGTAATTTAATAGCCAAATGTTGAGGCCAATACTAATCATATGCCAATCTTGTGTAGTTAGAGTATCAAATGATATAATAGGTTATTCTAAAGTAATTCAATGAATCCATAATCAATGTCATGTCATTCATTGGGACAACTCGTAACATGCTTTAAAAGAATGAACTATGAACATATGAAACTCATTGAATGAGGTGCTCATCGTCCATAAACAATGATACGAATCTACTACACCAAAGTAAGTAAGTATGTAACGTGAGTTATAACATCATTAAAGGGGTATAAATTAAGTAAATGTCAAGAATGGGGTGTTAAAGGAAGTGAGACAAGTCTCACTTATACCCAAGCTACTATGTTAAAAGAATACTCACGTATGAATATGTTAGAATGTGCGAGACTAGTCTCATTATCACCAAAGGATGATATTTAAGGACAATTCACATTTCATTAATGTAAAGTAAGGAAGACAATTGATCAATACAGTAGGTAAATATCAATTTAGAAGCAAGCTTCCATAATGCTTGAGTGCACTCTAAAGATAAAGAAGATAATAAAAGTGAGCACATCACCGATAGAATAGCTATGAGCTTGTGCTTGCACGTGTAAGTATGATGAGACGAGGCGAACACTGAGGTGGATAAGTAGTCTCATTAAGTCTCTAGTCTTCAAACTATGTCTAGCCAACATAGGACTAGCCAGTGGTTTCCACCTAAGCGAGCTAGGTATGTTTCGATTTAACATTGGCAAGTGGGATAACCTCTTTTCGATATGGGGTAGACACTTTATTTCATGTCTAGCTCACATGATATATGTAGGTTAATGCTCAAAACATAATATTGGTTCACTATAGCTATGAGTCGTTCCTTTCTGTGTGGAGCTAAAACTTGAGATTAATTCACCTTAGCCGGGAATCATCCCTTTTTGGTGTGGGGAATACACTGGTTCTCATGAGTAGCTCGCATGATCTAGATTCATTTTGATCAGTTAATCATCTATTTTTGAAGCGGGGAGGACAATAGATTTCATGTTAGCTAGCATGATCTTATTCCTAAAGATGTCTATATGAATGTTAGAAAGGATGATGATGTAACGTATTTTTAAAGAAAGCTACGAAGAAGATCTTAAAAATGTCAATTGCCATTACCACACTCATGAAGTTTCAGCAAATAGTGGGCAAGGCCAAATAAGATTGGCTTATAATGACTTATTTTATGAATCCAATAAAAAGGAATAGAAACATAATAGTAACTCCAAAGTTCATAACTTCCCTAACATGAGAATGATGAAACAGGTGACATAGCCAATAGAGAGTGGCCTATGAAGCATTAAGGAATACTTGATGAAAAGAATGGGTTGCTATAAGAATAGTCAAATCACATCCAATGAAGTTTACAATAAGTAAAGGGCATAGCTAATAATGAATCTTCACTTCATGAAAATAATCAAAGCCAAATCAAATTAGTGTATAATGAGTTCTTTTATTATGAAAATTATCATAGGCAATAATGAATTCAAATATGCTTATCCAAAATGATCAACGCATGTATTTAGCCAATAAAGATTAACTTATAAAGACTTCATGCCCAAAGTAAGCAAGATCATAAGTTTTAATGATAAGTCCAAAAATCCAAAATGATCAACTTATATATTTAGCCAATAACGATTGGCTTATAAAGACTTCATGCCCAAAGTAAGCAAGATCATAAGCTCTAATGATATGCCCAAAATATCTATGCATATTATGCAATAAACTTAAGAATGAGTTTAGTTAATAAGTATTGACTTATAAATATATTCATGCCCCACATTATAGTTACCTCATTCCCTTAATATCTTGAACTATTTACTTGATTAATTATTGGTATGGGACTAGAATGAATCATTGAATATGTAAGTAAACATAGGACCAAAGGAATTATTGTACTACACAACAACAAGAAGAAAAAGACTGAAAAATGATATAAGTGTCCAAAGAGGAGATCTCGGTCTGAGAGGATCAAAATCTCAAATCCTCGCTCGAGTGGTTCTAAAAATATTTTGATGACACTAATGACTGGTAATCATATAGAAAATAAGTTATTTGTTTTTAATGCATTAAAATACATCAAACACAATTAACAAATAACGATTGAAAAAAGTCAAGTAACTACACTTTTCAAAAATGGCATGTTGCTTAGGAAGAGTAAGTTTGTTAGGGAATTGTCCGAGATGGTATTTAGAAAACGTAGTACCTCTATACTTTTAAATGCTATACAGGTTTCCTCCTTCATGGTTCATGTTCAACAAATTAAAGAGGAGAAACTTAAGGAAATATTTATAATGTAAAAGAAGGTTAAGAATAGTGATGGTAACTACTCATACAGAGGGTATGATGGACATGGTAATTTTATGTTTTAACAATGGTTTTCTGGTCGAAGTTCATCCAACTCTCTTCCTAAGTTCATCTAAGATAGGGTACTGAACTCTAATCCTCAAGGATGCAATAGTACTGGATCTTTATTGCCTATGTCTACTTGTGTTAGGTGTGCAAGAAAACATGAGGATAAATGCTAGAGGGCAAGAATAGTTTCTTTTGTTGTGAAAAGAGTGGTAGTAAAATAAGGTATTTCCTAATGCTTGTGGAAAAAAGAGAGAATATAAACAAAGTTTGTCTATAGGTTTCCCAATTTTATGCACTTTAGACTCACAATGATTAAGAGGGTTCTCTCGATGCGGTTATCGGTTTGTTGAAGGCTTTCCACCTTGTTGTTAATAATATAATTGATACACATTTACTTTGTGTTTTGTGTCGCTATATGTGACAGTAAGGTTTGATATTATTCCGAATGTGTTGTTAGATAATTTTTTACTCTGTACTCCTATCGGTGACTCTGTTTTGACTAAGAGTGTTTACATAAAGTGCCTTTTTCTCTTTGTCCCATAGAGAGACTCATGTTGACCTTGTAGACATGGATATGCTGAATTTTGATGATATCCTTGTTATGCATATGCTGCACTTGTATTATGATATTGTTGATTTTATAACCTGTGTAGTCAAGTTTCAATTCCCAAATGAGACCATACAAGTATGGAAAGAGCAAATTCAATGCCTAAGGGTTAGTTTGTTTTTTGTCTGTAAGCTAAAATTTTGAGCCCTTACTCTTGAGTTGGTCCCCATTGTAAATGAGTTTCCAAAAGTTTCTCATGATTATTTACTAAATATTTATCTTCGAAGGGAAATAGATTTTTGAATTGTCATCTCCCCACTATGAAACATATCTTTATTCCTGTAACATTCTGGAAAATTTTATATCTAGTGAAGAGCCCAATAGGTCTTTAAAAATGCGTATTGGGGATAAATAGACATTCCAATGCTCAATGAAATATTAGGCATAATATAGAAAATAGGCTAAGGGGTAATAGACAATTTCTATATAATAACCAATAATCAAAATATTGGGTATATTAGAAAACATTGGCTTAAAGGGTGTTAGCCATATATCTATGTATTAATGAGCTTGTTTAGGAAATGTACCTACAATGAAGACCCTCAGATAATATTCTGAATTTCATCAGTTATAAACACATTAGGTACTAGTCATACAAGTGTCAAGCCTTGTACCCTAAGTACATAACTATTCAAAAATGATCATGTAGAGTGAGCCATACTCAAGATCATAGTGAGGGTCCTTGGGACAATACGTAAACATTCCTAAAAGAACCATAAATAATAGTTAATTAAAAAAGTATAACAACCACATGGGCAAGTACTTGTGCTAGGCATGTGAAGAAGCGGCAAAAGGAGGGGTCCACCCTTACCGAATTTGATTAAGGTTGTTAGGGGGAAAAATGTGAACAAGGGACCACTCCATGCGGGGCATAACTTTCTAACAAACTCTAGGTCCTAAATAACTGTCCCAACAGCCAAAACACCTTAGGACTAACAAAATTGGACCCATTAGTGCACCCTACAACTTAGAACCAAAACCGGGTTGACACTAACCTAGTACTAGTTAAAGAGACAACCTAGTACCTAACCTAGGATGGTTCAAAAAGTTAGTTATGGTCCTCAAAACTTAGGGGTACTATTTTAATTCCCATAGGTTACCTAATTTATTAATTAAGGTAAAAGGTCTAAAATCGAAAGTAAAAAGGAAATTTTCAGATTTTGGTTAAGACAAGAAATGGACAACCTAGTACCCAACCTAGGATGGTCCAAAGAGTTAGTTAAGATCCTAACGACTTAAGGGTACATTATTAACTACCCTAGGATACTAAATTAATTAATTTAGAAACATAATTAATTAATTTAAAGGGGAATAACCGAAATCACTAAAAAATTTCCAGATTTTGGTTAAAACAAGAAAAAGACAACCTAGTACCTAACCTAGGATGATACAAAAGATTGGTTATCATCCAAACAAATTAAGTGTAATTTAGTAATTAACTCAGTTCACCTAATTAATTAAATTATAAATTTTATTAATTTGTTTAAAATATCAAAACAAAATCCTTACACTAACCTAGTATAATTCAAGAAACATTCTAGTAATTAACCTAGGATGGTCCTAAAGGGTTGATTATAGTTCCAATGACTTAGGGTTACTTAAGTACTTACCATATGTCCATAAATTAAATAAATTAATATATAGTCAAAATGTTCACCAAAACTATAGTCAACACCAATTTCGAGATTTGACTAACTGTTATCTTCTCCTATCTGTAGTCAACTTAGGCGGAGCGTTTTGGTAATAGGTTAATTAGTTTATTAATTAAACTTATAAAACCTATGTGCTATAATTAAATATCATTATTAAACCTTAAAATCACGTTCAAACTCTTAGAAAAGGCAACGCAAAAACAGTATGCAACGAACGCAGGAAAAAGACATAATATTTTACAATTTTCTTGGGTGGTTTCAAGGTTTCTTCATAGTTTTGTTCAATATGGTATTCGTAGAATAAGTTCTGCATAAGGTATGGGTTAGTATCCTGGACTTATTTCTCCAAGAGAACTTTCTTTCAAATTATTTAAAGATCTTGAAAACTAGGGTTGTTTTATTTCATTCTGTCGAACTCCTTTCCCAAGTAACCTTGTTAAGATTTCAATGTTCAATAGGTTAGAAATCATGTTGTTTGTATGTGGTGCTGGCTGTGTCACGACCCAAATCGGGGCCGCGACTGGCACCCACATTTACCCTCCTATGTGAGCGAACCAACCCATATAACCTTAACGTTTTCAATGTATAACAACAGAAAATAATGCGGAAGACTTAAACTCATTAATAAAACAATTCAAAACTATTATTATCATCCCCAAAATCTGGAAGTCATCATCACAAGAACAACTATCTCAAATTACTAAACTAGGAATGTCTAAGAACAAAAATAACTAAAAAGCTAGTCCATGCCGGAAGTTCAAGGCATCAAGACATGAAGAAGAAGATCCAGTCCAAGCTAGACGCATTAGCTCACCCTGAATTTCCGAAAGTAGTGAAGACTGGCTAGATCTACTGTTGAGTTGAAGTTGACGGAACGTTTGCTGCATTCCACAAATAACAAAGAAGAAAACATAAAAGTAGGGGTGTCAGTACAACCACAAGTACTGAGTAGATATCATCGGCCAACTCAAAATAGAAAACAGTATATATCAGTTAATATCATAAATCAACTATAAACTCAACATGTAACAACAATAAGTACTATAATCATCAATAAGTACTATTAAGTTCGTCCATGAGGGCTCAAGCCTCAATACCATGCTCATTTGGGAATTAAGTTCATTACGTTGAGTATATTATCATCTTTCAAGATTCATTATCTTTCATCCTCTTGTGTCGGTACGTGACACTCCGATCCCCTACATGTGTCGGAACGTGACACTCCGATCCCCTATATGTGTCGGAACGTGACACTCCGATCCCCTATATGTGTCGGAACGTGACACTACGATCCCCTATATGTGTCGGAACGTGACACTTTGATCCCCTATATATGTCGAAACGTGACACTCCGATCCCCTATATGTGTCGGTATGTGACACTTCGATCCCCTAATTCTACGTGTCGGTTCGTGACACTCGTCCCACTAATACTATGTGTCGGAACGTGACACTCCGATCAACTAATACTATGTGTCGGAACGTGACACTCCGATCCACTAATCTCATTATATCCGTTCATCAAGCCTTCTCTATACCAAGGCATCATCAATCCCATTACTTTAATTTATCAAGCCTTCTTTTATACCAAGGCATTATCATTAATAAGTAGATTAAGATTCTTTCAAGATTTGGGATTCAATGGTTTTCATCATGCTTATTTCATCAAAATCACATAATCATATTCATGCAAACATACAATTAAGCATATAGACAGGTTTACAATACCACCAATACATATCATTCACTATTAAGAGTTCACTACGAATATCGTAAAAACCAAAACCTACCTCCACCGAAGAATTGGAATCAACAAGTAATTTCCCAAGCTTTGATATTCTTCTTCCTCGTTCGACTCTCTCTCTCAATCGATCAATCTATCTCTCTCTTTTCTTTTCTCTTTTTCTTATTCCAACCCTCTTTCTTTTACCCTAATTAACATATAATTAAGAATGAAAGATGGTAATAATGACCCACTAATTAACTTAAGGTTACCTATTTTAACCCCCAAGTAATTAGATTTATTAATATTAACCCCTAAACTTTATAATTAAGGAAAGAATAGTCCAAAACGTCCCTTAAAACGTGAAAAGAAATCCGATTCTGACTGGGATTACGCAACCTGTGACGGGCCATCGTGACTGCGACGGTCCGTCACGCAGGTCGTCGTGAGGGCTAGGACTTTATTTTCACCAAGGACACTGTGACGGTCCGTCCTGCAAGTCCGTTACGAAGTTCAGAGAGTCGATTTTCAGTACCCAATTTCAGAATTCCCAAGTATATTGAAACGAGACATCTGTGACGGACCGTCGTGCCTATGACGGTCCGTCGTGGTGTCCGTAATCTTGGCCAGTTTTTCCAGAAATGAATCTGCTGCTCAAAACGACTAGACAGGTCGTTACAATAGATACCAATTTACCCATCGTTCGTCCCCGAACGATCAAAAGAAGAAAAACAAGGGCGGAAGGAAGTACCTGAATCTGTAAACAGATGTGGGTATTTTTCTTGCATATCTGCCTCCTTCTCCCAAGTAGCCTCTTCAACCGGTCGATTCTTCCATTGAACTTTGATGGATGCAATTTCTCTCGACCTCAACTTGCGAACCTCTCTATCTAATATAGCAACCGGTTCCTCCTCATAAGTCAAATTCTCATCAAGCAAAACTGAATCCCAACGGATGATATAGTTTCCATCTCCATGGTATCTTTTCAACATGGACACATGAAACACCGGATGCACTCCGGACAGCCCTGGAGGTAAGGCTAATTCATAAGCCACCTCCCCTACTCGCTTTAGTACTTCAAATGGTCCAATATACCTTGGACTTAGCTTACCTCTTTTGCCAAACCGCATCACCCCTTTCATGGGTGAAACCTTCAACAAGACTTGTTCACCCTCCATGAACTCCAAGTCTCTAACCTTTCGATCTGCATACTCCTTTTGTCTACTTTGTGCCGCTAGAAGTTTTTCTTGAATGCCCTTCACCTTATCTAACGAATCCCTCAAGAGGTCAGTACCCCAAGGTCTAACCTCAAATGCATCGAACCAACCAACGGGAGATCTACACCTCCTCCCATACAATGCTTCAAATGGAGCCATATCAATACTGGAGTGATAGCTATTATTGTACGAAAACTCTGCCAAAGGTAAGCACCTATCCCAATGGCCACCAAACTCTATCACGCATGCGCGAAGCATATCCTCCAACACTTGAATTGTTCGCTCAGACTGACCATCGGTCTGAGGATGGAACGCGGTACTAAGATCCAACCTAGTACCTAATTCAGCATGCAATGTTTTCCAAAACTTAGAAGTAAACTGCGTACCTCTATCTGATATGATGGATAGCGGAACTCCATGCAGTCGAACGACTTCTGAGATGTAGATTTTTGCTAACTTCTCTGCATTGTAAGTTACCTTGACCGGAATAAAATGAGCAGACTTAGTGAACCTATCACCAATCACCCAAATGGAGTCATACTTAGCCAATGTCTTTGGAAGACCAACCACAAAGTGCGTTGCGATTCTCTCCGACTTCCATTCAGGAATGGGCATTCTCTGGCGTTCCTCCGGCCTCTGGTGTTCATACTTTACTTGTTGACAGTTTGGACATTTGGCAATAAAGTCAACAATATCGCGCTTCATTCTACTCCACCAAAAGTGTTGCTTTAGGTCGCGATACATCTTGGTTGCACCCGGATGTATAGAATACCTTGAACTATGAGCCTCTGCCAAAATAGTGTTGATCAAATCATCGATGCGGGGTACACATACCCTTCCCTTAATCCTCAACACACCTTCCTCATCGATTGTTGCCTCTTTAGCCTCTCCTTGCAACATTTTATCTCGAATCCGGATCAATTTCTCATCATCAAACTTCTTCCCCTTAATCTTGTCAAGGAAGGAGGATCTTGCCTCCACACAAGCTAACAATCCTCCCTTCTCATTCACTTCTAACCTCATAAGGTCATTAGCCAAAATCTGCACTTCTCTAGCCAATGGGCGTCTAGAAGCTTGCAAATGAGCTAGACTTCCCATGCTTCCCGCCTTTCTACTCAAAGCATCTGCCACAACATTCGCCTTCCCCGGATGATACAAGATAGTGATATCGTAGTCCTTCAGTAGTTCCATCCATCTCCTTTGTCTCAAGTTCAAATCTTTCTGAGTAAAGACATATCAGAGGCTACGATGATCCGTATAGACTTCACACTTAACCCCATATAAATAGTGCCTCCATTGCTTCAATGCAAATACTACCGCGGCCAATTCCAAGTCATGAGTTGGGTAGTTACGTTCATGCACTTTTAATTGTCTTGAAGCATAAGCAATCACGTTCTTCTCTTGCATTAGCACTGCACCCAAACCCGAATAGGATGCATCACAATAAATAATGAAGTTCTTACCCTCTACCGGTAAGGTGAGGATAGGTGCGGTAGTCAACAAGGTCTTGAGTTTCTGAAATCTTTCTTCGCACTCATCCGACCATACAAATGGAACATTCTGCTTAGTCAAGTTCGTCAATTGGGAAGCAATAGAAGAGAATCCCTTGACAAATCGGCGGTAGTAGCTAGCTAACCCAACAAAGCTCCTTATTTCTGACACATTAGTGGGTCTTACCCAATTCTTCACTGTCTCAATCTTAGAAGGATCTACCATCACCCCCTCCTTCGAAACCACGTGCCCCAAGAAGGACACTGCATCTAGCCAAAACTCACACTTAGAGAACTTGGCATAAAGCTTTTTCTCCCTCAACATTTCCAAAACAATCCTCAAATGCTCCTCATGTTCCTTCTTACTTTTAGAATAAATCAGTATATCATCAATAAACACAATCACAAAAAGATCCAGGTATGGCTTAAAAATCCCATTCATCAAGCTCATGAACGGAGCAGGGGAATTCGTAAGACCAAAGGACATCACCACAAATTCATAATGTCCATACCTAGTTCGAAAAGCAGTCTTTGGTACATCCGTTGCCCGTATTTTCAATTGATGATAACCGGATCTCAAGTCAATCTTAGAGAAGACACAAGCACCTTGTAACTGATCGAACAAGTCATCAATGCGAGGAAGAGGATACTTGTTCTTAATAGTTACCTTGTTCAACTGCCGGTAGTCTATGCACATCCGAAAACTCCCATCCTTCTTCTTTACAAACAAAACCGGAGCACCCCAAGGAGATGCACTTGGTCTAATGAAGCCCTTGCTCAACAACTCTTGAAGTTGAGCCTTTAACTCTCTTAATTCGGCGGGAGCCATTCTATACGGGGGTATAGAAATGGGGCGTGTGCCCGGTTCAAGATCGATACAGAAGTCAATATCCCTGTCTGGTGGCATACCAGGAAGATCTGCAGGGAACACCTCCAAAAACTCACGGACTACCGAAACCGACTCAATTGAGGGTACTTGAGTAGTGTCATCCTTGAGATGTGCCAAGAAAGCTAAACACCCTTTACTAACCATTTTCTTAGCACGAAGAAAGGATATGATACGCACCGGATTGGAAGTGTAGTCACCCTCCCACACTAACGGATCTGTCCCAGGCTTGGCTAACGTCACCGTTTTAGCATTGCAATCCAAGATCGCAAAATTCGGAGAAAGCCAAGTCATACCCAGAATTACATCAAAGTCACCCATTTCTAAAGTAACCAAATCTACATAAGTGTTGCTCCCCATAAAGTTCACCAAACAAGACCTATATACCCTTTCAACTACCACAGACTCACCCACCGGAGTAGAAACACGAATAGGCATATCAAGTAATTCACAATGTAGATTTAGACCATTAGCAAATGATGAAGATACATATGAAAACGTGGAGCCAGGGTCAAATAATACAGATGTCATGCAATCACAAACCAAAAGATTACCTGTGATAAAAGCATCAGACGCCTCCGCTTCGGATCTCCCAGGGAAAGCGTAACAATGGGCCCTATCACCAGTCTGTCCGTTGCCCCTACCATGTTGTGTCGTAGTGGCTCCAATGTGCCCATCTCCTCTGCCGTTGTGGTGACCACCATTACCTCGACCACCACGTCCTCCAGAAAAGCGGCCTCTACCATGACCACCTCTACCTCTAGCTATTGGGGGTCTGTAACTCTGTTTTGGACAATTCCTCCTAACATGTCCAATCTCCCCACATCCATAACACTCTGCTGAGTCGGGCATAGGTCTCTCAAGTAGTGTTGACCGTTACGAGGTGGACCCCCAACTACGATCTGTAGTGAAGACTGAATTGGTCGACTTGAGTAACCTCTGGACCTCTGTCCTCTAGAGTAAGAACCATTAAACTCACCTCCCCTTCGAAACCTTTTTGATGTCGATGTCGTGGTGAAGTCATCTGGCTTCACTCCTTCCACTTCTATCACAAAGTCTACCACCTCTTGGAAGGATGTTGCCGTAGCCGCTACCTGTAGGGCTGAAATCCGCAATTCTGACCTCAACCCCTTCACAAAATGGCGAATCCGCTCTTGTGGACTGAAACAATGTTGGGTGGCATACCTTGATAAAGCACGAAACTTAGCCTCATATGCGTAAACCGTCATCCTCCCTTGCTCGAGACTCAAGAACTCATCCCTTTTTCTATCTCTCAAAGTCCTTGGGATATACTTCTCCATAAATAGGGTAGAGAAGGATGCCCAAGTCATGGGTGTGGCCTCTGTCGGTTGACACTCGACATGTGATCGCCACCACATTTTGGCGTTCCCTTGAAACTGATAGCTTACGAACTCAACGCCAAACCGTTCTACTATCCCCATCTTGTGTAGTAGCTCATGACAATCAACCAGAAAATCATAAGCATCTTCAGATTCTGCACCCTTGAAGACTGGAGGTTTCAATTTCAAGAACTTACTGAAAAGTTTGTGCTGATCGTTTGTCATCATCGGTCCAGTAGTCAGACGTGGAAATGTGCCTATCTCCAATGAGGCATCCATGCGGGGAGCCATAGTAGCCGCATGTCGTACCTCTGAAACCGGAGGTGTTGGTGCGTAAAACCGGTGGAGGTGCTCGACCGTGATCGATAACCCGCTAAGATAAGCGAGATCCTGATTGATCATCTCTGGGGTAGGTTGGGGTGGCAATTCCTCATTCTGCTCTTGTTCATTCTCCCCATCCTCCCCTTCTCTTACCACTTCCTCAGTCGGTGGAAGAGTCACTGCCCTAGCATCAGATGGGCTAGGTGCTCGTCCTCTTCCTCTAGAGGACGTCCTCCCACGACCTCTACCACGGCCTCTTGCCGCTGCTCTTCCTCGAGCTCTGACCCGGTGGGTGGCTCAAACGCACTGTCCGTGGTGCTTTGGTGTTGGCGTCGTTGCTCTAGTTCTAACCATCTGCGAAATAGAGTGAAGATGGTCGATACCACCAGATCGCCTAGATACCAATTGGACTCAAGTAGTAGCACGAAAGAAAGAATGAAAGAGTGAAATTTTCCTAAAGTCTTATAGCCTCTCAAGGAAAAGTAAAGGCGTCCCCCTACCTTTCCTTAAGACTCTACTAGACCTGTTCTTGTGTGATGAGACCAACGAACCTAATGCTCTGATACTAAGTTTGTCACGACCAAAATCGAGGCCGCGACTGGCACCCACATTTACCCTCCTATGTGAGCGAACCAACCCATATAACCTTAACGTTTTCAATGTATAACAACAGAAAATAATGCGGAAGACTTAAAGTCATTAATAAAACAATTCAAAACTATTATTATCATCCCCAAAATCTGGAAGTCATCATCACAAGAACATCTATCTCAAATTACTAAACTAGGAATGTCTAAGAACAAAAATAACTAAAAAGCTAGTCCATGCCGGAAGTTCAAGGCATCAAGACTTGAAGAAGAAGATCCAGTCCAAGCTAGACGCATTAGCTCACCCAGAAATTTCCGAAAGTAGTGAAGACTGGCTAGATCTACTGTTGAGTTGAAGTTGACTAACGCTTCTTGCATTCCACAAATAACAAAGAAGAAAACATAAAAGTAGGGGGTCAGTACAACCACAAGTACTGAGTAGATATCATCGGCCAACTCAAAATAGAAAACAGTATATATCAGTTAATATCATAAATCAACTATAAACTCAACATGTATCAACAACAAGTACTATAATCATCAATAAGTACTATTAAGTTCATCCATGAGGGCTCAAGCCTCAATACCATGCTCATTTGGGAATTAAGTTCATTACGTTGAGTATATTATCATCTTTCAAGATTCATTATCTTTCTTCCTCTTGTGTCGGTACGTGACACTCCGATCCCCTACATGTGTCGGAACGTGACACTCCGATCCCCTATATGTGTCGGAACGTGACACTCTGATCCCCTATATGTGTCGGAACGTGACACTACGATCCCCTATATGTGTCGGAACGTGACACTCCGATCCCCTATATGTGTCGGAACGTGACACTCCGATCCCCTATATGTGTCGGTACGTGACATTCCGATCCCCTAATTCTACGTGTCGGTTCGTGACACCCGTCCCACTAATACTATGTGTCGGAACGTGACACATCGATCCACTAATACTATGTGTCGGAACGTGACACTCCGATCCACTAATCTCATTATATACGTTCATCAAGCCTTCTCTATACCAGGGCATCATCAATCCCATTACTTTAATTCATCAAGCCTTCTTTTATACCAAGGCATTATCATTAATAAGTAGATTAAGATTCTTTCAAGATTTGGGATTCAATGGTTTTCATCATGCTTATTTCATCAAAATCACATAATCATATTCATGCAAACATACAATTAAGCATATAGACAGGTTTACAATACCACCAATACATATCATTCACTATTAAAAGTTCACTACGAATATCGTAAAAACCAAAACCTACCTCCACCGAAGAATTGGAATCAACAAGCAATTTCCCAAGGTTTGATATTCTTCTTCCTCGTTCGACTCTCTCTCTCAATCGATCAATCTATCTCTCTCTTTTCTTTTCTCTTTTTCTTATTCCAACCCTCTTTCTTTTACCCTAATTAACATATAATTAAGAATGAAAGTTGGTAATAATGACCCACTAATTAACTTAAGGTTACCTATTTTAACCCCCAAGTAATTAGATTTATTAATATTAACCCCTAAACTTTATAATTAAGGAAAGAATAGTCCAAAACGTCCCTTAAAACGTGGAAAGAAATCCGATTCTGACTGGGATTACGCAACCTGTGACGGGCCGTCGTGGATCGCGACGATGCATCACGCAGGTCGTCGTGAGGGCCAGGACTTTATTTTCACCAAGGACACTGTGACGGTCCGTCACACCTGTGACGGTCCGTCCTGCAAGTCCGTTACGAAGTTCAGAGAGTCGATTTTCAGTACCCAATTTAAGAATTCCCAAGTATATTGAAACGAGACATCTGTGACGGACCGTCGTGCCTATGATGGTCCGTCGTGGTGTCCGTAATCTTGGCCAGTTTTTCCAAAATGAATCTGCTGCACAAAACGACTAGACAGGTCGTTACAGGGTGATCTTAATATTTATTGTTTTTTATTAAATAATGATTGAATGAACCTATTAATTGGACTCATTTGATGCTAAGTGTTATCATGTGAATTAAAAGAATGATATTATGTAAATGATATGCCCAAAAATATTATGTATGAAGATGTTACGGTCTGTTGTGCATACTTGCTGTTAATATGGCGTTATAAAGATAGCACGTCTTACCATCCTAGCGGCCGAGTCCTTGTCTAGTGCCTCACTTGCAACTTCAACGACTTCGATGGCGATCTCTACTTTTGATTTTTTTCTCTAGTTTCTTAGATCACTTATTTAAGAATCTGCAGTTTCCTTTGCAAATCCTCTTTAATCGGTATCATCGTAATATTCTTGCCCTTTTCCATAGATGCAATTTTACCTTTGTTGAGGTGATAGACTAATGTTTTATGATTAGGGTTGTAGGATTTACTTTGTTTATTGAGAACCTCAAGACTCCAAAAATTATATGAAATATTTTGTAGGACTGACTTGTATAGATTTTTCCGAAGTTTTTTAAAAGGAGTGGGTTAGAAACTACCTGGTTCAAAAAAACATATCACACATATATTTAAACAACGTATATCACGCCCTAAATAAATATGTGACCCTTTTGTGCCAAGGATGGACCTAGTTATTTGAAGGATGTATTTAGTCATTGAAATCAAATTGTTGCACCCCCTAAAAAAATAAGATTAACAAATCATTATAAAAGTCATTACAAAGTTAACATAAGGGATACATGTTTGAGAAAGGGAATAAATTGCGAAAAGAATATAACCAATCCAATGCAAGGGAATAAGATAACTGAAAATCTAAAGATCCTGCTCCCCCTTTTGATTATTCAGCTTCTTCACAGATGATATACTTGCTTGTCACCACTTGCGGCTCAGCGAATACAACATTGGAATACATCGGCACAGTCTAGAGTGTGTTAAGTTTCTTGCCATAGGTCGAATGTTGACAGCTTAAGCAGGACCTTGCATTTGTCAACTCTTGAGAGACAAAACCTAATGCGTTTTGTCTTATAAATTCTGTGTACTGGAAATCTTGTTCCCTAAGTAGGTATTCTTCCTCCCTATGTTGAAACTCTTGCTCTTCCTGTTAAAAATATTTACCTCTTCACTAAAACTCTTATTCATTTCATTCCCATTCTTATTGAATGTTGGATGTTTCGATTGGGAACCCTACTTGGACGTCTTCATTCTTTTGACCCATGTGTGGCATCGGATTAGTGTACCACAGAGATTATCCTATAACTACTTTTTTTATTCGTCAATATAGATAGCTTCATACCTATGGTTTGCCATGATTTATTTCATGTTGTTCAGCCTAACCCATTCTTGGAAAATAGTATTGGTGAAAGGTATCTTCTCGCACCTATTGTAGTCAAAGACAAAGTGGCTAGCATCTTCTTGGACATGTATATTTGCCTTCTATCAAATTGTTGCATTATCCTACTAGGGTTGTAGGGTAGTACTCTTTTAATTCCACTGAGAAACTATTTTCTCTGACATGAAGTCTTGAAATATCCATAGTGTGTTTCCCTATTTTAATTCGTAAAACACTTTATCCCATACCTTCCTCGTGGTGTTGATCGGGAATTTGCGAATGCTTAAACAAAACTCATATTTATCAAGGGGACTCACCTGTGTTGTATTGGAAAAATACTAGTTTTGAGTACCGTCTGTTTAAATCAAGTTAGGATACATCCACCATTGAAGCAAGATATTACACCCTTGGAAGAATGGAAACCCATTTTCCATAGACCCAAAATCTTATAGATGTCGGGTAGAATAGTTAGGGACAGACTGTACTGTTTCTTAACTTCTTCTTCTTCATCTATACCTCTAAAGATATCATCAATAACCATCACAATCTGAGTATCAATATCGTTTCCTCAATCCATAGGAAGTACAATCATTCCCAAGAGGGATACGGTGAAACTGAGAGTCTAAGTTTGTCTCCTGGTAGTATGATCGAAAAACTCATTTGGAAAATTTCAGAAGTTACTATTATGCCCCAAACGTTTTATAAATTTCACAACGGTATACTTTGACTGTGTATCCAGTTTGCATTTACTAGTAGTAATATGTTATTCAATTCTAAGTTGTTTGGCTTATCTTGTTGTAGGATGTGATGATCTAGATGGTTTTTTCCCTTTCCATACATTTCAATAGAGTCAAGACAAACTTTTATTTCCTCTAGGTTTGGCGTTATTTTGGAATTCCAAAATTAAAAAACCATTTTATTGTCGTCCTAAAATAGAGTGATCACTTCGATGAGTTCGGGCCAAACATTAAAATTCATTATTGATGGGAGATGGAGCAAATTAATTTATATTTTTTTACATGCTTTGAAGTTTTCCCACCATATAAGAATAATGTCTTGTGTTCTAATAAATTTTCGAAACTCAAGATTTGTTTTGCAATCTACAAAATCATAAAAATAATTAGATACCCCCCAAATAAAAAAAACAATAATTTCTCTAACAACACATACATCCTTCGAACACACGTAAGTATGAATAATCGTTTGGGTCGTGGACCCTTTGGACTCAAGGTGGTCTCTCTAATGAGCCAAACAGGACTTCGGTGTTGGTTCATCTTAGGGTAATGTGTTAAATTTTGGGGATTTGGTTTTTCTCTATCCTAGTTTGACAATGACTGGAGTTTGTTTATCGTGGATAGGTTACCCAAGCGGACTACTTGGGCCGGGACAGTTAACGATTATTGACTATCAAGTATCCAACTACATTCGTCTGGGTTCCCCGAGAATTATTTGGTTAACAAAAGACTGTGAACCCCCTTAATCTTCCTTTAAGTGATACAAAAATAATTGTCATTTGAAATAATATGACACTCCATGAATGCATCAATTCATTATATATGATAAATAAGCAAGTAGACAGTTAACATACATGACCAAATAATTTTTTTTAAGGTTGGACAATTCAATCCCAAGAAATAGTCACCACTGTGTTTTATTTAAAAAAATATATTAAGTTTTAGTTTAGAGTCGCCACTCAATTTTATGTAAGATTAAAAAAATCATTGTTTTCAAACATCTGAAACATGAAATATACTGAATACTTAAAAGAGGGTTCAAGGGTTCATATTAATATACTAGGAAGGTTTTAAAGGCACCTAAAATACCCACTAATTTGGTTATACATCAATTAATTTAATTGGCTAAAAAAAATTAACTTAATTTGAAGTGAAAATTATTTGGAATGGGTTTTAAAGGGAAAACAATGATATATTACCTCAGGGAAATATTTGCAAATTTTACTTTTTAGGTCCATATAAAGATGATCGATTTTAGTTAAGTTCCTAAAACAAAATGAGCGTCTTCCGGGGATTTAAAATTTTCAACCCTAAGATTAACGACAAATACTAACAAGCAAAATAAGAACAATAGAGTAAAAAGGGAAAGAGAGTCGGATCAAAATCTGGTTTATGTCCACCTAGACCAATAGGGACCAATCGCCCAATCGAGTTACACATGTCCAAAACCAACATAATATAACAATTCTTTCTTTTGGGCCTAAGGCCCAATTCTTCCACCTGTATTAAAAACTAACAAAATAATAATAAATAAATTTACAAGGCTTAGGCCTAAAATAGAAAATATAACTTTGAAAAATATAAATGATGGTTTTTTTTGACCCAATCCGTCTAAATTTCGATCTGATCGACTTTATTTTGTCTACTTAATATATAAAATCTTCCGCAACCTCTACGTCAAATTTGTGGCTGACCAACTAAAAAAGAGGGATTTGAGCCTTTACGACTCTCCCTGCATGCAAGAAGAATGAAATGAGTTCATGATGTACTCTAACGAATTTCACATGCAAAACAAAGTTAAGGAAATGAGGTAATATGCAATCTAACCAAAGCAAATGGGGAAATCATACCCTAACTTACAGGAACTTCTAGTTGACCACGAGAATTCCCGAATTAACAAACAATACAAAATAATCCTATCAGAGGGAATCAAAAGAGGTACCTGTACAACAACTTAAAAATAAATAAATTGCATCATCTTATTCTCGTCAAGGTTTTTTATTCCGCGGAGGACTACACTAAATTGTATTTGAAGGAAATGGTGAGGATGCATGGATTTCCCTCATCCATTATTTGTGATCATGGTACACAATCAACTTTTTAGTTTTAGAAATCCTTCAAAAAGGATCTTGGTACTCTTGTTAAGCTTATTACAACCTTCGATCCACAAACTGATGTGAAAGCGGAGCGTACTATCAAAATATTCGAAGATATGTTGAGAGCATGTGTAATTTACATAAAAGTTAGTCGATATGATCACATGACTTTGATTGAGTATGCGTAAAACAAAAGCTACCATTCAATTGTTGGCATGGCCTAGTATTAGGGTATACACGGTAGGAGGTGTAGATCCTTAATAGGTTGATTTAAGGTGGCTGACGTTGGCCTATTAGGTACTAAATTTGTACATGAGTCTATGGATAAAGTGGATCATATTAGAGTAAGGTCGAAAATGTTTGAAAGTCGAAAAAATTCATATGCCGATGTTAAATAAAGAAGATCTGGAGTTTAATATTAATGATTGATTTTATAAAAAGTTTCAGGCATGAAGGTGTTATGAGGTTTTCCATAAAAGGAAAGTGTAGTCCCTAAGATGTTGTCTCATACAATATTTTGAGGGATATTGTCAAGGTTGCTTATGAACTTGATTGTCCTAACAAATTAGCATTGGTGCCTCAAGTTTTCAATGTTTCATTATTTCAAAAGTTTGATGGATATGCGACATATATGTTTCTCTTAGAAGGTTTGGGCGTTTAGAGAATCTCTCTTATCAGAAGGTGCTAGTTAAGATTTTAGACCGGAAAGCTCAAAAGTTATGAAATAAACAAGTTTCTTCCATGAAAGTTCATTAGAGGAATCCGTAAGTTGAGGTTTCAACTTGGGAGACCGAGCTCGATAGGATGTCCCTCTATCATAATTTCCTCCCTCGAATCTAACTCTAGCTTGAGGTATTGAGTTCATCATGTTTCACTCTTTTGGTGTCTTCTGTCTTAGATATTTTTCATGATTTCATCATCATGTTTCACGAAAAGCTTAAATATTGAGAAAATGAGTTTACATGATTGATTTATACATATTTATGCGCATTTAAATATGAGTTGCATATAGACCTCATGATATGATTTTTCGAAATGCTTTAGCTTTGAATTGATAGTTATTCATTGAATATGTACATTCATATAATTGCACTAATGTTGGGTTGTTCTTTTAAGTTCCTACCCTCGTTATGATGTCTTGAATATAATTTGAAAATGAATGTTCCAAAGCGGGAGACATTGTAACAACTCATATTTGAAATGGCAGAATTTCATCTTTTTGTCGGATCTGATGCCTGTTTCGAGGAATCCACCCATGATCCATGGACTGAATCACGCTTCATAGGTCAGCTCTGTGGATAACCATACCAAGTTCCCAAATATTTTAAGTTTCATTACTTTTTAAACAGTTCACTAGGACGGTCTATAATTTAATGAATGAGCCATAAATAGGTTCCGCAGTTATTCCCTAACTTAGAGAACATATGGTCGTTGTCCATGGTCCATCGATGCACCCATGAGTTAAAGGTTTGGTTAATTGTTTGGAGCCTAAAACGTTTTGTCTTTGAACTCATTGACGAATAACTAGGGATATCTATGAGTTGATCGACCAATCCTAGCTTGAGGTCATTTGTGATTCAATTATTTTCTTAGGGTTTTCTGGGTCTTTTACTAATTATCCTTGCCTAATAATATGTAGTTTTACCCTTCATCTAATTTCCTGTATAACTATTTTAACCTTTAATTTTCCCAATTGAAAACCGTTGTTTCAAATTCTTAAAATAAGAAAAAGTCTTCACGTCCAAAATATTTCTCTCTCTAGAAATAATGACGAAAAATGAGTCAATCTAGGGTTTCAAGTAATGTCTTCAATCCCACCATTGCCGAAAAGCTTTTGGCACTGAGGTATGATAGTTTTCATCCTTGGAGCTATTTCCTTTATGGAGTTCTTAAATTCTCAAAGTTACAAAACTACAAATTCAAAATTAAGTTACAATTTTCTTCTATGTCAAGGTTCCTTTAAATATTGATTTACTTAATTGATGTATGAAATTTATGCATGAATTTATATACTTTTAAGATTATAAAATGAATCCCCATGAACCCATGTCTAACCCATTTTTTAATATATGGATGATTATAAGTGGGATAAACTTTAAAAGGTGAATTATGAAATAATGCATATTCTTATGGAATTGATGAGATATGATAAAGATTTCTTTTATAGTAATATAATATATTTTGGTTGTTATTGTTTATTATTTTGAAAGAGTTTCTCACATAACTACTTAATGCAAGAACATGAATGGTTTTCAGAAATAAAAGATTTTATGGTAGTAAGGTTTTCTCACTTAAAATGAATTGAAGTTAAGGATATATTAAAATGAAACCTATATTGTATTGGTTACTTAAATTTACCTTTCCATGGATGAGATATGACTTATCATGGTTTTGAAAGATAATATTCCTTTCCATTGATATGAAAGAAAACATAACTAAACGACTATTTCTTGGGATTTATACTTACCATCGATAGGATATTGAGATGTAAGCCTACCATTACTATAAGTTGGGTTACTAGTATAAATCTCTTATCGCACACCTATGTGCCCCCAATAGAATTATTGTGTTAGATATACATTATCTAATGGATCCACAAATGCTAGAATGTCGTGGACTTATATATGTTTGTAGGACAACCCTTTCCGGTGAGGGTTAGACACTGGATTCCATGTTCATACCTCATGTTCTTATATGTTGGTTAAAGGTAACCCTCCCACAATAATGAACTAAGGTTACTTCAAGACGTATATCACGTGTCTTCTAAGATAATTTATATTTTTGTTTACCATGTTTACAACATACATCTTCTAATTCTTTTATATCATGTCTTATCTTGGTAATTGTATCTCACAAAGATATACCCTTTTATTCATGTTATTTAATGTTTTATGTATATCTATCATAGTTGGTTCATAGTTGTAATAACACATACTCTTTCCAACATATTCTTCTAATATAGGTTCCGACGATAAAATTCGCACTTCCATAGATAAGGATCTTATGTAGAAACTTAATGATTGGTGATTTCTCATTTTATGAGGACTCATCTTTTGTTTCCCTTTTTTCATTACTTTCTAATGAAAAATTTGTTCTATGGGCTTTGCCCCAATCAATCTTTTGGATTAGATGTCTTTAAAAAGATTTTTAGTCTTCCACTTTTATCTATAGAACTTTTATATGTCAAATTTGTGTTTTAGATCTTTAATATTCTAATTTCTTGTATAATGACTTCTAAGTTTCTTGTATGGGGACTTTCAGGGACTCATACACCACATTACGACTAGGGTCTACCTTGGGGCATGAGATTTTTGATGCAACATAGGGAAGCCATTTCTTACTTTTCTATGCAACTCATGATTCATGAGAAGAAATATCCTACCCATTATTTTAAAATAGCGACAATTGAATTTTCCTTTGAAATGTAGAGGAATTATTTGTATCATGTCTACGTTTCTATCTTATCGACCAAAGAATTTTACAATGTGTATTCAAGCAAAAAGATCTAAATCTTCTCCAATGTATGTGGCTGATTGTTACAACCCTCATAATGAACTAGGTTAAACTAGAGATTCACTTGTGTTTTATGGGATACTAACTAGTTAAATAATGTGTAAATTACTTTTTAATTCTGTGTAGTTGCTTTTTAAGTAAAACGTCAAGGAGTGTCTAAGACGTTTGACGACTATTCACCAATGTACTTATGCGTGTTCTAGTGTGCCTTCACATATTTCATGAGTGGTTTTGGTATCTAAATTGATAGGAGAGGACCCTAAGACCTAGATGATCATTTTTAGGGGTTTAAGGTCCCAGTACGAATCCACCTAGGACCCACGAGGGTCCTCAAAGAAAACCCCATCTCAAAGGCAGGATGGTTCTAGGCATTGTAAAACTACGACCACAAGGGATGAGAAGTCATTCAAACGGTGATCTGTCGACCATGGACGTCAATTGAAAATGAAAGGCCTAAAATTCCTAAACAATTATGGTCTCTGAACCAAGACACAAAACAGATTTTATGGGGCGTCATCCAAATGATGGTCTATCATTGTTGTCGTCGTTTGGGTCATGCAATGTTTGTGCAATTCGGCCAAGCAAGGGGTGAAGTGGTAAATTCACATTGGGTCTTTTAAATTGTTTGAACGGTTGTATAAGGTATATTTAGGTATTTTAAGAGTATTAAATCGATTCAACCCTCTTTTAGACCCTAGAACCTAAATAAAAACTCTTCCTTGCCCAAGTTTCTCCAAAAACCTCTATGGAAGCTCAAGGTCAAGGTGGAGCTAGGATAGTGCATTTATAATGTCATTCTTCTTCGATTTTCTTAGGCATTCTTCTAATAAGGTATGAGAGTTCTTTATATAACCAATTTCAAGGTGATCTTCAAAGATTTCAAAGTTAATGAAAAAGTCCAATTTTCACTGTAAGTCATGGGTTCTTGCATGAAATGTTTTCAAACAATTAGATATGATGTAACTTGTGTATAATTGATGTTTTCAAATTAAAAAATCCATGACCCATGATTTTCTCAAACCTCTAAATTTGTGATATGCATGGGTTAATTGCTTATGACATAATTTTAAAAGAATTCAGTTTCGATTATGTTGTAATGTTGATTTTAATGGTTAATAATACTTTTATATTTTTAATTGATGGAGATTTTAAGAAATTTTTATCTTGGCTGTCGGAAGAAGGTATGTTGACCTAATTCCCTTATTTAATGAAGAATTGATATACAATTGGTAGTTATTGGTGTAGTCCACTTATGTTGGAGGTGCTTATGTGTCGTATATGATAATGATCATGGCTTTGTCGACATTATTATGTTGATTTTAGTAGTATCCTTTTAGGGATTATATAAAGGTATAATGTGAAGTTGTTTTTGATAAGTAATGTTATTATGTGCAAGGTGTTATGGCTTAGATTAATATATAAAGTAAAGGATAATGTGATGTCTGCTTGATCTTGTAATGGGGAAATAATGTTATGATTTTTATCAAATTGATGATATATAGTGATGGAGGACTAATAAGAGCCTTATGTTCAAAAGTTGTATCTTGTGTGGTAGACTTAGTTGTCCCTACAAGGTACTTGAATGATATTGAATACATGATATGATGAATGTTGTTTCTTGATTTGTAGGCTCAAGTTCGTCAACTTGATACATGAAAGTTATGTGAATATGTGATCTCTTGACTTGGTAGGATTAGGCACCCTTGTCATGTAGGTGCATAAATGAATGGAAGAATAAAGTATAGGATAGGTAGACCTAAAGGAGGTGACTTTCTATGAAAGACTTATATGGGACCTCGTATGATAAAATAAGGTAAAGTACGTGTAATCTTGAATATGGAATTTTTTTTCAATATTGAATCCTTGAAGTGCAAGACCATAACGACACTTTCTTGAGCAGAATGATTGACTTAGGGATAGGTCGGATGGATCGATATGAAAGAATCTCTAAGAAAGTAACAAGAGCTATCTATAAAAAAGAATGATGAGTTGGTAAGATGTAGTAATGGTACCTTCTCTAATACAGCTAGGGAATGAAAACTATATGAGAACAACGGGAAAGTACCGAGTGGATATGCTTGTGATTGTAGCTCTATTTCAATATACTATAAGAGTACAAAAAGCCCTTGATATCTTAGAACCATGTGCCAACATAGGTATAGTCCTAGTTCTACCTTTGGCAAGTAGAACACCTTCCATGGTGTGGGATCCTTATGACATAAAATTACATACATAGCTAGTATGCACTATGTCGTTTAATGCCTATTCTCATCATTTGGGATATACACTCTAGTTATTTGATAATTTCTACAATGTGTGGGTAGAGGAATGTGACGTTATCTGCACATTGCATCAAAAGGATTTGAATTTATTACTTGAGTTTCCTAGGTCTTCCAAGACCGTTACGTGAAGTCCTCTAATTGCTTACTTGCCTTTTAAATGGTTTCTAATGAATAAGGTTCTCTTTATGTAATATGTTGACTACATAGGTTCTAATCTAGGGTAGCTTTGAGGATTACATAGGTAGTTTGTAATAGTCTTTATGGACGGTCTTTTAATGTCTTACTTAGGTGAGTCCTAGAGTAACCTTAGGTAGAGAGTGTAAATAATGTAAACACTTATCTTATAAAATATGGAGCTAAATTTGAGTTGAAGAAAAGGAATATACTTACTTTGGTTTGTCTTAAGGATTACGTATGTGTGCTTGAAGAGGGTGTATGGGTGGTCTCTGATTGTCTAACTTAAGTGAGTCTTATGATAACCTTTAATAGGGGGTCCAAAAGCTTATATAGATTTTACGTGATTATGGATATATATTATTGAATATGGATTATGCATTATATTTGCTTGTTGACTTGTTTTATGTCTCCAAAACTTTTAAAATGAAGGTTTATATTAAAATATCATGAAAGCATATTTCTATACTAAATGTCCCCTTTTTATAATTTTTTTCATGGCTTCCATACTTAATGAATTAAATGTTTAACCTCTTCTTTTCCCTTTATGACTAAAGTGTAGGGATTGGAAGTCTTCAAATGCAATGGATGATGGATTGGTTTCTAAGGATTAAAGATGAAGTATTGGTTAGTCTAGATAGATTCAAGAACAAGACCTACATGTTCGTTTTATGTCATTAGTTTTTATTTAATGTCTTGTATAGGCTCTGTCCTAATGTTGTACATTAAAAGTATGAAATGGTGTAATGAGATATTAAAAAGTTAGACATTTTTAAAAAGTCTTCCGCTAGAATATTTATGAAAGTATTATTTGTCTATAAATAAAATTTTAAATCCTTTCTTATTTTGAAAGAATATTATGCGATGATTGATACGAGAGGCTTGTGTGAGACTTCTAAGGGTGTCATACGCTGGTAACTTCCATGGGGTACCTTTGGGTCGTTACATGAGAACTCTTGAAGGACTATGACATGAGTTATTCTTATAGGGTAGCGTGTCTCATGTTATGGATGAAAAGAAATACTTGGTTTGTAATGTTTATAGATTGTCTTTATCGGGTGTTTAGTTTGTTAAATCCCATATAAGTTGTGTAGTTGTTCATAGTCGTTAGGCATCGTCTTTTGTGTCATATGTTTAAAGAAGCGATGCTTAAAAAGTATATAAAGGTGTTTCCCAAGGGGAAGATGATGTGCTTTGATATCAACGTTTTTTGTGTGTTCCTAAAATTGTTAACTTAATGGAGTAAATATTTTCGGAGGCTGATAGTTCTTGATATTTCAATAACCTAGGAGCTAGCAAAATTGTATCGTGACTTGTGGATGGTCTATTGGTGGAATGGGATGAAGAAGGATATTTGAATTTATGGCGAAGTGTCCTAGTTATAAACCAGTTAAAGTTGAGAATCAATAGACGGGAGGTTTTCTTTGAAGATATGAACATCCCTAATTGGAAGTGCAAAATTAGAATATGGACTTTTATGATGGTTTAGCAGGCGACAACATGATTATATTTGGGTTATTATTTATCGTATGACAAAATTGCTCCATTTAATCCATGTAAATGTTTCTTATTCAAAGAATATTATGCTAAATTGTATCTATGAAAAACTATTAGGTTGCATAAAGTTCCCTATCCATTATATTGATTATGGTACCCAGTTTACTGCTGAATCTCTCAAGTCTTTCCAAAAGGGTCTTGGTAATTATGTAATGCTTAGTAAAAACTTTCATCCTCAAATCGATGGGCAAGTAGAGCGTACTATTTACACTCATGAAGATATGTTGACATCTAGTGCGATTGAGTTCAAGGGTAATTGGGATTATCAAATAACCATGATTGACTTTACATATAATAATATATATCATTCAAGTATTATATAGATCTATTTGAGTCTCTCTATGGTATGAGGTGTAGATCTTCGATAGGTTGGCTTGAAATTAGTGAGGTTTTATTAATAGGTCCCCAATTAGTTTAGGAGGCTATTGAAAAAAGTTATACTCAGCAGATAACGGTTGAAAATGGATAAAAGTCGACAAAATTCTTATGCCGCTGTTAGAATAAGAGATCATGAGTTTAGTATTGATGAGTGGGTTTACTTAAACGTTTCTCCTATGAAGGGTGTAATGTGTTTTGGAAATTTAATAAGGGTAAGTTGAGTCCCCGATATGAAGGCCCATATCAAATATTGAGGAAGATTTTTAAAATTACATATGGAATTGATTTTCCTAATGCTTTATCATCAATACATTTTTTTTCCTTGTTTTCTTTTCGAAAAACTGTGTTGGAGATCCAAATTATATTCTAACAATAGAGAATCTGGGTATAAATTGAAGTCTTTCTTCGGAAATGCATTGGGTGAAGATTTTGACTGAAAGTTAGAGAGTTGAGAAACTAGGAAAAAGTTTAATCCAGAAATCTATTGTGGAGAAATCAATTTTTGAGGGTACTACTTGGGAAGCCAAGGATGATATGATATCCCGATATCCTCATATATTTCCTTATGATCCTACTCTAGCTTGAGGTATTTTGTTTCTCGTGATTCATGCTTTTTCTTTCGTGTGTCTTAGTTATTCTTGCATTTCCATATGTATGAAGGTTTGTTTTACGAAATGCTTTTTGAGTACGTTTTAGCTTGGACTAGATTTTCCTCCTCCGCTATTTGCATTATTGATCAATTGTACCAATGTTAGGTTGTTAGTTTATATCCTATTCTTTTAATGCAAGATTGAGTTCCATTTGAAATCAAGTGTTACCAGGGGGGATATATTGTAACACCTTAGACTTTTAAAAAAGTTAAAGTTGGTTAATGGGCATGTCCATGATTCTAAAATGGACCATTAAACCTTAACGGAACCCTAAAAAATATGTTTAGGGGACCACAACCCTTTTAGTCTTAGCTAGCCCAAACTTTTAGTGGTCACAAAAATTTTGGTTATATGGATAGAAAACTAAATGGTCCATGGTGACTTGTACAATCCATTGAGATGTCATTTTAGCGTCACACATCAACTTTTAAATTAGTATCATTTTTGTGCTTACCAATGTGTTTAACACCTAAGCTATGCCATTTTAACCCCTATTCTAAATGTTATTTAAGTTAAGTAAATCCTAAAAAACTAATCATTCTATGTCATTTACCTAAGTTTTAATTTCCCTGCAAGTCCATCCTAAAATTTTCACACTAAAAATAATGATGTAAGAGCACATCTTAAGTTTCCACACGGCGTACTCGACCCCTCGGAGGTCTTATACAAGCCTTTAAGCATCATTCATCTCATGTGTGTGTATATATATGTGAATAGTAGTTCAGAAATAAAACTTTTCATAACGATAGGTCAAATCTCTTTTATAGAAAAATGTAAGAAAGATTGAGTCTCTTTGTAGCCATCTTAGACACATGAATATCTTAGAATCAGAGCCCATATAATATTTTAAATAAAATACTCAAGTCCATTACAATGTCCCTTGAAAAGAAAATCTATAACATAACTAATGTCCTCGAATCATATGAGGACATACCAAGATTTGCTTGAGAGGATGCTATTCTCGAGCTTCACTTCAAATAGACTCTTCACTTTCAACCTGCATCGTTAGAGATTAAAAAACCTATGGAATAAGCACATTAAATGCACTAAGTATGGTGATACGCAAAAAATACCATGCTAAAACAGACGTTTGATCATTACACGATCTTTATGCTCATTTGAAGAAAACTTCATAAAATAAATAAAAGAACAATTTTCAACAAAACCTTCACAAATAATGCATACTCAAGTAAAACCACAATATACAATTATCATAAATTAGGATCCATACAAGAATATAAACCTCCTACCAAAATTTATGGTAAGACTTTCTCAACTAAGACAATAAGAGACTACTCATAGACCCCCTCGAAGCCCACCTATTCAATCCTTAAGACTGCCTAAAGTAAGATTATTACCTTTTCATCACATAGACACTCTACCAAAGTTTACTTACACCTCACTTGAGTAAGAAATGAAGAGACCTCCAATACACCCTCTTAAAGCATACCTAAGAAATCCTCAAAGCTATCCTAGATAAGAACCTTTGAAGTTCACATGCATTAACTTAAGTCAATCATTATATATTAAGTCATTTAAGATAGAATTAAGAATTTAAAGGACTTCTCATAATGGTCTTGGAGAAATTGTAGGGACCCTCATCCTAGCATCTTCAAGCCTACTCATGCCATGTATGTATAGCGTCCTATTCAACTACCTACACATTGTAGAACATCTCAAACAATAGAATACATTCCACATGATCAGAATAGAAATTAATCGACATAGACCATACTAGCTAGGCATAGAATCCGAAGTCTAATCCTACTTCGATGAGGGTGTTCTATTTGTCAAGGGTAGAATTCGGACACATGCCATGTAGGAACATGGTTAAGGAATATCAGGGGTTTCTTTGTACTCTATCTCATCTTAAATAGAGTCACTGCCACAAGTATATTCACTTGGTGCTTTTCTTTAGTTCTCATAGAGTATGTAAGATCACAAAAAGGCATACCAAAAGGAAACACTTATTAGTCTTCACAAGCAATAATACCCCTACCAAGGATGGGTCTACTAGGGCTACCACTAAATGGTCATAAGGATAGCTCAATGATTTCCATATAGATAGTTTCATTCCGTTCCAATCAACCTATCCCTAACTCCATCATTCACATAAGAAGGATACTGTCATGACCGAGGGGCACCCCCTAGATGCAACCGTTATCGTCATCATATAAGAGGACTAACACTTGCCTCTTTGCATTCATTAGAACATATCATAGGTTAAAAATGCGGAAGAATTAAAACTTTTTCATATATATCTCTATGTAGTGAGGTTTACATAGACCTCTCACATACTACATATAGACTTTACATAGAATCCTCCATAGGAAGCTTTTATAGGTATCTCCTTTGGACAACATAATTAATACATAAGAATTAGTGTAATATTTCATATCATATTGAAAATCAAGACGAGTACAAAAGTTAGATATATCAAATACAAAGTCAACATGCAACGATAAAGGAATGAACAATGTCTTTATGACAACACAACTTTAAAGATAGAATTTAGAAAATGGTAATACTCCCGAGCTTTAGGACCTACCAACACTTGTAGCATAAAGGTCAAGTCTTCTTCAATTAGCATTCTATGATCTCAATGATAGGAACCTACATAATTTTAGAAATCATAGAAATATGGGTTAGTACACCACTTGTACTAAGAGTTGAAACATATGCACATATAATATTAGAAATCATGCTAAAGAAGACATTTGTTAAAAATCATGCTACATTACTTTGAAAATCCTTATGCACAACAAAGAACAAATATAAGTCAAGAATCATATATTCCTTAGGACAATTCCATCGACCATATAAGACCAACATCATTAAGTAATGTCAAGTTAACATGTGTAATAACATATTAGAGCACATAACAAAATAAACTCCAACCTCATGATATAACAACAAAGAATGTATAAGAGTTCATAATATTAAAACATATGCATGGCCCTCACTCAAAACCCATTGCCAATCTTACTACTGCAATGACCAAGTGCAATCCCATAACTCCACTAATCCAAGTAAACCAAAAAAAGGATCATAAGCAATGCCTAACTTCATATAACATAACATCAAGAATAGTGATCATTGTTTTTAGCAACATAGACCAATAGTATGTTTATAAGTAAAACAAACATCCTATTGTATCATCAACATGTAAAGTCGACGTATGCATATAATATACTTTATAAGAACATAAGAACAACATCATACGACTTCCCTCTAGGCCACCTAGTGAAATGTACAGGTAGAGTCCCATACCCCTATCTATATTAAGTAAAACCTCTAAACTCCCCTAGTTAGTGTCCACTTTATTACTTTAGTTTACTTTCGAAAGAACGTTCCTTGATAGACTTAGACCACATGCACTAAATGTTGAATCCGGTAAAAGGAAAACCTACACCGGAAGAAGGTGCACCACTTACCAAGATAGTGAAAAAACATGAACATAGCATTCTAGGTGGATCCATTAGATAGTATTCCTACGGGGGAAACATAGTTCAAAAACTACGAGACATAGTAGAAACCCTGTTTTATGCCATTAGCATTGTAATCTCTATATCATGAGAATTTAGTCAAACTACCTTCCCTACATGAGAAGTAGCAATCCTCACTACTAGTTCACTCGATACTAAACTAAAATACCTTTCTTAAATGTCTTTAAGCCTTTATTAATCATCATAGCTTAGTATAGGTCATAGGAGACTAAACCCCTTAAATATAAACATAATTAGCTCATTAGGAATTGCATGATAACTCCCTTTCAATGGAAGCCTCATATATGAGATTAACACATTATCATCATCATGACATAGTTAGGCGAATAAATTCACAATCAACCTTATATCATCATACCTTAATCCTAATCTCACAAACCGTTTAATAAAGATAATTCAATATGTTCATCATATCATCACCTATCTAATCTAATCATAATTAATACGCCAATTGAACATAATAATGAGGTACAAGCTTTCACAATTGAAGCAAGGATTCAAGATCTTAGGTCTTAAAAATTCACTTTCAGTAGCCTTCTTTCTTGGACTAACAATAAAACAAAAATATTAATCTATTAATATACTTAATAACATCATTTAATAGTAATTAATACATGAACTAAGTCAATTGCATCATCACTAATAAATTCAACATCAATTCATAACCTAGGGTTAGGGAAATAGGGTCAATTCATGATCTCTTCCATAAACTAAGTCAAACATTAAAAAAAACCTAATTAAACAATAATATATAATAATACATTCATACTAATATCGACAATCATTAAATTTTAAACATCAATTCTTGATTAGGAATGAAATCAATGCTTTTCTCAACTTTTGGAAATCAAATTTGAAGAACCCTTTGGGGAAATGAGTTCCAAAGGATAAGATCTTTCATACCTGTTTAATCATTGAATATTTGATTGAAAGAAAATGAAGTTCTTGCAATGCTAATTCCCTTTTAACCTTGGTCTTCTATTGAGTCTTCTTTAGGGAGAGACAAAGTAGAGAGCTGGTGGAGGATTTGGATTTGCGAATTGAAGTGAAGTAGGATAGTTTAATGAGGGATATGTCTTTATATAGTCCCTAAGATAAATTAATTAGACACCCCCTAACCCTTAATTAAACACCTATGAAAATAAATAATTTAATTGAGTTCATTAAGAATTGGATAACAAAACTAGACCTAAATTACGAGATCCCTACACCCCTCTACCGCACACAGTCGTTAGAGACAGAGATTAGGTTTTTGTCCATTTCATGAAAATGTCTTAGTGTTGAACAATGGAGTCATCGGCGCCTCATCTATCAGATGATGGCTCATTGATTGGGCTAGTCGATGCACATTGCCCAAATTTGCAAATTTGGGGTCAAATGCAAGGGTCCTCTCAAAGGTCACTTCGGATGGTCCTTCTGGTGTTGCAACCAAACATTTCCACCCTAACTAAACACAGTCTAATACATGTTTAGTACCTTTATACTATTTTTTGTTAAATTTTGACTCCTAAAACCCAATGAAACATGCCAAGGCATACTAACACCTATTTCACTAGGCTCTGGACCTTCCTGGAAGTCTTAACTCTATCAATTTATAATTGATTTATATACATTATTTTAGACCTTAAAACAGTGTTACAAACCTTAAACCAACATGTGAGGCTCTATATTAGCTTATTGATTTTCGGAGTGCTACATTATCCCCCCTTTGGAAAATATGTCCCTATATTACACTAAATTCTTTTGTAGGGAATGGATAGACTCGATACTATAATCCCATAAAAAACATACATAATCAACATTAGTTATAACTAAAATCAACATATCAACCTGACATTGACACATAGCAACTCAAATCACAATTTACCACAGATAAGATCTGAACATTGTCACATGAGGAATTTCTTTCTCAATGGATTCATGAGCTCACCATAACGACAATAGTAACTTATGCCACAACTTTTTTAAAAACACGTTAGAATGCTAAATACTATTTCATTAAGGCAAAAAAAGATCAAATACACAAATTATGGCAAATCCAAGAAAAACAGCATTTTCACATAAAAAACCTCTACCAAAGATATGCATCTTCAGCAACAACAAGCTAAATTCAACTTTATTTATTATATTCTTTATTTATTGGAATGACTAACCTTTATTATTAAAAGTATGACGAGAAAGGGATTTCATGTTTGCCTCAGCCTCCCATGTTGCTCCCTAAACTAGGTCATTTCTTTATAGGTCTTTTACGGAGGCCACCTCTTGGTTCCTCTACCTGTAGACTCTGCGATAAAGATTTTTCACCAGAATATTTATAGAAAAGGCTTTAATCCACACCCAACCCTTAAACAGGGAAATTGACAAGGGGTCACCAATACACTTCTTTAACATGGAGACATGGAAAATTGGATTAAGCAAAGCAAGTTCACTATGTAACCTCCACTCATATCCAATCATTCCTAACAATTGAAAAACCTCATAGGGAACTATATAGCGGGGAGTTAAACTTTACCTTTTTGTCGAATCTCATCACCACTTTTATATGTGATGTCTTCAAATACACCATATCACTTACTTCGAATTCAAGATCTCTTTTTTGATGTTTAGAATATGATTTTTGCAAACTGTAGGTTGTTTTCAACCTATCCCTTATAACAAGAACATTCTCTAAAACAACATAAACTATTTCGTGACCAAGGAGTGAAGACTCAAAAACCTCAAACCACAAAAACGAAGACCTACATGTCCTATCATAGAGTTATTCAAATGGAGAAATTGAAATACTCGAATGATACCTATTGCTATAGGAGAACTCAATCGACGACAAGTGATCATTCCATTTGCCTTTGAATTCTACAACACAAGATCTTAACATATTGTCAAGGGTTTGAATAATACTCTCCGCTTGAGATTCAATTTAGGGATGAAAAGTGGTGCAAATATTTACTTGTGTACCTAATCTATTTTTCAAATACCTCAAAAAAGGAGAAGTTAATTTAGAGACTTTATCCGATATAATGAACAAAGGGATCCCATAAAACTCACAATCTCATTAATGTAAATTCTTGAATAATCCTCCTCAGAATAAGTAGTCTTAACAGGGATAAAGTAAGCGGATTTTTTCAATCTATCGACTATCGCCCAAATTGAGTCATTTTGCCTCCTAGTCCATGCAACCCAACTATAAAGTCCATGTCAATTTGTTCCTACTTCAAAGTAGGAATACCCATTTCTTGGATTAGACCACAGGATTTAGATGCTCGATTTTCATTTTGACATACATTCAAATTCTTTTGAGTAAACACATATTAAAGACTGTTATGGTCGGTATACATATCCACATGAACACTATACAAGTAATGCCTCCATATTTTCAAAGCAAACACTACTGCCGCTAACTTAAAATTGTGAGTTTTGTAATTCTTCTCATGCACCTTGAGTTGTCTATATGCATAGGCTACTACCTTCCCATGTTGCATAAGGACACAACCCAAACCCACTCGCGGTGCATCACAGTATACCACAAAACCCTTGTTACCCTCCCATAAGGTCAACCCCAGAGAAAAGGTAAGACTATCTTTCTTAATATGGAATCTTTTTTCACATGCCTTCGACCACCTAAATGTCACAATCTTTAGGGTGAATGTAGTCAAAGAAGAAGAAATGGACGCAAACTTATCCATTAACCTCCTATAGTACCTAGCAAAACCCAAGAAACTTTTAATGTCGGTTGGCGTCAATGGTTTAGGTCACTTATTAACCTCCTAGATTTTATTTTGATCAACCTCTATACACTCACTTGACATAATATAACAAAGAAACACCACCAATCTCAACCAAAACTCGAAGTTTTAACACTTGGCAGATAGTTGGTGTCTTTAAGGATTTCCAATACCACCCATAAGTGGTCTATATGTTTACCCTTATTCTTCAAATATACAAAGATGTCGTCAATAAGACAATGACAAAGGGATCTAGGTTATTTCACAACACCCTATTTATAAGGTCCCTAAAATCCACCGAGGCATTAGTGATACCAAAGAACATTATTGGGAACACTTAGTGACCATACCTAGTCTAAAATACTGTTTTAAGTACATGCATACCTCTCACCCTACGTTTGTGATACCCCGATCACAAGTAAATCATAGAAAAGTAGCTTACCCCTTAGTGTTGATCAAACAAGTTGTCAATTCGAAGGAGAGGGTACTAGTTCTTAATGGTGACCTTATTGAGTTTACGATAGTCATACACATCCTAGGGAACACATCCTTCTTATTCACAAACAATACCGGATCTCCGTTTGGAGAAATACTAGATTGAATGAAACCCTTGTCTAGTAAATCCTTGAGTTGAGACTTCAACTCTTTAAATTCGACCAGAGAAGATAAGGAGAAATTGAAATGGAATAAATATTCAGTAATAAGTTAATATCAAAGTCAATTTACCGATCAGGAGGAATTTATTTCAAGTCATCAAGAAAGACTTTGGGAAATTCCCTTACTGTAGGGACCGACTCTATATGGGGAATGTCAAATTAAAGATCTGACTCTTAAAATATGGTAAATACACCCTTTATAGATAAATTTACAAGATTTTAATCAAAAATGATATAACATCTAGGATTTGAATTATCCCATTCAATTCTAAGACCGGTTAATTAGGGAAGTTGAACAATACTACTCTAGGGTTATAATAAGTGATGGTGGATCCCACTTTTGCAACAAGTTGTTTAAGGAATTATTAGAGAAATATAGGGTTCTCCATAATAAGGCCACTCCTTACATTCCTAAAACTAGTGGGAAAGTTGAGGTGTCAAATAGGGAGATTAAGCATATTTTGTTAAAAACAGTGAATGCTAGTAGAACCGATTGGTCAAGGAGGCTTGATGATGCTCTTTGGGCCTACCTGACAGCATATAAGACTCCCATAGGTATGTCCCAATACCAACTTGTATATTTCAAGGCTTGTCACTTACCGGTTGAATAAGAGCATAAACCCTTGTGGGCAATGACAATGTTGAAAATACATTAGAATGAAGTTTGTGAACAGAGGTTAAATGGATTGAATGAATTTGATTAATTTCTCCTAAAATCTTATGAATGTTAATCCCTCTACAAAGAAAAGATGAAAAAGTACCATGACGAAAACATTGACAAACGCAATATTATGGTTGGGGATTTGGTGCTTTTATGCAATTCTAGGTTGCATTTATTTCGGCGCAAACTCAAGTCCAAATGGACTGGTCCTTACTTGATCACCCGACTATTCCCTCACAGAGTGGTTGAGCAGGAGAACAAGCAGGATCACCCAAATATTCCCTCACGGAGTGGTAGAGTTGGAGAACAAGGAGGGTGTGTGGTTTAAGGTGAACGGACATCGAATCAAAATCTTTCTGGGGCACGCTGAAATGGCAAATGAAGTGATCAAGGCATACCATCTTGATGAAGTCTGAGTAATCAAGTGTCCCACATTGTACCGCAACGTTAAATCAAGCGCAGGTTTGAAGGCAACCCAATATGTATCCTCTAGCCAACTATAGATTTTTCGTAATATTCTAGTTATAGTTGCATGTTTCTTTGCTTTTATTTCCTTAAATGTCCTGTCTAATTTTTTTTTTTATTTTTTTTATATGTTTTCGCTAGAGCATATTTAAGGGTCCGTGCTAAAAAAATTCCTGAAAATTCAAAAAGCATAGATTAATGGGTGTTAAATTTGCAGATGTCACATCACCAAAAAATCTGCAGAAAATTCATCTGCAGTACCCTTTGATGGACCATCGTAAACATCTGTCGTGCCCAGGTATGTTTTTAAATATTTCTAAGTTAGGCAACACATGACAAACCCCCACGATGGAGAATCGTCGGGCACTAGTCGCGCCAAAACCCGTACACACGACAAGACCCGACCGGCAAATATAAAAATCTTAAAATCTTTTAACTTCCCACCACTTCATTCGAACCATTTCTTTCCCTCATTTCCTAAATTTTCTCCTTCTTCATCTACCCAAACTCTCTTTTTTTCTCTGATATTCTTATTTCATTCCATTACCCACATTCCCCTAAACCCTTCTTCTCCCAACTCCCAAAGAATTTTCCCGTTCTTTGCCGGTCGGAGTCTTGGTTTAGTGTGCTACTCACTTTGTGGTGTTGCATTTCTCCTTCATTGGTTTCATTATTAGGTGTGTGCTTCTTCTGTATTACTTATCTACATTTCATTCATGTTTTTCCATGCTAAAATACATGTTTCTGAATGTGTGGGTGTTTGATATTTGACCCCTACTTCATTCTAAGACCTCAACCTGACAATCCTAAGTGCCTTTAGACCATTATTATTGTTCAAATAATGGGTTTGTTGTGTTAAACAAATCTAATAGGGGTGTCTGTTTCTTATATTTGATTCTAACCTAGGTTGATAGTTCTCCAAAATTGCATGATAAAACTCGAGAAATTAATGCCATAAGAATGCTAGAATGATGGGTAAATTTGTTAGGAATGGTGAGTTGATAAGTTTTGTTCATATTAGCAAATTTAGGGGACAAATTATACATTCTCAATTCTGTCACTGTAAGATAGAATGAGACCCCGACGATGGACCGTCGTGTGGTCTGTAACACCAAGCCCCAGTTTTTATTTTCCCCCAGATTTACGGGCACATATGACGAACCCATGACAGTCCGTCCTGCACAACCACCACGGTTGTGAGAGACCCTATATTTGAGGGTCTCAATATACTATGTAAATGTCTTCTTGTGGAAACTTATGACGGATCGTCATACCCACGATGGTCCGTACTGCACAACTGTCACGGTTGTCAGAGACGCAGTTTTTTAGGGTCTCCAAATAATTTCTAAGTGTCCCCATATGTACACTTTTGATAGGACTTAATACCCGCGATGGTCTGTCCTACACAACCTTCACAGTTGTCAAAGACTTTCTTTCTGAGAGTCTCAATATATTTTTCAAGTGTCCCTCGACAGACCTCTGCGACGGATCATCATGGCTACAATGGTTAGTCCTGCACAACCGTCATGGTAGTCAGAGACTTTCTTCCTGAAAGTCTCAAAAAAATTTCCTAAGTGTATCATGACGAACTCCTATTACGGTCCGTCCACTTCTAACAGACAATTAATGGGTCCGTCGTGTAGCACTACAATTGTAGCACTGCTAATTCAATTTTGGTTTTCCGTTGTTGTTTTCTTATATGTATGTTTTGTTTTGTTCTCGTGGTGCCAATTGTTTTTATATGCAGGTACTAACACTTATGGAACCAAACCAAGATCGAGTATATGCACGTCGCCATTCAATGTTTATCGCACGATTTTCGTGCTTGGTCATTATCTCTGACGATGAGCGTGACTCCGAATACGTGTCCCCAAGCACTGTCGCTCTTGCACGGGTTGCATACACCACCACATCCACCCCTAGGAAGCTGGTACCCAGTGTAGTCACTACCTCCTAGGCTCAAGAGAAGCGCATACTTACCGGCAAACATACTGGGTACGACACACACTTCAGGGATGTTTCCAATTTTAAGGAATTATCGTGTTTAGAAGAAGTCTCCAAGTTTTAGGAGGCTTCTGTTCCAGCCACTACATTCTAGTACGCCTTTTTTTATTAGGCCGATAGTTCTGATTCCATTCTAGCACCACTAACTAGAGTCCCCGCCGCAGTAGCCAGCCAGCCCAACCGGTGGTGTGTTGAGGGGAAGTTGAAGGTGCACACAAACGTCTTGCTGCCGAATGATAAGGGGGTAATTACCCGAACCCTTACAATGGAGGAGCGGGTCTTTACGGGGAGTCTCCCCACCATGACGACAATCTATGCCCACTTCACTAGGAGTTTGTCAGATTGTTCTACCCCTCATATGTGGCGACTGTCCTATCCCTAATAGACAGGAGACTGCCCTCGCTAAACATGCCCCTCTTGATCACATCCGAGTCGCGGAAAGCGGTTAGACATCCCCTTGCCAGCCATTCGCCAGTATTTATATGGCGAGAATGTTGATGCCATCAGGAATCCTCTCACTGCCGATTTCGACGACCGGTGAAAACTGGTTCAAGATTGATAGTTCCTGCGTGAGCTAAAGTTGAGAGAGACCACTATGATGTGGATAGTCCGGTACTTATCTGTTGATGTAGAGGATGTTGGTTGGGTACTTGAGCCGTAGGGAGCCATCAAGAAGACTAACGTGACCTTCACGGCCAAGTTTATGTGCTTATTATCCGCCTTTGCCTTTCCCCCACTACTGCAGACAATATTGTCACATGGGATTGCGGGGTTTCTATGGAAGCGATGATAGCAAGGTTCGAGGTGGACTTTTCTTGGATTCTTCAGGCAGTCATGCATGAGAGGTACTTCAAGGTCACTACTACTTACCGATTTCCGTTCTTTGTGTTTGCTTTGTGCAGGTCCGTAGGTGTGCCCATTAGGCACATCGATCAGATTTAAGACTTCATAGGACACTATTTATATAGGCCTCATCGGGGACGAGGCCAATGAGTTTGCTCCAAAATGAGTTCCCCGCCCGGAGGTACCTCCGCTTGGTGAGAACAAGGAGGATACAATAGAGCAAGCCCAAGAGACTACCATGTCTACATTTGAGCCTACTAACACCACCCCGGTCGAGTCTATCCCAGGTGGTAGTACCGCTCCGAGCACCTCTCGCTCGACTCCCTCCACCACTATGGTCCAGCTTTCTAGGGTCTAGAAACTTCAGGCCAAAATCGCCACTCTTCTACATCACATCCAAACTTGGATGGAGAAGTCTATTGTTGAGGCGGAGGTGCGCATGGAGTAGAAGATTGCCCACTACACGGAGAGGAAGATCATGGAGGTTCATCAACGCCTTGACGCTTTTGACGTATGTGTGCTAGACTGTCTAGCCCCTCTGGTGGATGTGTCGACCCTTATGGCTACTGTATAGAGTCTGAGAGAAGACTTGGACACGATCTAGAGGATAAAGTACCCGAGTCTGAGGCCCCTTTTGCAGAGCCCTCTGATTATACTCTTTTGGCGGCCTTATCCGCCACTTCTGTAGTGCCACCACCTCCAAAACAAGAGCATGCAAAGAGGCGTAGAGGTTTAATCGAGGATGAGTATAGGGTACAGAAGATAGAGCACCGAGTGTTAGAGTCTGTGAGGAGATCCTCGATTGCCGATGAGGTGGCCGTCAGTTAAGGGCTATTCAGTTTGCTGATGGGGCGTCTAGCTCAAGATTTCTTGAGGCCTAGAAGAGCACTACTAATGGTGCTGAGATTTTTGAGAGAGGACCTACAGAGGGTGATGTTGATGTTGAGGACACTATTGGGGTGTCGAGACTACAGAGGTAGTGTGTTCCTGGAGACTGGACCCACCAGCTTTTTGATCGCTGGTGCTTTGCGCCACAGGTTTTTTTCACCTACCACTCTATTATTTTGGATTATTTTATGCATTAGGGACCATTACATATCTTTTGTTGGGGTGGGGAAACTGAAAAGTGAGTGCTAAGGTGAAGTCTGAGTAGCCCAACTCACTATCCTCTTATGTGGCTTTCTTGCCTGTGTTCTTTTTTCCCAAGAGAATGATTATTTATATTTTTGAACCGGCAAATCTATATTTTGTGTAAATAGTATAATTCTAAAGCATGATGGATAAAATAGAAATGATATCCTGATGTTAGAAAAATGATGCAGGACTAGGCATAGTAACTGATAAATGTGTGGATCTAAGCATGACATAGAGATACACTACATCATGACCCTAAATGTAAGATTCGAAATAGGTTTCTAATAATCTGGTAGAGTAATTAGATGTCAAGTTAGAGTGAGGAATATTTGAAGATTACGCCATTGGTACTAATCTAGAACTTGCCTGGTTAGTCCTGCTAAAAGTATGTCGTAATAGACAATTACGAAAGGACCATAGTCCCTTGTTCAATATAGTCAATCTTTAGCCTATATAAGAAAAAACTGAATGAAATTAATCCCTTCTTGATCCAAATGATTTGAGCTTAAAATAGACCTTTCTTTCTCATCCCAACTGATCTTTTTTGGGAACAATGTGATGGCCCTGGTCCCTCTCTGGACATGTGCACCTCAGCTTATGCCAAAAGCATAACTTGAGGGTGGATAATGCAAAAAATAACTTTTTTGTTGCCCTGACATATTTTTCGGTAGTGTTTACTTTGGCTCATTGCAAAGACATGAGCTGAGGGTGGGTATTATCATGAATGCTCTGGAAAGTGGGGTTGAAAGAAAAAAGAGAGAGAATGAACAAAATAAAAGTCACTCAAAAAAATAAGTTGAAAGAAAAGTAAAATGGTAATTTTTAAAAAATATTGAAAATGTAAAAACACAAGCAAGAAAATAAAAGAGTCACTTACACAAAAGAAGAAAGAAGGGAAAATAGCAAGGTGAAAGAATATAAGAAAATTAAGAAATAGGGCGGAAAAAAATTATGAAAAGGTAGGTTGCTTAGCCTATATATCAAGGAGAGCAACAAGTCAATATAGTATACCTTAATATATCCAACCTAACCCTGAGCCTATACTACAAGATAAGAATGTCCAATCGTGATCCTAAGAGTTTTTATGTTGAACTTAAATCGGTGAAAATAAGTGCAAGCCTATGGCAATATGTCAAAATGTGTTGTGAAGTTGTTCTGAGAGAGAGTGTTGAAAAGTAATCCTTATACTTAAAGTGAAGTCATTGTGTCAAAAATGAGGATGTTATTTTGATGTAAGGACACTAGAGGCAATACCGGAAAAATTAGCATCATGGTGATATCTCAAAGAGGATAGGTGGCAGTGTGTAGTAAGTCTTTGTCATGGTATGATCCACATAATTCAAGCCTAATAGTGAGAGCACACATGAACATAATGAGAATAATCAGGATTGATAGCCAAAATGAATGAGAAAGCTAAAATACGGATACCTGTCCACAAACATTTTGAAGTGAGTCATGGTGTGTCGCTTGAGGATAAACAACAAATTTAAGTTGAGGGTGTTGATCTACTGTGGTTTCACGGTACTTTCAATGTCTTTTCCTTAAGTTTAGTGTTTGTCTAAAGTATTTTGTGTATTTATTTTTGATGTATTTTTTCTATTTATTTCCAGGAAATCCGTGCAAAGGAGAACGCTGAGATTTTGAGCTAAAATTGTGTAAGTGACCACCTACGAACCCCACGACGGTCCGTTGTAACTGTGACGGTCCATAGGGACTAACTGTCGTGAGAAGATAATGGCTGCTGAAGTAAGTTGAGCAAATCTGACCAACTGTGGGATGACGGAAACTCATGACAGACCATCATAGCCTTGACGTTCTATCCTGAACATTCATTTAGGCTAAAACAGAGTAGTTCCAGTACCCAACTTCAGAAGATTCTAAGTGTCGTGGAACGGAACCCCTCAACAGACCGTCGTGCTCAAAAAAGTCCGTTAAACATTTTCGTCGAGGGTAATAGAGAGTTGATGAAGAAAGCAACAGAGATTTATGCTTATTATGGAACAACGGAAGTCACGACGGTTCATCGTAACTACGACAGTCTGTCACAAGGGTCGTCGTCTCGGAGGCATTTTTGGCAGATTTTTCCTTTAATAGATTTCCCTCTTTTATTAGGTTTTGTTTATTATAAATAGTTTGGAAAACCTCATTTTTGGGGTTAGACCTTCGGATTTTTTTTCAGTTTTATTGTCTAAGTATTGAAGTTTTGATTTTGGGATTTGATATTGCTTTTCCGAAATTGATTGTTGGTATTTTGTGATTTATTCAATTAAATTTCTGGATTTTGTTTATTCTCATCAAAGTAAGTGCATGAATTCTTATATTATTAATATTAATTGGGTTATTATTAGCATGGGTAACTAACTCCATAACTAGGGTTGTGGGAACCATAAGTAAATTACAAGGTAAAACGTTGCTAAAATAACAATTCGAGAATCGTGTCTTGCATGTATTGACATTTCTTTCCCCTAAATGTTTTTTTAACGGATGGCCAACGTTAGAACTCACCTTATTTCTTCTTTCTAGACCTAGAATGTCGATAATAGGAAAAGATTTCTCAACATAGATTTTAGTGTATACTATCTAATAGGCTAGTGTCGATTGGTACGAGGTAACAACTTATTCAAATATCCAATATTATGCTTAATATGAGGTAAAGATAACGTTTAGTAAAGCAACAAACGTTGCTTGACCAAGGTGCGGAGTGAAATTCTCTAGATGCCGGAGCAAGGATTTAGAGATACCTAACTTATCACTTAGCATTCAAGATACTAGGAAATGATTGTTATAGCTATAATTACAAATTTATGAGCATGTGGGGAACAATTACGCCATAGTTACTTTAATTACGTGATTAAACTCCAATACTTGAACTTGTCACTTGCTTACTTTTATTTAGCTAATTGCTTTCATTAATCAAAACCCCCTTTAGTTATTTGTTTTCTTGAAATAATTGACTAAATAGATGTAATAATAGAATAAAGTTAAGTCTGAACCAATTTTCTCGTAGCAACAATCCCAACCTCACTTGTTGTGTTCTTTACTTGATGCGACCGCTTTTACTTCGTTTGGAGAAGTAAATTTGAGCGTATCACATATGTTAATAGTTCATTGTTTAGAGCATGTTTGGAGTTGTCCCAATGGATGGTATGCCCTTTTTTATGGTTTCATTGAATTACTTTAGAAGTGCTTATAATATATTTGATACTTTTATTATACAAGATTGACATATGATTTGTATTGGCATAAACATGTAGGTATAGATTCCATAACCATATTTGTTGATATAGGAAAATTTTACATTCTTTCATGCTTAATTGGACATGTATATTGTTCATTATCAAATCATTCTATTATTCCCCATAATATTATAGCCATTTGCATGCATCCCTTTTGGACAATGTATTGTTAGCCATTTTATTGGCAAAAGTCAAACAATCACTCAAATTATGATTTCATAACATGACTTTAGGAATAACGTTTTTAAACTTCTTGAACAACATAATATGATCATATAACGAACACAACATCATCAAAAAGTCACATTAAGAGTAGGTATGCGCAACTAAACAGTAATCACTTCATACATAACAATTTCGAACACATCATAACATAGTATCATTCCCTTAACCAATCTTGGTTCATGACATAAGGTAACATTTTTGACATATTTGACAGCGTCATATTAATATTTGATGATTTTAACACCTTCACAACGTCTTAAAAAAGCAATGCAGCATTCGGACAAACACATCAACACTTAGAATAATTACGGGTGTAACTAACACATCGTCAATTCATGATTCACATTTTAAGAACATAAATTTATACGATCACAACTTCATACGTTAATCGGCATTCAAAATTCAAGAACATTACAATTAAGATCAGCCAGCAACACATACCAACAACATGATATCTAACTGCTGCACTGTAGTTTCACGAAACTTTCAATGTTTTTTCCTTAAGTTTAATGTGTGCCTAAAGCCTTTTTGTATTGATTTTTAATGTAGTTTTCTATTTATTACAAGGAAATCAGTCCAAAGAAGAACACAATGATTTTGAGCTGAAATTGCAGAAATAACCACCTATGGACCCCACGACGGTCCGTAATAAGTGTGACGGTCCATAGGTGTCAATCCTCATGAGAAGATAACGGCTGCTGAGGGATGTTGGGGAATTATTACCAAGTTTGGGACCATGGAAGTTCACAAAGGACTTTCATAGCCACGACGGTTCATCCTGCACATTAATGAAAGCTAACAAAGAGTAGTCCTAGTACCTACTTCAGAAGATTCTAAGTGTCGTTGAATGAACCCCCTCAATGGACAATCGTGCTTGAAATGGTCTGTCATACCTGTCCGTCGACGAGTTTATGAAGAAAGCAACATAGATTCATACTAACTATGGAACGACGGAAGCCACGATGGTCCGTCAAAAGGGTCATCAACTCGGATGCACTTTTGACAGAGTTTTCCTTATATAGATTTCTGTCTTTTATTAGTTTTTGTTTATTATGAATAGTTCAAAAAACCTCATTTTTGATTTTAGACCTTTTAATATTTTTCGGTCTTATTGTCTAAGCATTGATGTTTTGATTTTTGGATTTTATATTGTTTTTCCGAAATCGATTATTGGTGTATTGTTATTTATTCAAGTCTAGATTAGGCTTATTGTGTTAAAGGAAGTGCATGAATTCTTATCTTATCAAGATGAATTGTGTTATTATTAGCATGGGTACCTAAACTCCATAACTAGGTTTGTGGGAACCATGGTAAATAAAAGGTAAAACCTAGCTAAAATAACAATTCAAGAATAGTGTCTTGCATGTATTGATAATTCTTTCGCTTAGAAGTCTTTTTAACAGATGGCCAACGTTAGAAATCGCCTTATTACTACTTGCCGGGCCAAGGAGGTAGATAATAGGAAAAGAACTATCAACATAGATTTAGTGTATATTATCTAATAGGCTAGTGTTTGTTGGTACAAGGTAACAACTTATGCAAATATCGAATATGATGTTTAATCTAAGGTAAAGATAAGGTTTAGTAAAGAAACATATGTAGCCGGACCAAGGTGCGGAATGAAATTCACTTGATGCCAGACCAAGGATTTAGAGATACCTAACTTATCCCTTTGCATGCAAGATACAATTAAAGGATTGTTATAGATAGAATTACCGAGTTAGGAACCTCTGGGGAACACTTACGCCCTAGTTACTTTCATTACTTGATTAAACTCTACTAGAACCTTTCACTAGTTTACTTTAATTTATCTAATTGGTTTCATTAATAAAAAACACATGTAGCTTAATTATTACTGTGAGGGTCATTATATCTGATAAGGGAATTACAACTGCGACAACAACTTCAACCGGAGTAACTATGGTAATAGAATTGATATGAGTGGGCCCTATATTAAACCTCAAAATCGTGAAGTAGCTCTTAGGGATGAAGGGGGTATTATGGTGAATGTTGAGGATATGATATATAAATTATGAGGAGGCTCGATGCTAGTGATGAGCACACTAAAGAGTTAAGGAATTATTTAGCAGGTATAGGGCAAAAAGTTGATACACATGCAATCCCGATTAAGCATCTTGAGTTGCAAATGGACCAATTGTCTGCAACTGTTAACACACAGCAACCGGGCACCCTTCCTGGAAACAGGTGTCAAAAATAGAAAAAATGATGGGCATTGTATGGCAATCACTATCCGGGTGGTAAGCAAACCATTGATCCAAAGATTTTAGGGTGCCCCAAAAGATGGTAAAAGATGAAATGGTGAAAGATGTTAGGGTTCCCCAAAAGATGACCCCCATGCCTAGACCACCACCTCCTTTCCTATAAAGGTTAGTAAAAATGACTGAGGATGGTAGATGTTGGCGTTTTATAACGATGTTGAAACAACCTTCTATCAACGTCCCGTTGGTAGTAGCTCTTGAACAAATTTCCGGTTATGCCAAGTTCATGAATGATTTGGTTACAAAAAAAAGATCAGTCACTTTTGAGGATCATGACAGAATGCAGCATTGTAGTGCCATTGATAAAAGATCTCTAGTTCAAAAGAAATAAGATACGCTTGCTTTCACTATTCCTTGTACAATGGGGTCATTACATTTTGCAAAAGCATTATGTGATCTTGGGATCCCTCCCGGTATGTGTTCTCATAAAATCCAACTCATGCCCGATCATAAGCCAAGTATTGAGCATCAGAGACGTCTAAACCCACCTATGCAAGAGGTGGTGAAGACGGAAATTATTAAGTGGTTGGATGCCAGAGTTGTATATCCAATCACTAATAGTAGTTGGGTATGCCCTATTCAGTGTATACCTAAGAAAGGGGGAAAGATTGTTGTCCCCAATGAGAAAAATGAGCTTGTTCCAATAAAACCGGCGACTTGTTAGAGGGTGTGTATGGATTACCAAAAATTAAATGCATGAACAGAAAAAGACCCTTTTCCTATGGCCTTCATGGATTAGATGTTGGATAGACTTGCCGGAAAGAGGTGGTACTATTTTCTTGATGGTTAATCGGAGTATAATTAGATTTCTATTCCACCAGAAGATCAAGAGAAAAACACCTTTACTTGTCCATATGGGACCTTTGCGTTCAAGAGAATGTCGTTTGGGTTGTGCAATCCACCCGCCACATTTAAGAGATGTATGATGTTGATATTCTCCGATATGGTGGAGGACACTATTGAGGTGTTTATGGATGATATTTTTTGTCATGGTGAATCCTTTGAATGGTGTTTGAGTCATTTGTATAAGGTTCTTAACAGGTGTGGAGACTCCTATGTAGTACTAAATTAGGAAAAATGTCACTTCATGGTGAAATAAGGTATTGAATTGGGTCATCTAATTTAGAAGAAGGGTATAGAGGTTGATCGAGATAAAGTCGAGGTTATAGAGAGACTTCCCCCACCTATATCTGTTAAATATGTGAGAAGATTTCTTGGTCATGCAGGTTTTTACCTGAGGTTCATCAAGGATTTTTAAAAAATTGGTCATCATTAGTTCAAATTGCTTGTGAAAGAGTTTAAATCTTATATTGATGATCCTGTCTTAAGGCATTTGGTTAGTTGAAAGAAAATTTGTATATGCACCTATCATTATTTTTTTGGATTGGATAAAGCCATTTGAGGTAATGTGTGATACTAGTGGGGTTGCTTTTTGTGTGGTATTTGGGCAAACAAGGTACAAAATCCTTCACCCCATTTACTATGCTAGTAAAGCCCTAAATGAAGCCCAAAAGAACTACACCGTGACTGAGCAAGAGTTCCTTGTTGTAGCCTTTGCTTTTGTGAAATTTTTATCCTATTTGCTTGGCACTAGGCTTATAGTGCATATTGATCATTCTGCTTTGAGATATTTGATGAGAAAGAAGAATGCGAAACCGAGGTTGATTCGTTGGGTATTACCATTGTAAGAATTTGACTTTGAGTTGATAAATAGAAAATAGACCAAATATCAAGTTACTGATCCCTTGTCCCGTTTATAAGATGAAGCGATGAGAGAGTTTGGGGATTAGACTCAAATTGATGATATTTTCCCTGATGAGCATGTATTGGCCGCCTCTCAAGACTTGATTCCATGGTTTCCAGATTTTGCGAATTATCTGGCTAGCGATATCATCCCACCCGACTTGTCTTTTCATTAAAGGAAAAAGTTCATGTATTATGTGAAAAAGTTCTTTTGGGATGATCCATGCTTGTATAGAAGTTGCGCTGATGGTTTTATTCGGCGTTGTGTGCGAGAAGTTGAGATATTGAGTGTTTTGGAGGCATTATATTCATCACCCTCAGGTTGACATCATAGTTGTAACTGTACCGCTCACAAGATCTTGCAACGTTGCTATTATTGTCCCACTATCCATCAAGATGCTCATGAGTTCGCTAAGGCACAATATAGTTGCCAAACAAATGGTGGAATATCGAGAAAGCAAGAGCTACCTTTAAATCCCATTCTTGTTATTGAGCTATTTTATGTGTAATGTATTGACTTTATAGGCTTTTCTGTGAGTTTTCATGGGATAAAGTACACTCTAGTAGTGTTCGATTAGTTGTCTAAATGGGTGGATGATATCGCACTTGCAAACAATGAAGGGAAGAGTGACACCGCGTTCTTGAAAAAGAATATTTTTTTCCCAATTTGGCACCCTAAAGGATATTAATAGTGATGGGGGATCCCAATTTTTGAAACAAACTATGTATGGGATTATTGGAGAAATATGGGGTTCTCCATAATGTGTCCACTCCTTACATCCTCAAACAAGTGGTCAAGTTGAGGTGTAAAATAGGGAGATTAGGCAGATTTCGTCAAAAAAATGGTGAATGCTAGTAGAATGGAATGGTCAAGGAGGATTGATGATGCTCTTTGGGCGTACTGTAAAACATACAAGACATCCATAGGTATTTCCCCTTACAAACTTGTATATAGGAAGGTTTGTGACTTACCGGTTAAATTAGAGCACGAAGCCTTATGGGCAATGAAAAGGTTGAAAATGCATTGGCATAAAGCTGTTGAACAGAGGTTAAATGGGTCGAATGAGCTTGACGAATTTCATCTAAAATCTTGAAAGTTCATCCCTCTATAAATAATGATGAAGAAGTACCATGACAAAAAGATTGAGAAACCCAATTTCATGGTTGGGTATTTGGTGCTTTTATTCAACTCTAGGTTACATTTTTTTACGGGAAAACTCAAGACTAAATGGACTGGTTCTTACTTGATAACCCAACTATTCCCTCATGGAGTAGTTTAGTTTGAGAATAAGGAGGGTGTGCGGTTTAAGGTGAACGGACAGCGAATAAAAATCTGTCTAGGGCAAGCTGAAAAGGCAAATGAAGTGATCGACGCATACCATCTTGATAAAGTCTGAGTAATCAGTTGTCCTACTTCATGCTTGCGACGGACGGTCGCAAGCGTCCGTCATGCCCAGGTATATTTTTCAAATTTTTCTATGTTAGGGAACGCATGACAGACCCCCATGATGGACCTTCATGCCTGTGACGGATTGTCCATGGGGACTCGTCACGTAAAAAACCCGTAGACCTGACGCGCCCCGACCGACGAATATCAGAAGTTTTAAAATGTATTAACTTCCCACCACTTTATTCATACCGTTTTATTACCTTATTGTTTTCATTTTCTCCCTCTTTATCTCCCTAATCACTCTTTTGTAGTCTGTTATTCTTATTTACTTCCTTTACCCGTAGTCCCCAAAACCCTTCTTCTCCTAACTCCCAAAGTATTTTCCCGTTCTTTGCCGGTAAGAGTCTTGGTTTAGTGCTCTACTCGTCGCTTTGTGGTGTTGCATTTATTATTCATTGACTTCATTATCAGCTATGTGCTTCTTCTCTATCAGTCTTGTACATTTTGTTCTTGTTTTTCCATGTTAAAATACAAGTTTCTGAATGTGTAGGTGTTTGATATTTGACTTCTAGTGCATGCTAAGACTTCACCCCAACAATCTTAAGTGCATTTAGACCATTATTATTGTAAAAAGAATGGGGTTGTTGTGTTTACTAAATCTAATGAGGGGTGTATGTTTCTGATATTTGTTTCTGACCTAGGTTGATGGTTCTCCAAAATTGCATGATAAAACTCGAGAAATCATTACCATAGGAATGATAAAATGATGGGTAAATTTGTTAGAAAGTGTGGGTTGATAAGTTTAGTTCATATTAGTAAATGAAGGGGGCGAATTATGATTCTCAATTCTTTCATTGTAAGACAGAATGAGACCCGGATTATGGACCATCGTGCCAATAACGGACTGTCGTGCCCACGACGGACCATCATGTGGTCCGTTACGCCAAGCCCAAATTTTTTTCACCCCAGTTTTACGGGTACTTATAACAGACAGTCATACCCTATTTTTGAGTGTCTCAAAATACTTTCTAAGTGTCCACCTATGGTTACTTATGACTGATTGTCATACCCGTGATGGTTTGTCCTGCACAACCTTCACGGTTGTCATAGACTTTCTTTTGTAGAGTCTAAATAGTTTTCTCATGTGTCCCTCGACGGCTCTCTGCGACGGACCGTCAATCCTATGATGGTACGTCCTGCACTACCATCAAGGTTCTCGGAGACTTTATTTCTAATACTTTTTCATGAAGAACCCCCATGACAGTCCATCACTCTTACGACAGACCTTTGATGGATCCGTTGTGCAGTACTGTAACTAAATCACGACTTGTTACGTTTTTATTTTCTTCTATGCATGTCTTGTTTGGTTCTAATGATACAAATTGTTGTTATATGCAAGTACTGAAACACATGGCACCAAAGCAAGATTGAGCATACTCACGTAGTTGTTCAAAGTCCGTTGCCCCATCTGCCCGATTGGTCATTGGTTTTGACAATGAGAGTGACCACGAATACGTTCCCCCAGGCACTTTCACTCCTGCACGGTCTATACGCACTACTTGATCCACCCACATTAAGGTGGCGCCCGGTATAGTCATTGCCTCCCAGTATGAAGAGGAGCGTATACTGACTGGTACTTCTTCTGGGTCTGCTACACAAACCAAGGATGCTTCATGTTCTGAGGAAGTATCAGGTTCAGAAGAAGTCTACGCGTCTAAGGAGTCTCCTACTCCAGCCACTACATCTTAGTCCGCCTTATTTGATGAGGCCGATAGTGCTGATTTCACTCCAGCACCAGTGACTGGAGTCTGCCCCGGTTTCCGACCATCCCAACTAGTGGTGTGTTAAGGGGATGTTTCAGGTGTACACATACTCCAAGTTTCCGAATGATAAGTGGGTTATGACCCGGACACTTAAACTGGAAATGAGGGCCCTTACGGGGACTCCCTTCACCAGGTACAGGCTAGAATGGACGGGTCGCGATTTGGGCCGATACAATTAGGAGTTGGTCAGAGAGTTATACGCCTCATATATGGTGACTCTCCGCACCTAGATTGACAAGAGGGTTGCCCCTGCCAAACAACCCCCACTAAATCACATCTGAGTCCGCACAAAAAGGTAGACATCTCGTTGCCAGCCATCCTATTGAATCTATACGAAGAGAATGTTAATGCCACCTGGACTACTCTAATTGCCGAGTTCGACTTTCGATGGGAACTAGTTAAAGATTCATAGTTCCTTCATGAGACAGAGTTGTGAGAGTCCACCACGAGGTGAATTGCCTTGCACTTTTCCATTGATGGAGAGGCGGTTGACATGGTACTAAAGTCAAAAGGAGCCATAAGGAAGGCTAACCTGACCTTCATGGACAATTTTTTATGGTTGATATTCCTCCACTACTTTTCCCCCACTGCTGCGGAGAATATTGTCACATGGGATCACGCAGTTTGTATGGTGGCGTTGATAGAAGTGTTCGAGGTGGACTTTGCTTGGCTTCTTCAGGCGGTCATGCATGATAGGGCCTTAAATGTAATTACTACTTACCCATTTTCGTGTATGGTGTTTGCTTTGTGTACGTCCTTAGGTGTTCCCATTTGGCATATAGATCAAATCAAGACACCATCGGGCACTGTTGAATAAAGGCCTTATCAGGGATGAGGCTAATGTGTTGGCTCCACACCAAGGGCCCCACACAGAGGTACCTTTATTTGGTGAGAACCTAGCGTATACTATAGAGAAAGACCAAGCGGATAGCCTGTCTACATCTGAGACTACTGAAATCACCCCGATCGAGTCTATCCTTGGTTGTAGCACCACTCCAAGTTTCTCTTGATCGACTCTCTACGCCACTCTAGTCCCTTTTGCTGGGGTCGAGAAACTTGAAGCCCAAATGGCCACTCTTCCGCATCACATCCATCATTAGATGCATAAGTCTATTGCTGAGGCAGAGAAGTGCATGGAGCGGAAGATTGCCCAGCACACGGAGAGGAAGTTCATGGAGGTTCCTCGGTGCCTTGAAGCTTTTGAGTTGCGTGTGCTAGACTGTCCAGCCCCTCGGGTGGACATGTCGACCCTTCAGCCTGCGATAATGAGTTTGAGAGTGGATCTGGACATGATTTTGAGGCAAGGGTGCCCGAGTCTGAGGCCCCTTCTGCAGATCCCGCCGAGGATACTGTTTTGGCGGCTTTATTATCCATTAATGCAGTACCACAACCTCCACCACGAGACCATCCCAAGAGGCGTAGAGGTCGAAATAAGGATAAGTCTAGGATACAGAAGAGGGAGCACCGAAATTGAAGGTTGCGAGGAGAGCCTCGATTGCTGATGAGGATGCCCATCAGTTGAGGGCTATTGAGTTGGCCGTTGGGGCGTCTAGCTACAGAGTTGTTTAGGCGGAGAAGAGAACTACTGATTGTGGTGTGATTATTGAGAGAGGCACTACTGAGGGTGTTTTTGATATTGAGGACACTACTGAGGGTGTTCAGACTATAGAGGGAGTGGGTTCCTGACACCGGACCCACCAACTTGTTGATCATTGGCGCTTAGCGCCTTGGGTTTTCTTCACCTACCACTCTAATATTTTGTATTATTTTATTCATTAGAGACAGTTGCATAACTTTTTGTTGGGGCGGGGTAAATGGAAAATGAGTGCTATGGTAAAGTTAAAGTAGCCCAACTAACGATCCTCTTTTGGGGGTTTTTTGCCTGTGTTTTTTTCCCCAAAAGATTGATTTTTAGGTTTAACAACTTACCTTTACTCATTAAACATAGGGTTTAATAAGTTAATTAGATAAATTAATTAACTAATTACTAAAAAGCCCTTCCTATATTAACCTGAACAAGGAAAATACAATACTTGGTCAAATATGAACTTTTTCCTACGAATTTCGTTTGCCCCTTTAAATAAATTAATTTAAGGTCTAATTTAATTAATTAAAGTACCTAGGGTTACTATTAAACTTCCCCTAAATCATTGAAACAAAAATTAACCCTTTTGGACATTTCTAGGTTTATTACTAGGATGTTTCTTGAGTTGTACTAGGTTAGTGTAAGAATTTCAATGTGACCCCTTAAATTTAATTAATTAAATGTATAATTAAATGAATTATATTACCTAGGATACTTAAAAAAGTAACTTTAAGTCGTTTTAACCAAAACTAATCCTTTTAACCATCCTAGGTTAGGTACTAGGTTGTCTTTATCTTGTTTTAACCAAAATATGGATATTGCTTTGTGATTTCGGTTTTGCCCATTTAAATTAATTAATTAAGTTTTTAAGTTAATTAATAAGCATCCTAGTTTAATTAATAAAGTACCCTTAAGTATTTTAGGATCTTAATTTACTCTTTGGACCATTCTAGGTTAGGTATTAGGTTGTCCTTTTCTTGTCTTAACCGAAATCTGCAAATTTTCTTTTTATTTTCGGTTTTAGACCTTTTAAATTAATTAATTATGTTTATAATTAATTAATTAGTAAACCTAAGGGAATTAATAATTTACCCCTAGAATGTTAGCACCATAAATAACATTTTGGACAATCCTAGGTTAAGTACTAGGTTATCTCTTTAATTAGTACTAGGTTAGTGTCAACCCGGTTTTGGTCCTAGAATGTCGGGTGAACTAATGGGTATAATTCGGTTAGTACTAGGTTATTTAGTAATTTAGGGCTGTTGGTTATAGTGTATAATTTGTAGGGAGGTTAGTCCCCACATTGAGTGGTCCCTCGTGCACGTTTTTTCCCTCCAACTACCCTAATCAAATTCGGTTACGGTGGCCCCCTCCTTTGGAATCTTCTTCCCATGTGTTCCACATCTGCTTGAACATGGGTTTTTTGCACTTTCCTAAATAACTTTTACTTATGGTTCATTTGGTAATGTTTACTTATTGTCCCAAGGACCCTCACCATGTCCTTGGCACTGCTTAATATACATGATCATTTTAAACGGTCATATGCTATGGTAATAGGCATAACACTTGGATGACTATTACATATTATGTTTAATAAAAATTAAAAAAAATTAGCTTAGGGTCTTCATTGCATGTAAATTTATTGAAAAATCTCATAAATACTTATGAAATTTGGCTAACACCCTTTAAGCCAATATTTTCTAATATGCCCGATATTTTCCTTAATTGGGTATTATATTGAAATTGGCTAATCTTTCTTAGTCAATTTTCTATACTATGCCCAATATTTCTCAACATTGAGCATTGGAATGCCTATGTATCCCGAATAATCATTCTTATGGACCTATTGGGATCATTAATAGACATGTAATTTTTTGGAATGTAACACTCAAAGTGATCAAGAGAGCTCACCGGACGTGGTCACCAGTATGTTAAAGTTATTTTGCTTTGATGTATATGATATGTTGGATCTGTGAGCTACTTTTTCAGTTGTGACCCTTCTTGTAGCAATGAGATTTATTATAGTATCCGACATATTAGATAAACCTTTTTCTGTTTCTACCCCGGTAGTATATTCCGTAGTGGTTAATAATGTCTATAGAGGTTGTCCAATTTACGTACCCAATAGAGTTACATTAGTTTACTTGATAGAACTTCATATCCTTGATTTTGACATCATATTGGGAATGGATTTTTTGGATGCTTGCTATGCCTCTATTGGTTGTAGGACTAGGGTGGTAAAATTTCAATTTCCAAATGAACCCATTTTTGAGTGGAAGAGAGGAAACCCGAATCCTAAGGGTAAGATAATCTCATGTCTAAAAGCATTCAGATTGGTTGCAAAGGGCTGGCTATACCACATAGTAAGAGCTAGGATCTTGAATCTGAAGTGCCTTCATAGAGTCAGTACCAGTGTTAAGAGAGCTTCCGGAGGTCTTTCCCGATGATCTTCCTTAAATCCCTCCCGAACGAGAGATTGACTTTGGTATAGATCTATTCAAATATAAACAACCTATTTCAATACCTCCTTATCAAATGTCTCTTAGTTGAATGCACAAAAGGCTCAACCCAAACATCTGCTAGATAAGGGTTTAAATTAAAAAATGCATATGCCTATGGGGTGTCCCAATATGGTTTGTGAAGAAGAAGGATGGGTCCTTTTGAATAAGTATCGATGATTGACAATTAAACAAAATCACTTTGAAGAATAAGTACGCGTTCCCTAGGATTGATGACGTATTTAATCAACTCCAAGGAGCAAGTTATTTTTTAAATATTTACCTGAGGTCGGGTTATCATCAACTTAGAGTGAGAGAGGTTGATATTCTGAAAACGGAATTCCAAAAAAGATATTGTCACTTTGTATTCCTAGTGATGTCATTGGGTCTTACAAACGCCCCAGCAACATTCATGGACCTTATGAATCAAGTTTTAAAAAAGTATCTTTATTTGTTCGTGGTTGTCTTTATTTACGATATTTTTATATACTCAAGGAGTGAGGATAATCATATGGATCATTTGAGAATTGTTTTGCAAGTTCTCAATGATAACCAACTTATTGCTAAATTTAGCAAGTGTGAGTTTTTTTTGAGGTCGATTGCATTTCTTGGGATATTGTGTCTAGTGAAGGGGTAGAGGCTGATTCAACAAATACGGACGTGGTAAAAAGTTGGCTGACACATTTGAGTTCTACCGATATTTTATGTTTTCTAAGGTTGACTTGCTACTACCGGAGGTGGTTTGAGTAATTTTCTTCTATCACATCTCCATTAACAACCTTAAACCAAATGAAGTCCAAGTTGGAATGGTCAGAATCTTATGAGAGGAATTTCAAATTATTGAAATATATACTCACCTCTTCTCCGGTATTGACATTACCTGAGGGTACTAAAGGCTTTGTTATTTATTGTAATGCCTTTCGAGTGGGTCTAGGATGCGTGTTCATGCAACATTGAAAAGTCATAGAATATGCCTCTAGATAACTAAAGCCACATAAGAAGAATTAAAATTATCCAACTCATAACCTTGAACTTGCGTCCGTGGTATTTGCTTTGATAATTTTAAGAAACTATCATGATGGGGTGCATGTATATGTATTCACCGATCACAAAAGCCTCCAATATTATTATACCCAAAAAGACTTGAATCTACGCCAAAGACGTTGGTTAGAGATTTTAAAGGATTATGACATGAGTGTCCTTCAGCTTCCCAAAAAAGCTAATGTAGTGGTGGATGCCTTGAGTTGAGTGTCTATGGGTATTGCGGCTTATGTTAATGACGAATAAAAGGAAATAGTCGAGGATTTTCATAGGTTTGCCCATTTGGGTTTTCGACTAGAAGAATCGCCGAAAGGTGGTTGTATGGTTCGTTGTAAGTATGAGTTATCTTTAGTTGTGGATGTGAAGTATAATAAAAACTTTGATCCCCTATTGACTGAGATAAAAGAGATAGTCCTTAACAAGAAAAATTAATTTTTCTCCCAAGGGGAGGATGGGGTACTTAGAAAACAATGGAGATTATGTGTGTCGGATGTGGATGGTTTAAGGGATAAAATCATGGATGAGGCTCATCGCTCCGGATACTACATCAAGCCGATGACCACCAAATTGTATCATGATTTTTGTAACATCCATTGGTGCAATGGAATAAAAATGTACGTAGCTAACTTTGTGTCGAGGTACCCAAATATTGCAAACAAGTCAAAGATGAGCATTAAGGCCGTGGTGGACTGACCCAAGATATTGATATTTCAGTTTGGAAGTGGGGATATGTAAACAAGGACTTTATGGTAGGTTTGCCTCGAACACGTGGACATTATGATTCCATTTGGGTTAGAGTAGAATTATTGACACATTCAGCCCATTTCCTTCCAGTAAAGGTTTCTTACTCTGAGTTGGAGTATGCTAAATTATATGTTAGCGATATTATGAAATTACGTAGGGCCCCATTGTCAATCATTATGTATAGAGGAGGCCAATTCAGTTTACTTTTTATGATCTTTTCAAAGTGGAATTGGTACGAAAGTAAAGCTTCGCACCACTTTCCACCCTCAAATGGATGGACAAGCGGAACGCGCCATCAATACTCTGAAGGATATGTTAAGGGCTTGCATGATTAATTTCAAGGGTAACTGGGATGATCGTCTACCCTTAATCAAATTCTCTTACAACAATAGCTTCTATGCAAGTATCGGTATGGCACCTTTTGAATCACTTAATGGTAGAAGGTGTCGTTCCTCGATTGGATGGTTCGATGTGGGTGAATTTTCTCTTCTTGGTCCTGAAGTATTGTTTGAGACCACCAAGAAGGTTCGACTAATAAGGAAGAGGCTCAGAACGACTTTTAGTCGACAAAAGTATTATGCCTACAATAGAAAGAGGAACCTTGAATTCGAAGTAGGGGATTGGGTCTATTTGAAAATTTCACCTATCAAAGGGGTTATGATGTTTGGAAATAAAGGGAAACTTAGTCCCCGTTATGTGGGGCCATATGAAATTTTTAAGAGGGTCAAGAGTGTGGCCTATGAGTTAAAATTTCCAAATGAGTTTTCCATGATTCATCCGGTATTCCATGTATCTATGCTTAAAAGTGTATAGGTGATCCGATTTCCATTATTCCTCTAGAATGATTAGGGGTAAAGGAGTACCTTTCTTATAAATAGGTCCCATTTGAGATCTTGTATCATAAAAATAAGATATTGAGGAATAAGGAATTTTTCTCCGTAAAAGTTGTATGGAGGAACCACCTTCTTGAGGGTGAAACCTGGGAGGCTGAGGCTGATATGAAGAACGACTATACTAATCTATTTACCACTACTCTTATCCAATAGTAAGCTTATAAATTCCTTTATAACTATTAGGAAATATGTTGAACTTATCATGTTTTCTAAAATATGTGCTTATTGTAGTACAAATTCATGCTTAAGTTGAGTTCTTGTCTTTCCATTAAATATATTTTTTATGTTGGCTTTCACTTGAGTGTGTTGTGTGCTATAAGTGTTAATGGAAGGTTATAATGATGATAGTTCGTATTGTTTCGATAAGAAATCAACATGTCATCTTTTTAGTGTTCATATGGAGCTCATACTGAAATGGAGAATGTAGTACCTCCTTATGTGATATGAAAAGTTTAGCTAGTGTTATGATATGTTGTGGATTAACTTCCTATTTGTTGTTGCTATGCTTATATGTTGAAAGGAGTTTAAATTTCATCCTTTGTTCTGTGACTCATTATGATATTGGTTGTTGGTTGACTTCTAGTCTTGAGTCTTTTTCCTTTTTCCCAATAGAAGGTTTAAGGTGTCATTGAGGAAAGAATGTTCCTAAGGGGGGATATTGTAACACGCCATAAATTCCATGACCTATACTAGATATTAATATGTTTACTAATTATGTATTTATACATAAATAAGTATAAATAACTTGTTTTAGAATTTTCGGAGCAATAGGATTAAAGAAAAGCCTTAACGTCCGGAAACTAGCGAACATTAACTATGTTTACGTACCTATGTTTGGTGAAGGGTTTGGAGGATCATATGGAGTCCAAAACTTGTAACAATACTTTGATTAGGTAGAGTGTTGTATATAAAGTTTAAAATTCCTAAAAAAACACCCAAAGGACAATTGGAAGGGTCGTTGGGGAGGACCCAAACATGTGAGACATTGTGACCAACCTTTAAACTAGGGAAGTGACACCTCTCATATCTAGTCCATCTATGCTTAGCTTAAGTCCATTCTTGAATACCTTAAAGTTATATTTTATCATAAACTTATCATAGGTCATATGACATTAGCTCCATGTATAAACATGATCATGATCTCTGTAGGATTAGATGAGAATATCATTTCAACGTAAAATCTTCGTGTGTGAGATTAACATAGCATAATCATATTGTGTAAAGTATACAAGAGAATATCATAACTTGCCTCATCTTATTCTAATCTTGAACTCACAATTAAAATTTTCATGACTCAACATATATGTATATGTATATGTATGTATATATATATATATATATATATATATATATATATATATATATATATATATATATATATATATATATATATATATATATATATATATTAAAAATCATACATAAATCAAAAGCATTGTAACATCATTTATGGGCTAACATAATCAAAATGGAGTAATCACAACTTTTGAAGATTTACCTCTCGTTTCCAAGAACCTTTTTTAAGAACTTACGTTCAACTTACAACAATAATAACAACAACATAGTGAAATTCTCAATAGTATAACAAATATCAACTCTTCGAATCATATACAAGATCAATTTTGAAGTCATAAGATAATGGAAAAAGATCATTAAAGAGTTTATTAAAGTCTTAATTCCAATCTTGACGTTTATATGTAGTCAAATAGTAGGTACAACCCTTTAGAAACCATCAATTAGATAAGACATACATCACATGAAATTCAAACATTACTAACCATGTACTCATCAATTTGTGTGAAATCGACAATAGAAATTACTTACTTTACATCAAGAATAATAAATCAACAGCTAGGAAGAAAATTCCGTTTTGTAGGGTAAAATACCTGGTATTTGAAGTAGTTGAAAACATCTACTTGAAAGGACCTCTCAGGGAAATTAATCCCATGAGTGAAAAACTCATACCTTGTAGATTAAGAATGGGTGGGAAGTCTGCCAGCATGTAGAATTGGATAAAAGGCTTGCGATGCGAGCCTGACACGCAGCTCGCTGCCTCATTATTTAAGAGGCAGTCTCACGTAGAAATAGACCTCACTCCCTCAGCTCATAACTCGAAAATAAATTGGGAATTATCCCTGCGATGCGCACCTACTTCATAAATATGGTAAAATTTGTATTTTGGGTGTTTTCACTTCACAAATAAACCCATTTAAGTGAGGGGTCTTTTGGGTAATTTAATTAGTTAACATATAATGTATTAGCTTCAGTTTAAGGTCAATTTTATCCATCAAATCAAGTCCACAAGTTCATCAAAAATCCCCCTCTCCCTCTCTCTCAAAAATTATCTCTTTCTCCAAAACTCCATTGAAGACCATTGGAGCTCCAAGAAGAATATCAAGCCTTCAAGTTTTTCCAATAAATTTTGTGGATTTATCCTCTATAAGGTATGGTGTCTTTCACTCTTGGGGATCCTTTCCCCAAGAGGTCCTTCAAAATATGATTTCTAAATCCCCCAATACAAGGGTTTTTCTGCTCACATGGGTCTTCTTTCTAAAACGAAATTGTGAAACAATTGTGATGAACTATGATGAAGTAATGTTGTTCAAGAATTAAATAATTATTAACTAATGAATTCCTTTGAGTTTTACCATGAACCATGTATTTCCCCTAAATCCCTTATTTCTTGGATTGAATAAGGTGAATTGTTGAGGGTGACGAACATGTAACTTGTTTACTTTTATTTAAGATATGTTAATACTTAATGAATTTCCCTATTTAATATTTTTGTTGTAATTTATTGGGTATTGATGAAGAATGATCTTGATTCTCCGTTTATCATGATTATAATATTAGGTCTAAAAGTGAAAGGATAGTTCTCAGTTATGATCACCTATGAGCTATATGAGAAAATGTTTACTTAAAGGTATAAATGAGATGGAGGTCTCACATTAGCAAGTTCGGCCTCCCACATGGGTTTCTTCATGACTAGTAGTGTGGATTCCCAAGATATGTGTTGTCTCATGAGATTGAAACCATCATGATTAATAGTCAAGGTTTTTAGAACCAATAGTCCTTTTCCTTAACTATGTGCCCACATAGGACTCTATCTTAGTGGATCCACCTAGAATTGTTATGTACGAATGGTTTCACCATAGGATATTTTAACCCTCTCTTTCTTGTGTGGTAGTAGAAAAGCAGAATTCATGTAAATCACGTGGTCTCATGTAGGTTATGGTACTTATTTCCCTAATGTAAAAGTATGAACAAGTTATGTAGGTGAAATTATATTAGGGTTATCATAATAGTTATTACATAATGTGAGGGAGGGTATGAGACTTCTCTTACACATTGCACATGTGGGATCCAATAGGATGATTCTAGTAGTGTTTTTTTATGACTACAACTATGATTATGATTCTGTTGGTAAGATATGACTAGGGTTGACATATGCAACGTGTTATATATGAGAATATGTTGTAAGCATGAAATGTGTTGCTTACTGTGATACTTAGTTTTGGGTAGGGTTATGGGGATTTATTCCTAGCATTGTACAAGTGTTGCTTGAGCTACATAAATGTTGATATGATTATGATGTTCCTTATACCTTTATTGAATTGTTGGTGATTTTGCATAGTTTTGACTACATTGTCCCTTTTCTCATGCATTAATGATTTTTATGCATAGGGACCATACTTAGTACATGTTTTTTGTACTAACCCATATTTTTTCCCTTTTACCCCAAACATTGTATGTTCGGGTTATTGAAGTATTTTTTGAGGCTAAAGCAAGAAGGCTTGTACTAGACTCTCCAAGTTTTGGGTATGCCCTCTAGTTTGAGGATGCTACCACACACTCTATCTTAGTAGTACTTGTATTGACAAGTAGACGTTGATTTCTTTCCTATTGTTGAAGATGTTGATGTAAGACCTATGTGGAAATTATGGATTTGTATAAGGGATATGACCAGATTGTTTGACTTCGTATTATGATTAATGTGAGACAAAGTATTAGACTAAATTCCTATGTGTTGTTGTGCTCTATTGCGAGAAGCCTATGTATGCTTCCTATGTAGAGGTCTATGTAATTCTCTTTGCTATATAAGAAAATTTTTCTACATTTTTGACCTATGATATGCTATGATGAAGCTAAGAGGCTTGTCTTAGTCCTCTTCGAGGACGAAGATGACGGTAACAAGCAGGGTGTAGTTTGGGTCGTTACATAAAGATAGTGGATTACTTGCCAAGGTAGTACGAAAAAATAAACATAGCATTCTAGGTGGATCCACTAGCTAGTGTTCCTGTAGGGGAAACATAGTTCAAGAAAAGGGACACATAGTAGAGACCCTCTTTATGCCATTAGAATTGTAATATCTATCTCATTATAATGTAGTTAAACTACCTTCCCTACTTGTGAAGGGACTCCTCATTACTGGTTTACTCGGTTCAAAGCTAGAGTCCCTTTTTGAAATGTATTCAAGCCTTTATTGGTTATCATAACATAGTACCCGTCATTGAGACAAACCCCCTTATATGTCCTCATAATTATATTATTAGGAATTGCATGACAACTTCTTTTCAAACTACCATCATATGTGAAATTAACACATTATCATCATCATGACATAGTAAGGCAAATAAGTGATTCACAATCAAACCTTATATCATCATACCTTAACCATAATATTACAATCCATATAATCATGAAATTTAAATTACATTCATCATAACATTACATATCAAATATAATCACAATTAATACTTCAATTGAACATCATCATCAATTACAAGCCATCACAATTGAAACAGTTATTCAAGGTCGTAGGTCTTGCCAACTCACCTTCAGAAGACTTCTTCCATGGTATTACCATAAAACAACCATATTCATCATGTTATAGACTTAATAACATCACATAATAGTAACTGACACAACAACTAAGTCAATTGCATACTAAATAATTCAACATCAATTCATAATATAGGGTTAGGAAATATGGCTAATTTATGATCCCTTGCATATAACTAAGTCTTACATCAATAACTACCCTGATTCACGAATAATACATGATAATGAATTCATAAAAATCAAAATGAATAGATAAAAATACAATTTTAAACATCATTTTTGGATTAATAATGAAACCAATGTTTCTCTTAACTTTTGGAAATCAAATTTGAAGAACTCTTTGGGGAAAAGAGTCCCAAAGGTGAAGAGCTTCCATAACATTATAATACTTGATGATTTGATGGACAGAAACTGAAGTTCTTGGATACCTAATGCGTTTTAACCTTGGTGTTCAATGGAGTCTTTTTTTGGAGAGAGAAACTAGAGAAAATATGGAGGATTTTTGTTTGGGAATCGAAATGAGTTAGGTTAGATTAATTAGGGTTATGTCTTTATATAGTGTTTTAGTTAACTTATTTAGACACCATTTAACCCTTTATTAACCACCTAATCAAATAAATACTTTTATTACCTTCATTAAAAATTGGACAGCAAAACTAGACATGACCTACAAGACCTCGACCTAAAGTCTGTAGGTCAGTTGACGCCAGCCCATGCCCCTATACTTCACACTATAGTTAGCAAAAGATATTAGGTGTTTCGCCATTTCATAAAAGTGGATAAGTGTTGAACGACAGATCCATCGACGCCTCGTCGACCAGACGACGGCTCATCTCTTGGGCTCGTCGATGCACACTGCCCAAATTTGCAGATTTGGGGTCAAATGCATGTTTCCTCTATAAGGACCCTTAGGGTTGTCCTTGAGGAGTCTTCCCTAGACGTTTCGATCCTAAAAACAGTCTAGTACATGTTTAACACCTTTCTACCAATTTTCGTTAATTTTGTATTATTCAAACCCTATGAAACATGCCAAGGAACACCAACACCTATTTTACTAGTCTCCGGATGTCATGAACGTTCCTTGACGTTATAACTCTAAAACTTCCTTAATGATTTATATACATTATTTTAGGCCTTTAAACAGTGTTGAAAACCTTATACAAACATGTGAGGCTCTAGATTAGATCATGGACTTTCAGAGTGTTATAGATACCATTAAGAAATTCAACTTCAAGGATTCAATAACATTCTTTCTACATTAAAGGTTTCAACTCATTGACCTTCTTTACATGTTCAAGTTAATATATTAGTAACCCTTAGAAGGGTATTATCTTCGGCCTACCGCTCCTAGACATTCATTCAACATTAATTTATACTCATACATGACAAAGGTGGTTTAGTCTACTAAGTCAAGAGTTCACATTCACATACATTCATTTATGTAGTAGAAGAACATAGTTCTACCAATCAAGACACATAGTTTATCATCATATAGAGACATTGTCATAGTATGTCATAATAATCACGCACATCCAATAAGAAGAAAACAAACTTAACCTTACATACGCATATACACATAATCCTTCACATTGATAATATACAATCTATAACATGATAACAATACAATGAACATAATAATGCCAACAAGTCCACATTCATAATTATTATAACGCATAACCACTGCCACGATAAGTGGATCATACCAATCAATACGATTCAATACCATTTTTACAGTATATAGAGAGATTAGGTCATCTTATAACCATTCGATCATCAACACCACCATTTCTTAGCCTTTTCAATCAATTCACTTCATAAAGGCTCTTACCAATAGGCATTTACATAATTCAAAGCTAATATTTTAACCATACCAATAATCCAACAATATACAATATGAACATCATTAAATTATGAAAATATATAAAAAATTCTATCATGATTTATATATAATTCAATAGCCCAATACAATCTGCACATAAATTCAATATAATTAAGCCATGATCAAATCACCCACAATAGATCCAAAAATAGGAATTCCTGTAATGAATAGATTCAAAGTGTTTTTCTCTTAAAAAATTCATTTGACATTAATTCTATCATAAATCAGTGATTCAAATAATTTTATGCAAGAACACATGGCTAGAAGACAAAATGGCATTTGTCCACCAAAAAGCCCTTATTGCAAAGAGCTAGATTATTAGTGCTAAACTTTAGATTCACGTCCGGTAATTCTACATCTAAGAGATTATTCTTCATGAAAATATATGTGTCTTCTTGCTGCGGATTCGTGAAAGAGCTAACAGGTATGCTACTGTGCGACTGAGAAAGTATATAAAGTAAAAACAGGGCAAAGGTTTTCAAAAAGCCATTCTCATTGACAACATTGTTATCACCGATAAAAAGGTTGCGAACATGTATACGGCCCCCTGATAGTACTGCGACCTAACTATGACCTAACTATTCTTGCTAAAAAGTAGCTAGTCTCTGAAAAAGGTACTCTTGAGTTCGCTATGCCATTTATATGCGATGACGGATTTCTCTCCTTGTGTACTTATTAGATGGAATGTACTTCATAGATATAATAGAATGATTTTTCCATATCCAGACTAATACCAATCAAAGACATTTCATGAATAAAATGTGACAAATTAACAAACAAGGAAAACCACTTGTTACAAAAAAGATCTTGTTGTTGCATCGAAAGAGATAAAGGTTGACTAATTTGGCTAAAATTGAACTTGGGAAAATGGAATGGTTAAAGAATATTCTATATGTTGAACATCTTTTAAAACCATTGGAATTTTACTCCTTGATTGGAAGAACATTCGTTGATGAAATACCATACCTCAAATAAATATCAGCCCCCGAAATTGGATTGAAAACGTAAACATTTTGGTTGGTTTATCCATTTAATTGATGTTCATGGCCAAGGAAGAGATTGTATTGGAGATTTGAGTGGTCATTCTTCATAAAATTTGAGGATTTACGTCATTGATGTATGGTTTTTGATCCTTGAAACTCTATCCATCAAGGAGCCAAAAAATCAAAGGAGTTTTCTTGAGTTTTCAAAGATTAATTTTGTCCAATTTTATGATCTATCAATGGGTTCTTGCATTAAAGGTTTTTAAACATAATATATTGATTGAATTTTTTAAACTATATAATTTAACTAAATTCATATTTCAGCCCATGTAATTGATTAAACCAAGATTTTTTGACTACTTTATGGGTTACTTGATATTGACCTAATGCTTATGAATTTTAGTTTAGTTTTCTATCGGCTATTTAATGATGTAAGAATTGTATTCAATTGATTAATATGTTGTCTTATATTGATAAATCTATCTTGAATTAACCTAAATTAATTGAGTATTATGATTTATTAATGGAATTGATGTTCATGGCCAAGGGTAAGGGCCTGTCGGATTTAAAATGGATAGTTTAGGTAAGGATTGAAGTGGAGAGAATGGATTGGTGGTACGCTTATCTAATTCCCTTTATTTCAATTAATTATAGATCATGAATTAAGTTGTGATTGGTATATCCCACTTATGGTGGCGGTTTTATGTGGATGATGTGGCCTTGTCGAAGTTACTTTATGTATTATCTTGATCATGGCCTTGTCGGCACTACTTGAAGTATTATAATGATTTGTGTAGTTTATTATGTGAAGTATGATCATATATACCTACAATTTTAGTAATTTGAAAGTCTGAGTTTCTACTATTGATATTAGGTGATCATGTTAGACTATGACTATGTCTTAATATGTGTAGTGTTAGAGTTGATGCATGATCTTCCTAATTGGTTATGGAGTGTTATGATGACTATATTTATGATTTATGTTTGTATATAGGGTTATATAAAGGTGATGAAGGTTTTGCCTATGTTTTTCTTTAATATGATATGATATGTAATAAAGTGAAGTAATGATGTCACTTGTTTAGGTAGACTTAAGTCCCTCTTATTGATGCATAAATTTTATGTGAATATGAGATGTCTTAAATTAGTGTTATAAAGACTCTTAGTATTGTATGTATGAATTATACGATACCTTGAATGATGTTAAAAAGGTCCTTTATGTGAAACCTTGAACCTAGTGTTAAGTTTATAAACTTTGAAGTCGAAAGTTGTTATAGTATGCTTCCTATAATGAATGATGGACTTAAGGTTGATTTCCTGGAACGATATCATATCAATCCTTAGGAAATTTCATTATGAGCTCTTATTTCGGCATTGTAAAGAAGCCTTAGGGACCTCGTTGCTAGGGTAAATATGATTGAATTATGAACATGATAGGGAACCCCTTTTTATAAACCATTAATGTAAATTATTCCATCGGAATAAATGCTAGCACCGAGTGAGTATGGTAAGGGAATAGCTCTAGTTAAAGTATATGGCTAGAATACAAAGTTAGTCTTTCATATTCCCAAATCATGTGCCTACATGGGAAGTGTCAAAGTTCTACCATTGGCAAGTAGAACATCGTCCATCGGAGTAGGTTAAAACTTCAGATTCCATGTTGTGCTATAATGGTTTGTGTAGTTTATTGCCTATTCTCATCTTATATCTATGAAGTTTTAGTGGTGGTATGGGGCGCAATATAGACATTGCACAATAGTCTTTGAATATGTTAGTGAGAGTCCCTAGGTCTTCTCCAAGACCATTATTTGAATATCCTTATGTTAAGAATGTCTATTAAATGTACTAAGGAATTTAATGACTTCAATTAAGTAAGTGTGTTAAATGAATAAGTACTTATCTAGAATAGTTAAGGGTTGTGTAGTAAAGGGGTGAAGGGGTTATAGGAATGGTCAATTCGTATATTACCGAGATGAGTGTTAATAATCCTGCTAGTAAAGGATGTTGGTTGATTAAGTAGACATGATCCAAACATAGGTAGTCTCAAGGTTTATTTAGAAAATCATTAAAAGGACAATCATGGACATTCTATTATTGACTTTGTTGAATAAGTCTTTTGATAACCTTGGTAATGGAGAATGTCATATTACATATATATTGTGTTTAAGTGAGAAATATATTGTCCTATGTAATCTAAAGGATCTCTTGAGTGTGTATGAAAGGGAGTTTATGGGCGGTCTCTTAACAACTCACCCAAGTGAGGCTTAGAATCACCTTTGGTAGGAGAATCTCATGTTCATCTGTTTTGCTGTATTGTAAGTGTCTATATCGCGTTATAGGTGGTCTTAAGGATTTAGGTGTTTTTAGAGATGGTGTATGGGTGGTGTCTCTTTGTCTTACTTAGGTGAGACTTGGGATAACTTTTAGTGGTGAAATTACATTGCTATAAAGTGTTATAAAATTAAGAAATTTCACTGTAACAGTGGAAGTGTTTACTCTATAGTGAAATAGGTTATTATAATGTTTTTCCTCATAATGTGATAATTTTTTAACTTGGTTTCTTATGTATTCCTAACGTGTTAAATTTTTTAATATAAATAGATAATGATACTTAAACCAAAAGATGCAAATTTATGATAAATGTCCATTTGCATTATTTTTATAAATTATGTCATACTTAGTACATGTGGTTTGTACTAATTCTATTCATTTTTCTATCTCTATAGTGGTTAGTAAATGAGGAGCATTGGGAAGCAAGGCTTGGATCTTAGCATCATCCAAGTGAAGTTAAAGTATGTCCTCATTTTACTCGAGGGCATAGATGACTTTTATTTCTCTTATTGAAGTATTATAATAGACTTAGTAGTACTATATTTCTATTGTGTATGGGTCATGTCCCAAGTACTCTTGTGTCTAAGATTTGATGGAATGAAACCTTTTATTTACTATGAGTTTTATATGAAAGATATTGTTAACACTATGAAAATGTTTGTAAAAAGTTTTAATCCCGCACTACTTTTCACTATGTATAAGCAACGAACCATACAAAAGGGATTGTATAAGACCTCCGAGAGGTCTAGTACGCCAATTACACTACAAGAGGGCAATATATTCTAGGGTGTGGTGCAGGGATATAAGAAGCTTGGTATCAGAGCATAAGATATGAAAGTACTTTTAATAATCAAAAGTCTCATCATGTCACATCTACTAGAGTCTTGACCATCAGTGTGAGTCGCGACACATATATTGGTGAGAGGCTATCAGGACGATAGAGTTTCTCTTCTTTTACACTCCTATGTCATTATGCAGAGTAAATGTTGATTATCTTTCATAATTTTTTTCCTTATGCTTCTAAGAAATGAATACTATAAGGATGACTGCTAGAAGGTAGGAAGAGAAAGAGTGAATGAGGAAATTCATTCTCAAGGTGAGCAACTTTATCAAGTGGGACAATGAATCCAAGCTTCCCAAGTGCCTCCCCAAGGTTATCAAGTCCCTATTGTGAAAGGAGGTAATGTTGTTTTGGTGGTTCCCCTGGAATTGATTTGTGGAATTGATTATGTTAAGTATGATCATATCTACCTACATATTAAGTATTGTGAAAGTATGTGTTTCTTCTATTGATATTAGGTGATTATGTTAGACTATGATTATGTCTTTATTTGTGTAGCCTTAGATTTTATGCATGATTCTTCATAATTGGTTATGGAGTCTTATGATTACTATATATATGATGTTATAGTTTTGTATAGGGATACCTAAAAATGATGAACGTTGTGCCTATGTGTGTCTTGAATATGATAGTATATATGTGATAAAGTGAAGTAATTATGTGTCTTGATTATCTAGACTTGTGTCCCTCTTCTTGATGCATAAATGATATGTGAATATGAGATGTCTTGACTTAGGATGCTAAAGCCTGTTAGTATTGTTTGTATGAATGAAATGAGACCTTGAAAGCTGTTAAGAAGGTCGTTTATGTGAAACATTGAACCCATTCGTAAGGTTATGTACATTGAAGTTGAAAGTCGTAATGATATCCTTCTTGTAATTAATAATGGACTTAAGGTTGATTGTCTGGAACGACGTCACATAAATCCATAGGAGAGTTATTATGATCTATATTACCACCATTGTAATGCAGCCACAGGGGACCTCTTTTGAAGGGTAAATGAGATTGCTTAAGAATTTTATATGGATACCCTTTGTATAAACCTTTAATGTAAATTACTCCATGAGAACAATGGCTATCACCGAGTGAGTATGGTAAGGGAAGTAGTTTTATCTAATGAACAAATCTAGAATACAAATTAAGCCCTTCATATTCCCGAAACATGTGGCTACATGGGATGTGTCTAAGTTCTACATTTGGCAAGTAGAACACCCTCAATCGGAGTAGGTTACATCTCGAGATTCCATGTTTATCTACAATGGTCTATGTCGTTTTGTGCCTATTTTCATCTTATGGGATACCTACTAGTATTGAAGAAGTTCTATGAAGTTCAGGTGGTGGTATGAAATTCTATCTAGACATTGCACATAGGCTTTGAAGATGTTAGTGAGAGTCCCTAGATCTTCTCAAGACCATTACTGAATGTCCTTTTATGATGAATGTCTCTTAAATGAACTATGTAATGTAATGACTTATGTTAAGAATACATGTTAAATTAATAAGTACTTCTCTAGCGTAGCTAAGAGTTTTCTAGTTAATGTCACTTAGTATCTTACCTATATGAGTCTTAATATTGACTCTAGTTGAGGAAGTTAGTTGATTATGTAGACATGATCCACACTCAGGTAGTCACAAGGATTAGTTAGGTCATCTTGAAAAGGTCAATCATGGACATTCTCTTCTTGATTTACTTTGGTAAGTCTTTTGATACCATTTGCAAAGGAGAATGACTTATTAGATGTGCTATTATATTTAACTGAGAACTATCTTGTCCTAGGTAATCTAATGGATGTCTTGAGTATCTGTTAAAGGGATTGTATGGGAGGTTCCTTCACAACTCACTCAACTGAGGCTTAGAATCACCTTTTGTAGGAGAATCTCATGTTTAGTGTTTTGGGGTATTGTAAGTGTGTTTACCTCATTATAGCTGGTCTTAAGGATCATTTAGGTGTGCTTAGAGATGGTGTAGGTTAGGTCTCTGTTTGTCTTACTTCGCTGAGTTTTTAGATAGATTTAAGTGAGGTTACATTCTATAAAGTGTCTAAAGTGAAATTAAGAAATTTCACTATAACAGTGAATGTGTTCACTGTACCGTAAAATAGGTTACTGTAATGTTGTTCCTAAAAATGTGATAATTGGTTTATCTGGTTTATTATGTATTCCTAAGTTGTTAAATGTTATTATTATGATTAGATTATTATATTTACAACAAAAGATGAATATGTTTAATAAACGTCCATTTTCATTATTTTTATACATTATGTCATACTTAGTACATATGGTTGTACTAATTCCATGTTTTTATATCTGTAGTGGTTTGTAGGTGAGGAGCATTGAGAAGCAAGGCTTGGATTTTAACATCACTAAAGTGAGTTTGACTTATGTCCTCATTTGTCTCGAGGGCATAAATGTCATTTATTTCTCTTATTGAAGTATTGTAATAGACTTAGTAGTAGTATATTTCTATTGTGTATGGGTAGTATCCCAAGTAATCTTATGTATAATATTTGATGAAATTAAATTTAGTATTTCCCATGTGTTTTATATGTCAGAGAATATAAAGACTATGAATATATTAGTGAAATGTATTAATTTCGCACTACTTTTCACTATGTATATGCAATGAACGATACGAAAGTCTTGTATAATACCTCTGAGAGGTTAAGTATGCTAGTTGCACTCCGAAAGTAGTATATCTACCTATGTCATGCTGCATTGTAAGTATTATGAATATCCTTCTTAATGTGTTTTCTTGTGTTTCTAGGAGATGAATACTAGAAAGATTGTTGTGGACTGCACTATAACCTCTATGTTGGGACAGACATTGTAAGGATGAATCCTCCTACCATTCTTGTCTCTAAGGTGGGAGAGGACCCAAAAGAGTTTCTTGATGGTGTATACAAGGTGTTGAGTGCTATGGGGGTTACTTCTAGAAAGAAGACGAAGTTAGCTTCGTAACAATTGAGCGATGTTTCTAAAGTGTGGTACACTCAATGGAAGGATATTAGGCTGATTTAGTTGGGTACTTTTTATTGGGAAGAATTTAAGGAAGCTTTTCTATGAATTTACTTTCCCCGTTAGAGGAGAGAGGTGAAAGTAGAGGATTTTATGAATCTCAAACAAGGCAATATGAGTGTTGAGGAGTACTCTTTGACGTTCTCAATGTTTTCTGGATATGCACCATTCCTAGTGTCTAATCCTAGGGATGAGATGAGTAAATTTGTGACCGGGGTCGCCGACTTAGTGAGAAAAGAATAATGTAAGTATATTCTACATGATGATATGAGCTTAACTAGACTCATGGTGTATGCTGAATATATTGAAGTTTCTAAATATGGTAGGACAACTAGAAACTTGAAAAGAAGTGGTTCAAGTGATCAAGGTCAACCTAGGTTCAAAAAGAGGTCTCAAACTTAAGATGGACCTAGTTCCCCTAATTTTAGATTTGTGAAAGGATGTGGTTCTCATTTTAAATTTTAAATGGAAATACTACATTGTTCGCTTGTGAAAGAGGAACAATGGGGATTGTCTATGGGGTACCGGGAGGTTGTTTGGATCTATAAAAGATTGACATAAAGTGAGGTATTGTACTACTAGGTATGGTAAGCAGGGTGCTCCTAATGTTCGAAAGGATGATGCTCCAAATAAGAGGCATTTCTATGTTCTCTGGACTAGTGGATCAAAGCCGAATGAGGGTCTCTAAAAACAAAAATGGATTTAACATGTGGTCTTATATCTAAGGTTTCATTTTAAGTTATGTCTATATGATTGTCTATGCTTAAAATCATTAAGATTGTACAAATTTTCACCTTAATGACCTTCAGGGGATTCTTTGGTGTAAATAGTGGAATGGGACACTATTCTCGCATTTCACTAAGTATTAGTTCAGGGTTACTTTTGATGGATGAGTAAAGGTAAAAGAAAGGTAATGCTACGAAGATGATGAACTCAAATTTGATATATGGCTTTATGTATGTAATGAAAAGTATCCATGTCTATATGATGTATGTGAACTATATTGTACTTATTTTAACAAATTTTCATGATGTTTTACTAAATACATAGTGCATGGTTTCTAACTAATAGTCATATTTAAATGCATGTTTTCACATGGTTGTCATACTTATTGCATTCTTGTACTAATATCATTGTTCTTCATATTTTTACACAAAGAGTAGGTGGTGATAATCTAGAGGATCTTCTTAAAGTGAAGGGTTTGGATAGATATTTCCAATGTTCAAAAGGGGTCCTTATGATTCAAGAATGTTCATATCAAGATGTTACTTAAATTTTATGCAATATTCTAGATTATTTTTAAATGTTGTTGAGGTCTGTGTGCCTAGTCTATTATTTTGATGTCATGTTTAGGATGGAAAAAAAGACTTAGTGTTAAGCTATGTAATTATGATTTTATATATGAAGTAATATTCTAGAATTATGTTATACTATGAAAAGTTTTAAAATTTTCGCTAATGTTCTTTTACAATGTGATGAAAGATGTGTATGTGCTTGTATATGATCTCCGTGAAGTCAAGGACGCCATATTACTTCTAGGGGGTGCTCCCCGGTAATGAAAATCGTGCTATGAGAGCATGTGGTTATTGAAATTGGTTTTAGGGTCCAAATTGTTATAATGGAATGTGTACTAGAGTCTTGTTCATCCGTGTGATTTGTGACAGATCTATGAGTTAGAGGTTGTAAGACGAGAGAGTTTCACTTTATTCAATACTCTTGTGTCGTGCAATAGAGCTTAACTCTACATGATCTATCTATTTTGTTAACTTGTCCGATGATCGTTTAGATGTGATTGCTTGGACGGGTGAAGTCTCATGGATTGATGGAAAAAGGTGAGCTTTGATTGTTATTATTGTTATTGTGACTAGATAAGTATATGTAAAGGTGAATTTGGAATATTTTAATGTGATGTCATTTATGGTTTATTGTAAAATGACACCAAAGAAGATGATATGGGTTGAAATAGCCGAGAAGTTACCTTGCCCTAGTATTGGAGGAAAAGAAAGAGGCCTCTACGGCAAAATCTCTTCAATGTTCCCCTACGGATTTACCTATAGAGGATGGCTACAATAAATCTCTAGAATAGTTTTAGTGGGACTTAAGATTCCCATCATGTGTAATGTTTGTTATTGGCATCCGGATTTCAGTACTAAGTTGGAGGGAGAATCTCTAAAGGCTATTCATGAACTACCTGTCACAACCGGGGAGCACCCTCTATATATAACCGGTGTCGTTGTCCTCGAAGAGGACTTATACAAACCTCTTAGAATTCGTCATAACATATCGTAGGTTAAGATGAGGAAAAAATAAATCTTTTTACAGATTGAGGTGTACATAGACCTCTCATATATCGTATATGGAGTTTAGCTAGACTCCTCGCATATGAAGCTTACTAAGGATTTTTGGTTGGACAACATAACCAACATATAAGAATTCAGTGTAATTATACTTTATCTCATTAAACCATCTAAAATGAAGTAGAATATTCCAGCATATCTCATATACGAATTCATAATTTCCACATATGGCTTCCAATAATATCTTCAACAATAGGAAAAAAATTAATGTCTTTAGCGGACCTACCAAAACATGGGTAAAGTCCAAGTCTTCTTTTCAAGGACATTGATATCTCAACAGCCCAAGTCTACATTGTTTTGGAAAACAGTTAAAATATGGTTTAGTACAACAACATGTACTAAACATATGCACTTAAAACCTAAAAATCGTGCTTAAAGGTACATTTAGCTAAAAACCATGCTAAGTAACTTTCAAAAGCCTTTATGCACAATCAAGAACATATACAAGCCAATAGACATAATATGCACAATCAAGAACATATACAAGCTAATAGACATATCATTACTCAAAATAAGTCCGCAATAAACATAAGACTAATGCCATCACAAAGTAAGGTCAACATGGATAGTATCAGTATAAGGAAAAATAAACGTGATTGGTATCATTTCAAGATCATAAAAGCATAACAACTTCATCATAATATCATATCAATTTATCATGTACTAAAGTTCATAACATTATATCACACAAGACCCTTACTCACAACCCCTTCCCAAGACAACAAGTTCCATTCCTTTTTGAAGTCCCATAACCCCACATAGTCAAGTAAACCAAGCAAAGGATAATAAGAAAATTCAACCTTTCATATATCTTCGCATAAAAATCGTTCTTCAATATATATCCATTTAGACCAATAGCATGTACATAAATGTAACGAACATCACATAAGATCATTAACATGTTAAGTAATCATATACATTTCATACATGTCATAACTACATCAATAACCTCCTAGGACTTTCCTCAAGGTCAACTAGTGAAATGTATCGCTAGAGTCCCATACCCTACCTACACTAAGTATAACCCCTCAAGTCACACTAAATAGAATACACTTTATTACCTTCAAATTACTTTCGGTAACAATTGCCTTAACCGACATAGATCACGTGAGAGAAAAATAGAATCTGGTGTTATGAAACCCTACACCAAAAGAATGTGATGTACTTTTCAAGTTAGTACCAAACCATGAACATAGCATTCTAGGTGGATCCACTAGCTAGTATTCCTATGGGGGAAACATAGTTCAAGAACTAGTAGACATGTCAGTAAACATCTTTGTGCACAATAGCATTGTAATAACCATCTCATGAGAATCATTGTGAACCTACCTTCCCACATTGTGAAGGGACACCTCTGACAACTATTTCACTGTGTGCCAAGCTAAAGTCCCTTTTTTAAATGTCATTAAGTCATTCTTAATAATCATAACTTAATATAAGTCATAGGATACAAACCCTTTGTATATTTATAGTCATTATCTCATTAGGTATTGCAAGAAAATGTCCTTCCGTTACAACCCTTCATATGTGAGATTAACACATCATAATCATCATATCATAATAAGGCACAGAAGTGATTCACAATCAACTTTATATAATCATATCCTTAAACATAATCTCACTATTCATATAGCCAAGACATTTCATTACATTCAACATTCCATCCCCTACCTAATCTAATAACATGTAATACTTCAATTGAATACCATCATCAAGTATAAACCATCATCAATGAAGTAAAGAACTAAAAATCATAATGTCTTACAAATTCACCTTCATAAGCCTCCTTCAATATCTTACCATCAATACAACCATATTAATACATAAATGTACTTAATAACATCATATCACTACACAAGAACTAATTCCTTTGTATCATCACTAACCAATTCAACATCAATTAATAACCTAAGGTTAGGGGAAAGGGTTAAAAATCAAGGTTCCTTCCATGAATTAGGTAAAAAAAAATTACAATAACTAAAAAATAATAAATTATAATATATTAGTAATAATACAAAGGAAACAAAAAACAATTCAAATTGAAATATAAATTTACTCATAAAGAAGGAATCCCATGTTTTTATCAACTTTTAAAAGGGAACTCTGAAGAAACTCTTGGGGAAGGAATCCCAAGAGTGAAAATTTTCCTCATGTCAAAACTAATTGAATAATTATGGTGAAAACATTTGCCTTTGGAGCCCTGGTGAATATTGTACCTTTGTCTTCAATTGTGGGTCTTTGGGAGAGAGAAAGCAGACAGAAGTTGGAGAAAATTTTACTTTGGCAAGGGAGGAGTGTTGTTATATTAATGAAGTTTACGTATTATATAGTCCCTAAACGAACTTAATCAGGCATCATTTAACTCTTAATTAATGAACTAACTAACCAATTAATTTTTGTAACATAAAATTAGACCGTCGACTTTTGGGCCTTCAATCGACGGTTGCCCGTTGATGAGGCGTCGATCAAATGACGCTACTGTGCTTGGAAGCCATTATTTGATTCACAGATTGCTTCCATGATGATTTGGGCAAATGTCTAAGTGTTGAACACCAATCCATCGATCGTCGTCAATCAAACGACTGCTTGTGGATGGCCACTATCAAAAGACAACTTTTTTTATAAATAGGAAGGGTCCTCTCAGATTACACTTAGGGTGGTCCTTCAAAAGTCGTACCCAAATCTTTATACCCTAAACACATTCTTCTATGTATTTAATACTGTATTACAAATTTTGAGTAATTTCTGACTCCAATAACCTCATGAAACATGTAAAGGCACACTAACCTCAATTTCACTACTCTTAGGACGTCATGACGTTTGTTGACATTTTAACTCTAACACTTCCTAATTTGTTTAAAAAATTATTTTATACCTATAATAAGTTTTGAATGTCTTAGTTCATCATGGGAGGGTGTAGACAAAGTCATGGACTTTCATATTGTTACATTATCCCCCCCTTGAACATTCGTCCCCGAATGCCACTAAAATCATACTATGGGAAAAGGATAGACTAAATACTAGAAGATCAACCAAAAACATATATAATCAACATGAGTGGTAAATCAAAAGAGTAATTCACAACTTCATTCAACACATAATCATGGCATTAGACGTAGCAACAAAATTTACAAGTCACAACACAAAAGAGATCAACTTTTCAAAACAAATTATGACGAACTACCTTCTCAATAACAACTTGAGCTCATCATAACATCAAAATTAACTTAAAGAAAAACTTCTTTCAAAACAATTAACACGCTCAATACTTTTACATGAAGGCAACAGTACACAAAACATAAAATAAGCTCAAATTAAGTCAAAGAGCATTTTCACATGTATATTCATTTTAGAAGAACCATTACCATAAATATGCATATTTTAGAAAAACAAGACAAATTCAAATATATTCATTATTTTATTCATTAATAGGAGTGACTAACCTTAATTAGGAAAAATATTAGGATAACGGGACATCATGTCAGCCTCAGCCTCTCATGTTGCTCCCTCTACATGGTGGTTGCTTCATAAGACTATTATGGAGTCCAGCTCGTTGTTCCTCATCTTTTTTAAAGGCTCTCATCCACACCTATACCTTCAATAAAGAATATGAATACATGATCTCCAACAGACTTCTTAAACAGGCGACATGAAATACTAGATGAACTGATGCTAGTGCACTAGCTAGCTTCAACTCATATGCAACTTTTCCGATCTGTTCAAAAAATCTCATACTCACCCACTTACCGAGGACTTACCTTCCCCCTTTTCCCAAATCTCATCACCCCTTTCATTGGTGAAATGTTCAAATTCACCATATATCATACATTAAATTCATGGTCTCTTCTTCTATTGACGGCATAGGACTTTTGCCGACTATAGGTTTTTTCCAACCTATCCTTTAAAATCCGAATCTATTCTTAAGTGGGATATATTATTTTGGTACAAGGGAATGAAGACTCAGAAACCTCAAACCACCCAAAAAAAAGACCTACATCTACTACCATAGTGTTATTCACATTGAGTCGTTGCAATACTCGAATGGTAGTTATTATTATAGGAGAACTCAATCAACGGTAGTTGATTGTCCCAATTCCCTTTGAAATCTATCACACATGTTTTGAACATCACATATAGGGTTTGAATAGTACGCTCCAATTGACCATTCTGTTGGGGATGAAAAGTGGTGCTAAGCTTCACTTTATTACCCAACCTTTTTAAAAAAACCTCAAAAATGATATGTGAATTGAGATCCTCTATCTTATATGATACACAATGGGATCCCACAAACACTCACAATCTCATCAATGTAAGTTATTTCCTAATCCTACGCAAAATATTTAGACTTGACGCAGGTAAAGTGAGTGGATTTCATCAATCTATCCACAATAACCCAATTAAGTCATTTTGCCTCTGCGTTCGAGGCAATCCCACAACGAAGTCCAGATTAATTACTTCCCACATCCAAGTAACGACACTTATTTATTTAATACGACCACTAGGCTATAGATGCTCGTCTTTACCTTGTTAACAGTTTTGGACACTTGGATACAAACTCTGCTATGTCCATTTTTAAACCATCCAAACAATATAACTCTCTAAGATCATGATACATTATCGGGAACCATGAGCTTCTTCCAGAAACCTTCTCCTCAAATAAACATCATTCCATACACATACCCTATTTTTGTACCTTAGCACACCATCCCCCCTATGGGAGAATAACTCATTTAACTTTCTAAGTAATGACTTCTTCAAATCCATCCATAGTGGATCAGGATGTTTCTTAGACTTCACCGCAAGCACTAAAGATGACTTGAAGTTATTATGAACCATAAAACGACTATTTGGGGAATCTTCCAACAGAACACCCAATCTATCAAACCTGTGAAGATCTTTCAAAAGGTCATTCTAACGTTCTTCAACATGAGATACACTACCAATTGTCATACGACTCAGGGCATACACCACCACATTAGCCTTGTGGAGTGGTAGAGAAAACTCGTAACGTAATTTTTTTACAATTCCAACCATCTTGTTTGTATGAGATTCAACTCTGTTTGCGTAAACAATTATTGGAGACACTTATGGTTGGTATACACATCCACATGAACACCATACAAGTAATGCCTCCATATTTTCAAAGCAAAAACTACGGCCGCTAATTCAAGACCACGAGTTAGATAATTCTACTCATGCACCTTGAGTTGTCTAGAGACATAGGATACTACCTTCCAATGTTGCATAAGGACATAACCCAAACCTACTCAGGGAGCATCACAATATACCACAAAACCCTTGGAACCGTCTAGTGAAGTCAATATCAGAGCAGAGGGAAGCCTATCTTTTAAACATGGAAGCTTCTTTTACATGCCTCAGACAACTCAAACATAACAATCTTTTGGGTCAAGGTAGTCAAAGGAGAATCCATGTGCGCAAACCCATTCACAAACCTCCTATAATACCCTGACTTATACCAAGAAACTAGTAAAGTTGGTTGGAGTGAATGTTCAAGGCAAATTCTTAACCACCTCGTTATTCTTTGGATCGACCTCTATACCCTAAGTTGATATAATATGACCATGAAATTCCATGGAAGTCACGTCCCAGGAGAACCCTCTAGAAATAACATGGCGTACTTGACCCCTCGGAGGTCTTATAAAAGCCTATAGTTATCATTCATCACATTCTCATAGTAAATATAAGAAATATCATAACAGACTAAATTAAGGACACAAACCTTACAACATATATCATAAGCACAATATAAATGGACTTTACAGTAAAGATAAAACCTAGGATATCGTTGAACTTAAGTGTTCCTTTCCTTGAGCTTGGGAATCACATATAAAGCTCATCATAATTTAAATACATCCTTTAAGAATCAATAACCTACACTTTATGTAAAAAGGTAGAGAAAAATGGAATTAGTACTAGAATGCACTAAGCATGGCAACCATGCCAAAACATGCATTTAAAAGGGATATTTTACTTGAAACTATGCATTATGCCTTTTTGTGAAATATTCATAAAACATAATGTATTAAGCTTAATACAACTTACATAAATTATTTAGGCATATAAAATAGTCATGAAATCACATAAAATCACACATAAAATTTAAGTCACAATTTGCATCATTTTACAATAAGCACTCTTCTCTTTACTGTAAGCTTATATCTTTTACCGTGAGTTAATTTTACTGTGAGCTTTCTTGATTTTAACTTATTATCTTCCCAATGAAACCCTAAAGTGTTATTTGGTGCGATGTGTAGATATTTTACCATTAATACTCGAGCACCACCTTAGAACCACTAGAGATTCATATATACATATTTTCATCTCAACACATACATTCATATGATTATTCACTATAACAAGGAACATACTTAACTTAACATAAGACTTTACTCACAACGTTAATCTAAGTCAACTAGTGCAATGTAAATGTGAAGCCCTATAACCTCACAAATACATAGTAATCCTATCATGATATCATAAGCATCATAGCATGTACTTTATATACCAATCATAATACCATAGTTAACTACGTGCATATAAAGTAGGACCTTCAATCATAGTCAATAATACCATGATTATACACATAAAGAATAAAACATCTTCATAGATATTAATTTGGACTCATAACATGCCTAACCTCACAAAAAGTAGAGGATACTACAATGTCATCCATAGAGACATAAACATATACATATTCATTGTGACACCTTTAAGGAATTATAGCCTTAACCGACACTATGACCATGGGTAATAAACATAGAATTTGGTGTTTTAGAGCCTTACAACAATGGAAGGTACTCTACATAGCCAAAGTATAACATTAACACATACTAGCATACCAAGTGAAATAACATTAAAGATCCTATGTTGAAATCATAGTTTATGGAACTTGGAGGTATTTGTGCAAAAACTCTATATGCCTATTGATGAATTGTAGTTATCCACTTATGTAAATATCGCTCTATACCATATGGATATGAGGATAACCACTTCGTGAGGACTTTGGAGACCTACCTTTCTATAATGAGAAGCGACACCCCTCTTCTTCATCTAAACTCGGTACTAAGATAAGTTCCCTTTATTGAAAGTCTTCATTACATTATTTTATAAAACATAGGCTTTTAAAAAATTGACTCATCATATGCTTAGCTCATAGATCATAAATAAGAGTTCATCATCGTTTTTTAGGTCAGAACCCTCTCACATGGACATGGCATATTCAACCACCATTTTGTTTGGGGTAAACTTGAGAACACCTTTCAAGGCCCCTCTATTGACTAGATCATCATACATGTGTGCGTATACATCTATATGAGCAATCCTTTCACATAACACCTTCAAACCAACATATTTATGCTTTACTTTATTCACACATAAGAGTGTTGGTGTAACCATATGAGAAATCCTTACATATAAACTCATTTAGACACTATGCACATTCATAATTCATCATATCATATATGTAATATCATAGCATATAAGTCATATTAAGAATATGTCCATGAATTGTTGTTCATGTACATAGAAGACCAGACGTAGAAACTATCCTACCAAGGCACACGTGTAATGCATTGACCAGGTCTCATACCCTTACCCATACTAGTAGACTTATCAAGTAATCCTAGTTAATGATAAATCACATAACATAATATAAGGATAACATATTATAAGACACATTTATTCAACACTTACAATATCTTGACAGTAAGCTCTAGTCATTATACACATATGCTAACTTTACTTTACATAAGAAATTCTAAGACCTTCATTAGAGGCAGCACATATACATAACTTTAACATAACCATTCACCTGTTCATTACATTACCAATAAAACCTAGATCATAGCTAGTATAGGAAACTAGTCATAGGCTTCACATAGGGTGATTATCACCACCACACATTCATAATACAATTGCCTTCAAGTCCATGATCACATCAAATATATTCGCAGAAAATTAAATACTGCCACCATAACTGGACCATACAACACAATTCCATACAAGACTTCATCAACTACAAATTTTATAGAAAAGTAGAGGGGAAGAGCCATTCTTAACAATTCATCAACCTTTTATCATCATTGATCAATACACCTTTTTAATCAAAAATTCATTTATAGGGAAGAATCTAAATTTACTTTAAAATAACTGGAACCATGCATAAGACACTATAAGATTATGCTACTAACTACTACACTACATTACCAATTCACTAGAATGTAGAGAGACATAGATAACTGACCAGTTTCCCTTGCTGTGATTATACATCAACTATAAACATGTATGACATTAGCTATAAACAAAACAACCTAATCTAAACAATTCTTCATCTACCCTATGATTGAGATCACACTATGTACATACATTATAAATCTATAAGGGAGAAGAGTGTAGATCAATCTTACCAAAAGTCCCTTGAATTGATCATCAAGGATTCATACCCATAATTCATCAATAATATAAATATAAGGCAGTGGATAAAATTATCTTTAAATAAATGAAATCCTATATTTATGCAATATAGAGTCGATATTAAAGTTAATACCATACATTAACAATAGGAACTAGAGATCAAGTCTTCAAGCATCAATCCACATTTGAAAAATAACATATAATTCATCATAGCATTACATCATAGGAAGTAGCTAATAATCAATCAAAAATAATTGAATCACATTATAATCCTCCTAACATCAATATCATAATACCAAAAACATAGGCTTAAAATGAGACTTTGAAGTAAGCATGGGTTCATCATCAAAATAACTTCAATATAAACATATTAACATCCATTCAACATGAGAAAGCCTTTGAAAAAGTTTTGATAAAGAACATATGCCTCGATTGAAGAATACACAATTTGATCATGAAACTTCTTTTAAAACTTCTAAAGGAACTCTTTAGATGAAAGATTATCTAGAGATGAAGAATCAACATACCTCAATGTAGAAGAAAGCCACGAAAAAGTAATGAATGAACCATCATTATCCAATCTACAAGTTGTTCTTGCACTTTATCTCCAATGGAGGTTTCTAGAGAGAATATTTTGTGAAAGGGAAGTCTAATTTTGATTCATGGATCGGGAATGGTATCGTCATGTTTTTAACAATTTTAGTACACCCAAAAATAACAAACAAACCAACTAGGGTCAGTTTAGTATATCGGGTGAATTTTCCATTTAGAATTTATTGAAAATAGTCGCGTGAGATTCTTTACATAGCCTGCATCGATGGACCCACCGACGTCTAGTAGGTCCATTGACAGACTGTACTGCAGGCCGTCGTTTTGTTATGGGGATTGTGATATACTTTCAGACTCCACCACGATAAGTGTCAATCAATGACTCACCATCAACGAGGCATAGGTGAACCTACTGGCCGTCGATTAAGGGTCATCGGTAGACACTGGCAGTGTCTGGGAAGACATTGGGTCCTCTTTGAGGGACATTGCGGGACCCTTGGAGAGTTGTTCCCACATGTTTCCAACATAATTATAAACCTTAAGATGTCAAGGAACTTCCACATGTGTTTCATCCAAAAAAAAATATTTGCAACACGTCAAAACATGATAGGAACACTCAAGACACACATGCACGTGTCAAGGGCTAACTTTCGAACGTCTTGGCCATTCTTGGATGGTTGACTTCTAAATGAATTCAAATAAATCATAAATAAAATAAATCTCTTAATTATAATGTTAACAAGCATATAGGCACATGTGAGGCTCTAGTCACCCTAACTCATTTTGGGGGTCTTACAATATCCTCCACTTCATAAATTCATCCTCGAATGACACTTAGAACACTTTTATTACAACAAGGACTTCAATGACCCATATAGCAACTCAAAATATTCATAACATCATCATATAGAAGTCAATGCACCAAACATAAAAGAAACACAAACTTCAAACCATTTATCACTCAATTCAAGACAAGCAAGTAAAACTTTTATTCACTTACTTTCATAATGCATCATCCACTTAGGTTCTTGTCATGTTCATAGGAGGAACATCCTTCTCCTAATCATAACATGGTATTTTCATTTCATTTTAATTAGAGCTCAGTATGCAACAACTTTTAAGTCATAGTTAGGCAGATTCAACAACACTTAAGAGATTAATAAGCGCTCATATCTCAATGCATTTAGACTTGGGTTAAGTAAATCAACAAGGATATTGATTAATTAGACCTAGTTCCATGAAGGTCATAGTCAACAATACCATGATTAGTTGTGTACATGGAGGAATGTCCTTCTCCTCAACACAATTACATGTCTCATGAGTTCATACCCAAGCAATGCACAAAGTTTTATTAATTTCAAATGAGAATTTCTCAACTTTTTAACCAAAGCTTGTTCATAATTTCTTCCTAAAGAAGTAAGAATGGTAATTCAGACCACACACATCACAACAATAGGAAGTCATTTCACAAAGTTTCAATTCCTAGAATAACACTAGCTTTCATAAACACGTATAATTTAGAGAAAAATCTTACAATTTATAGGCACAGACAAAGGCAACGGCTAAACATGCCTTAACTTTTCAAGAATGAGCCTACAATCATTCTTTCTAAAACATGAAAGACAAAGAATTTGTAAGAGACTCAAATTTGTCATCATAAGGGTAAACCTTACATAGTAAAAGTGACTACAACCGTGTTGCTTAACTTATTTCATTAGGTTAGATGCACAACTTAGAATAGAAAGATGCACAATCAATATGAGTCAACCATAATTTGATAAAAATTCCTTTTTCGTGCACTTTAGAATCTTCAAAACATGTTTAATATAGTGCCAATCAAGAAATACATATCATTTGCAGAACGTAAAACTCATACTTTTATGCAAGACTCCTATCATTAACAAGTTTCTAGGAACTCACTACTTTCAAGCTCAATTAAGAATAGAAGGACAAGATAGAAGTATCTAACCTACTCACATCACCATCGCCCACTTAGGGTAAACCTAATAAAGAGTAACTTAACCCAACCTCAAGAGGATCATAGCTTATCAAGCTTCATAACCATCAAATAAAAGTGATTGGCAACCTAAATAGAATTAGAGTAACTCTACATAGGAACACCAAAGGCATATAAAATCTTACCATCTAGGCACACTATCCCCCACTTGAGGTATGTCTAATCACCTCATCCCCTTAAACATCAAGTTTAAGGCATGTCAAAACCAACCTTTTATACTCTTCACTCATAAATGCTAGACATTATTGAGGATTCTTACTCCTAATCTCACATCAAGAAATCTACTAACTCAAACATCAAGGGATAATACCTCAAACATCATCAATCCTCTAAATTCAAAACCTAAAAGGAATCAATAACATCTAAGCTAGGTCATACTACCCAACCACATAACGTCTCAACTATACCATAGACACCAAGGGTCATACAACATAATTGGAAAACAATAGAGGAGAATTAGCTACAAGGTCTCGTTTTTTTCTACAAACATGACAACAAGGTAACTTCTAGGTTAATCCAACCTACATCATCACCCTACAACGACAAGCATGCTACCTTTCACTTCTATGATTAAGCATACTCAAAAGACTCCAATCAAGGCAAGGAAACTATAAAGAACAACACAAATACAAAGGGAAACATTTGAACCATTACACACATATAAATACATAGGCAACATGCATTTTTGTTTATTAACCACACTTTCTAAAGCATTTCAAATCTTAACCATAAAATAAGCCTAAGATCCTCATTTAAACCATAACAACTCCTAACATGGTTTAACCATAACATGACATACATTTTCCAACATAAAATACCACTTCACATATATCTCACATATACCCACAAGGGAACTATATATTTATAAGCCAAAGTTAACTTTTACACATACTCATAAAACCATAATACCAAGATAAGCATCAAAACTCACATTTTCTCTCTCAGGCATAAAGATACCATCTCATCCAAGCAAACACATCTACAAGACCACAGGACAAGAAAATATAGGAGAGAGATCTTATAGATTTAAATTCTTTGTTACGACATGAGAATGATGAAAAATGGAAAATCTATCGTCCTATGTTATCACGCTCATGGATTTGTTGGTCACCACTAATGAATGAGACTCTACTAGACATGTAAATACGAGACATTTGGAATATAAAACCACTAAATCTCAAACTTTGATACCACATTTGTAATAGCCGGGGAGCGCCCCATCAAAGTAATATGGCGTACTTGACATCTTGGAGGTCTTATACAAGCCCATAGTTGTCATGCATCGCTTTCTCAAAGGTAAACTTAGCAGAAAATTTAAACTTCGCACAACATATGCTAGAACATAACTTCCATCATATAAGAAATATCATAATACATAGTTAAAGACTATAGTATCTTTTTTCCATCCTATACACAACATCATTAGAGTAAATTAGGGACACGACCCTTACAATGTAAATGATAAGTACAATATTAAAAAACTTTACAGTAACGTAAAACTTAGGAAATCCTTGAACTTAAGGATTTCATTACTTGAGCTTGGGAATCACAAAATAAGCTCCTCATCATTTAAGGACATCCAATAAGCGTCCATAACCTACACTTTGTGTAAAAAGGTAGAGAATAAAGGAGTTTGTACAATAAGTATGGAAACAATTCAAAAACATGCATTTAAAGTAGACATTTTACTTAAAACCATGCATTATGCCTTTTGGTAAAATCTTTATAAACTTGATGTATCTTGCATCAATAAACTTATATAATTAATTTAGGCATATATCATGCTGATACTATCACATAAAATCACACATGATATTTGAATCAGAATTAGCATCATTTTACTGTAAGCATCTTCACATTAAGCTTATGTCTTTTACAGTAAGCTTTCTTACTTAACTTTATTTCTTCCCAATGCAACCCTATTGTGCTACGTTGTGCAATGTGTACATATTTTCCCATTAAAATATCCATACACAAGCTCCACCTTAAGACCACAAGGGACTCATACATACAATCTTTCAACTCAACACATACATACATAGGATCATTTCCTATGACAAGGCACATACATCACATTAGACTTAAGATAAGACTTTCCTCACAATATTACTATTAGATTATTAATGCAATGTACATGTGAAGACCCACAACCTCACACATCTTTAATAAACCTATTTTGATATACAAATCATAATACCATAGTCAACTACATGCATATAAAGTAGGACACCTTCAATCATATAGTCAATAAGACCAACACTATGCACATAAGGATAAGACCACTTCATATTGTTCAAGTTGGACTCATACCATGCACATAGACTCAACAAGTAGATGATACTATAATGTCATGCATAAAGACATAAACATATACATATACATTGGAACAACTTCCTATAAACTCCTTCAAGATATACTTGTGAAATGCATAGCTGAAGTCCCATATCCCTACCTACAGTAAGAAAACTTCTCTTATGTTGTCCTAGTTAAGGTCCTAGTCATTTACTTCCTTTGTCCATTCTATTTTAGGGAAAGTATAGCCTAACTGATACTAAGACCATGGGTTCTAAACATGGAATTTGGTATTGTAGAGCCTTATACCAATGGAAGGGTCTCTACTTAGACAAAGTAAATCATTAACACAAATTAGCATACTAAGTTAAATCACTTGCTAGATCCTATTTTTGAAGAATAGTTTATGGAACTTTGATGTATTTGTAGAAAACATCTTTATTCATATTGAGTCATTGTAGTTATCCACTTATAGAAATACAACTCTACGCCATTTGGCTATGATGCTAACCACCTTGTGAGGACTATGGTGACCTACCTTCCTACAATGGGAAGGGACAACCCTCATCTTCAAGTTCACTCAATTCTAAGCTAAGTCCCTTTTATGAAAACCATTATTACATTATTTTATTAAATATCGGCTTTAAGAATATTGACTCCTCATATGCTTAGTTCACAGGTCATAGATGAGAGTTCATCAACCTATTTTTTGTGAGAAACAATTTCATATGGACATAGAATATTCAAGCACCATCTAGTTACAGGTACACTTGAGAACACCTTTAAAGGACACTTTATTGAATTTATCATAATACATGAGTATGTGTACACATGTATGTGAGCAAACCTTTTACATAACACCTTTAAACCACACATATTTATACTTTACTTTATTCATACGTAAGAGTGTAGGTGTAACTATATGAGTAATCCTTTCATATAAACACATTTAGACACTACGCATATTAATAATTGATCATATCATATACTTAACATCAAAGCATATAAGTCATACTTAGAACATGTTCATGCATTACTATTCATATACTTAGAAGACCAAACCTAGGAACTATCCTACCAAGGCACACAGGTGCCATGCATAGAAAAGGTACCATACCGTTGCCCATACCAGTACACCTATCAAATCATCCTAGTTAATGATACATCACATAACAGTAAACATACCATAAGACACATTTATTCAAGACTTACAATATCATTACATTAAGCTATATTTATTTGGCACATATGCTAACTTTACATTACATAGAACATTATAAGACCTTCATCATAGGCATCACATATACATAACATTAACATAACCATTCACATGATCATTAAATTTACAATACGACTAAGATCATAGCTAAAATAGGAAACTAGGCATATGCTTCACATCATGTACATATATTATCAATCTATTGATTAGAAGAATACAGATAAATCATAACAAAACTCCCTTGCTTTAATCATAAAGGATTAATAATATCAAGTGGCATTCACAAGACAACATTGATTAGAGAGTGCCACATCGATCCAGGGCTGTACACATTTCTCCATTTATGTAGGGTGTGGACTGACGGTTGTGGCCTGTGCATGTCACTCAATGTTAATCGTTCATTGCCTTCCTACATAACCAATGGCAAGCACACAACGACTAGCCAACGTCAGACATGTGCTTACTTAATCGGTTGTATCCTGCACATTTCTCAGGTGATGTCGCTCGTAGAGTTCGTACATCATCCATGCCTTGTGTATATCGATAAGACGACATCGGCCAATGGAAGCCATCATTATGTGTTTCTAGTGCTCATTGGGCAAGTGGAGTTGGTAAGTGGAATATAGCATTAGCAAAGTCCTATACACATGCGTCGTGGTGTGTGTGCCTCAGTTGGGCGACATCGCTGTTAGGCAATGACAGAAAACTTTTGCCAAGGCATGTGTGCTTTGGGCAAGCGACGTCGGCAAACAACAAGCGGTATCGTATAAGAAACATTAGATGTTTATCACCCACATTGGTCGTGGCTTGTGTATACTTCTTTGTAATATTGACTATGGACTGAAAAAATTGACCGTGGATTGTGCGCATGTCTCAGTCGGTATAGAGCATGGAATACCCACATCGCCCTTGTCCTGCTTACAACAGTTACTCGATATTGTGCGTTAACAACCTGTTTCGTCTTTTGCATGTACACAAAGGTCAATCAGTGTTGGGCATGACATTCGTGCATAGCCTTTCGTTTAACACAATGGTTAGACACAGTGGGACAATCTTCCCACATTGCCTTTTGCATACACACAATGGTTAGACGATGTGGGATGTCGGCTTCCACCATCGTCTGAAGCCTGCACGCATCGGTCTACCAATGTTGAACTGATATTGAAAGCATTACGATATCATATTAACATCGATATGCCGATTTCAATTGTGTTATCCCAAAATCATTTGTTGCCTACGTAGATCCATCTACCAATGTCATATGTGGCCTACCAAGATTGTTCATAGCTTTCACATATCAGTCTGCTCATGTCGGCAAATGAGAGGTAGTATAACCTAAGGCCTACATGCATGTGATGTGGCATGTCCACACCTGGAAAGGGACGTAGGCCAACGACGTGCAACTTCAGCAAAGGATCGCAAGAACAAAGGTGGAAAAGTATGTATCTCGCAAGAGAAATCAACCAATAGATGTTGCATCAGAAAAGGCCTTCATGCACGAATGTGGTATGTGCGTATAATGCAAGTGGTTTCCTCCTATGACATGCAACTTCAGTCAAAGACTTCATACATCAACCGTGTTGCGTTCACATCTGATGAGTCACTTTAGTCGTGGTCTGAGTGAATTGTCTAGGAAGCATAACTTTGGCATGTATGCATCGGTAAAGAGGCATCATCTAACAGAATGAGGCAACAACAAAGGTGTGCATGCATGAGTTGTGGTTTGTGCGTATAGACTCAGTGACATAGGTCGAGCACTACACACATAAGCTAGGTGACATCGATCAATGGCTAGTAAAATCAGCCAAGGTGTGAAGAAATAAGCAGCGGCGTGAGTGCACTTAATCGGTGACATATGTTTAAGCATGCATACATCGACTATTTTACTTTTAAAATATATTATGGTAAAAATACTAAAAAAATGACTAAGTTTCGGAAAAAAAATTAATCTTATGATTTAACCAAAATTGAATTTCCGAATTAACAGAGCAGCCGCTTGATTTTTAGTAAAATCAAGAAAAAAACTTCAAATTATTTTTTCAAAAGATTAAAAATAGATAAAATCAATTGAAAAGGTTCGAAGCTCAAAGGTACATTCCGAGAAGGTATTAGGCCCTCGGTATGCCCACTAACTCGCGGTTGACCGCTGATTTGACTAAATTAACTTGATTAATTTATTTTAAAAGTAAGTAAAAAAATTGATACTTTTTTATTTATTCGTTGGCTATCAATATTATTTTTATTTGATTATTTACTCCTTGAAGGTAATTAACTAAAGGAAATATTCTAAGGGAGGGGATTGAACACTAGCAAAATAAGTTGAAAAAATCAAATAATAGAAAAAATATATATATATTTATACAATAAATGGCTATCCTTGGAAATTAATAAAGTTCAATCAAAATGTTAGTCAATTCAAGATAATAGATAAAGAGGGAGGAAAAAAGAGTTTTTGAACTTGGATCAATTACCCAAATTCATTAAATTGGGCTTTGGCGCACCTGTCCTACACTAAATTATTTAAGAACGTGGGCTTGGTCCCCTTTTCAGCAACTCAATCCTGCATCAAAAGATTTGTAATCTTTGGGCATATTTCATTTAAATTCTGCTAATGGGCCTTTAATCCTTTGGGCTTCCTGCTTCTTTCAAATGAAAGAATATGCGCGGAATGTATATCAGATGTATACACCCTGTATATTGACGTATTTCGCACTCTTAAGATCCGCATTTTTACTTGCATTTTGCGTTTTCAGTATTTTCCAAACTTCTTCAACGTATTTTGTACCTATACTGTTTTTATATTGTATATCGCAGTATAAATTGTGTATACAGGCTATATTCTATGTATGTATTTATTCATTGTTCCTGCATTTTACTTGAGTTTGACATCCCTGCACGTTAGGCCTGCATTTTCACATTTTACACCTATCTGCGGTATAACACATCTGTATACCAGTGTATGAAGATGGTATATCGACTTGTTCTTCAATTTTCAAAAACTTGAAAATATATAACAATAGTATAGCTTCACTGTTATCAACGTGCATTTCGAATTTGTCCCCCCTATGCATGTTTTGACCTGTAAATTAGTGTATAAAACGAGTCTAACAGGCCATTTCAAGGCTTTAGGGGACCTACAACTTAATCCTCAGCAATGTGTTTTTCGATCAGTACACCTTTTCCAGGGGCTGACCATCATCTAGGAGGGTAGTTTGAGCCTTCACCACTCATCGAGGGGATGCAAGGATACGGAGCGAAGTCCGTTAGGACTCATGGCGAATTTACATGCGTGTAAAAAGGATCAAAAAGGAAACAAAAAAATTGTCAGTAATGAAGAACATTTCTACATTTATACACATAACCAAGGAAATGCAAATTAAATTGAACAAACGACAGTTTATATGAGGGGTAGGCCTATTCAATCATAAATTCAAATCATCAAGCTCAAGTTAATTGACTAAACCTTTCCTTGTGCACAGGAGCTACTGGAGGACACCCTCAAATATGGATATGGAAATTTTAGAGGAAGGGGGAGGAAGAAGATGGACACCAAGTAAGAAAATGAAAAAAAAAAATCTATAGCTAACACATCAATCAGTCCGACACTAGTATCTTATTCAACAAAAATGTCATGAAATATCATTCATCCTCATAATGGGCATACTTCATGCCAAAGACATTTTCAAAGAGCCAAACAAATAACATATATGCTTCTGTAAATCAATATTCAAAAGAGAGGAAAGAAATTGATCAAAGATTATTATATTAAGCTATTTTAAGCCAACACTCTGTATCTTCTAATCGATAAACAACATGAAAGCAATCTCGATTCTTAGGAAACAAAAGGACAAAAGAAACAAACTCTGTCAAGATAATGCCGACACAAGCTAAAACCGAGAACAAATTCACAAATTCAATGAAAGGATGAGTCGAACCATACCCCAAAACCACCATGACAATTCCTTTGACACCCTTAAGACATATAAGCATATGCAACTTACACAAAGAGATATGAACAGCGCTGTGAGTAGTACCAAATGAATGAAATGTCCTTTCAAGGTGAGCATACCAACAAAATCCAAGAGGGATATAGGAATCCATATAACACGAAGTAGTCGTTAACATCTCTTGAAAACAAATTGAACAAACAAGGGCTGTCAAAAGAAAACCTATCACTACTATCGCATTTAATGATGCATCAAAATACTTCGAACACCCACATATAGGCCTGCTTGCACAAGTGAAAACTAAATGAATGCATACTAAGAGTAAATCGCATTTAAACGAGCCAAACGTTACCTGTCGATGAGCAGCAAACGGAAACGACGAGCGAGACAACTAGCTTCCACCACTGAAACAAAATCTGAACAACTCAAAAAATGAACTAGTGGACAGAGGGAGCAAAATTAGGACTTTCAATCTTTTTGGAAGTCTCTTTCTTAAGCATTCATATGTAAATGTATATGATTGATGATTCCTATACTTTTACCTAGTTTCGTAACCCTCTCTTTCATAGATAGACTGCCTATAAGGTAAAGAAAATGTCCGGAAAAAAAATCCAAATCCCGTTTTGATGAAGCGAAAGTCCTTATTTATCGAAGAACAGTAGTATTTTCACAAATAAAAGGGCTGGAAGATTGACTTTCTAGGCCCATCAAAATTTGATTTTCGAACTCCAAATCTTATCCAAAACTGAGGGAATATGTCGATTTGATGCCCAAATTTCACCAAATCCAACGGAAGGGTAACGAGGTGTATGTTCAAGATGAAACTAGTGTCCTTGGAGACCAACGTGGCTCCATCTTATGGCTTCAAGGACCAAATTTGCAGCCTTCCCTGCTTCTAGAACTGCACGCTCATATTGTTGTACGAGGGAATGAGGAAGACGACAAGAAAGAGACGTAAGGCTCGTGCTAGGCGTGAACCTGTCGTGTACATTCTGTCTTCTAGCGAAACGCCGTGAAGACGACGATATGTTGTTGTCTCCTCGTGCATTTCGAATTCTCAAGCGTAAAAGAAAGAAGAAGAAGGACACCTACAATGGGCCAGGTTAGGGGAATAAGGATGGGGCGGTCGGGAATTAAGCTGATTTGGGCTTAATTAGAATAGGGGATATTCAAGATGGGCTGGGAATAGGGAGTGGGCCAATTTTTTAGGGGTTTTCATGGAGGATATAGGTATTGGGCCGATTCGTAATGGGCTTCGATGACTACCAGATGGAACCTTGAGAGAAGTGGGCTGCTGAGTCATTTACACAGGACTACAATCAGCCTTAAATGGTTTATAAATTACCCATATTGAATTCAAATTTCGAATCTAATTAAAGTCAAAATAAAACGAAACAAAACAATTAATTAAAGAGATTTTTGATTTTCAACATGACAAAATAATTTTTAAAAAAACAATGTTTCTAAATTGTAATCCTAAATTAGATGAATTAAATTAGCCGAGATACTTATCGGGAAAAATAAATTTTTACATGTAAGGCTATATGACATGCCTAAAAAATACAAAAGTGACCAAATTTATCCAAGATAATTCGCCAAAGCTATTTAAATGACTTGTAAGCTTGTATTTCCTCTAAATTATATAAAACAAGTTATTTTGGATTATTTAAGATCGAAGAAGCTCAAAATTAATTATCGCAGGGGAGAGTCAAAAATTGGGTGTCAACAACTGTCCCTCATTTTAATTGGATTGACGCAAGAAATCCAAGGGAAATGAAATTGACAAACCCAATTTTGACCAACAACATCGTTCTTCTTCTGCAAAGGGATTTGGTATGGACTTCAGGAATTATGGCCGAACCCCGGAAATGGGTTTCCTACATATCTTAGGCTATATGAGAATTTAGGCCACTTGTAGCTCGATACGCTTAATTTAATGCAATACTTTAAAAGAATTCGAAAGTCATGCCGATACCGAATTATGAAAGGATCGAAATGCTTGGGAATAGGATTTAAGAGTGAATATTCCAATACAACCAATTTTTCTATATCGAACTCGCCTACATATACTTAAACCTTCAGGAATTGGGCTGTGTGTAGTTCGACTCGATCTGTTGAAAAAGGATATCTATTATGATAGATTACATTTTGTTTTGGGTAAGTGACAAATTAAACGAGTGTGAAAAAGAGTCTTGTAACCTCTTGTCCATGAACGTGGTGCGCTCACATCTATAGGTAAGAACATAATTTCCACAATTTTGGAGCACTGTCACTTGGATTGGAAACTTGCTTCCGGATGACCAAAACTTCTAGATGCGAAACCGAAACTGACAAAAATCATATGAAAACCCACATGCCTTATGATAGGGGTGTGGTTTGATTATGGTGGAGGTCGCTCCTCTGCTCGCGTCCTAAGAGTTTGATACTCCTCTTTGGACTGTGTCCCAGTTCGTTGCTAAGAAAAGTTCCATGTTGTGCTGCATCCCTTTTCACGTCGTTCGCACCTGTGGTTTTTAGAGAATTCATCCTTTTGGTTTCCCTCAACAAAGATTGAGATAAAAACTCGTCAGTTTAAAAATGCAATTAGAATGGGGGACCGTGTCTTTTACCATGTCGACAATCAATCGTTTTCCTCGACATTTGACGTCAACTCGATCAGTCTGACATAAAGCAAATAAAGCTTATGTCTGGTGTTTGTTATGTAATTTTCAACGCACTATTCACTTGATTTCGAAATAAATAAATGTTGAGGCGATGCTGATATTTCTTTTGATGTCAATGTATTCTTCATGCTGATCCCAACATGAATGATAGATGATGCAGTGTTGATGCTTCTCTTGATGTCAGTGTACTCCTCGTGTTGTTTACTTTAATCAAAATAAAATAATGTATTTGATTCCCATGGATTAATATTTCTCTTTAGGTGCATGATTCCTTCTCCGGTAGTGCATGATTTCTCACGGGACATGAATATTTTCCCGTGATGCATAACTTCGCGAGCTATGAAGTCTTCTCGCGATGCTTAATTTTTGTGAGGTAGGAAATCTCATCACGATGCATAATTTTCTCCGAGGTATGAAATCTTCTCGCGACGTGTAAATTTCAGCGAGGAATGAAATATTCTCGTGATGTATAAATTTAGACGAGGCATGAAATCTTCTTGTGGTACATAATTTCTTGCGAGGTATGAATATTTTTATGCGATGCTTGCATATTAAATCGCGATGCATGATCTTACGCGATGCATGGATTTTTTACTCGCGATGCATGATTTTCCGCGAAACATGGATATTGACTCGCGATGCATGGAAATTGACTCACGATGCATGAATATTCATATCGTCTCCGCTGATGATAACGGTAAGACGACCTCCAGATTATACATCGCCTTGATCGACAATAAAATAACAGTCCCCTCTGGGGTAGTGCATCGTCTTGATCGATAATAAAATAAATGACCCTTTGCGGGTAACGACACTATCTTCTTCGATAATGTGATGCAGATAGCATCCTTTATGGAGATCGTAAACTCTCCCTTGAGATTTTCGTTTGATTCAACTTTTAATCTGACTGGACGTTCTTTACAAATTTAACACTGTCGGAAATTGATTAAAATAAAAAATTCATATTCCTAAGTCTTCGACATAAGTGATATAAAATGATTCCTGTTTCTAGAAAAACTATTGATTCTGGGATGGTTTTCTCCTCCTTTGACTTCTCCGTATTCATTCATCGAAAGAATTTATCGATTTCAAAACAAAGCTATAAACCTGCGTCCATAGAAAATTGTTTGTTTTAAAAATGAACTGAGCTGTGTCAATTTTTTTTTTGTGTCTGCTCTTGGTCCTATTATCTCCGGTTGATTTCCCGATCTCCCGAGTCTTAATAGATAAGACAAAGTACTTTATGCCAAAACAAGTAAAACGTATAAAAGGAATTTAAGAGAGAAGTGAATTTTCGAGAAATAGTATCTAAAAAAGGTCACTGCCAAGTCATGTCATATAAATCTTAACAAACTTCTTTGAGTCTGACGCTTAGAGGTCTATCTGATCATTTGTTGGTGAGATTTCAGAGTCACTACGGACTTGTAGATAAACCCATGCTAAAATTTTGAGGCCATCATCAAATTCTCTGTCCCAGTTAACTATCTTGCTTATCTTTCCACTGTAACTTAGCAGATCGCTGAATTTTGAGATCTTTTCAAAATTCTGTCCTAGTTGCAAACCTCGAAACATCTTTAGCCTTGACTTGTTGAGGAAGAATCTTCTTATCAAGAATTTTGAGTCCCTCTAAAAAATTATGTCCCAGTTTCTATTGCAATGAGGAATATAAGCCTTATGGGAGATATGACTGAACCCTTGTGGCGCATACGTATCCTATTGAGGCAGGAATCAGGTCAAATGTAGATCCCCCTTAAAGTTTAACAAATCAAAAGCATATACAAAGAAAACCAACTGAGGCCGATATAGGCCGCCTACGAATCTCATTCTTGAGATTTCAGGTCGAATGTAGTTCAGATACAAAGAAATAATTAAAGAAGATAAATGGGGTGACCGAAGCCGGCATAGGCCGCCTAAGTATCTCTTTCTTGAGAATTCAGATCAGACGTAGTTCATTAGAAGAGGGGTTAAATATTAAGAAAGACAAAAATAAGTAAATAGAACGATTTAGAGTAAATAAAAGAAATGCAAACAGAAGCTTCACACGTAGTAACTCTTGACATCATCTGAGTTGATAGGTTTAGGCCATATAGTGTCATCCAACTCTGACAAGACCAAAGCACCTCCATATAATACTTTACTAACTATGTAAGGACCTTGCCAGTTTGGTGCGAAGTTTCCTTTGTATTCGTCTTGATGAGGAAAAATATCTTTAAGAACCAACTAACCAACCTCAAAATTAATGGCTCTTACTCTCTTGTGAAAGGCACAAACCATTCTCTGCGTATACAATTGACCACGACAGACGACAACCATTCTCTTCTCATCAATCAAAGTTAGTTGGTCAATCCTCTTGCTAACCAATTCAACCTTACTTAACTCATCTTCTTGGATGATTCTCAAAGGCGGTATGTCGACTTCAGCAGGTATGACTTCTCCTGTTCCGTATACTAGAAAATATGGAGTGGCTCCAATTAATGTTTTGATAGTCTTGCGTTATCCCAGCAAAGCATATGGTAACATCATATGCCAACCTCGATGCTAGTTAATCATTTTCCTCAAAATCTTTTTGATATTCTTATTGGCGGCCTCTAAAGCTCCGTTCATTTGGGGTCGATAAGCAGTTGAATTTCGATGGGTAATCTTACATTTATCAAATATCTCTCTCATCAAGTGACTGTTGAGATTTGCACCATTATCAGTAAGATGGATTCTGGAACTCCAAATATGCATATCAATTTGCTGTGAATAAAATGAGCTACAACTTTCTTGGTTACCGACATGTAAGTAGCTTCATCCACCCACTTAGTGAAATAATCAATGGAAAGGAGGATAAATCTATGTATATTAGAAGAGGCTGGCTCTATCAGCCGATGATATACATTCCCAAGGCTACAAATGGCCAAGGTAATCTCATAACATTATGTTCGTGAAGTGGTACTCTGATCAAATCACCGTGCACTTGACATATATGGCATTTTTGCACATATTTGCAACAATCATTCTCCATAGTCATGCAGAAATACCCGGCTCGAAGGATCTTTCTTGCTAAAGTCAGCCCATTCATATGCGTACCATAAACTCTAGCATGTATCTGTTCAATAAGCTTCACGGCTTCAACGGCATCAACACATCTTAGAAGACCCAAATCCGGGTCCTCCTAAAAAGGACTTCTCCACTTAGAAAGATATTGAGAGCCACATGGCGAATCTACTTCTTTTGGTTGGACATAGCTACTTCAGGATAAGTTCCAGAATCCAAATACTTCTTTATATCAAAATACCAAGGCAAACCATCTGGTTCTGCTTCAACATAGGCACAATCGACTTGATGTTATTTCAACTCTATATCCAAAGGATCAATATTATCTGTATATGGATGCTTAATCATCTATGCGATGGTTGCGAGAGCATCGGCCAATTCATTCAGTATTCTGGGAGTATGTCTAAACTCGATCTTACGAAATCTTTTGCACAACTTCTCCATGTACTGTACGTAAGGTATAATCTTTGGGTTCTTCACAACCCACTCTCATTGAACTTGATGAATTAAAATGTCTGAACCTCCATTAACAAACAACTCATAGACATTCATGTCGACGTCCATTTACTAACCAAGAATACAAACTTCATATTCGCCATGTTGTTCGTGCTATTAAATCGGAGCATAGCCACCATGGGGTAGTGCTGACCAGATTCTGACATGAAGAATGCTCCAATACCTTTACCTTTATGATTTGCAGCTCCATCAAAGAATAATCTCCAACCTGGATACGCTTCACAAATGTCTTCACCCACAAATGACACTTCTTTATTGTGAAAATATGTCTTAAGTGGTTCGTACTATTCATGAACGGGATTTTTTGCAAGATGATCATCCAAAGCTTGTTCCTTTATTTCCTTCTGAGTCACATACACAATGTCAAATTCACTCAATAACATTTGCCATTTAGCTAAATTTCCAGTCGTCATCGCTTTGTGGATGATATACTTCAGTGGATCTATTTTGGAAATGAGGCATGTAGTATACGAAGACAAATAATGTCTCAACTTCTAGGCAAGCCATGTCAAAGCGCAACATGTTCTCTCTTACAAACTGTAACGAGACTCGTATGGCGTACACTTCTTGCTTATATAATAGATTGCCCTTTCATTCTTTCCCATCTCACCGTGTTGACCATGTACGCATCTGAATGCATTTTCTGAAATAGACAAGTATATCAACAAAGGTCTCCCTTCTCACGGAGGAACCAATACCGGTGAATTGGACAAGTAGTTCTTGATAGCATCAAAAGGAGTCTGACACTCTTCAGTCCACTTTGTCAGAGCGTCTTTCTTCAACAGCTTGAAAATAGGCTCACACACCACGGTTGATTGAGCTTTGAATCGATTGATGTACTTTAACCTCCCTTAGAAACTCATCAGCTCTTTTCTCGTTTTCGGCGAAGGTAACTCTTGAATTGATTTAGTTTTAGAGGGGTCGAGCTCAATACCCCTTCTGCTGACTATAAATCCCAACAACTTCCCGGCTGGAAATCAAAAAGCGCATTTTGTGGGATTTAACTTCAAGTTGTACCGATGCAAATGATCAAAGAGTTTCCTTAGATGTCGTCCACGTACACTTCAATCTCCTTATGAATCATGTCGTGAAAAATAATCGTCATGGCTCTCATGTAGGTGGCACCCGCATTCTTAAGGCCTAACGGCATCACCCTGTAGTGATATACACCCCAAGGTGTAATGAAAGCGGTCTTTTCCGCATCTTTCTCATCCATCAGAATTTGGTTATAGCCTATGTAACAATCCACAAATGACTGCATCTCGTACCTAGCACAGTTGTCAATCAAAATACGAATATTTGTCAATGGAAAATTATCCTTGGAGCTATCTTTATTGAGATCTCTATAGTCAACACAAATCCTGATTTTTCCGTCTATCTTGGTGATCTTTTCCTTAATCTTCAAACTCAGTTCAGGCTTGAATTTTTTAGTTTTTTTCTTCACCGGATCGAACCCTGGGTTAATCGGCAGCTTATGAGATACGACATCGGTACTCAACCATTGCATGTCACCGACTTCCCAAACGAACACATCACTATATTAAGAAAACAAATGAACTAAGCCCACTTTCTGAGCTTCATTTAGGTGGGTGCTGACCTTAACCTCTTTAACACATTCTGAATCTCCCAAATTCACCGTTTCCGTTTACTCTAGATTTGGTTTATGTTGTTTCTCGAACTACCAAAATTCCTTGGCAACATATTTTGGTTCCCCACTTTATTCTTCATAATCATCAACCTTGTCGTCATGTGCCTCATTTTGTTCATTTAGCTCGTGACATGACATGACATTGGCAGGTCTGTAACTTATGTTACTGTAATCACAACCAGACAAAATTAGAAGTGCAAGACCTAACAAATGATTAAATAAATAAAATTAAAACAAAGAGGCTTTTCATTTAAAAACAATGTGTTGGCCATGGCATGGGACATATTGCCTTTTTGAATATCACAACGAAAAATTGAAAATTTAAACGATTAAGAAAATTCAAAATGGTGGGTCTCGGGCCTCTTCTGGACTACCACCAACTTTAATGTGCATTAATTGACGCCTTTCTCCCGAAGAGTTTGGGGTATCAAGATCGGCGTGGAGGTCCAGTTCTTCAGTACCTCTCCTGGTTCAGCATCGCGAATACTAGCTAGCTCGACCGCCTCCTCGACAACAACTTCGATCTCCACAAAAAGGTCACAGATTTCTTCCCTAAAGCTTCACGTTTGGCATACTCTTGGATCGGAAATGATTGATATCGATGCGGGATCGGCTTAGTCAAATCTTGATCATATTTCTTCTTCACCTTCATGTCATCATTTGTGGGGATTTACCCCAAACCATATCTGGATCCCTTGACAATGACAGGAATAGGCTCAATTATTCCTGGGGAATCTCTTCCCAATGCGAACCCTGTCACTAAAACGTTCTACAGCATCACAGTGTCTATAATCTTATATTCGACATGCTTGGGGGTCTGTTGGACCAAGTCGTCACCGATGGCATTTACTAGCTCCACCGCATAAAAGTCTGTACCTCGCAAAATCTCATCAATGATCGGCACCTGCCTGCCTAGGTGACTTCCCTCGCCATGAATAACATTCTTCCACACAAGCTTCATAATTTAATAGAGAGTAGAGGGGACGGCTCAAGCCATATGAATGAACGGCCTTCCAGAAAAAGGTTGTAACTGGTATCTATATCCAATATTTGAAATTGCACGTTGAACTCTGCGGGGCCCATTTGAATGGTCAAATTCACTGCCCCCAACGTGTCTCTTTGAACCCTATCAAAGTCTCTCACGTTGACCTTGTTTTGCTCTAGTTTCCCGAGGTCAAACCTTAGCTTCCTCAATGTCGACAACAGGCAGATATTAGACCAGATCTGTTATCTACTAAGACGTTAATGACAACCTTTTCACGTTTTATCACGGTGATGTGCAACGCTTTGTTATGTGATCTTCCTTGGACTGGCAGCTCATCGTCACAAAAGCTGATTTGGTGTCCTCGAATAACCTGATAAATCATGGCAGCCATGTTATCACTACTTGTACCTGAGGGTACGTATGTATCATCAGGATCTTTCATTAAGGCCTGCCTGTGGGATTGAGAGATCATCAATATGGCCGATACGGAGACCTTAGCCGGAGTCTTCTATAAATGTTTGACGATGGAATAATCCTTTGGTCGCAGCCTTCTCCAGAACTCCTCCAATTCTCCTTTGCTTATCGGACTCTTAGCCTGGTTCTTCTTCTGTCCTCCGAGAGCAAGCTCATCAGGAGTGTAACAACTTCCAGACCTGGTTATGCCTTGAGCAGAAATGGTTTCAATGACGCACCTAGGCTTGACGAGAGTTTCTGACGGCACCAAGGCAACAACCTTTGTAGGTGTCAAAATAACAAACTCTCTCTTTTCTTTGACTCTTAAAGAAGCGACAACCCTTTCTAATCATCGTGAACAATGGGAGTACTCATCTTGGTTCCACACCAGTCTTCATCTGTCTCGATCATATTGACATTGCTGCCTCCATGATTCAACAACGGGTTTGTGCTGACATTTGGTGTCGGCGAATGGAGAGAGACAACCTACTGATCAATCAGATCCTGAATTTTGTTCTTGAGGTTGATACAATCTTCTGTATCATGTCCAACACTGTTGGAATGATAAGCACATCTATGTTTGAGTTTGTAGAAATTTGAATTGACATCCATGGGTTTGGGCCCCACAGGGTTGATGTATCCAGCCGCGGCCAGTCTCTCATATAGTTTAGTCCGGCTTTCAGCGAGTGCAGTAAAGCTCCTTGAAGGCCTCTTCTCAGACCTGTATCAGGGAAGGTCATAACTGCCTTGTTGAGGGGGAGGCACCTATTGATAATTTCTTGTATTTTGACGAGGAGCTTGGCTTCTAGAATATGGATTTGTTTTGTTATTTGGTGATGGAGCTTGGTAATTCAGAAGGGTTTTTGCATAGTTGAGCTTGGACTTGATAAATAGGAGAGGGTGCTCGGTTGCTTGATTGCACATTAGCACAGTTGGGAGCAATACCCTAATAGGGAGATGGGATTTAATAAGGTTGAGGGTAATTTAGGTAAATGGGAGATGGACTTTTGCACAGTGTAGCTTGGGCGTTTGGATAAGTGGGGGTAGTATAATGGTTATTGTGATGACTGGATTGAGTGTAGTAATCTTGGTGGGACTTTCGGGAAGGCCTGGAACGACCTTTGGAATACGACGAGCTTTTGGGGGTTTTCCTTCCCCTATATAAAACATCAACAACTTCTTCTATTTTCTTTTTCAGCAACCCTGAAGATCCATGTGATGCGGCTACACGGGCTATCTTCCCTGATTTTAAACCGTGTTCGATAGTCTGACCAATCTTGACTATCTTGGCAAACTTTGCTCCAACAAGCAACATAATTCTATAGTAGTATTCCGGGTCTTGCACCCGCACGAACACTTCAACGATTTCTTTCTCGGTCATGGGAGGCCTTACCCTTGCCGCTTCTTTCCTCCACCTATAGATGAACTCCCTATAGATTTTAGTTGAATTTTTCTTAATCTTCTCCAGAGAATATCGGTCGAGAACTAGTTCGATGTTTTAGGCAAATCGATCAATCAAATCTCTGGCCAACGCATTTCAAGTAGGCCATTGCCTGGTTTTTGTGAGGTAAACCATTTGAGGGCCTCCTCATATAGGCTTCGTCTGAAATGCCGCATCAACAAAGCTTCATCCCTTCCAACTTCCACGAGCTGGTCACAATAGGCTCCCAAATGAGCCATAGGGTTTCCCAATCCTCCGAAGGTGTCGAACTTCAGAACCTTGAACCCTTCTGGAAGGTTAAAATCTAGGTGGATACACAAGTCTTTGTAACTGAGTCCAGCGATGTCGGGGATGCGTTATATCTCTTTCATGGCCTTTTTGATTTCCTCTTTTATACAGATCCTTGCATCCTCCTTTTCCCTTCATTCCTTTTCCTGTTCTTCGTAGTGGTCCAACACAGAACCGTGCACATCATGTTCAGCAGGAATGGGAACTTGGAAAGTGGCTCTCTTTGGTAGGTGTGGCGCTATAGAGTAGACTTGAAACGTTTTGGGAGGTTTGGTAGTTTTGTGGGTAGGCATGAGGGTTGATGCTCTGATTTAAATGGTGATGAGGTTTTTGGGGATTGAAAGCATTTTTGTTCTTGTTTTTTTTTTGTTTTTTGGCGGTGGAGCGGTTTGATGGTGAGTATTTTGAGGATGTGGTGTCATTTGGGGATGGTTGTTTTGAAGATTAGATGGAGTTTGATAGGATGCTGAAGCATATTAGGGATTTTGGGTAGTCAGATCTATAACCGACGGATTATGAACAGGTGTAGATGGCTGATTCTGAGTTGGATCCTTATTTGAGAAAGGGAAATAGATTGGAGGCCTTCCCTCAGTAGCATTAGAAGCAAATGCAGGTTGTGGTAGATCCTGTCTCTGTTGCTTTTCCACTCTCATTTCTGCAATCTGTTGCATCAGCTGCATAATGAACTCATTCTGTTCTACTACGGTGGGCTGAGCCACCACAATGTCACTAAGACTGACTTCTTCATTGTTATCTCCCATAATTGCCTTTCCTCTGTCTAAGCTTTGTCTAGGGAAGGAATCTGAAGAACCTTTTGATCCGCTGAAATAAGGATGATCTGCCAGCTTTTGATCGACACAGATCAGTTTCAAAGTACCTGAGAAGGGAGACAACTCAAAGGCAGAGTTGTCAGTGACGATTCAGAGTACATAATACATAATATCACACAGAGAGTAGATAAACACACAAGTTTCTTTTTTTGTGGATATCTTCAACCCACGAGTGAGGACGGAAACACAATTTTTTAACAAGCATGAGTTTGCTTTTTTTCTTTTGAAACTGTCTTGGGAAGGCTAATCAAGTTGAGCTACGGTCTTCTTAGAACTGCTCTTTGACGTCTGTTGATCTGATCTTCGTATATTCTCGTAACATGGAAGGGGAATGAAAATTTTTAAAGATAGGGGCTGGGCCTAGGGAGGCTGCCTACTTATCTCAAAATATTTCATTCATTCGTTCATTATGATAACAAGGAAATTGAAAGGTTACAGTAGATTTCTTAAAAGATAACATGACAATGACACATTGGTCATTTCTCTTCTTGTTGCAGAATTATTTTCTTCCTTTCAGGCGACCTAGGAATGGAGGCTTGTAGATGATTTCCTCGTCGTCATCCTCCTCAATCACTTCAAGGCGAGCGTTGTCGGGACAACTATTGGCTGATCCTTGCTCATAGACGGGGTACTTTCCGCCCTTCAGGTTGCTGTGGACTGTCAGTTCCTTGTCAAGTAACACAATTTAAGCTAACAGAGCGGCGGTGTCTGAATCTATCCTCTCTTCTCTTTCTTGTACTTTCAACCAAAGCATGTCCAACTTCTCTTTAAATCCCTCTGTCTCCATCTTAACATCTTTCTTTCTTTTCATCTGTGATGCTATATCCTCATCCAACGTCACACCTACAACTTTGTAAATTGCGGTGACCATGTCGCCCATGAACTCTTCTTCCTTGGCATCTTGAATTTGATGAGTGACCCGTTTGATCTTACTCCCTAGTTCTTCTTTGGTGTGTTCGATCTGAATGTTCTTACCCTTGTCCATAGCAAAAATTTTGCCTTTCCTGAGACGGTAGACTAATGTTTTGGGTATAGTAGGAGATCTTTTTAGTGAGAAACTTAAGACTTGAAAACTTTGGTCGGACATTTTGTAATAGTGGCTACTTTATATTCTTTGGAAATTTCAGGATAGGAGTGACCTTACGATGTCCTCACTTATAGCAACATAACACATAAGCAGTTAAACACACATATATCACGTCCTAATCATGCTTGTGACCCTTTTATGCGAAGGTTGGCCCTAACGAATTGAAGGATGTATATGATTTTTAAACCCTATTTATTATCCCCAAAATACTTCATTAATAGCATCCAAAATGCCTGATAAACATAAAACAAATAAATAGTTCTAAATATAAATTACAAAATAAAGTACAAATAAAGTAGTCCCACGCAGGGGATGTTAAATAAAATTCAAGCCTCCTTTGATCCTTCATCAAGTCTGGTCCTCTTGGCGATGTTCACTTCCATCCACATAGCATTTTTGTTCGACCAGATATGATCTCTCCCCAATAGAGCTCCTTCTTGATGTCTTAATCCATCTATTCATTGAATTTGTTGTTCCATGCTATCATCCAAATTTGCCATGCATTTTCTGGCTCTTCGTAGTTCTTGTTTCAATCGATCTATGACTTTGGCTCTTCTGAGTGATGACGTTGATACACTAATTCACTCCTATCAAACCTCTCTTGAAGGCGGTGAAGTCGGACTTGTGTTTGGCTCTAACATCGGCAATAATGTGAGGAACGTTCTGACAGGCTCAATAGTTCCAGCGAGACTCTTATTCAACCATTCTTTGTACTCCCTCGAACATTCTGGATGAAACCTGTTTGGTCCAGGCTCACCCAACAATCTTCGAGATCTCCACATCCTACGCATGTCTTCAGCAAATGCTACGCTCCCATTCTCGTGGTCAGCTATGAATTTCCTCATTTCTACGATCTGGGAAACTCTTGTTTCCCTGCTAGTTGTCTCAAAACTTGACCGCGAGCGTATAGTCTAGTCCCTCTTGACCCACCAAATACCAAATAAGGGACCTTTTCAGTTCGAAGCACCATATTCTTATTTACCACCACACTATCTATTGACCATTGTAGCACGTCGGATCGTCTTACGGAATCTGGTTCTTTTGGATTATGTGTCTTGATTAAATTTCGCATCATCCACCACTGTAGTATCAGATTACATCCTTTAAAAAACCGTTCTCCGCTTTGACAATTGTCTAAATCCCTGTAGATGTCGGTCAGAATCATAGGCGTTAAAGTTTAGTACTTTGTTGATGTTTTGTAGTCCCCTTAATAGAAAATGGCATGAGTGACAATAACTACATTAGGATGAATAATGTATTTTGTTCCTTGAGAGAAAACCATTGTCCCAAACAAACATATTGCAAATGCGAGGGGACACGTCTCTTTCCATTTTTCCTTTGAAACGAAGTCGTCTTTATATTTCTCATAAGCCCTTGCACGCCTATATCGCTAATATAGTTTTCTTAATGGTATATTTTGGCTAGGGACTTTGTCCATCCACTCGGCATTAATCAATGACAACTTTTCCCTAATTTCTGCAAAATCCCATACTATGGGGTTTAGGAGATCTATATCTAGATGTCGTTTCCTTTTTTGCACATGGCGAAACTTTCATAGCTGATAGTTGGCGCAACTCTACTTCCCGAACCAAAAAACCATCTTCTCACTATCCCAAAATTTCACCAACGTTCCAATTAGGCCAGGTCAAGCATTCATCGCTAACAGCGACGGGAGGAAACCTATCTATTTCCGAACGATCATTTCATCATCAGTGTTCATGAACCTCTACCATACTTTGAGGAAAGGGTCGGGGATAGTAACAATTCTTGTTTTCAAAGGTTTGTATGTCGGATTCATCCTACAAAAATAGCAAACGAAGTTTAGTCAACCCCCCAACCCGTAGACAATAAATCCTTTTAAAACACATATACATCCTTTAATCAACACGTAGGCATGATTGTTTGTTTTTGGCAATTTCGGCCAAGTTGACACAAGGTGTCCTTTCTAATGGGCCCAACACGCCTTGGGATATTGGGTCATCTTAGTTCAAATGCTCCTAAATTAGAGATTTGGCTCAGCTCTACGCTAGTTGACTAGGAGTAGCTTTTGAAAGGACCGGTAACCCAAATCAGACAATTTGGGCTGAAACTCCCGACAGCCATTGGACGCCTAACGAACCAATAAATTGTCGCTAATTTCGAAAGAGGGTGAGTATAAAAAAGTTTGGTTGCGGTTCCGCAAACCGTCCTTTAATATACTATACATATATATCGGAAAATGCCATGAAATGAAATGACAATTTATGAAAATTTAAATATATTCGGCACAAACATCATTTTATTAACTACAAACAATTAGTCAAATAGTCAAATCTAATGGTTAGAACATAATTATTCCCCAGCAGAGTTGCCATTTCTCTTTTACTTTTAAAATATACTATCGTAAAAATAGTGAAAATATGACTATTTTTTTTAAAAAATCACTTAATCTTATGATTTAAGAAAAAATTTACTTTTTGAATTAACAGAGCCGCCACTTGATTTTTAGTACAATCAAGAAAAAACATAAAATTATCTTTTCAAAAGATTTAAAACAGATAAAAATTGATTCAAAAGGTTCGAAGCTCAAATGTACATTCCGAGAAGGTGTTAGACCCTCCAAATGCCCGCTAACTCGCGGTTGACCGGCGATTTGACTAAATTACCTTTAATAATTTATTTTAAAACTAAGTAAATTTTTTTCATACTTTATAATTTATTTATTTTCTATCAATATTATTTTATTTGAATATTTACTCCTTGAAGGTAATAAACTAAAGGAAATATTCTATGGGAGCGGATTAAACGCTAACAAAATCGGTTGAACAAATCAAATAATAGAAAAATAATATGTATGCATACAATCAATGGCTATCCTTGGAAATTAATAAAGTTCAATCAAAATGTTAGTCAATACAAGATAATAGATAAAGAGGGTGGAGAAAAGCATATTTGAACTTGGGCCAATTACCCAAATTCATTAAAGGGATAATTGTATATAATAGCAAACTAATAACCCAAAATAAATAGAGTGGCTATGGTTTGATTTAATTGTGTTCCATAGCAAACGTTAGCCAAAGTTTTTCAGTCCCCTCTCTCCCAAAAATCTCTCACGCCATTCTCCCATTCTCGCTCGCCACTCTCCCTCTGCTCGCCTCTCTTGCTTTATACACAGAAGTGTATAAATTGTGTTCGTGTTTTGTATAAAGCGAGAGAAAATTGTATATACACATGCAAAAATATATATCTTCGTGCTATACACTTAATTATACAATTTACAAACATTTTACTTCAATTCAATTGTAGACAAATGCAAATTTTATACAAATGTTGTAGCAAAAAAAGACAACGAATTATACAATTGCAAATTATACAAATGCAGTGAAATACATTTTCTCTTGCTTTATACAACAGAAGTGTATAAATTGTGTTTGTTTTTGTATAAAGCGATAAAAAAACATATATTTTCTTCCTATACACTTATAATTATTCAATACACATACATTTTACTTCGATTCAATTGTATGCAAAGCAAATTTATACAAATATTGCAGAGAAATAGGTAGCGAATTATGCAATTGCAGTGAAATAGGATAGCGAATTATACAACTGCAGCAAAATAGGCCAGTGAATTATACAATTTAGGCCAGCAAATTATACAATTGTATATTTATAGCGAATTATACAGTTTTATGTTTGCTATGGAGCGCAATTATGCAAACTTTTCTATAGCATACAAATATTAATTTTTTGTTTGCTATATGTGAATGTTGCCCTTCATTAAATTGGGCTTTGGCCCACATGTCCTACACTAAATTATTCAAGAATGTCGGCTTGGGCCCCTTTTCAGCAACGCAATCCTGCATGAAAAGATTTGTGGCCTTAGGGCCTATTTAATTAAAATTCTGCTGATGGGCCTTTAAGCCTTTGGGCTTCCTCCTTCTTTCAAATGGCAGAATATACACAGAATGTATATCGGATGTATACACCCTTTATATTCACACATTTCGCACTCCTAAGATCCGCATTTTGACTTGAATTTTGCCTTTTCAGTATTTTCTAGACTGCTTCAACGTATTTTGTACCTGTACTGTTTTTACTATTGTATATCGTTGTATAAGTTGTGTATAGCAATGTATACAGGCTATATTCTATGTATGTATTTATTCATTGCTTCTGCATTTTACTTGAGATCAGCATCCGTGCACGTTAAGACTGCAGTTTCACGTTTTACACCTATCTGCGGTATAACACATCTGTATACCAGTGTATACAGATGGTATACCGTCCTATTCTTCAACTTTCGAAAACTGGAAAATATTTTCCAATAGTATATCTTCACTTTTATCAACCTGCATTTCGAATTCCTCCCCCCCTATGCATGTTTTTACCTGTATATCAACGTATAAAATGTGTATAACAGGACATTTCTAGGCTTCAGGGGACCTGCAACTTGATTCTCAGCAATGCATCTGCTGTTTTTCGACCTGTACACCTTTTCCAGGGGCTGACCATCAAGGAGGGTAGTTTGAGCCTTCACGGCTCAACGAGGGGATGCAAGGTTGTGGAGCGAAGGCTGTTAGGACTCTTGGTGAATTTACATGCGTATAATAAGGATCAAAAAGGAAACAAAAAAAATTAATTGATGAAGAACATTTCTACATTTATACTCATAACCAAGGCAATGTATATTAAATAGAACATAGGGCAATTTATATAAGGGGTAGGCCTATTCAGTCATCAAGCTCAAGTTAATTGACTAACCTTTCCTTGTGCACAAGAGCTATTGGAGGACACCCTCAAATATGGATATGAAGATGTTACAGGAAGGGGGAGTAGGAAGATGGAGACCAAGTATGAAAATAAAAAAATAAATCTATAGCTAAAACATCAATCAGTCCGACACTAGAGTTATCTTATTCTACTAAAATGTCATGAAATATCATTAATCCTCATAATGGGCATACTCCATGCCGAATCCATTTTCAAAGAGCCAAACAAATAACATAATCAATATTAAAAAGCGAGGAAAGAAATCGATCAAAGCTTATTATATTAACCTATTTGAAGCCAAGACTCCCTATCGTCTAATCGATAAACAACATGAAAGCACTCTCTATTCTTAGGAAAAGAATGGAGAACACAAACAACTCTGCCAAGATAATGCAGACACAAGCTAAAAGCGGCAACAAATTCACAAATTCAATGGAAAAATGAGTAGAACCATACTCCAAATTCACCATGACAATTCCTCGTACACCCTTATGACATATAAGCGTATGCAACTTACGCAAAGAGATATGAACAGCGGAGTGAGCACTAATAAATGAATGAAATGGCCTTTCAAGGTGAGCATACCAACAAAATGCAGGAGGGATACAGGCAGCCATATAAAATGAAATATGCGTTAACATCTCTTGAAAACAATCTGAACAAATGAGGGCTGCAAAAACAGAACCTATCACTACTATAGCAGTTAATGATGTATCAAAATACTTCGAACACACACATATAGGCCTGCTTGCACAAGTGAAAACCAAATGAATGCATACTAAGTGTAAATCGCATTTAAAGGAGCGAAACGTTACCTTTCGAGGAGCAGCGAACGCAAACGACGAGCGAGACAACAAGCTTCCACCACCGAAACAAACTCCGAAATGCTCAATAAAATGAACAAGTGGACAGAGGGAGAAAAATTGAGACTTTCAATCTTTTTTGAAGTCTCTTTGTTAAGCATTCATATGTAAATGTATATGATTGATGATTCCTATACTTTTCCCTAGCTTCGTAACCCTCTCTTTCGTAGGTAGACTGCCTATAAGGTAAAGAAAAGATCAAAAAAAATCTGAATCCCCTTTTGATGAAGAGAAAGTCCTTAGTTATAGAAGAACAGTAGGGTTTTCACAAGGAAAAGGACTCGAAGATTGAATTTCAAACTCAAAATCTTATCCAAAACTGAGGGAATATGCCGATTTGATGCCCAAATTTCGCCAAATCCAATGGGAGGGTGATGAGGTGGACGTTCCAGATGAAACTAGTGTCCTTGGAGACCAACGTGGCGCCATCCTAAGGCTTCAAGGACAAAATTTGCAGCCTTCCCTGCTGCAAGGACTGCGTGCGCGTACTGTTGTACAAGCGAATGAGGAAGAGGACGCGAAAGAGACGTTAGGCTGGTGCCAGGCGTAAACCTGCCATGTATATTCTGTCTTCTAGCTAAACACCGTGAAGACGACGATATGCTATTTTCTCCTCGAGCATTTTTAATTCTCAAGCGTAAAACAAAGAAGAAGGACACCTCCAACGAGTCGGGTTGGGGAAAAAGGATGGGGCGGCCGGGAATTAAGCTAAATTTGAATTAATTTGAATGGGGGATATTCAAGATGGGCTGGGAATAGGGAGTGGGACGATTTTTTAGGGGTTTTCGTGGAGGATATAGGTATTGGGCCGATTCGAAATGGGCTTGGATGACTACCAGAGGAAACCTTGAGAGAAGTGGGCTGCTGAGCCATTTACGCAGGCCTACAATCATCCTTAAATGATTTATAAATTATCCATATTAGATTCAAATTCCAAATTTAATTAAAGTCAAAATAAAACTAACCAAAACAATTAAATAAAGAGCTTCTCAGTTTTCAACAAGACAAAATAATTTTTTTAAAAATTAACGGTTCGAAATTAAAATCCTAAATAAGCCGAATTAAATTAGCCGAGACACTTATCGGAAAAAATTAATTTTTACATATAAGGCTATATGACATGGCTAAAAAAACAAAAGTGACCAAATTTATTTAAAATAATTCGTCAAAGCTATTTTAATGACTTGTAAGCTTGTATTTCCTCAAAATTCTATAAAACTAGTTATTTTGGACTGTTTAAGATCGAAGAAGCTCAAAATTAATTATCGTAGGGGAGAGTCAAAAAATGGGTGTCAACATCGACAAGGCAACGTTGACAAACGACAGGCAGCATAAGCCAAAGTCATCACGCATCTAACGTGAGTTGTGCGCATCTAGAGAGCTTCATCACACCATGTCATTTAACATTATCAAAGGTAAGCACGAATAATACATGGCATGTGTGCATTGGCTAGGTGACGTCGACGTCAAGCAACGACATGCACCATAATCCAAGGTGTATGCACATTGATAAAGTGACATCGACCAATGATACGCAACCTCAACAAAGATCTACATACATATGAGAGAATTAATTGGGAGACTTTTGCGTCGTACAATGTAAGGAAGCATCAGCCAAAGCCTGTTCTCTTCAAGAGAGAGACGTTGGCCAACGACAAGAAACCTCAATAAATCCGATCACACATCACTCGTCGCGTGCGTACATCTGCAAGCAACCTGCAACATAGACCAATGGCAGGCAGAATCAGCGGAGCCTAGTGTGATTCATGAAAACGACGTCGGTAAATGTCAAGCTGTATCGTCAAGGCTTCATTGGCCGTGGTTTGTTGAATCAGTCGTAGCTTGTGCACATGCTCAACCAACGTTATTCCAGGACCGTCCGCATTGGGTATGACTATGCACATCACCCAACGGTCGTCAGCCTTTGACTTTCCACATCGCCCATGGTCTGCACAAAATGCCGAGTCGACATCAGATGTTGGTTTCCTTCACTGGTCGTAGCCTGCACATTCCTCAACTAACTCAGGTCATGGACTGCCCTAATTTTCCGTGGCTTGTGCATATACATCATTTGTCATTGGTGTGGACTGCTCACGTAACCCTTGACTAGTAAACTATTGTCACAAGATATCGGGCGTCGTCTGCCTTCATCTCCTTAGGCCTACACATCGGTCAACCGATGTCGAGCCTTACCTTCCCGCATCGCCTTTAACCGGAGGTCAGCCGATGTCGAGCCTTACCTTTCTGCATAGCCTTTAATCTACACAAAATGGATAGACGACGTTGGACGTGGACCACCTACATCACCATAGCCCTACATACAATGGTTGACGACATCAAACGTAGCTTGCCTGCGTTGCCTTTTGCATGAACACAACGGTCAACCGACATTAAATGTTGAATACAATTATCATTTGTGGTCTTCATATATTGGTCAGCCGACTTTAGATGTGGCCTTCTATCACCATCTTTAGCCTTGACATATCCATCTCCCAACATTGGACGTGGCCTGCCAACATCGTCCTTAGAGTGCACACATCGGATTGCCAAAGTCAAACATGTCTTGGCAACATTGCCTTTGGCCAGCACACTTCGGACAGCCAACACTAGAATTGCGTACCCACGTCGTTTGCGACTTTAACATTGTAGAGGAGCAATGTCGCATGCAATGACATTGATTGATATCTAGTCGAAAATGTGCAGATGTTTATCCATACAAAAATTAAAAAAGTGTGAAACGCCCTTCCTGCATAGCAACGTATTCATATATTTTTCATCATTTATTCTTAATGTTTCCGCCTCACGTCGTTCATTCCCACCAATTTCAATTCGTTAACGGTTTCTGTAATATTAAAGCATCTCTTATTTGTACAAATATGTACTCTACGATAAGTTTCACATCTTAAAAAGTATTTTTCGGGCGATTTCATATTGTTCTAACTTTAATTCATTATTAAAATTTATTTTATGTTTTTATATTTTTTACTTCACATTTTAAAAATTAAATTTATGAAGTTGTTTAATTTATGGTTACTATATTTATTTGTGAATTTTTGTCTTTAATTTTATATTTTTTTTCCATATTTCCAAATTTTGATTAATTAATTAACCATTTTTTGAAGTTACCCAAAAAATAAAAAATAAAAATTTGTTGAAATTATTAAATTTATGCTTACAATATTTATTTTTTAATTTTTGGCTTTAATTTAATATTCAATTTTCACATTTTTATTATTTTATATTAATGAACGACCCATTTTCAAAGATTAATGGGAAAAAAATAAGAATTTAATAAAATTGTTGAAATTTATGAATTTAACTTTAAAATTTTATTTGTGAATTTTCTACGTTATTTTTTTTAAAAAAAACATACTTTTATATGAATTACCTGTTTATCTGGATTTAACAAACAAAAATTAAAATTTTAAAAAAATAGTGAAATTATTAAATTTATGGTTACTATAGTTATTTCTGAATGTTTAGTTCTAATTTTATGTTTTGTTAAAATTTTCTTATTTTATGATTTCCCAAAAAAATAAAAATTCAAAAAATAAGTGTAATTACTGTATTTAAGATTACTATATTTATTTGTGAAAATTTGGCGCTAATTTTATATTTTGTCCAATTTTTTTAATTTTTTAATCCATCAATTATTCATTTTTAAGGATTTACCAAACAAAATTAAAATTTAAAAACTTTTTGAAACTGCTGAATTTAAAGTTACTATATCCATTTGTTAATTTTTGAAATTATTTTTATATTTTTCATATGTTTTATTAAACAATTACTTATTTTCGAAATAACCCAAAAAATTCAAATAAAATACTATGTTTATCTATATAAAAAAGTTTTTTGTGAAAGCTAATGCCTGTTTGTTTTTTAGAACGTGCATCATTGGGTTTTATATTTTCATTATGAATATCTCGAAAAAACGATGTGTACTCCTCCTAGTAAAATAGTGTGTTACATAATCAAGATCTCCATACGGCCACGTATTTGACGCGACATGTGGACATCGGGTAAACGACCTCGGCAAACTACATGCGGCATCAACCAAGTATGAATGCATCAAACGTGGCACGTGTGCATTTGGTAAGCGACATTAGCGTCAACTAATGGTCGGAAACATCATTTGTAGCTAGTGAGCATCAAGGAAGTTATATCGGCCAATGAAAGGAAACATTAGCCAATACATATCAGCTGGATGACATCACCGTTTGGCAATAATAGGCAACACCAAAATAGGCATGTTAACTTTAAGCAAGTGATGCCAGCCAACGGAAAGCGGCATAAACCAGGAAATATTGGTCGTGGGTTTTGTACATTGCCCAATTGTTGTTTGCCGTAGAATGCCCGCATCGGTTGTAGCTTTTGCACATGGTCACTCTTTATCGTGCGTGGATGACTGCATCACCCTTGGTCTTCACACAACGGTTAGCTAATGTTGGGTGTTTTCTATGTGCATCGCCTTTGGCCTCCAAACAATGGTCAGCTAACGTCAAGCGTGGACTTCCTGCATCAACTTTGGCCTGCACACAATGGTCAACCGACATCAGACGTAGTCTGGCTGAATCACCTTTGGCTTTTACAAAAGGGTTAGCCGATGACAAACGTGGCATATTAACATATTACAGGCTATGTCGGCCAGTGACATATGACTTTAGCCAGACCTCCACGCACGCAAGTGAAATGTGTATATCTAGCAAGTGATGTTGAGAAATTGTAAGTGCATTACACGCAATGTCGGCCAATGAAGTAGCAACAGTTAATGAATGCTCGTATAAATGATGGTATGTTCACATCGACTAGGAAACATAAGTAGTTGTTTGATCGCATTGGATATAAGACATCACTTTTTGCCAGCGCATCATCCAAACGACAAGTAGCAAAATCCAAGACCTCCACGTATCAGCCGTGGCGTGTGTGCATAGACACGGTGACATCGATCGTTGCCAGTGCATTAACAAGGCAACATCAAAAAATAGCAGGCTGCTTAAGCCAAGGCATACACACATCAGTCGTAGCGTGTGCGCAATTACTAGGAGACATCGGTCATGGCCTACATGCGTCATCCAAGCGGCATCAGCAAACGGTAGGCAATATCAAAAAAAATCTTCGCATATCAGATGAGTGTTCTGCTTATATATCAAATGACACTGAACAATTGCATGCAACATTATCAAATACATGGACGTATAAGATGTGACGTGTGTGCATCGGCTCAGTGATATCAACATCTTCCAACAAAAGACACAATCAGCCAGGAATTTTCGTCATTGGGAAAACGATGTTGGGAAATTGTAGGAACCATCAGTCCTTGCCTATGAAAGGTTCTTAGCCGACGTTAGATGTGGACATTTTGTATCAGCTGTGGCCTATGAACATTTCCAAGTGTTCATCAAGCTTGGCCTTTTTGCATCACCCTCATCCTGCATAGAATGGCCTGCTGACATCGGATGTTGGATACCTTCATCGTCTATTGCCTGCATAGTGCTCAACCGACATCTTTTCTGGTATTTCTACATCTATTGTGCTTGTACACATCGCTATGCTATCGCCGGTGAACGGAAGGGAACATCATCTGTTCTTCTTGACAATAAGCAAGTTACGTCACCCAATGACTGGAAGCATCATTAAAGGCCAATAAAAATGTTCCATATGGTGGGTAATGATAGGAAGTACCTATCAGGGAATGTGCACTTAGGTCAAGCGATGTTGTACAATAGCAAGCATCATCATCTAGGACACATAAGTCGTTGACTGCCCGCATCGTTCGTGGCTTGTGCACGTCGCTCAAACGACATTGACTATGGACTACCCACATCATTTGTGTCTTGTGCATATCACTCAGTCATTATAGGCGTGATTACCCATATCGCTCTTTGCATGCACATAACTGTCTATTAACATTGGGCATTGTTTTCCCGCATCACCTATGGCCTGCACACAATGGTCAGTCGATGTCGAATATTGCATGCCTGCATCGTCTTTGGCATGCCCACAATGGTCATCCGACGTCGAATGTGGGCTGCCAACATTTCCTGTTGAATGCACATAATGGTCGACTTACAACGAACATGGCTGCCACCATCGCCCCGCAGCCTGCATATATTGGTCTGCTTACGTCGAATGGTGCTTCACAACATTCTCAATAGAGTGCACTCATTGGTCTGTCGACGTCCAATGTGGTCCCTAAACATCGTGCATATATTTCTCACATCAATATGCGGATGTTAGATGTGGCCTACCGGAATCATCCGTTGCCTACACATATTGGTCAACTGATATCAGCCAGCTGCAGGTTACATCAGCCAAGTCATGCATGCATTTGACATGATGTGTGAGCAATTCTCAAGAGACATTGGCGAATAGATGAGACTTAAGCCAAGGCGTGCAAGTACGAACGTGGAATTTTCGTATCCTGCAAGCGAAATCGGCCTGTGGAATTTGCTAGGGCGTCCATGCACGAATGTGGAATGTGCCCTTTTGGCAAGTGATGTCGTCTAACTACATGCAACATCATCCAAGGCTGCATGCATCGATCATGTCGTGTGTACATCGACTGATTGATTCAACCATGGTGTGAGCGCAACAACAAGGCGACAATGATTATGGCCTACATGTATAAGAAAAGCAAGATCATCAAATGGAAAAAAACAGTAGCCAAGGTATGTATGCATCAGCTATGGCATGTGGGAATCGAAATGGTGACATTGTTTCTGACCTGCATGCATCAACCAAGCGACATCGATCTATAAAAGGAAACATCAACCAAGGCTTGCGCGCATTAGTCGTGGCGTAGTTACATGTATTGTGCGACATTATTTTAAGCCCTAATGAATCAACAAGGCAACGTTGTCTAGGAGAAGGTAGCATAAGTAAAGGTCATCATGCATGTAGCAAGGTTTGTGAGCATTTAAAAAGCGACATCAGACAACCGAAAGTAGAATTTTCCAAGGCATGCATACATAACTTATGTTGTGTGTGCATCATCTGGGTGATATCAATGTTGGCCAATGTTTGGAACCATAATCCAAGACTTCTGCGCTTCATGCAAGAAACTTCTGCAAATGGTAACCATCATCAGCTAAGGCCATGTGCACAGCAAGCAATGTCGGCCAATTACATATGGCTTCTGCCAAATCTTGCCCACGCATACATGGAATTTAAGTATTTTGCATTAGACGTTAGCCAATGGCAACAAAATTAACCAAAACTTGCATGCGCAAAGTGACATGTGTGTTTCAAGGCCTACGTGCGCAAAGTGGCATGTGTGCATCAACGCCAAGTCATGCACACAACTGAAATGACATGTGCGCATGTTGAAAGCGACATTGGCCATTGAATTGCAACACCATCCAAGGCCTACATGCATCAATCGTGATGGGTCTGCATCAACTGGGTGATATTTACATTGACCAACGTAGACAGCATCATACAGGTTGTGTGTGCTTTAGAAAATTGATGTTGGCCAACGATAGGCATCATCAACAAAGGCCTTCACGTAATACCTATGGATTGTACATATCAACTAGGTTACATTGGCATCGTCCAACGACAGACATTATTATCCAAGGCATGTGTGTTTCAAGAAATCTTCATCAGCCAATGACAAATGGCATTTCGAAATGACATCGCGGAATGCCACATCGGTCAAGGCCAGTGCCGATTGCTCAATCGACGTATGGTGTGGACTGACCAAATCTGCTTTGGAATGTGCACATCACTCAGCAGTAATCATCATCTGCCTTCCTGTATCAACCTTAGACTGCACACAATATCCAGCCAATGTCAGATGTGTGCTGCCTTCATCGGTCGTAGCCTGCATATTTCTTAAGTGACGTCCCTCGTAGATAGCCTGCATCAGCCATGTCTTGTTCATAATCACTAAGATGACGTCGGGCAATGGAAGGCAGTATTATTGGTTTCTAGTGCGTAATAGGCATGTTACATTGCCTAATGGAATGCAACATTCGCTAAGGCATATATACATAAGTCGTGGTGTTTGTGCATTTGTTAGACGACATCAACGTCAGGCAAAGACAAACAACTTCTTCCAAGAAATGTGTTCTTTGGATTAGCCAAGTCGTCCAACAACAAGTGACATCCTTTAGGTGGCATTATTCATTGACCGCCCACATCGGTCGTTGCTTAGGCACGTTTCTCTTTAATATTGATTGCATATTGATAAATCAGTCATGGCTTGTGCACAAAACTCAGTCAGTGTAGAGCATGGACTACCCGCATACCCCTTGGCCTACACACAACGGTTAGTTGACATCAGCCGTTGACAACCCACCTCGCCTTTAGCATGTACACAAAGGTTAGATGGTGTGGGGGACGACCTACCTGTATAAATTTTTCCTGAACACTATGTTCAGCAGACGTGGGACGTGGTCTGCCCACATTGCCATTGGTATGCACAGAATGGTAAGCTTATGTTTGATCTGGGCTACTAGAATCATCCTAAGCCCGCACACATTTGTTTACAGACAATGACCAGTGCTTGAAATAATCGTCCAAATCCCGCACACATTTGTCTACAGACATTGACCACTGCTTGAAATAATCGTCAATAGCATACAAACATTGGTATGTCGATGTCAATTGTGTCCTCCCAACATTGATCATAGCCTACGAAGATTTATATGCGGACATCGGATGTGTCCTGCCAGCATCATTATTAGCCTGCACACATCGTTCTACTAATGTCCGCCAATGAGAGGTACAATCACCCAAGGCATACATGCATGTGATGTGGCATGACCGCATCTTGCAAGGGATGTCTACCAATGACATGCGTCTTCATCCATGTCTTGCAAGAACAAAGGTGAAATGTGTGTATCTCGTAAGAGAAGTCAGCCAATGTCATGATGCATCAGACAAGTCCTGCATCAACAAACATGGCATGTGCGCATTCGACAAGTGATTTCGTCCAATGACATGCAAGATCAGCGAAGGCCTTGAAGTATCAGCCTTGTCGTGTGCACATCGGCTAGATTACTTCATTTGTGGTTTGAGAGCATCGTCCAAGAAACATCGACTTTGGCCTGCATGCATTGGCAAAGAAATATCATCCAAAAGAAGGCAGCAACGACTAAGGCCTGCACACATAAGTTGTTGAATGTGCACATCGATACAGAGACATAGGTCGAGGACTACGTACATCATCTAGGCGGCATCGACCAATAGAATGCAACATCAGCAAAGGTGTGAACACATCAACAGTGGAATGTGTGCATCGACACAACGAAATTGGTTTGAACATGCATGCATCTACAAGGCAATGTCGACCAACGACAGGCAGCTAAGCCAAAGTCTTCACACATCTAACATGGTTTATGCGCATCTAACAAGAATTATCAGACAACAACATGCAACATTATCCATGCTTAGCACGAATAACCTGTGGCGTGTGTACATGGCTGGGTTACATTGACGTCAGGCAACAGCTAAGCCAAGGACATATCCTGTACATTGATCAGCAAACTTGGGTCGTCGACTTCTCCAATCTACCATGGTTTGTGCACATCTCTCATCTGTCATCGGTGTTGACTTCCTGCATAACTCTTGACTCGCAAAATTTGGTTATGAGACATAGGGTGTTTCATTACATCATATGATTTGGCGTGCACATTGTTATGTCGACTTCGAGCCTTACCTTCTTGTATCACATTTCGTCTTCACAAAAAAGACAGTTGACGTCGTACTTGGCCCACCTGCATCACCTTTTGCCTAAACACAATGGTTAGACGACATCAAATGTAGCCTACCGATATAGCCTTTTGCATGCACACAATGGTCAGCCAACTTTAAATGTTGGCTGCAATTATCATTTGTTGATATCACACATCAGTCAGCCGACGTCGGATGTAGCCTTCTATCATCATCCGTATCGTTCACATATTCGTCTGCTGACATTGTACATGGCCTACCGAAATGGTCGCTAGCGTTTACACATTGGTCTCTCGACGTCAAACGTGTCCTGGCAACATCACTTGTGGCAAGTGCACTTCTAACTACCAACATCGGAAGTGCCTACCCACATCGTTTATTGCTTGAACTTTGTAGAGGAGTAACATCTCATGCAATGAAATTGATCGATGTAAAAACTAAAATATGCGGATGTCTATTCAGTACAAAATCAAAAGGGTGTGAAACACCCTTCCGGCATAACAACATATTATTATATTTTCATCATTTATTCTCAACGTTTTCGCCTCACGTCATTCATTCGCACCAATTTTATTTCTTTAACGATATCTACAATATTAAAACATCTTTAATTGGTCAAAATATGTACTCCATGATAAGCTTCCCATCTTAAGAAGTATTTTCGAGCAATTTTATATTGATCCGACTTTTATTCATTTTATAAAATTGATTTTTATAGGTTTTTATTTTTTATGTCACATTTTAAAAATTAAAATTTCTGAAATTAGAATTTAAATTTACTTTATTTGATTGTGATTTTTTTGGATTTAATTTTTTTTTTCATATTTCCTATATTTGATTAATTAATTAACCATTTTTTTGAAATTTACTGGAAAAAAAAATGTAATTCTTTTTGAAATTGTTAAATTTAGTATTACAGTATTTATTCGTTAATTTTTGGCATTGATTTTATATTTAATTTATATTTTTCTTATTTTTTAATAATGAGTTAACCATTTTCCATGATTAACCAAAAAAATAAAAACTTAAAAAAATTGTTGAAATTGATGAATTTAAGGTTACAATATTATTATTTAATCTTTAACGTATATTTTATAATTCTTTCATACATTTTATTCATGAGTTGCCCATTTTTTTAAGATTTATCGAACAAAAATTAAAATTAAACAAATTAGTGAAATTATTGAATTTAAGGTTACTATATTTATTTGTTAATTATTGTTATTAATATTTTTTTTTGTTAAAATTTTATTATTTTTTCAGGATTTATCAAACAAAAATAACAATTACAAAAATAAGTGTAATTATTGTATTTATGATTACTATATTTATTTGTGAAATTTTTGCGCTAATTTTTTTTCTTCATATTTTTAATTTTTTTTATCAATTATTTATTTTGGTGATTTACTGAACAAAAATACTAATGAAAAAACTTTTCCAAACTGTTGAATTTAAGGTTACTACATGTATTTATGAATTTTTGGCATTATTTTTTTTATTTTACAATTGTTTCGTTACTCAATTGCTTATTTTCGATTTCTATCGTTGACTACCTTTATCGGTTGTGCTTGTGCACATCATTATGCTAGAGCTAAAAAATGGAAGGCAACATAATCCGTCGCAAGTGCTTATCAGGCAACTGACGTTGGCTAATGACTCGAAGCATCATCAAAGGCCAATACCTATGAGCCATGGTTTGTGCGCATCGACTGGGTAATACGTTATCGTGTAACAAAAGGAAGTATCTCTCAGGGAATGTGTGATTCGGGAAAGTGACATCGGCCAATGACAAGCAACATCGTCAAGTAGACATAAGCCATTGACTTCCAGCATCTTCCTTGGCTTGTACACAATATTCAACCCACATTTTTTGTGGACTACCAACATAGGCTATGGCTTTTGAACAACGCTAAGTCATTGTCGGGCGTGGACTACCCGTATCTCTCTTTCCATGCACACAACAGTAAGCTTACATCGGGTATTGCATTCCCGTATAACCTTTGGCCTGGATACAATGGTCAGTCGACGTCGTTTTAACTATCAAAATTTAACACATATATGAAGAGGAACACCAAATTTTTTCTCTTAATGTAAGAAGCCAGGACACACAAAGGACAAGTGTTATAATTTTAGTTGAATATACACAATCCGTCAAGTTTAGTAAGCCAAAAAGAGTCTATGGAAGTGGGCAAGAGTGTTATAAGCTAACTGGATATTTACAATTGTCCTTCAAATTTATTAAGCTAGAGAGAGTCTATTGAAGTGGCCAGGCAAGACAGAAAAAGGAAACATTACACAGACTACTAGGGAAAACACACCTAGAGGTCGAGGGATTCAAGAATGACCAATGCCAAAAATTCACACACTGGTCATCCGACATCGAATGGTGCTTGATATAGTTCTCCGTAGCGTGCACCCATTGTTATGTCAACGTCCGACGTGGCCTCCAAAAATCATCCGTAGATTTCATACATCGGTATGCTGACACCGGATTTGTCCTAACAACATCATCCATAGCCTGCACAAATTAGTTTTGTGATTTCATCCAACGGCAGGTTACATCAGTCAAATCCTGCATGCGTCCGATGTGACGTGTGGGCAACTAACAAGAGATGTTGGACAATGGAATGAGACTTCACCCAATGCACACAAACACAAATGTGGAATGTGCGTATCATGCAGGTGAAATCGGCCAGTGGCATGCAAATTTAGCTAGGACGTCCACACACAAACGTGGAATTCGTGCACATAGAAAGTGACATCAACCAATGACATGCATCATCATCCAAGGCCTCCATGCATCGATCATGTCATGTGCAAATTGACTTAGTGACTTCAAGCATGGTGTGAGACCATCGGTGAGGCGACATCGATTGTGGCGTATACGCATCAGCAAAGCGATATCAACTAAAAGCAAGAAACAAGAGTCAAGGTCGCATTGGATCACCTATGGTGTGTGGGCATCGACTCGGTGAATTGGTTCCTGACCTGCACGCATCTACCAGGCAACATCGATCGATGACTAGCAACATCAACCAATTCTTGTAAGCAATAGCCTTGGCATTGGCTAATCAATTGGGTGACATTTTTGTAAGACTTCATGCATCGACATGTCGACGTTGACCAACAAAAGGAAACATCAGTAAAGGTCTTCAAGCAACATACATGGTTTGTGTGTATCTATCTAGCGACGTCAGACAACTGCATGTATATTTTTGCAATGCGTGTGTGCATCATCTATGCTACATCGATGTCGGCAAATGGTAGGAACCAAAAGCCAAGGCTTCTACACTTCAGGCACGCAACATTGGCCAATGATAACCAATATCTTTCAATAAGCACACATATTTGATATGGCAAGTGCGCATCTGGAAAGCAATGTTTCTCAATGAAATTCATGATCTACAAGGTCCTGCACACGTCGTTCATGGTGTGTTTGAATCGGTTGGGGGAATTTGGAATCATCTATCATGAAGCAGTGTAAGGCAAGGCTTGTGCTCTTCAGGCAAGAGACGTTGGCCAATAGGATAAAATATTAGCCAATGCATGCACGCATTAGCTGTGACCTGTGACATCTGCAGGGCGGCATAAATGTCGACGAACGGAAACCAAGTTCACTCGAGCCTAGAGTACATCAACCAACGTCAAGTTGTATCATCCATGAGATATTTTTTTTAATAGCCATATTAGTTGTGGAATTTGCACATCACTCAATGTTCATCAATTTGTCCTTCCTACATTGCCTTGGGCATGAACACAATGGCAAGTTGATGTCGCACGTGGGAACCTTGCAACGATAATAATCTGTACATTTGTCAAACAACTTTGGTTGTGGACTTCCTGAATATGTTTTGAATTTTCCACATCGTTGAACTGTTATTAGATGTGTACTACCCACATCTCCCTTGGCCTGCAAACAATCGTTAAGCGACATTGGGTGTTGCCTGCTCTCCCATCACCTTTTTGCTCGAAAAACAGTAAGCCAACAGCGGGATTAGCCTTCTCTCTTCTCCTTAATGCTGCACACAACAATTTTTGAAAGTCAGACATTACCTTACCACATCTCCATTGCCTGCACACAATGGTAAACCGAGTTTAGACATGGGTTGACCAAATAAAATTCAACATTCAAGGAATAACCTTAACATGCTTTTTTAACTTAGACATTGATCCACATAACTTAATTTACATCACATAATGACCCATTCATACATTTCATATAAGGACACAACAAGACTTCTTCTAAATTCCTACTTGCGCAATGAGTAGATAGTGTCCCATACCACATCCACCCTAAGTAGTACACCCTTTGGAGTACTTTGTTCGTTAGACTCTTTTGTGGGGGTAGCTTTGTAACGACCTGTTTAGTCATTTTGAGCAGCAGATTTTATTTCTGGAAAAATTGGCTGAGTCGACGGACCCCATGACGGACCGTCATGAACACGACGGACCGTCGAGGGGGTCTCGTTCCAAAACACTTAGAATTCTGAAATTTGGGTACTGAAATCGACTCTCTGAACTTCGTAACGGAATGGCAGGATGGACCGTCGTGGGCCGGATGGACCGTCACAGACCCTTTAATGGAATTGAGTCTCTGAACTCTGTGACGGAGCAGCAGGACGGACCGTTGCAGGCACGACGGGCTGTCATAGGCTGCTTAATCCCAGGCTGGGTCGGATTTCTGTAATTATTTTAAGGGGCATTTTGGACTATTCCGGCTTATAATTATAAAGTTAGTGGTTTAATATTAATAACTCAATTACTTGGGGGTTAAAATTGGTAACCTTTAGTTAATTAGTGGGTTACTATTGCCATCTTTTATACTTAATTATATGCTAATTAGTGTAAAATAAAGAGGGTTTGAATAAGAAAAATAGAAAGAACAAGAGAGGGAAAAACGATTAATAGAGAGAGACGAACGAAGAGGAAAAACAAAGCTTTGGGGAATTTGCTTGCTAGATCACGAATCTTCGGTGGAGCTAGGTTATGGTTTTTATGCTATTCGTAGTAAACTCTTAATAGCGAATGATATGTGTTGGGTTGTATTGTAAAGTCTTCTATATGCTTAATTGTATGCTTGCATGAATGTGATTATATGATTGTGATGAAATAAGCATAATGAAGCTATTGAATCCCAAATCTTGAAAACCCCTTGTTAATGATGATGCCTTAGTATGAAAGAAGGCTTGATGAACTAAAGTAATGAGATTGATGATGCCTTAGTATGAAAGAAGGCTTGATGAATTAAAGTAATGAGATTGATGATGCCTTAGTATGAAAGAAGGCTTAATGAATTGACAGAATGAGATTAGTGGAGCGGGTGTCACGAACCAACACGTAGAATTAGTGGATCGGGTGTCACGAACTGACACGTAGAATTAGGGGATCCGGTGTCACGAACCGACACGTAGAATTAGGGGATCGAGTGTCACGAACTGACACGTAGAATTAGGGTATCGGAGTGTCACGTTCCGACACATAGTATTAGGGGATCGGAGTGTCACGTTACGACACCAGGATAGTATGATGAGGATCGGAGTGTCACGTACCGACACGAGAGGAATAAAGATTATGAATCTTGAAAGATGTTAATATACTCAATTTAATGAACCTAATTCCCAAATGAGTATGATATGGAGGCTTGAGTCCTCATGAGTGTACTTAACGTTATTTATCAAAGATTCTTGTACATGTTGTGGCTACAGATTGAGTATTGTAGTTGATTTATGATATGATCTGATATATACTATTTTATATTTTGAGTTTCCCGATGATACCTACTCAGTACTTGTGTTTGTACTGACCCCTACATGTATGTTTCCTTCTTTGTTATTTGTGGAGTGCAGCAAACGTGCCATCGTCTTCAACTCAACCACAACTCTAGCAAGTCTTAATTACACCGGATTTCAGGGTGAGCTAATGCTTCTAGCTTGGACTGGGTCTTCCTCTTCATGTCTTGATGCCTTGAACTTCCGGCATGGACTAGCTTTTACTTATTTTAGCTTCTTAGATACTCTTAGATTTAGCAATTTGAGATAGATGTTCTTGTGATGATGACTTCCAAATTTTGGGGAATAATAATAGTTGTTGAGTTTTTAGAAGTTATTCAACTGATTTTCATTAATGAGTTTAAGTCTTCCGCATTATATTGTGTTAATATATTGAAATGTTGGGTTTTGTATTGATTGGTTCGCTCACATAGGAGGGTAATTGTGGGTGCCAGTCGCGGCTCGATTCGGGTCCTGACAAGCTTTAACTTACATAGACCATTAGAGCTAGATATGGAATCCCGGTTTTAACCCCTACTGGATGAGGGACCCCCACTTGCCTAAGGTAGGGTCATTCTTGAGACTTAACATGGATTCACCATTAGCTACTCCTATGTAAGCGCATAGTTAACAGATGAGGAAATGGATTCTAAGTAACTCATTCAATACTAACAAGGAGTACTCATCTCAAGAGATATGTTGGATACAACATCTCAAATCAAGAAGTGTAACCATCCTTTCTTCAAATAGTCTCGGTGCTAAGCATAACTCCCCCACAAAATTATAAACATTCATAATTATAGGTTCAGTGATAATTATTGGACTTCACATCTCAATTCACAATGTACCCATCCCCCAACCTATCTTAGAAATCTCTTGGGAATATTAAGGTTTCTACTAAATACTTCATCGCCTCTCACAAAGAGTGTTTACCCAAAAACTCACCTTTAATACCATAGGAATAGTAGGGATGGTCTAGAAACTTCGTCTCTACTCACAAAGAGTGTATACCCTATATTCCCCCATTCAGATTCATTATTTTTGACTCAATCATTCATACTGTCTAAGTACATATGAGCACACTTTTCGCATAATCACCATTTTTGTAACCATAAATCCTAAAAATACTCATACCCTGATTCATCATATTTCACACACCAGCATTCTTCACAGAACATCTTCTTCACTTAGAAATAACATCATCAAGATAAACATATCTCCCAAAACATATCATGCATAAACACCACAATCATCATTTCACTTAAGATTCTATGCCTTTAAGACCATAATTACTATACACACATTTATACAATATATTCATGTACTTCACGTAACCAACGCCACCAAAGTTGGTCTGTATCACTAAATAGAACTTCACAATAATAGCTAAGCAATATAACCAACCTACCATTCATCCAACCATTCACCACCTTTTATTAATTTCTCCCGTAACTCATTATAAATTAGCATTTAAGGCTGTGGATAATCATAATATAACATAAAGATATTCAGCTCTAACAATTTCTACCATATGTAGATATACACGCTAAACCCAGTTTATAAGCTAATAGTTGGAAAATGTATGAGTATGGGTTCATTGGGATTTTGACATCAAAATCATCAACTAACACTAAAAATAACTTATTTCAATCATTAAAAGGTTTTCACGCAAAGACCCAGGCTTAGAGGCAAAAATAGATGAGGTTGTAGTTTGATGAAATTTCTTTGAAGTGTCTCCTTGAATGAAAGAAAGTTTATGCATAAACTACCATAACTTAATATGAAGAAGCCCACTAGATTTTGGTGAATAAAACTTCCAAAACGTTCAACCCTAGATCAACCTTGAGTTTTACCTTCAATGGAATTTCAGAGAACTTTTGAGAGAGAAGAACTTTTAAGGGTTTTAAAATTTTTATTTCTAATTGAGGGTTTGGGGGGTTTTGTTGGTGAATGAGTTTATAATGATCCAAAAGCAGTATATACCCCGCCCCATCCAAATACACAAAACACCCCTACATTAAAAGGGCCATTTTAGACAAGTCAAACTACACTAATTTTTTTTTTGAATTATCGATGGGAAAAAAATGCGCGACGGGGAGCTACTCCCGCATCTTTTTTGAAAATAAATTTCAAGACAAGGGATTCCACGAGGTGGACCAAATATTTATGACTTAGATGTACCAAGTCCATGACGCGGACTATTTTTACCTAGGAACAAAAACTTGTTGCCTTGGGTAGCTTGCTTGGCCAAAGGTGGGTTCCCTTCGTGGCCCTTGAGCGATCCTTGGGGGGTCAAACCTAGAAACCCTATATACTTGATTTTACCTTTTGAAAGTCTTTTTTTACAAATTTTATACTTCATACAATATGTAAAAACACAGAGAACACATAGGGACACACTAGCACACTTACGAGGCTAGTTTTCGAATATCTTGGTCGTACCTTGACGTTTGACTTCCAAACTTCACTTACTGACTTTAATGCTAATATACATAATTTTAAGTCATTATTAACATATGAAACACATGCAAAGCTCTAGTTTGACCTCTTTCATTTTGAGGATTTTAATAGATGGATTCTTTAAGAACCCTAAAGAACATTAATAATGTTGTTTTAATCCTTGAGAAGAGAGAGAGAGAGAGAGAGAGAGCTGGAGTTAATTCTAAATATTGTGTGTTAAAAATTTGAGAGAACAGCAGCCAATATATCTTATATAGAGATTTCTTCACATTTAACTGTATCCTCTAGAACTTCTTTCTTTTTCGCTTCATTTTAAGCGACAAATTGATAAATTTGGATATGCACCTGCTTATCCAATAAAATATCTCAAAATGTCAAAGAAGGTGATTCACCTATATTCCCTTTTCCTTAGTTGGTCTTAACTTATATTGCCTTGGAAGATTTGTCTGATGTGTTTTAGTTTCATTTTTCATTTATTTAACTTAGTTTGGGCAACAAGTGAGTACATTAGAATAGGCCCAAATCTAATTCATAAACCTTAGTCTTTTTACTAGATCCATATAGCTCAAGTAGGTAATGCCCCTACCTAGTACTTTGGACTAGTCAATAAGTCAAACAAGCATCTCCCATATATTATTCCATTTTCTAAATATTATTATCTTTTAGTTCAAGTTAGCACTTAAGTTTAAACTTTATGCTCAATTACCACCTTACTGTCTTGATTTTAAATACTTTTGTCATTGTTAACTTTTTGTACACATGCGGAAACGTACAAGACATCATATGACCTTCTGAGATAGTTTAGACCAATAATAATCATATGAGAAATATGGTCCCTCACCCATAATATAACTCTACGTCAAGTTTCACAAGAACAGAACAAGGGTAATACAGATTGTTACATCCTTTCCTCCCCCCCCCTCCTTAATATATTCTTCCTCGAATGTTAGCATGGTTATCCAGCCCAAACAAATTTAATACTAAGTACAACTCTAAATCACATTGAACATATATACTTATACTTACTTAAAAGCACCTCAACTAAGCCTTTTCAACATGTAACTTCTTCTATTTGTTGGTACATCAATAGTACTTTTATCGAAGCTACCTCTTTATTCCTTAATATTTTAACTTGTCTATATGGAATAACAATGGGTAATTCTCTTTCATGCCTCAAGCTTTGGTGAGACAGACCAGCACTCGGTGGTTTAACTTGATACCTCAATGACCGAGCGAAACACTTTACTGAACATACGTAGAAGGGACAAAAGCAAATGATATTAACTAATGCATTGTTCATCAACTAGAATGAACAGATATTCTTATACATATAAAAGTCATTGGCGCATGTACTATTTTAGTGGACCCACAGGCAGGTTGGAAGGCATAACTCTAACTATATGAACCTGATTTGAACATAGTCTATAAAGACACTAACATATGACTTGATCCATCAAGGCTCCTATATTCCTTAATTATATCTATGTAAATCATATTAAAAAGTTAAGTCCCTAAGGTGAATTGGGTATCACTGAGTATAGATGAAAATTTATACGGAGTTTGTCACACCCCAAAAACACACCCTAGAAGATATGGACATCTCGAACCCCAACATGGTGTACTTGTTCTCTCGGGGGTCTTGTAAAAGCTCTCAAAAATTATTCATCGAATACATGTATGAAAAGTAGTGAGGAATTAAAACTTTTCTCACGAAATATCTTTAAAATGCTTACATATAAAAACAATAGAAAACTCTAAGTCTTTAGATATGTCATCATTAGACTTTAACAAATACTTGGGACACGACCCATACAATTCAAATATAAAAATATAATATCGATTACATTACTTTGAATATGGAAGTCTAAAGATTATTATTTCCTTGCGTCGCGTGAGGAAATACTTCAACTATGCTTGAACCATAACTGGATATCAAGCTTTACCCAAGTTACCTCTAACTTATTAACCACACCTTTAGAGATAAAAAAAATTATGGAATATTACAACCGCATGTACTAAGTATGTCTTAATGCATAAAATCATGAGAAACAGTCATTTATGAGAAACATGCTCTTTTTGATTAAAACATCACAGTATAAGCATAAGAATACCATTTAAACACCAAACAACACAACTAGAAGACATTACAATTTATAGTCACATTACATGAAAATTACTGTAACATTACACTGAGCTTACGGAGACTTCACTGTAAGTTCATGTAGAATTCACCTATCACAATATAAAATTCAAATACATCCAAAAAAACGTAAATATGAGACCCTCCTACCAAAGTTGATTCTAAGGCTTACTTAAGTGAGTTATGAAGCAACAACCTATACAATCCTACACAACAGCTAAGTGATCATTTAGAGTACCTAGGATTATATCATTCTCACCTCATAAAATAACATGCATAATATAATATGAAATTCTACTCCCAAAGGTTATCAAAACACTTACATAAGTAATTCAACAAGAGAATGCACATACACCCTCTCCAAGATTACCTAAATAATCCTTAAGACCTCCTAAGTTTAGATTATGTCTACTTGTGAACAAAATTTCCTATCTAAAGTCATTATTACGACTTACCTAAGTAAGATATGAAGAGAAGATCGTTTATGCCCCCTTCACACTTTAACCAGCAACCTTAAAACTACTCTAGATAAGTACTTAGTCATTAACATTCTTTCTAACTAAAGTTATTATTTTATTTCATTCATGAGACATTAATAAAATATAAGGACATTCAAGTAATGGTCTTTGACAAGACCTAGGGACTCACTAACTAACATATTCAAAACGAATCGTGCAATTCCTAGATAGCGTCCCATATCACCAGCTAAACTTCATAGAACTTCTCCAACACTAATAGGTATCCCATATGATAAGAATAGGCAATAACTGCCATAGACCATACTATCTATGCATGGAATCTGGAGTCATGAACCTACTCCGATGAAGGTTTGTTATACGGTCCACTGGTAGAACTAGGACATATCTGATATAGGCACAATGGTTAAGGAATATGATGGGTTTCTTTGTTCTCTTATGTTGTCTTATACAGAGGAACTTTCCAAACCATACTCACTCGGTTCTAGCCTTTGTTCTCATACAATATTTCACATAAATGATCTCATGAAGAGATTCCATATCTAATTCATAACCAAATAACATTTCACCTTACCAAATAGGGTCCACTAGGGCTACCTACAATGATAGAGGATAACTCGTTGACTTTTCTATGGATGATTTCTTGCCGTTCTACAGAATCAACCTTAAGTCCACCATCCATACAAGAAGGATACTATTAGTTCTTTCAACTTCAAGGATATCATAACCTTACATGTAGGATGAAGGTTCCACATAAAGGACCTTGTTAGCAATGTTCAAGGTCAGATGTCAATCTACATACAAGACTAAAAAGGTTTAATATACTATGTCTAGAAGTCATATTAATATTATACATGTGTCAATTAAGGACACAAGTCTATCAAGACACGCCACCCACATACTTCACATATAACATATTATTCTAGAAGAAAATAGGCATAACAACCATCATCTATGGGTCACCCTATTCAATACTATAATATCATCAATATAACCATCATAAGACTCATATAACAAAGTAGGAAGAATCATACATCAATCCTAAGACTACACACATAAGGAAAGGACATAGTCATAGTCTAACATGATCACCTGATTTCAATAGAAGAACACATACTTTCACCTTACTCACCACTAGATAGGTATGATAATACTTCACACAAATCAACTACATAAATAATGATAATTTATCATGTAATCCCAACAAGGAAATGATTATCATAAATCATAAAGTAATGCTGATGAGGCCACATAATGCACAAGTAAACCACATAGCACCCCCACCATAAGTTGACCATACCAATCACAACATAATTCAAGACCTACATTATATAAAATAAATAGAATAAGGGCAGCGTACCACCAGTCCTCTCTCACCACTCAATCCATAGCTAAATCATCCAACACAATACTCAAAGGCCCATACACGTGGCCATGATCACCAATTCAATTCAATACCTATAATAGAAAATGATTCAAAGGAAATTCAAAATAGATTTATGAATTAGTTCAGCGTAGTAACAATTCTAATATGATTCTATTATAATTTCGTATCCCTAATAAAACTACATAAGAATTTAGTAGCATTAAGACAAGATCAAGTCATCCAAAAAGTAGTCAAAAGCTAGGGTTCATGAATTATATGGGTTCATAGAGTACATAGGTTATACAATCTAATTAACATTAGTTCAATCAATATATAATGATTCAAAATGTTTTATTGAAGAACCCATGGATAAATATAAAAATTGGACAAGTTCCTCTTTAGAAGACTTTAGAAATCACTTTGAAGTTTGCGTCCTTGAAGAAAAGAGTTTCAAGGATGAATAACCATAACTCGATTCTAGACCAGAAATTTTATGAAGAATTGATGAAGAATGACCAACCAATCTTCAATCCAAACTCTATCTGCAGTTTTGACTTCAATGATATTGTACAAAATTTCATAGAGATTTTGGGTTTTGATTTGGAATAATGATTTCATCTAGTTGGTTAGTATTTATAAACTTACTTGAAATACCTATAATACCCTCAGGAAAAAACCCAAACATTTATTTTGATGTGGGGTGAATTTACCAATTTACCCATTCACCTTAACAGTGAACTGCGCAGTCTACAGACCACCATCGCCAGTTTGTCACCTATGGACCGTTACCCAATAATGGACCATCTTTTTGCTCCGTGGTTTGGGTCATAGGGTGGTCCAAATAGATAACAACCTTCCACATATAAGTATCGACCTACTCTCCTCACCTACGGGGCGTCGGCTGCTTTCATTAGGTTGGGATGGTTTCACAACTTTGGCCTCAAATGATGAGTCCTTCCTCAAGGACCCTTGGTAGGTCCTTGGCACTTTATCCCGGGTGTTTCCAACCCGAATATGTTCGTATAGGAGTTTAGGACCTCTCACATCAAATTCATCAAAAACAAACGCATAAAACTCGACAAAACATACTAAGACACACACGATCATTTCAAGGCAAACCAGTTGAACGTTATTGACGTTCTTGGATGTTTTATCACAAAACTTTGTGAAACTTTAAGAAATTCCTCCTAAAAACATTATAACCCTTTTTAGTACTTCAAAATATTAAGACATAAGCATTAGACTCTAGTTTTACATAAGTTGGATTAGAGGTTCTACAAAGTTCATGCCAAGAAATTTCCAATTGAAAATGTGTGTACTTGCAGTGAGAGTGTTGCACCACCGACATATTATAAAACAATGTGATTAGATATAAAAGTTTTACTCGTATGCAAGGAAAATTAAAAGTATGATAGTACTAAAAATCATATATGAGAAAACACAACATATTAGGGTAGCTACACTTGGAAACTACAAACAGACAACATATCTATTGTAAAAACTTGCGATCATTTAAGTTCAAATACCTCTTCTTCCCAAGAGGATTCGACATATGCATGTATCAAAACCATATGAATCAGCTCAAAATTAGACATAACTGAATTCCGGTCATTCAGTCTATTTCATGAAGATACTTTATTATAACATATGTATCACTTAAGCAAGTAAGCAATGAGGAGATAATATCCAAAGAACTGATAACCAACATGGAGTTTATAACATACAAGTTGAGGGGAACAAAATGGGATTTAACATAAGGACAAGTTATTTATAGGAACATGTGATTCATGAATAAGGGAGTTGTTAAGTCATGTAACATTTGATCAAATGATTTATCGGACATGTATCCACAAAAGTAAGTGGATTATAAGACAACCATGTAAATGAGTGAACTCGAGATATGTTATTGTATCATATGTGGACTAGGAGAGACGCACACAAAGTGAGCTATAAGAATTAAATAAAAACAATGGAGCCATGAAGGGTATATTACAAATTAACAACAAGGCAGTGTCAGATGAGTTATGAGATTTTCGGAAACTCAAATATATAACTAACAAAATAGGTGATATATGAAAAGGTTAATTATGAGAACTGATCACATATAAAAGTACCTATGTGAACACATGATGCGTGAGAAAGTGAACTAATAGAACGGATAACATGTAAACAAGTGAACTATTAAAAATAAAGAAGCTACCGAGGCATCTAGAAATGAGTAACAACCTATAGGATCACAATGTCGTGTGATACCATTCTCTACATGTTCATCAATTTTTCTGTGGCTATGACTATTAGTAATTGCGATATGATGCATTGCAATACTTGGATCACTACACATTACATTATTTTCATAATCTTTACTACTTCATAATATGTGTAAGGCATGTATAAAAGAGACAAACTGACTAGTTGTACAAGAGGATGACTCGTGCTAGGAATTTAACCCCAGGGATGTTGTCCTCAAATATATAAAGTTGGATTTACCCATGCCTAGGGTTTTTCCCTAGTGCTGCCACCCATACATATATAGACTGAGATCGGCCCATGATAGGTATTTCAACCCCTTAGCTTCCACCCATGATTATTTAAATCAAGATCATCCCGTTCTAGGAATTTCAACCTCTTAGATGACACCTAAATTATTTAGATTGAGATTGGACCATGCTAGGCATTTCAACCCTTGATCTGCCACAAAAATTATTTAGATTGAGATGGGCCCATGCTAGGTATTCAACCCCTGAAGTGCCACCCATGATTATAGTTTGAGTTGGGGCTATGCTAGGTATTTCAACACCTTAGATGCCACCCATGATTATTTAGATTGATATCGACCCATGCTAGGTATTTCAACCCGTGAGCTACCACCCAAATTATTTAGTTTGAGATTGGCCTATTCTATGTACAACTTCCTAAGCTACCATCAAAATTATTTAGATTCACTTTACCTTGTATATTGATCTTTGATATTGTTCTTTTGTGGTCGTAATTCCTTTGATCCTTTGAACTATATACCACGGGTGTCCACGGGTGTACACAAGTGAATAAAATAATGGAGGCAGCAATATAATGTTGGAAGAAAAATGTAACTTTGATGTAATACTTAAGAACTTATGACTCAATGAAATACATAAGGTACAAAGAATATATACTATAACCTATGAAGATTTTGGAAAGTCGGGACATTAGGACATGCTGCATGGTTGATATAAAACATGTTTCAACATTTCAAATGGAGGCATATATGAATTTCAAATGGAAGCATGCAACTTCTCTTATGAAGAGGTAAGGATTGTATAAGATGTTACGATTTGTAGTCTATGTCAAATGAAAGGGTGTATAAATATTTGAATTAATGATGCACATGGACTGATCCAAATAAGAGATAATTGTACATACCTTGTAAGGACATTCTAAAATGGATACAATATGTCTTGCCTATGAAAACTCGTAAATATGTAATGTAGTATTTTAGTTGAATCAATGACTCCTCATTTAATTTAGAGGATAACTCATGAAACTTACTGTTTAAAGTAATTTCATCGTACTTGTACTTGAAAGTATTACAACATCGATATAGGATAATTAAAAACTATTGGAGAAGTTTGAAACATTTGTATACCATGGATGTAGAAGGATATTAAATAAAATAGAGGTTATACACCAACCCAACATATCTTTAACAATAAGGATTATTTAGAAAGCCTGCTTTGTTGGTACCCAAAATATAGAACTTCATGCCAAAGAACAATAAATTGAATAGCCTTACATACCTTGTCTCCCGGACATTACCATGTGTACCATGATTCAAACTTTCGTTTAAAGTGTTAAATTACAATAAAAAAGCATGCTATATAGCAAATATTACCAGCCAACCAACAAGCTTAGATCATTTCAACTAACCAAAACAATAGGTAGCCAACATGATCTTAACCCATCTACTATGGGGTGTTCCTTTCATACATACCCTTCTCACATGTTTACACAACATACAACTTTCTCATGAAGCCTCCCTCACTGCCTGAGCTTCAACAGACACAAACAAATAAATACACATATTGGGTAGCAAGACTACACAACCCTCGATTTAAATGTTTCATCACTACACCCTTCTTCTTTGCTGAAAACACTTTACGCGAGTTTCTATTAAGTCCAGCCAACACTATAAACTATAATGTAAAATATACAGATAAATTGCATCACAATAGATCAATAGGTCAACAAATAGACAACTGTGATATTCTGTCGAACACCTAGAGGGGATATAACCCTACATTTTTTCGAAACTGGTGTTCAACACCCAACTATGCCATACTAGAAAATAAAACACTTTAGATAAGTATAAAATCCTTCACAACAAAATGAATCCAACTATCCAACAATACTGCACTAAGATAAAACCCTATTAGAAAGCTCCAAGCCTTTTATTATAATCACTAAATTTTGAACTCATGATATTCTATCATAGTTCCATAATTTCATGGAACAACATAGAGAAATGGGGAATCAAGATTACCACAATTTCTTAAAATTTAGACCTTGACTTGTAGTCTTTCAATGGATTGATTTAACCTTAAAACTTGGGTTTGAAAGAGGATTTCTTGAAGAATCCTAGATATAATTTGTGGAAGATGTTTGAGAGAGGTGAATAGATTAACCATAAGAGAGATCATTGGATTTATGTTAAATATTAAGAGAGCATCAGTCAATCCATTAGCTTAAAAAGTCTCCACCGACTCTCATTTTTTTCTCTTTATTTTGGGCCACAGAATGTTTAAGTACGCAAACACCTACTTGGTCCTTTTGGCTGGTCATTAATCTTAGTAGGTGAAGAACATAGGTAAAGAAAGAAGATGAAGTACATAGGTGATGTAAGTTGCTGAATCAAGTAGGTAAACCAAGTTGGTGAAGCACATAGGTAATTTACATGATTCAAATTTTAATTTCTGCCCAAATCATTTGTTTTAAAATTATCTTGCCTAATTGTATATATACTTGAACCCTTGGTCTTTAGGCTTTGATTACAACCTCATTATCCTAAATAATAATAGGTTGTTCGATGTGAACTTAATTGTACAGACAATTAGGACATACGGTGTTACATTCTTCATAAGTGAGATCTCCTATAATTTGTACATCTTTAGTAGGAGTAATACGAGATTGGTCACCTATACAAATCCGAAGCATCGAGATGTGAAACACTAGATGAATTGAGGAAATCTCATGTGGTTGCCCTAACTCATAGGATACTTGGACAACTCTTTCAATGGTCTTATATCGCCCTATATAATGTGGACTTAACTTTCCTTTATTACCAAAGATCATTACCCCTTTCATTGGTGACACCTTCAAGAATACCCATTCCCCTATAGAAAAGTCTAGTGGTCTCATTCTAACATCCACATATGATTTATGTCACCCTTGAGCTATTTCTAGTCGTTTCATATCACTTTGATTTTTTCCATAGCTTGATGAACAAGATCTGGGCCTAATAAAATAATTTCACCTATTTCTAACTATCAAATTGGGATCTACAAATCCTACCATATAAAGGTTCGTAAGGTTCCATTTTAATACTTGAATGGTAGCTATTGTTGTATGCAAACAAGACCAGCGACAAGTTATCATCCCAACTACCTTTGAAGTCTAATATACAAGATCGTAGCATATACTCAAGTGTTTGTGTTGTGCTTCTGTCTAACCGTCTGTCTGAGGGTGAAATGTTGTGCTTAAATTCAATTGTGTTCCCAAACTCTTGTGAAATGACTTCAAAAAATTTGCAGTAAATTGAGCTCTTCTATGAGATATAATAAATATTTGAACTCCATGTAGTCAAAATATCTCTTTAATATACAACCATGTGTAGTCTTTAGTTGTATAAGTGCTTTTCAACTTAAAGAAGTGCACTTCATTTGTGAGTCTTTAAACTATTACTCATATGGAGTTAAACATTCTAAATGAGGGAGGAAAACCAGTGACAAAATTCATGTTGATCATCTGCCACTTCAAAATTTGAAGTTCTATATGCTGCATATAACATCTGGCTTTTGAGGCTCTACTTTTAATTGATGACAATTAGGACATTGAGCCACAAATTCCGCAATGTTTTTTCTTCATGTAATGTAATTATCACAAGGGGAATAACAATGTATGTGGAATAAATGAAAGATAGAAGAAGAAACACAATATAAGAAACAATTGGTAACTAAAGGATGTTTATAATCCAATAACCCTCAATCTAGATCCTTATAAGTACCTAATCCTGTTAAATATATAAACACAAAAAGGGGAAAGAAAGAGAAACCTCCTTATATTAAACCAAAAGATCTTACCCCAATAATCTATCAAGAAGCACTTAACTCTTACAAAGACCTCAAGGGAATCAATATCCCAAGTAACCCTCGTTTCTAAACAAGGTTCAACAAAACCTTACAAAGCTTTCAATACTCACACATGGAGTTTAGGTTTACAACCACAATATTTTAAATCAATCGAATCGAAAATAAATAATAAGACACCAATTTATAGTGCTAGGGGTTATTACATATATGGTCCCAAAAGTGACCATAAATGGCCAACGGGCACTTAAGTTGGGCTCACTCGTCTCTCTAGGTGAGCCGCTAACCAGTCAACGACCTTATCTTCACTTGGATACGTTCTTTGATAATTACTTAATGTTCAATGATTATGGGGATCAAAGGGCGATGCGCTAAATTTTATTCATTCTCGATGGATGAATATCCTTGCTCTGCAGCTCCTAAGGCCACTAGGTCATGCTGAACGCCTTGCCAAAGCTTTTTGCATGAACCAATTGGTCTTCAACATCGCCAAATAGAGCAACATATCCACTTGTTCCTCCTTGTTTCGTTTGGCCTCCCACGTTCCAATCTGTCAGCCAAGCATGGTGTTACCCGAATTGGAGATCCTTTAAGATGCATAGGTTCCCATGCAAGGCATGAAACTCCCTCCTTTTCATCCATACATGCTTAATGACCTCCATCATTGTGAATGATCCATCAATACATTGAAGTTCATGAAAGAATAGTCTCGAGGTAATATGTATTGTGTCATTTGACTCTTTTGGAAAAGGATTTGTCCTTCAATCCATAAATTGCAAAATAATAGAGAGAGCAAAAACGATCAAGATCGTCATGGCATGAGTGTTAGTATTGGAAATAACATTATCACTATCATGCCAAGTATTCACCAATTTAACATATATATCCAAGCATCAAAAATATCAAGAAAGGGTTTTTAACCCATCAAAATGATAGATATTTGTCTACATAAGAAACTTAGACAAAGGGGTAGAGAGTAGGAACCAATACACTTAAAAAATCTTCTATGTAATCCCTCATTAATTCCACATTGAAAAAAGTACAGGGCCACCCTTTTTTTAGGTAGCACATAAACATTCTCAAAACTGAGTGCAAGGTCATAAACAAAGTTAACCCAACTTAAGACTTCATCCAATTGCACTAGCTAATTTCAAAAATGAAATTATCCCCAATTCATGAGCGGGGTCAAATACAAATGTATCCCTCACACAACTTGGTATACAAACCTCATTTAAGCACATAGGATTGAGTAATAACACCAAATAAAAATCATGAGGAATAAAGAGGGCGTCAGTACCATACCCATCACAATTTAGGCCAACAAGGAGGTCAAATGGGAAGGAAAACTATAGCATCGAGACAATGAGACTCTCATTGATTCCAATATTAACAAAAAATATGGTACCCACACAATCATGAGTATCATCATATGCAATTTTAGAGAAAGGTGTCATGCTTACTAGGGACATCTAGGGTCTTCTCATTTGTAAGATTGCAACTAGGTTCAATGATCCTAGACAAATAATATAATTAAAACAAAGGGAATCACAATCTATGTGGAAACAAATGTAAGATAGAAGAAGATACACAAAATAAGAAATAATTGGCAACTAAAAGATGTATTAAATACAATAACCTCAAATCAAGATTCTAACTAGTACAGAATCTGGATAAATAGAAATACACAAAAAGAGGATATAAATATCAACCTAAGGGTGTATTAAACCAAAAGATATCACCTCATTAATCCGTCAAGAAGCACCAATCTCATTTGAAGACCACCAGGAAATCATTATCCCAAGAAACCATCATTTCTAAAAAGGGTTCAACAAAATCTTACCAAGCTTTAAACACTCACCCATAGAGTTAAAATCAAGGTAATGGGAATAAGATATCCTAAACCTTGAAGATTCCATGTCTTAGAAAGTGAGGTTTCTTTGCAGCAAGGTAAGATATGGAAATTTTCATTCCTCTCATGTTCTTGCATTGTTTATGAAAGTTTGTATGTGTGAATGAAATTTGTAGTGTTTCCTCTAGATTTTATGGGATTGGTAAATATTCAGGAAAGATGTGCTTGTTGGGACAACCTTAGAGTTGAATCCCCTTACAATTTTGATTGTGATCTTATTTTGAGAATCTTAAATGTAACGTTAGTTGGAACTCATGCGGTGTTGATTGTAAGACCTGAGTTCATATATTGTTTCTTCCACATTGTGATTCTAAGGGACAATTTTGTTTATCATAAAATAAGAGTATCTGGCTGGATATGTTGAGAAGTCATGGAAACTGGTTAGAGGATAGAATATTGAAAGTTATTGATTCACCACTCGATTGAGTGTTGCGTGAGCTTACTTCTTTTCATTCTTTTAATACTATTTTCCAGACGTGATGAAGCATGAGGGATTTTGGAGGACCTTATAAGAAGGTTGTGTATTATATAAAAGTTATTAGGGAAAAATGGATGGGAATAACTATGAATGGGATTAATTATAGATATACTGCTAATTAGTGTTTTGGTCTTATAAAACAACCCAAAGTTGTAGATAACCTTGTAATGCTAGTCTTGTTATTTATTCGATTGCAGATAAATATCTAAGGGAACGGTTACCTCATTGTAATATCCAAAGTTGTGCAGCAAGGTATGTAAGGGTATTCAATTTCCTGTTTCCTTGGCATAAATCCATTTCCTCTAAGCTTTGTAAGTATCCTTGGTAGTGACATATCCATAATTGTACTTCCAACTCCCAAGAGCATTAAAGTGAGTACTCTAATATGAATTTATTACTAAACGTGCATGCTTACCCTACCAAATATTAAAATGCAAGGCTTAAACTTGCTTCATCGTTAAGTACCCTTGGGACATATTCCCATTATATAAATCAAAGTGATCCTAGATCATACATGGAACACATGTTTATATGTTGGATATATAATCTGCCCATATCAATTCAACTTGCTTCAGTGTCTAATCCATCAAATATGTCATCTTGTCACATGTTCATATGTTCTCTTTATTGGTTATTAGTTAACATTGTGTTAGATTATTATGTTACGTCACAAGATGTCTACTTGCGCTATTGTACATTTATATGTAATTTCCCTGGAATATGTATCCATCCTTCAGTTATGTTTGTCCACATTCTACCCTGATTCCGCATTCATGATTACCTTGTCTTTGATGTTATTTAGTAGGATTCGGCTATGATATAGGATTCAAATCCCTTGGATGAAAGTTAAATTTCTTCACTTGATATGTTCTACAATTTGAGATGTTAAAATACTTATTGAGTCATAGAAGCTCCTAAGTATTATGTTGGTATCACATTTTCTTCTCACATCATTGTCATTATCGTAAGTCCATATTTGTATGTCTTCTACTACTGGTCCATAGGTCCAAATCTCAACAATGATTATGACCACCAAAACAACAATCTCAAAAAATTTATGATTACCCAAAGAGCAATCTCAAAAGAGTTATGAACATCAAACGACAATCTCGAAGATTAACAAATCTAAGTTATGTTATCTGTATAATTATGAGTGGAAGCGCAGTGGTAAATGACTAGCATAGGTCTATCCCAATCGGTATACAAGGGTGGCAGCTCAGGGTCTAATGGCTAGAGTGGGCCAATGCCTATTGGTATGGAAGAATGGCAGCTCAGGGGCGAAAGCCTAGCATGGGTTTATCCCAATTTATGGAATTATGAAGAGAGCATACTAGGGATTAAAAATCTTAGAATTGGTAATCCTCTCTTACAACTATGTCACACCCCAACACTAGGTGAGGCGGACAAGTACTATATAAATACATTCTTTACGAGTCACCTATTATGAGAAGGTAAACTACTACTATGAAGATATATTTACTAATGAGAAACATTATATACAACACATGTTGACTAGCTGAACTAATACATGTTACAAGTGAAACTCTGATGATAGTTTTATAATGTCTATAAAGCCTCTATCGGGATCCATGATTGTACCACTATGACTACGCATAATAAAAATTTGGCAAAGCCCCGAATCAACCTAGAGCTCACCAAAATAGTTGAGTATCATGTGTTTATATTAGGGAGATCTACTAGTTGAGTACATGTTGCTGCAGCATGAAATGAAACTCTCCATTAAGGAACATTAGTACAAAAGAACGTTCTGAATATGTAAGGCATATCACAACAATATGTAAAATGAAAGTTCAAGTTAAACTAAATAACAATAGATAAAGATTAGAGACCACCTTTGCTTATATTTTTGGAATCATTTATTTTACATTCATTTTTATTTTTTTTTGTGCATTATAAGTTTTATAAGACATATGGTACAAATGACCAACTGATCTGTGGTAGGAGAGCATGACCTATGCTGCATTTTAACCCCTGGGATGCTGTCTTTATAATTCAACAAATTGGGATCACCCCATGCTAGGTTTTCGCCATTAAGCTTCCACACTTCCATACTAATATGGATCGACCCATGCTAGAAATTCGTCTCCTGAACTCCCACCCTTATATACCAATTGAGATCGTCCCTTGCCAGACATTTTCCCTAGAGCTGGCACCCATAATAATATAGATAGCTTCACTAAGATTATTTAATTTGTGAGATTGTTGTATGATGTTCATAACACTTTTGAGATTGTTCTTTGGATAATCATAACTCTTTTGAGATTCTTATTTGTTGTTCATAATCATTGTTGAGATTTGAAACTATGGACCAGTAGAAGAATACATATGAATATGGACTTACAATAATAACAATGGCATGGGAAAAATAGTGACATCAACGTGATACTTTGTAACATTCCAAAAAATATACTTGTCTAGTGAAGAGTCTATTAGATTTTTAGAATACTTATTGGTGTACATAGTCATCCCAATGCTTAATTTTGAGTAATATTGGGCATGTTAGAGATTATTGGCTTGAGGGTGTTAGCCAATTTCTATAGATACGCAACTAAACTAAAAAACACTTCGATATCAAATGCCCAAAACAAAGGTTGCTTAGAAATTGTACCTCCAATGAAGACGCTAAGATTAAATTTTTATTTCAATCGCTTATCACACATTAGGTACTAGGAATCCAAGTGTCAAACCTAAGTGACGTAGCACATGATCATTTAAAATGATCATGTAGAATAATTAGTGCCCAAGGACATAGGGAGGATCCTTGGGACAATAGGAAGTGAATTTCCAAATGCAAACTGAGTGAACAATTAATAAATTTCACGGAAATACATGTCATAGCAAATGTCCTACCGGCCGAGAGAAAAAGCCCAATCGATTAGATTGGGGGGCAGGTGAGCATCGGGTCAAGCCACGTGGAAAACATCCTAACACGTCTAGGCTCTAACGAACATAACTAACTTGATAACTAACCTAGGACTAACTAAAATGAACTAACTAGTGCATGGACAACCTAATAACTAACCAGGTGACTCAAGCTGAGTAATTAACTAAAGAAACATCCTAGTACCTAACCTAGGATCATCCAAAAGGGTTTGTTATGGTCCTAGTGACTTAATGGTACTTTTGTAATTACCCTAGGTCACTGAATTAATTAAATTAAAAACATAATTAATTGATTTGAATGACCAAAACAAAATACTTATGCAAACTTTTAGAATTTTGGCAAAGTCAAATCTTCTCATATTTTTAGTCAATTTAGGAGAGCCGTTTTTGTAATTAGATAATTGATTTATTTTATTAAGATAATAAGTCGAAGTTGAATGAGTCATATTCAGTTCCTAAGACTTAGACTCACGTTTAATCATTATAAAACCTACGACCGAAAAATAGTGAACGACATAAAAAAAAACCTTAGGAGATTTCAAGTGAGTTCCTCAAGGTTTTTGTCAAAAGTGCAAGGTGATCTTCATAGATTAAATTCTACAGTATGGTATGGGTTTTTTCTATTGGATTCCTTTCTCAAAGAGGCTTTTCAACGTTTTAAAATTCAAACAATCGAAACAATGGTTGTTTCCAATGATCGAATGTTCATATCCCTCGTTCTCCCTGTTTTTGATTCTTGTAGTATGTATAATATAAATCTCGAGCATGTTGTTGGCATGTGGTGCTAATTTATCATTATGTGTATGTTTCCTTTAATTATAATGTCGAATGAGACCTACACGTTAGATCCGTATTATTAGGGTATTATTTTGAATGAATACTAAATGTTGTAATGTGTAATTCTGTTCGAAAAGATCGAATTTTTCTTATATGCTAATCAAAGTCTAAAAGTTCGCTTGCTTAAAATTATGTAATTGATATTTTAACATAGTTTATTGACTTGGCTAGTAATAACATTGTAGATTGATTTATTCCAATAAATTGGCCAGCAATATTATTTCCAAAATACCTGAAGTCATACAATCTTAACTCAATGAACTCATAACATAGGGTATGCCAATAATTGTGACAAGTCCCAAAATACCCTATCTAAATGAACATTGTGAACATAATAACACTTTGAGTAAGTCATTATAACTTCATAACGAATGGTAAAACTACTGAATAACGTTGAACAAAATAAGGTGAGTAATGAAATAATTAAAATCTTATGTGTTGTGAAATAGACCTAATATAGATTGTAAAACAAAGTGAGACAAGTCTCACTTACACTTATTCAATTATGTCAAAGATACTCACATAGAGGGTGCTAGAAACCGTGATACAGGTCTCACTCTCACCATTATGATAATTTAAGATTTAAATTCACATTCATCAAGCAAATAAGGGATATATAGTCATCCATTGATCTATGTATAACTCATACTAGAAGTGAGCATTTATAATGTTTGAGTCTACAGTAAACGTTTTAAAGTATAATAATTCTGAGCTAAGAACTGATTGACTAGTAATGAGCTAGTGCCTACACATCTAAGCCTTATAAGACGAGACCACTACCAAGGTGGATAAGGTTTTCCAAAATCTCCTAGTCATTGAACAATGTTTCCAGCATAGGAAGTAGCTAGTCAATTCCAACTAAGAAACTAGGTTGTATTCGGTTTCACTTTGGCCGGTGAAACCACCTCTTTTCGGTGTGAGGAAGACACTGGATCTAATGTTAGACCACATTATATATGTTGTTTAAATGCTCAGGAAAGTATTCAGTTTAACTTTTGCTGTGAACCACCTCTTCTCGTTATGGAGAAGACAATGAATTTGGTTTCACTTTAGCTGGTAAACCACCTCTTTTCGTTGTGGGGAAGACATTATATTTGGTTTCAATTTAATAGGTGAACTATATCTTTTTAGTGTTGGGAAGACACTTGATTTAATCTTACCTCACATGATCTAAGTCACTTAAATGATAAAGATTTCATTAAGAAAGTAATAACGAATAAAAGTAGCATTTTCAAAGTGAATAGTAGATCAATGAAGAAGAAATGTTAGTTCAAAGTGAACTAAGTAAGCAAGATCCTAAGAATGTCAATCATAAATGTGTAAAAAGAATGATGTTTTAACAAGTTATTGGTTTATGCCAATATTGAAGTATGAATATATTCCCCAAGATCTATATATTATGTAAATAATCAAAGAATTAGCATAGTCAATAAAGATTGGCTTATAAATACATTCGTCCTACTTAAAAAGAATGAGAAATATAACTTGTGAGTAGGGTAGCCAAATCATTTCCTTAGTCCTTTAGATTATTTATTTGATTCATTGTAAGTATGGGACTACAATGAATCATTGCACTTATAAGTAAAATATATGATAAATGGATATCATTGAGCTACACATCATGTAGAAGAAAAATAGTGAAAAATAAACGATGGCATGGGAGAAGAAGCTCTCAGTCTAAGGGAAATAAATTATAAGTTTTGTTCGAGTTGTTCTGAAATTATGTTCATGATTCCAAGGTGTTATGTTTGTATAAAAAATGAGTTGTGTTCTTTAAATGCATAAAAAAAATCAGATTCATAGCATTTTTCACAAATAACGAATTAGGATAGTATAAAAACTTTACTTTCCAGAAACGGCATGTTGCTACTCGAATACATTCCCTTGATCACACATTGTCCTTATATGTTTATGTGAACACACCCATACTTAGTACAAGTCTACTAACCCATATAATAATGCTATTTTTATAGGCGAGCGTCCGAGAGAACATTGAAGATTCGTTGAAGCGGTTTCAATTAGCGAGATCCATACATTGGTAGGTCCTTTTGAGTTGGAGGATGCCTACGTTTATTATTCTACCTTTAGTACATAAGACATATCTAGTAGATGTTTTCCCTGGCGTTTCATTTAAAACATATATTCAAGCGTTTGTATGAAGTCCGGTTTTGCAAACTATTATCAATATTATGATTCTTTATTTCAATTGTTTTATCTATTGATACATAGTTTTATAGTTTGACCTATTAGCATATCATTTTTATTAAGTTATATGAGGTCTAAGTATACTTTAAAAAAGTTTTAAATTTTTCACAAATTTAACTATATGATTGTGATGAAAGCTAAAAAGAGGCATGTATGCGACCTCAAAGAAGTTAACGATGCTGGTCTCATCTAGGGTCTAGGATTCGAGTGTGACATGCTTGGTATTTAGAGCATGAGGTTATATTACCTAGGAACTAAGGCTCAAAACTACCACGTTGCATAGTTTCTACGTTAGAGTTGTGAAGTTCCCCACAATCATGACTTAGAGACAAATTGATGTTAAGAATAATCCCTTCTTCTACTCTTTATCGTGTTTTCTAGAGATCTGAAATTTTGTGTAATTCTAGCATCGAACTTCCTCATTTTGTGTACGTGCAGAAAATGAACACAAGGAGAAATGCAGGCAAGAGAGTTGAAGAAGCAGCCGCTTAGGGAAACCAAGCTCCTCCTCAAGCCCCGACTGCTTGATAGCAAGTGCTTGTCGACCCAGCTGCATTGATAGATGGAGAAGTGAGAGTAGCACTAGTCTATATGGGCCAAGCCATCATTGTTCAAGCACAGGCTGTCACAGCCCAGGCCACAAGAGAGGGTTCACCTAGGGAGAACCCACATGCTAGAAACTTGGCTAGTATATTGAGAGATTTCACCAGAATGAATACTCCAGTCTACTTTGGGTCAAATACCAATGAGGATCGCCAAGATTATATGGACGGGGTTCACAAGATTCTATGTGCTATCGGTTTTGGTTAAGAGGAGAAGGTTGAGTTGGATGCATACAATCTCAAGGATGTGGCGCAAGTGTGGTATAGGATATCGGGAGATGGGCAAACTCAAGGAAAAGTCCACATAACTTTGGACATTCTTAATACTATATTCCCGTAGAGGTTTTTTCCCAGATAGAAGAGAGAGATAAAGGTTGAGGAGTTCATCAACTTACGTCAGGGAGGTATGTCAGTCAAGGAATAATCCTTGAAGTTTGTTAAGCTTTCCAAATATTTTTCTTCTCAGGTGTCCAAGATCAAGGATGAGATGAGAAGGTTTGTGACTTGTAAATTGAGGACTTGGAGGAGGAATGTCAGGCATCCATGTTGCATGATATCATGGACCTTGGTAGGTTGATGGTGCATGCAAAAAGGGTTGAGGGAAGCCGTCAGAGAAAGAGAGTTTGAGAAGGAAAGAAGCCTAGGCCCTTAAATCAGGATGGTTCTAGCACAGGTAGGAGTTCGTTTGGAGTCCATGATAGGCACAATTTCAAGAAAGGGCACCTGCACTCAGGTAATCCTACTCATTCCAGGAACACTAAACCCAAAGGGTATATGTTTGGCCACAAGAAGGGCAATGATAAAAATACCCAGCGTGACACAAGGTCATGTGGTAAGTGTGGTCATTTGCAAGAAGGTCAGTGCATGGTAGGTTCTAATACCTGTTATGGGTGCGGAAAGTGTTGAATATGGTCAGGGACTACCCACATGTGAAGAATCAGGCCAAGGTAGATACTAAGTCTCGGCCTAATACTACTGAAGCAGCCGAGCCTCCCAAGAGGAACAGGTGCTATGATTTGAAAGGTATTGAGGAGCCGGAGAAGTCAGCATTTATGGTCACTTGTAACTTGCTTCTCTTTTCTTTTCATATGTATGCATTGTTATATCAAGGATCTACCTTAGCTTTTGTTACTACCTTAGTAACTAGTAAATTTTATTTGCTTCCAGGGATCTTGCATGACTTTTCTAGTTAGTACTCCCGTATGAGACAACATTTGGGCTGAAAGAGTTTATAGAGATTTCTCAATAACTACTATTGATACAGTTACATATTCTTACCTAATAGTATTAACCATGATTGATTATGATCTAATTTTGGGTATGGATTGGCTCCATAAATGCTATGCTACCATGGAATGTCAAAATAGGGTGGTAAGGTTTCAATTTCCTAATGAGTTAGAGCTGGAATTGGAAGGGCGTTGTTCAAATCTAAGAGGCAAAATAGTTTCCCATATTAATTCATTAAGATATTATCTTAAAGGTAAGTATGCCACTTATTTTGAGTCAATAACATAGAACATGCAGTTCCTTGCATAGACTCCGTGTGTATAGTGAATGAGTTTCAAGAAGTCTTTCCGGAGGATTTACTAGGAATCCCTCCTGAATGCAAAAGTGACTTTTTTGTTGACTTAGATCTTAACACCAAACCAATTTTCATTCCTCCCTACAGAATGGCTCCAGCTGTACTCAAAGAGTTGAAGTTACAGTTAAAAGAACTTGATAAAGACTTCATCAAGCTGAGCATGTCCCTATGGGGTGCTTTAGTGTTGTTCGTACGAAAAATGATGGAACTCTAAGGGTGTGTATCGATTATCGGCAACTCTACAAAGTCACTATAAAGAACAAATACCCTCTTCCCTGAATTGATGATCTATTGATCAACTCCAAGGTTCAAGATTCTTTTCTAAAATAGATCTTTGGTAAGGGTATCAAAAACTTAGACTGATACCGTAGGACAATCCTAAGATTGCCTTCCATATTAGGTATTGTCATTCCGAGTTTCTTTTCATGTCATTTGGTCTCACTAACGCACTAGTCGTGTTTATAGACCTTATGAATAAAGTCTAATGTGTATACCTTATTCTTTTGTCATAGTTTCATCGATGACATCCTCATAACGAATTTTGAGAATGCATTGCAAGTACTAAGGGAACATCAGTTATATGCGAAATTCAGTAAATGTGAGTTTTGTCTGAGATCACTGACCTTCCTTTGTCACGTTGTGTCCGACCAGGGTGTAGAGGTTGATATGAAAAAGATTGAGACAGTAAAAATTGGTCGAGACCCCTCACTCCAATAGATATTTGAAGTTTCTTGGGTTTGTCTTATTATTATCGCTAGTTTATTAATTTATTTTCTTCAGTAGGTGCTCCATTGACGACTTTAACAAAGAAGAAGGCGAAGTTTGAATAGTGTAAAACTTGTGAAAAGAGCTTCTAAGGGCTCAAAGGCCGACTCACTTTGGCCTCAGTACTCACATTGTCGAGGAGTGGTGAAGGGTATATGGTGTACTGTAATGCTTCCCGAGTAGTTTTGAAATGTGTTCTTAATCAAGATGTCAAGGTGATGGCATATGCATCAAGAAAGTTGAAAGTTCATGAGAAGAATTACCTTACGCATGATATTGAGTTAGCTGTTATGGTATTTTCGTTGAAACTTTGGAGGAATTACATATTTGCTGTACATGTTAATTTACTTACTAAGCATAAAAGTCTTCAATATGTTTTTACATAAAGAGAATTGAATCTTCGTCAGAAGAGATGGCTAGAGTTGCTCAAGGATCATGACATGAGTGTCCATTATTAACTAGGTAAGGTCAATGTATTGGGAGAGGCATTGAGCAGATTGAGCATGGGCAGTGTGTCTCGTATTGATGATAAGAAGAAGGAGTTTGTTAAAGAAGTACATGAATTGGCTAGTTTAGGTGCGCTGCTAGTAGATACATCAAATGGGGGTGTTTCTGTTCATTCTAGTTCCAAATCACCATTGTTATCGACATTAAAGCTAAGTAGCATCTTGACCGAGCACTCATGGAGTTGAAAGATTCGTTGTTGAGTAAGCTGAATGAATCATTCTCCCTAGGGGAGGATGGTGTGCTTAGATACTAGGGCAGATTGTGCGTACCATATGTTGATGATTTGAGGCTTAATATTATTGTTGAGGATCACGGCTCCAAGTATTCAATTCATCCAGGTTTTACAAAGATGTATCATGATCTGAAGAAGATCTATTTGTGGGATGGTATGAAGTGGGATTTCCCTATTTTTTGTAACAACCCTAAAAATGGATAAATTAAGTGATACTTAATGTGTTAAGAATGCCTATGATTAGACAAGGGTTCACACAAATTCATGAGTGTAGAACTAGACTTTGGAACCCTTTCTACATCCAAACCAACTAACTTGGGGAGTTAGTTGATTTAGGAAAAGTTGGGTCCAACCATGTAGGGTTCTCAAATACGAAGATTTACTTGAAAGAGTCTTTACCGGACTTAAAAAGGGAAAATCTTAGGTTTGGATGGTCTAGGGGTAAAATGGTTTTTTTACAAACTAAGGGTAGTATCGTAACTACCCTTAATATATCATAAGTTATTTAATATATAAGGTGGAGGTTCATTTTGTAGAGAGAGGATCGAAAATTGGCTCTTGAAGAAAAGTCTTGCTCCACCCGGGTTCGAACCTAGGTGGAAACAATGAATTAAATTATTTTTAATTTAAGGTTGTAAATTAATGTAATCAATTTAGATTTATCATTTATTATCTGATTTAAAATAAAAGGAAATTATATTTTTAATGATTAAATAAAAACCTTATTTGACTAAATCCTAATCTAGTCTCATAATCCTAAGAAAACTCTTCTCTCCCACGCTCATCTCTCTCTCTCACGTCTCTCTCACTCTCACTCACTATTTTCTCAGCCAAATAACTTTAAAAAAACATTAGGTAAACCAAAGTTCTTCACACTTAAAGAACTCACAACGAAAAAATAAGAAAACAAACGAAATCAATCACATAGGCAAAGAGAAGTTTGTCTGTCGAGTTTGTGTTGACTTTGAGGGGATTTGGACGTGATATTTGGAGAATATTTTGGGCAGAATGTTGAGGTTTTAACGTCATAAAAGGTATGGGTTTTCTTACATTTCGTACCTTTCCCATGTGACCTTTAAGGCTCAGATGAATCTACTCGAAAACTAGGGTTGTTCCCGTTCTTGTTGAACTCCTTCTCCCTAGTATCCCTTTTATCTCAATGTGAGATAGGTTAGAGATCATGCTGTTTGTATGTTTGCTGGTAGTTTCAGTATGAAGTTTGATTTTTCGTGATAATGTGTTCTTTATTATGTGTTTGGAATTGTAAGCATGTTAAGTTATGTCGACCGGAAGTATGTGAAAATGTTTTAATTGTTGAATTTTATGTCCGAATGTTTGTGTAAGTCATGATGTTTAAAAGTGGTGCAATGTTTCTGGATGAAATGGTAATTTTTGGCTGAATATAATCATAAAACCATTACACTTAAAGATGCACCAAATAATCCACGAAATGCCTTAAGAATTAACGTAAGAATGATGATAAGAAGAAACTAAAAATAGTGAACAAATTTCCATCATTTGGTATGTTGGGTTCGGCCAATCAAAATGGTAAAAAATGCAATGAAAAATGAATGTAAAATACGTGAGATCATTAATGATTGAACCGAACGCACCATTACATGAAAGATTTAAAAAAAAATCAACAAAAGATTAAAACAAAAATGGATTGGAAGAGACTTTTAAAAGATGAGATTTGTTTAAGGTTTTTTTTAAAATGTGAGGTCATTGGGGGTTGAAACCATGACCTCACAAAATGAAAATTTCATAAAAATTTCATTAGAAATATGCAAGAAAAAATAGATGTGGTTAGTGGGGATTGAACCCTCAATCTCTTGAATGGAAGAGAGAGTTAAGCGAAAAATAAAGGAGAAAATAAATGTAGAGAGTGGGGATTGAACCCACAACCTCTTGGATAGGTGAGAAAGTTAATAGATAAAATAAAAGAGAATTAAAGATATTGTGGGGGATTGAACCCAAAACCTCCTTGACTTGAATGAAAAACGAAACGAGAAAGAGAAAGGAAATATTATGGGGTTGATAGGGATCAAACTAGGGTCTCCAAATCTGAAAAATGCGAAAATCAAGTTTAAAATAAGAGTAAGCATTTTCCAATAGATTCGAAATCGGGTTCCAGTGCCCAATTCCATATTGACACATAAGGCATACGTAAGTAAAGATTTAATTAATGCTGCCTGGAAAGATTGAAATCAATATCATTGCATATAAACAAGATGCATATGTCTTGTACCACATAATCTTGGGTAAATATGATCACTTAGACAAATTAAGAATGAATCCCCATGGCTTGTATGTATATACCCATAAGTCTAGCTTACGTTTATAAGTAAGTGAACCTAAGATGTATGTAATGAAATGATGAAATCCTAGAAGGGATAAGTATGAGTGTAAGATATACTAAATGGCCAAGTGAATTAGCATATGATGAGATGAACCATGTAATGATAAAATGAACAATGAAATGATGAAATAAACAATGAAATTATTTAACCCTAGAAGGGTTAAGTAAGAGTATGAAACACACCATATTGCCAAGTGCATTGGCATATGATGAAACGAACATTCACGTAAAAAGGGGTGAGAAACTATGAAGAGAAAATGTGCTAAGGATAATGAATGTGGTGACAACATGATGTGGGGCTAATGTAAAAGATGAGAGCAATCTCAAATGAGCCTATGTAAGTGTTACCAAAATAAACTCACCTATGAGAGTGTAAAGTTAATGAAGAAGCCATTCTCTATGAACACTCTAATGAAAGTATACAAACTTAATACTAATGATGAGATGCAAAATCATCTATTGAGTTATGATGTCCTCATACTAGAAGGCAGCTTCTATGATGTATGAGTTGAATGTAATGGAAATTTATACTGAGCACTGATAGACTAGCTATGAGCGGTGATGCCTTCTTTCGGGAAGGAGTTTCACGTAACTCTCATGATATGACACTGTCCGGCATCACGGGTATGGGTCTCCTTCTATCACCTAGTCTTCGAACTTATACTGCCAATATAGGGATGTAGCGGGGTTCAATTCCCATGTACGCTAGCATGTTTTGGGTCACTTTGTTCGGGTATTAAAACTCTTTACGGTGTGTAATTTCATGACACTGGAGTTCATGATGCTCACATGATCTATGTGGGTTTAAGTTAATGTTCCCAATGAATGAATGAGGCCAGACTCAAATGATGAACATAACAAAACAAACAATACCAAAGGTGTTAGGATAGGATAATCAAGAGGCGAGTTAGAATCAATTAATGACATTATGTCATTATTGGTCATTGCACAATGAACCCGATGAAATTCTTAAACTACATCCTAGGTAAAGATGGTGCTTACACTGACCCATGAATGAAATGAAATAAAGTATGTATGAATAAAAGCAGCAGAATCTGTGATTGCTAAAGCAGACTCCCTAGTGGAGGTTCCATATGTTGAGCCCTCATTTTGGGAAGTCTTAATGTCAAGTCCATGATTTAAAGATGTCATGGTATACAAATAAATGATATGAAAAACGTTATGTGTTATATGAACTAGATATGTGCTATGTGTACGTTGTTGTGTGTTGTGTGCAAAATTTTAAGTATGACGGTGCATGTTACTCTCATGGTTTAACTTCCCTAATCCAAATTTGGAAAGTTCACTCACTTTCTTAATCTCAATTTGGCAAGTCCACTAACTTGACCTGCTATAATCATGTTGCTATGAAAGAGCTATTCTTAATCATGTAAGTACTTAACATGTGCTTGCATATACCCATACGTAGTAAAAGTGTGTACCTATCCTATACGACTCTAAACATTAGGGTGCAGGCAGAGGTGGACGTTAGAGCTACAAGATCAACGCTGCAACTATCCTGACATCGAGCAGTCATCCGTACTTGGTAGGCCCTCATGCTTTCGAGAATGCTTGCCCATCTATATTGTAGCTTAGTTGTAGGATTGACCTAGGAAAGTATGTTCCACAAGCGTTTCTTTCCCAGTTTTTTCAGACATTGTATATGTGCCATTTTGGCAAGTACATCTTTATCGTTATATTAAACTGCTTCTTTAATTTGATGAGCTTAATGTTAGATGGTTGATGGTGAACAATTATATATATAATAGAATGTTTAGTAAGCATATTAGGAAACAAAATATTTCAAATTTTCTGCATAAATTAACCTAGATAAAGTAAGAATGACGTATGTAGACTTGTTTGCGACCTCTGAGAGGTCAACGACGCTGGTCTCATCTTGGGGTTAGATTTTTGTGGTGAGAATTTTATGGAGAAATGTCCCAGTTTCCAACATGTTCAGACCAAACACCTTAAACCTGGAGGTCTTACCAAGTCGATAGAGGTTACAACATGGAAGTGGGAGGCTATTGATATGGACTTTGTTGTTGGTATTCAAAATGTCACGTCCGTGGCGCAACCCCAAGAAGTAACACGACGTAATTCACCTCTCGGAGGTCTTATAGAAGCCAATAGTTATCATTCATCGCATTGACATAGTAAATTTACAAGAAAATTTAAAACTATTCATAGCACATCATATTCTAGAAACTCACTTTATATGTATAAAATATCATAATACACATTTGGACTCTAAGACTCTTTGCCATTTTAGACTCTATAACTTTAGAGTACATTAAGGACAATTCCCTTAAGACATAATAAAAAGCTATACAATACTTAATAGACCTTACAATAATTACCCATTAGGACATCCTTGGACTTAAGGATTCCTTTCCATGAGATTTGGAAATCATCTATCAAACTCCTCAATCATAAACCTCCTTTAAGCATCAATAACCTACACTTTGTGTTAAAAGTAGAGAAGAATGGGATTAGCACAAGAACGTACTAAGTATGACAACCATGCAAAAACATTCATTTAAAAGGGACATTTTCTTGAAATCATACTACTCGCCTTTTTGCGTAAATCTTTATAAAATATTTAAGCAATAGTATTTATATCATTTTAATACTTCATCGAAACAAAATCAAAGGCTATACATCATAGAAAAGCACATATAGAATTTAAGCCCAAATTGAGGTCACTTTACAGTGAACTCAATTCTCTTTACGATGAACTCTTCCTTTCAATTCATTAGTCTTCCAAGAAATTCATTCGGTATTATAGGTTCAATGTATCACCTTAAGACCACAAGAAAGTGTATATATAACCTACACATACAATCATAGAAGAATAGTACAACATAGACATAGTTAAGCCAAGACTAAAAGGACATTACAATGAACTCTTAATAAAGATGCACATATACTTATTTTTACTTCTCATTGAACCTTATAAGACCTAACTCATGCCCCCAATCTATGTCTACCAGTGCAATGTAAATGTAATGCCCCATAACCTCACACATACTTTGTAAACATATCACGAGACCAGAAGTGGTTACATCCAAATCATATATCAACATAGTATGACAAGAGAACTTTATTTTTGTCAAGTAAGACCTTCACCATATAGTTAACAAGATCAATATCATGCATAAAGACTCATATCATGTACATCTTCATAACAAGTAGACAAATACTGCAATAGCATGCATAAAGGATACTTTCATTGGCTAACTTCACTTGCCAGATGCGTACATGCCACGTCTATGCATACAGGCATCTGCTGATGCAACATGGCATTGGCTTACGTTGCTTGGGAGATACACACATGCCTTATTTGTGCTTGGAGTTCTTGAATTAAGAATCATATCATTGGTAAACGTTCTTTCTAGATGGTCACATGCAACGTTAGATGCAGGTAGACCTTGGTTGATGTACCTCTCATTGGTCGGCATTAGCAGACCAATATGTGAAGGCTAGGAACAATGTTTGCAGGCCACATTTGACATAGGAAAACCGATGTGCATAGGCTACATATGATGGTTGTAGGACATGTAATACGTTGGCCGATCGATGTATGCAGGTTCTTGACGATGCTGTCAGGAACCGTTTGACGTCAGTAGACCTATGTGTAAAGGTTGCACAAGATGATGATAGCCCACATCCGACGTGGGCTGACCATTGTGTGCATGCAAAAGTTTCAAATTTAGGGAGCAACCGCTAGAAGTAACATGGCGTACTTTACCTCTCAGAGGTCTTATACAAGCCCATAGTCATCATTCATCGCATATTCATAATTGAATTTAGCGAAAAATTTAAAAATTTTCATAGCACATCATATACTAGGACATCACTTTGTATATATATATATATATATATATATATATATATATATATATAAGTCATATACATAGTTAGACTCTTAGTGTCTTTTTCAATCGTAGACATAACATCATAGAATATATTAGGGACACGACCCTTTAACATCATAACATAATATTTAAGCTATTACAATAGATTGAATATAAACTTGACACAGGAAATCCTATAAACATAAGAATTACTTTCCTTCAGCTTGGGAATATCAACAGCTTCACCTTAAAGAAATCCTTTACGCATCCATAACCTACACTTTGTGTAAAACATTAGAGAAGAATGGTGTTAGTACAAGAATGCACTAAGTATGACAACCATGAAAAAACATACATTTTAAATGGGAAATTTTACTTGAAACCATCCATCATGCCTTTTCGTGAAAAACTCATAAAACTTTAATATAATAAGCATTATACAGTTCACATACTTCATATAGGAATATTCAATGGTTAATCATCATATAAAACCACACATTGCATTTAGATCATATAACTCACTACTTTGCAGTAAACTCACTTTGAATTACACTGAACTTATTGCATTTTATAGTGAACTGTTTCCTTTTTACTTCAACTCGTTATCTTCCAAAGTAACCCTCTTGTGATACTTGCGGCAATGTTTATACAATACCCCATAATACAATCCACCCTCAACCATTACTTTAAGGCCACTGGGAATCTTGCATATAACCTTCATTAACCCAACACATGCATTCATAAAAGTATTTAATATAATAAGATACCTATCTCACATTTGACCCAACATACTTTAGGGATCAAATATATGGAATCATTACAAGACCATATTCAAATCAAGCCTTCCATAATAATAATAGCAAGGAAATAGTAACATTAAAATACTTGGGCTTCACCTCATAAGAACCACATTGAACGATACTCATTATTCCTTCCTACGTCTACTTGTGCAATGTACATGTGAGTTCCCATAACCTCACACATACTAAATAAATCTACAAGACTTAACATGCCCTTCATACTTCAACAAGACAAGCATATGAAACCTCCTTCGTGACAAGCAACAAATCATCATATAGTCAATAAGACTCATACTATGCTTACAAGGTGACATATTATATGGACTCATAACATGCATATCACAAAAAGTACACAAGACTACAATGTCGTTCATATGGAACATAAACATAATAATATACATTAAAACAACTTCCTAGAACTCCTTTCAAGAGATACATGTGCAATGCATAGGTGATTTACCATACCCCCACCTACACTAAGAAACATCCCTTAGGTTATCCTACTTATGGTCCTTTACTTTACATCCATTGTCCTTTTTAATTTAGGGAACCTATAGACTTAATCGAAACTAAGACCGTGGGTGCAAAACATTGAATTTGGTGTTGTAGAACCTCATACCAAGATGAGGTTCCCTACTTAGCCAAAGTTGAATATTAACCTTAAACTAGCATCTTAGGTGATATCACTTCCTAGATCCTATGTGTCATAGTTTATGGAACTAAGAAAGATACATAACCCTCATGATGCTCATTAGTATTGGACACTCATATCATGAGAAACCATGTGTGAATCTTCCTCAAGAAAAGTCTAGACATCATGTAGAACCCTAGGGGAATCTTCCTCACAGGAAAGTCAACACCTTATGAGGAACCAATGGTGAATCTTCCTCCAACAGAATCCAACACCTCTCATTGTCAACTTAACTCATTGCTAAGTAAGTTTTCTTTATTGAAAAGCCTTTATTGCATTATTTCATAAAACATAGGCTTAGGATATCGACTTCTCGTATAGGGATAAAAATCATAGAATTAAGGCAGTCACCTTACAAAGGTCACAATACACATTAAAGTATAGACCAGACACAACCTAATCACATAGGAGCTGAGACAACTTCACATTGAATCTAAGACACCTAAAATTGGTTAGAATAACACATTCATGTAGGGGACATAGGTAGGGATCATTCTGAACAATAGTATTCAAAAATCATCATGTATACCTTACATAGTCCTAACATAGTTGCTTGGATGTAAAGGAAGCATCATCAATATAACGTAGATCATAAATTAGCATCGGAGACTAGGCATAATACTTCACATTGTGTAATAATAATAACCACACTTTGAAGATACAATTGAATTCCAGTCCATGATCACAACACATAATAGCATAACGATAAGGTAAACATTGCCACCATAGGTGGACCATACCACACCAAGCATATAAGGCCACATCAACTAGCAATTCTATAAGAAAACTAAAAAAAATATAACCATCTTAGAATTCCTCCAAGCATTGATCATATTTGATATATTCCCATAAATAAACATAAATACATTTATAAAACATTAGATAAAAGAACCAATGCCTAGACAAAATCATACTTCAATTTGCCATAGATTCAAGATCACATTGAAGCTACATTAGCAATCTAGCGAAGTTAGGAGAATTCTAGACTAATCAAATTCAAACCACCAAACCTTGATCCATATGGATCACTCATGAAAAATTCACCATCAATATACAATTTAGACATTAGATATAAGCAATTCAACAAGCTAAATCATAATTTAATCAATACTAAGTCAGGATCACAATGCCCATAACATAGTCTAATTTGAGAATTTAGGAGGATCATGGATTCATCATGAATTTGGATTGAAATTCGTATTTAAAACAATAGATAATAATTCATTTATCATGAACATGCATTTTAAATCAATTTGAGAGAGAACTCATGGCCAGATTAGAAATTGGGAATTTTGGTCTTTGAATCATATTTGGAAATCCTTGATTGACTCCTTAGATGAATGTATAAATAAGGATGAAGGATCACCATACCTTATTTATAAAATACCCATGAGAAATTTGAGAAAAAACTATGAGAATCCTCGACATTGCTTGAACTTGAGTTTTCTCTCCAATAGAGGTTTGAGAGAATTTAGAGAAGTTGAGATATTTGGGATTTTTATTTTATTATTGGGTGTTGGAGTTTTATTTCGAAAAGGGGTTAAATGAGTGATAAAATCAGTTAATAACCGTCCCTTTAAGTTACAAAACAACCCCAATGTTTACTGGGACATTTAGACATGTCAAAATTTACTTTAAAACGAGGCAACCGAATCTGGGAGTAGGTTGCGCGTCGCGGAGCAGTGTCCCAATTCGGCCCCAAATTAAAATTTGAGGCAGTGAGGTGCGTTCTAGGTGCGCGTCACGAGGCAAGGTCCAATTCTTGGACCTGCTATTTGCTTTGGGCAGCCTCTTGTCCAATATTTTGGTCCTACTTGGGGGCCCTTCGAGTGGTCCCCGAGGAGTGGTAACCAAATATTTTGACCATTAATATGCCTATGGAGGTACTTGGGTCATGTATTCTTACTTTCAACTCCAAAAAACATATGAAAACAAGGCCAACATACAAGGACACACTAGTACATCTAAAAGGCTAACTTTTGTACCTCTTGGACGTTCTTAAATGTTTGACTTTTAAATATGATGAATCTTAACACTGCCTATAATAATCATTATAACTCATATAAAGACCTCACAAGCCGATGACACACACTTAAGCTCATAAAAACAGTTAAGGCCCATTTTGTGACTATTCGTCAAATGTCTTGGTCATCGCTAGACGTTTGACTTTCAAATCACCTCAAATCAAGTATACATACTATAAAACACTTAATTAACATATTTTAAACCTTTTTATAAAAATGTGAGGCTCTAATTACCTTAATTTATTTCGAAGTCTTACACAAAGGTAATGTGGGCAAACCACATCCGACGTGGGCTGCCCATTGTGTGCAGGCAAAAAGTTATGCATGCAGGCCATGCCCGACTTCAAATGACATATGATGTAGGCCCAAGGCGATTGTCGATGGAAACACCAAACGTCCACTAACCATTGTTTGCAGTCCAATGGTGATGTTGGTATTTAACGCTTGATAATGACTAAATTATTTGCACAAGCCTAGGCCCATACAATTAGTCCATGGTCAATATTATAGAGCGAACGTCACAAGACATGACAGATGCAGGTGGTCAATGACTAATGTTTCCTATCCGATGTTATTTGCCAATGATTGACATAGCTTGCCAGAAATGCACATGCCTTGGTAGAAAATTCATGCCATTGCTTGACGCCGATATCCACTGTCAATGCGCACACCCCATGGCTCATCCATATAGGCGTTGGCTAATGTTGCATCCTATTTTCCAAAGTCACTTGCCCAATGCGTAGTAGAACCTTATGATGTTGTTTTTCATTGGCCGACGCCAACTTAGATATATATTCACAAGTAACGCTTGATGCACGTAGTCCAAGACCAACATTTGGTGAGCAATATGCACGCTAAAGATGATGCAGGCAACCCACGTCCGACGTTGGCTGGACGTTGTGTGTAGTCCAAGTTATTGAATAGGTCCAATCTCGATCATCACTGAGTGATGTGCTCAGGCCATGGCCGATGCTCCTGGTGCACGCCCAATGTCGAGTGAATAATGTGGAGAGGCCTCCATCGATGTAGCAGTCCACGACTAATGTCGTATGGAGAATGAAACTTTTCATTTGCCGGTGAAGCTTTCACAAAGCACACATGCCTTGAATGATGGTGCCTGTCGTTAGCCGATGCCGATGTCACCTTGATGATGTGCACAAGCCACAGTTGTTGCGTGAAGGCATTATTTGATGCTACCTATTATTTGCCAATGTCACTTCTCTTAAGAACACAAGTCTTGGCTGATATTGTATAAGGTTAGCTGATGCAAATGTCACTAAGTCGAGGTAGACACTCCATGACCGATACATGTAGGCCTTAGCTTATTCTAAATTTCATTGGCCAATGGCGCTTTTTAGATATCCACATGTAATGTCATATGCGTGCACGCCTTGGTTGATGTTTCTTGCTAATGGAAGATGTGGTTTAACCGTAGACCATAAGCCTTTGATGATAGTGCGTTTCAATTGGTAATGTTGTTATTTGTCAACTGATAAACATAAGCCACAAGATATGTGTCCATGCCTTGGATGATGCAACATGACATTTTTTTATGTCTGTTTCCAGATGCACATAAAACACGTCAGATGCATAAAGTTTTCATTGATGTTGTGTGGCGTTCACCGATGTCGCCTGGAAGATGCATAAGGCCATAAATGATTTTACCAGTTGATGCCCGCATGCCACGACTAATGCATACCGGCCTTGGCTGATGCAGCCTGCTATCGGTTGATCTCATTGAGTTGATGCGCAGATGGCACAACTAATGCTTGAGGAATTCACTTATGTTGCAAGATGTTGGCCAATTTTGCTTGCCAAAAGCGCACAAGGCTTGCCTGATTCTTTCTAATGTTAGTAGATTAAAATGTCATCCATTCACCTGACACACTCCACAATTGATGCATGCAGCCTTGGTTGATTTTGCATTCCATTGCAGAATGCTTCTTGCCTGATGTGTACATGTCATGTCAGATTCTTGCAAGACTTGGCTAATACTACATGTTGTTGTTTGTTGTCGCTTTGTCTAAGAGCAAAAGCCTTGGATAATTGTGCATGTTGTTGGCCGACGTCTATGTCGCTCTGCTGACGCAGACACGCCACGAGTAATGTGTGCATGCCTTGGATGATGTTGCATTTCGTCATCCGGCATCACTTGTAAAATGTGCACAAACCACGTCAGATGCGTGTTAACCTTTACTAATGCTACCTACTATTGGTTGATGCCTCTTGGTCGATGCATTCAAGCCATGACCGAATTCACCCAACTAACAAGCACTTTGTCGCCACTAATGTGTGCAGGCCTTGACTGGGGCTGCTTGCAATTGGTTGATGACGCTTGACAAATGCGCAGGCCAGTAATATGTTTTGCCATTGTTCAACGTCACTTTACATATGCTCACATGCCATGCAATCCTTGGCTGATGTTCTGTGTCGTTGGCCGACATCTGCATACTGATGTGTTAACGGTACTCAAGATGCTTTCAAGACAAAACTGTTGTCAGTAGATCGATCTGTGCAAACTAAAAATGATGATGGAAAGCCACGCTTGATGTTAGAGAATGATGTGTGCAGGTTACGGATAATGCTAGCAGAAAAATTTTAACGTCGACTGACCGATGTGTGCATGCTGCGAACAATTCTAATAGCCCATGTGCGATGTCAACTCATTTTTGTGTGCAGGACAAAGGTGATAGGGGCAGGTAACACTTGATGTCTCTTGAGTGTTGTTTGAACGCCAATGGCGATGCAGGCACTCCACGTCCGACAATAGATGATCAATGTGCACAATCCATAGTCGAGGCGGTCTGTCAACGGTCGACGCATAATTAGCAATGTCCGAGCTACGAATGATGCGGGCAGCCTATGTCTAACTTCGATTGGCCATTGTGTGCATGACAAGGGCGATGCGGGAACAGAAAGCCCGAAGATAACTGAGTGATGTGCATAGGCCATGGCTGATGCGGCTTCTCCACGTCCACTGTTGCCCGAGCAATGTGCACAAAATAGGACCAATGCGCCAATCCACCACTAGTGTCAGCTTGACGATTCCTCTTTTGGTTGACCGATGTACATAGGTCACAATCAATGTAATCTAGCCGATTCAATTAGACCCTACCTTAAGTCATCCAATTGATGAGCACACGATGAAGGTGATGCGTTAAAGACTTCTCTAATACTGCATGTCGTTCGTCGACATTGCATTGCAGATGCGCACATGTCATGAATGTGCATGCATGACTTGGTTGATGTCGCATACCTTTTGTAAAATTTTGTTGCCAGATAAGCACAATCCTCGTAAGCATGCCCGCCTTGCCTAAACCGCATGCCATCGGCCGACGTCTCTTGCCAGATGCATCCAATCCTTGCCTAGTTTTTCCTACCATTGCCAATATCTATTGAAAATGTGTGCAGGGTATAGACGATGCAGTTCAGTACATCAGATGTCGGCAAACCGATCTGTGTAGGCTATGAACGAAGGTGGAAGGTCATGTCGAACGTCGGCAAACTGATGTGTGCAAGCTTCAAACAATGTTGTCATGACGTGTTCGACGTTTGAAGACCCATATGTGCAGGCTGCAGATGATGTAGGTTGACCACGTCCGGTGTCGACTGACCGTTGTGTGTAGGAAAATCGTGATGCGTGCATACAATGTTTAACAATGGCTAGCTTTTTTGTACAGGCCGAAGGCGACGCGGGAACGCAACGCCCGATGTCGACTACCATTGTGTGGAGGCCAAAGGCAATGCGAGCTTGCAACTCCTGACATTGGCTGACTGTTGTGTGTAGACCAAGATCAATGTGGGTAGTCTAATACGGAAAATTACTGAAAGATGTGCACAATACATGGCTGATAAAGGCAGTAAACACCCAAAATCGGCTGAACAATATGCATAGGTGACTGATGTGAGAGGTCCAAAATTAATGTCGCCTGGCGAATGTCACTTGCCAATAGCCGACATCTCTTGACCAAAGCAAAAATGACTTGGATGATGTTTCATGTTGTTTCCCAACGCCAATGTCAGCCAGTTGATATTTACACACCATTACTCATGCGTGCAGGCCTTGGTTGATTATTCTTGTTATTGGCGATGTCACTTCCCAGATGCACACTTTTTAGGGACGATTCTCCTTGCCATTGACGGACGTCGATGTCGCTTGAAAGATGCACACATGCCCCGTTTGGTGCGTACAGGACTTGGTAGATGCCGCATACAGTAGGAAAATGTCGTCCCAATTTCACATGCCACGTCTAATGCGTGACCCACTTGGAGATCTTGATTCCATGTTGCGGATTCTGACATAGAAAAGTAGACATGTTTTTTTTTCCTAATATTCAGAATGAACATGTACAATAAAAATATACACGTTATAATGTACAAACACAGAGTATCTTCCACAAATAATTTTTTAAATATTAAAATATAGTCTTTAACAAATTTTTACATCTTTTTTTCCGTTTATCCTAACTATGAGTAATTGATTAATAAAACATAGGAAATATATGAAAAAAAATATTAAAATGACACAAAAAATCAACAAAATAAGATAGTAACCTTAAATTCAACAATTTGAACAATTTTTTTTAATTTACCTTTGTTTGATAAATCCCGAATATGGGTAAATCATGAATAAAAAATTGAGGAAAAAAATTGAATTACTTTAATAAAAATAATGCCAAAAATTCATAATTAAATATAGTAACCTTAAATACATAAATTTCAACATTTTTAAAATTGTTTTACTTTTGTTCAAGTAAATCCAGATTTTGTTTCTTGGATTCTAACTTAGGGTAGTAGACATCATTTTTCCAAAGATTAATAATTAAGATGTACAACCCAAGTATGCACGTTCAAAGGTACAAACATACATTATCTTTTCTGTTAATCCCAAAAAGAGTAATTGTATATTAAACACAGGAAATATATGAAAAAAATATAAAAATAATTCCAAAAATATACAAATAAATATATTAACCTTAAGTACAATAATTTTAACAATTTTATTTAACTTTTATTTTAGTTCGATAAATCTCAAAAGTGTGTTATTGATGGATAAAAGCTGGCAAATCTATGACCAAAATATAAAATTAGTACAAAAATAAACATATAAATATAGTAATTTAAATTCAACAATTTTAACAATCTTTTCGAATTGTTATTTTTGTTTCATAAATCCCTAAAATTTTAAATTCCTGAATAATAAATTATGAAAAACAAAAAAAATATATAAAAATTAATTCAAAAAATTTATAAATAAGTATAGTAAAATCAAATTTATCTATTCTTACATTTTTAAATATTTTATTTTTGTTCGGTAAATTCCAAAAATTGGTAATTTTTTTGATAAACATATGGAAAATATGGAAAAAACTAAATGCAAAAACTTCACAAATACAGTAGTAACATTAAATTCAACAATATCAAAAATTTTATAAAATTTTAATCTTAGTTCGGTAAGCCCTAAAATGGTATTTCATAAAATAAAAAACATGCGAAAATATTTTTCGAAAAATATAAAATTAATGCCAAAAATTTTAAAAAATAGTAACTATAATAAATTCAACAATCTCAGCAACGTTTTAAGTTTTTATTTTTATTTGGTAAATCTCGTAAAAGGGTCACTCGTATAAAAAATAGGAGAACTATAAAATTAACGCCAAAAATTCGAAAATAAATATAGTAACCTAAATTCAACAATACAATTTTTATATTACTTATTTTTGTTCGAAAATCCCAAAAATAGTAATTAAGTATTTAAAAATAAGGAAAATTTGAAAAAAATATAAAATTTATGCCCAAAATTGACAAAAATATTTTGTTCGATGTCGTTCGTCTAACAAGTGAAAGCCGCGAATGATGTTGTTAGGCAAGTGCAAAGTCACCTGATCAAAGTGTGCAGGCCACAGGGGATGCGGCCATGCCATGCGTAACATCAGTAGACTAATGTGTGTAGTCTACAAACAATTTTTCCTAGACACGGCATCGGTAGACCGATGTGTGCATGGTACGAATAATGGCTGCAGGATGCGTCCAATGTCGACTGATCGATGTGTGCGGAACACTAATGATAGGTATAGTCCAAGTCTGACGTCGAGTTACCATTGTGTATAGGCCCAACGAGATGTTGTCTATCCATGTCTAACATTAGCTAAGCATTGAGTGCATGCCAAAGGCAAAGTCGGAAGGACACATTTGACATCGGTAAGTTGTTATGTGCATGCTTGAGGAAAAGTAAAAAAGTCCAAGACTAACGTCGAATGATTATTTCGTAGGAGAAAACTCTATGGGAGAAGGCTTTACCCAACGTCGCTTAACCTTTATTTGCAGGACAAGGTCGATGCGGGTAGTCCATGTGTGATGACGGCTAAGCAATTTGCAAATTCCATGGAAGATTTGGGCAGTGTACAACCAAAGTCGGTTGAGCTATTTGCAAGCTATGGCCGATGCGTGCACCCCATATTCAAGTCGGCTTGTCGTTATGTACAGTTCAAGGCAATGTTGGAAGGCTGAGTTGCCGACTGTTGAGTGATGTTCACATGCCAAGGCCGATGCAGCCGGTCCTTGCGTGACGTGAGCTGAGCAATATACAGAGGCCACAGCTGATGCGGTAGTCAACGACTAATGTCTTCTGGATGATGCCACTTGTCGTTGGTTGATGTCGCTAGCCTAAAGAAAACTAGGCTTCGCTAATAAAGGCAGTACATGGATAACATCGGCTGAAAAATGTGCACTGGTGATTGATGTGAGCAGTCCACAATTAATGTCCCCTAGACAATGTCACTTGCCAATGACCAACATCTCTTGACCAAAGCGAAAATGCCTTGGATGATGTTTTATGTTGTTTCCCAACGCCAATGTCACCTAGCTGATATGCACACACCATTACTCATGAATGCAGGCCTTGATTGATTATTCTTGTTGTTGGCGATGCCGCTTGCCAGATGCTTACTTGTTAGGGACGATTCTCCTTGCCATTGACAGACGTCGACGTCGCTTGAAAGATGCACACATGCCCCGTTTGGTGCGTACAGGCCTTGGTTGATGCCTCCTACAGTAGGAAAATGTCGTTTTCCCAATTTCACATGCCACGTATAATGTTTGGCCCACTTGGAGATCTTGATTCCATGTTGCGGATTGTGACATAGAAAAGTAGACATGTTTTTTTCATAATATCAAGAATGAACATGTACAACATAAATATGTACGTTATAATGTACAAACACACATTATCTTCCACAAATAACTTTTTAAATATGAAAATATAGTCTTTAACAATTTTTTTATATTTTTTTTCGATTTATACCAAATAATAGTAGTTGATTAATAAAACATAGGAAATATATGAAAAAGAATATTAATATGACACAAAAAATCAACAAAATAATATGTGTGAAGGATACGGATGTTGTGTGCAGGCCACATCCGACGTCGACATTCCTATGTTTGCAGGCTATAGAAGATATTGGCAGTCCACGTTCAACATTAGTTTACTGAAGTGTGCAGACCACGGAATATTCTATCATTCCACATTGAATATGGGTACACCAATGTCTAAAGGTTGCGGATGAGGTTGGCAACCTATTACAAACTTAGGTTGACAAAATTTTGTAGCCCAAAAACGATTCGGGCTGACTATGTCTGACGTGAATATACCAAAGGCTATCTGGGAATGCAAAGGATGATGTCAGCATACTATTATGTGCAGATCAAGTACAATTCAGTCATTCCACGCCCGATAATTACAAAGTGATGTGTACAAACCACGGCCGATGGTGGAAATCCACTGCCAACATACACTAAGTGATGTGCACAGGCCACGACATATATGGGCGGTCTACTATCTATGTCGCTTTCTGTTGGACGACGTCATTTTCCCGAATCACACAGGTCTTGGTTGATGGTGCATATCATTGCCCGATATCGATGTCGTCTAGATGATGTGTACACGACATGACTCATGCGTGCAACCATGGCTTATGTTGCCTTTCGTTGGCCAACAGTGCTTGCGCGATACCTACATATCACGCAACTACGTTGCTTGGATTCTAACTTACAGGAGTAGACATCATTTTTTCAAAAGATTCATAATTAACATGAAAAATCAAAATATGCACGTTCAAACGTACAAACACACATTAACTTCAAAACTAACTTTTTTATATATAAAAATATAATTTTCAATTTTTTTTTGTTAACCCTAAAAATGAGTAATTATTTTAAAACCTTAGGAAAAATATTAAAATAAAACCAAAAATTTACAAGAAAATATATTAACCTTATAATCAATAATTTTAAAAATTTCTTTTCATTTTTAATTTTTTAGATATATCTCCAAAATGAGTAATTGATGGATAAAAATTGGAAAATCTATGAAAAAATACAAAATTAATACAAAAAAAACACAAATAAATATAGTAACTTGAAATTTTTAACCATTTCAACAATTTTTTAATTGTTATTTTTGATTGGTAAATCTCTCAAATGAGTAATTCGTGAACAAAAAATTCTGAAAAATCTGAAAAAAGATTATAAAATTAATTCATAAAATTTAAAAAAAGGTATAATAACCTCAAATTCATCTATTTCAACATTTTTTATAAAACAAATTTTGTTTGGTAAATTCCAAATATTTGTTATATAATAAGAAATATGAAAAATATGGAAAAAAATAAGCGCCAAAAATTCACAAATATATATGGTAACGTTTAATTCAACAATATCAACAAGCTTTTTAAAATTTTTATGTTAGTTTAGTAATCCCTAAATTGGTAATTCATGCATAAAAAGAATAGGAAAAATATTTTTTAAAATGTAAAATTAACGCAAAAAATTCAAAAATTAATAGAGTAACCATAAATTTAACAATTTCAGTAAGGTTTTTTAGTTTTTATTTTTGTAAGGTAAATCTTAAAAAAGCATAATTCATTAACAAAATAATAGAAAAATACAAAATAAAAGAAAAAATTCACAAATAAATATAGTAACCTTAAATTCAACAATTTCAAAAAATTTTAATATTTATTTTTTTCGGTTGATCCTCAAAATAAGTTATTAAATAATAAAAATAGGGAAACTATTAAAAAATTATAAAATTATTGCTAAAATTCACAAATAAATATGGTTGTAACTGGCTTGTCTAACAAATGAAAGCTGAAAATGGTGCTGGTAGGGAAGTCCAATGTCCCATGATCATAGTAAGCAGGCCACAAGGGATATGTCCATGCCATGCCTGACGTCAGCAGAATGATTTGTGTAAGCTACAAACAATGTTTGCTAGCCATGTACAATGTCGGGAGATCGATGTTTGCAAGATGCGGGCGATGCTTGCATGACACGTCCAACATCGGATGATCATTGTGTGTAGGCCACAAAAGATAGGTATAGCCCACGCTGACATCGGCTCATCATTTTGTGTAGGACAAAGGGGATGCAGTCAAGTAATGTCTAACATCGGCTGACCATTATGTGCACGTCAAAGGAGATGTCGGAAGGCCACATCCGACGTCGGCAAATTGTTATGTGCATGCCTAAGCCAAAGCGGGAAGCCCGAGCCTGACGTCGACTTGTAATTTTTCATGAAAAAAGGCTATGGATGGAGGCATTACCCAATGTTTCTTAACCTCTTTTTAAAGTCCAAGGGCAACGTGCAGTCCGTGCCTGATGAAGGCTAACGATGTGCAAAATCCATGGAAGATTCGGGTAGTCCACGACATAAGTTAGTAAAGAAATATGTAGGCTATGATCGATGTGGGCACCCCATTTCCGACGTCGAATAGTCTTTGTGTACATTTCAAGGGATATTATTGAAGGACAAATTGATGAACCTTGACAGATGTACACATGTTATGATCGATAGGCCGGTCCAAGCCTAACGTCAATTGAGTGATATGCACAAGCCACAGCTGATGCGGTAGTCAACGACTAATGTCGCCTCGATGATGCCTCTTTCCCTTGGTGAATTTCTCTTTCCTGACGCAAACTAGGTTTGGCTGATCCTGCCTTCGTTGGTCGAAATTGATATCACCCTGTGTATGTGCACACGTCACAACTAAAGCGTGTTAATATTGACTGATATTTCCTCCCGTTGTCCAATGTCGATTGCCCGACGAGTATTGGCCTTGGCTTATGCTTCTTGTCGATAGACGATGCAAATGTTACCCAATCAATTCAAACACCCCACGACCGATGCATACTGGACCTAGCAGATGTTGCATCTCATTGACCAACTTTTCTTTCCAAATATGCACATGCCATGTCAGATTGTAGGCCTTGATTGATTCTTTGTGTCGTTGGCCGATGTTGCTCCACTTAAGCTCACAATCCTTATATTACAATTATTGTTGTTGGCAGACGTCAATGTAAACCAGCTGGTGCACACAAACCACAAGTGATGCATGCATACCTCGGAAAATGCTATATATCGTTGTGTAACATCACTTTCATGATTTGCATAAATACTTTTAACTGCGTGAAGACCTTCACTGATCATTCCCGTTGTTGGATGACGCTAGCTTAGTGATTTGCACAAGCACCATCGATGAAGGTAGGGCATGATTAAATCAGCTTAGCAATATTCAGGCTATGATCGATGTGAGTAGCCCATATCTGACGTCGGCTAGCCATAGTGTGCAGGATAAGAGTGATGAGGGAAGCCGAAGCCCGAAGAATGTTGATTGATGTGCATAGGCCACGATTATTATGACCGATTCATGCCTGATGTCGGCTAAGCGATGTGCAAAATGTATGAATAATGCGGAAATCTACGACAAATATTATTTGGCTAATGTCGTTTGTTGTTGGTAGATGACGCTTCCCGATGCACATAGTTCTCGGCTAAAGGTGTCTATCTTTGGTAGACGCTGATGTTTCCTTCCTAATGCGTACACACCCTGGTTGTGGCATGCAGGCCTGGGATGTTGTTACTTGAAATTGGATGATGTCATGTGCCCAGAGCGCACTTTCCTTCGCTGACTTTTTCAGACGTTTCCCAATGCAAATGTCACCCAACTTAAGCATACATAGAAAAATCGATGCATGCAGGCCTTTGATGTTGTATTCTATTTATCAACGTTAATTTCTATATGTGCACATTTCATGTTAGATGTGTGCACGCCTTGACTTATAATGTCCACCCTAGGCCGACGTTATTGGCCCGAAGCCCAAAAGTCTTGGCTGATGGTGACTACCATTGTCTGAAGGTTATAGAGCTCACCCTATGCACCATGCCACACGTCATACGTCGATTCCTTGGATGATGTTGTATGACGTTGTCCCACCTCACTTTCTTGATGTGCACAAAACAAATCAGATATATCAAGACCTTGGTTGTGTTGCATGTCATTTGCTGATGTCATTTGGATGATGCATGTAGTACACGATTGTTGTCGCCAAGTCGTTCCATACAACCCACAAGTGATGCCTGCAGGCCTTGGCTAAAGCAACCTGCCATTGTTCGATGTCGCCTAGCAAATGCACTGGCCGCAACTAATATCGCCGAGTGATTACACATACGCCACGATTGATGCTTGCAAGTCTGTCATGTTGTTGCCTATCGTTTGTCCAATAAGAGCATCCTAAAACCAATATCTCATGTCCGATGTCTTCAAACCACAGCTGAAGTCTCCCAGCCGTTGTGCACACGAAATTGTTGGTACATGCAGGCCTTGGTTGATGCTGCATTTTGTTAGCTGTCATTGCTTGCAAGATGCGCTTATAACACATCCGTGTGTGCAAGCCTTGGTTGATGCGTTTTCCATTTCCCAAAGTCACTTTCCGATACAAACATTTCACTTTAGTGTAGGCCATGGCTGAAGTCATATGTCATTGAATAACATAGCTTGAAAGATGTGTGCATGCCACGTCAGATGTGTGCAGGCCTTCGTTTATGGCACCTATTCTTCGTGGACATCTATAGAACAATGTGTGCAGGCTACGAATGATGGTGATAGGATAAATCCTATGTTGATAGACCAAGGTTTGCAGGATTCAGAAGTTATTGGCAGGACGTTTTTAATGTCGATAGCCGAATGTGTGAAGGATACGGACGATGCTGTCAAGCCATGTTCAACAGTGACAGACTAATGTGTACAAACTACAGATGATATTTGTAGCCCACGTCCCACATCTGCTGACCTTTATGTGCTAGACTAAAGAGATTCGTGCGAACTACGTCTGATGATAGTTGACCATTGTGTGCATGCCAACGGCGATGCAGCATGGCCAAGCCCGACGTCAGCTAACCATTATGTGCACGACAAAGGCGACATAAGTAGGAAACACTTGACATTGATTGATCATGTTGTGCATACGAAGGGCGATGCAGAAAATCCATACTCAATAATGACTATGTAATGTGCCCAAGCTACGACCGATGTAGATAGTCCAAGACAAATGTCGGTTAAGCAAAGTGCACAAGCCACGACCAATAAGGGTATTACACAACCAATGTTGCCTCGGCGATGCCTCTTGCCGTTGTCCCATGTCACTCTTCCAAAGAGAAAATGTCTTGACTGATGTTGCATGTTGTTACCCAATGCGATGTCATCCAATCTATGCGCTCACGCCACTTGTAAATGTTGGAAGGCCTTTTCCAATATTTATTTATCGTTGGCCGATATCGTTTCTCTAAGGCTCATTGGCTACAAAAGATGTTGCCTACTATTGATCGACACGATGTTGCTTGTAAGATGAACACATGCCTTGTTAGATGCGTGCAGGCCTTGAGTATGCCACCTATAATTGGCTGACATCACTTTCCCGATGCCCGTAAGCCACAATAGAGCTTGGCTACTTGGAGCACTTAATTCCATAAGACACATTCTTACATAGAGAGTAGACATCATTTTTTTCAAGAGATTCATAATGAACATGTAAAACCCAAAGATTTAGGTTTTTAGGTATAAACACACATTAACTTTCACAAATAACTTTTTTATATATAAAAAAATACTTTTCAACAATTGTTTTAATAAATTTATTTGGTTATCCCTAAAAAGAGTAATTAAATAATTAAACCTAGAAAAAATATGGAAAAATTTAATAATAATGCCAAAAATTCACAAACACATATAATTACCTAAAATTAACCAATTTCAACATTTTTTTAAATTTTTATTTTTGTTTAGTAAATCACGAAAATGAATAATTGATGAATAAAAAAATTAAAATATGATAAAATATAAAATTAATGCAAAAAATTCACAAATATATATAGTAACCTTAAATTCAATAATTTTACTAATTGTTTTTAATTTTAATTCTAGTTTGGTAAATCATGAAAAATGGTTATTCATGAATAAAAATAAGAAAAATATCAAAACAAATTATAAAATTAACGAAAAAATTAAAAAATTAATATAGTAACCTTAAATTCCATAATTTCAACAATTTTTAATTTTTTTTTCGGTTAGTCCTACAAATGGGTAATTCATTAATTAAAAATAAGGAAAATTTGAAAAATAAATATAAAAAATTAATACCAAAAGATCATAAATAAATATAGTAATCGTAAATTCAACAATTTTTAAATTTCTACTTTTTTTCAGTAAACCCAAAAAAAAATTATTTTTGTTTGGTAAAAATGAATTAAAGTAAAAAAATATAAAAATGTTCGAAAATACTTCTAAACATGTGAAACATATGATGGAGTACATATTTGTACAAGTAAAATATGTTTTAATATTGTACAAACCATAAACGAAATGAAATCAGTATAATAAACAACGTTAGGAGAAAACATTAAGAATAATTTGTTTTGTAGGAACGGTGTTTCACACTCTTTTTATTTCTTTACATTATTGACATCTTCAAGTCTTTTACTAGACCTAGATCAATGTCACCACATGAGACATTGCTCGTCTACCAATTGCAAATGACTGAGGTGATGGTAGGCACGCCCGATGCCTGCACACCAAATGTGATGGCAATAAGTGAAGTGGCCACGCCCCATTTGACATTGGTAGACCGATGTGTGCAGCCTAAAAATGATATTGAAGGTCATGACCGACGTCAGCAAACCGATGTGTGCATTCTACGGATGAAGCTAGAAGGTCAAATCCGACGTTGCCTGACTGATGTGTGAAGACTATGAAAGGATAGTTGCAACCCACATCCGAAGTCGTCTTACCATTGCGTTCATGCCAATGGCTATGTTTGAAGGCTTCGTCCAATGTCATTTCACCATTTTCTGTAGGTCAAAGGCGATGCTGGAAAGGCCACATCCAACGCCAACTTTCTATTTTGTGAAGACTAAAGGCGGTGCAGGAACGCTATGCTCGACGTCGGTTGATTTATTTGTAGCCCAAAGGACATAAAGAAAGGAAATTCCCGAAATCACCTTAACGTAGTTTGTATGTCAAGAATGATGCGAGCAATTCACACGTAATGAAAGTTGAGTGATGTACACAAGCCTTGGCAGATTTAAATAGTCCCAGCAGAAGATGGCTGAGCAATGTGCAAGATATGGTTGATGAGGGCAGCCCACATGTGACGTCGGCTTGCCATTTTCTTCGAGCCAAGGTCGATGTAGGTTTTCCAAGTCTGACGAATGCTAATTAATGTGCACATGCCTCGGTGGATCCATGCCTGACATGGATTGAGTTATGTGCACATGCCACGACTGATGTGGTAGTCCATTACCAATGTTGGTTCGTTGATATCGCTTGACATTAGGCGATATCGCTTGCCTGAAGCATACTAGGAAAGGCTAATGCTTCCTTTCATGGGTCGATGTTGATATTACCCTGCCGATGTTCACATGCCATGTCTAATGCGTTTAGGACTTGGGCTGATGTTTCATGGTGTTGGCCAACATCTGTTGTGCAAAGAGCACATGTTTTGTTTGATGCTGCCTGATGTTGGACGATTCAAATGTGTCCGAACCGATGCACACACTCCACAAATAATATTTCAAGGCCTTCTTGATGTTCCATTCCATTGGCTACTGCTTCTTTCAAAATGCGGACATGCCATGTCATATGTGTGTTGGCCTTGGATGATACAATTTGTTGTTGGTCGACATCGCTTGCCCAAAGTGTAAAATCCTTTGGTTATGCGGCCTAATGTTGGCCGACGTCGATGTCACCTAACCGATGCACATAGAGCAACGGGTTATTCATGCATACCTTTGATACTAAAGCATGCCATTGTCTAATGATGCTTGCGAGATGAACACAAACCACATTATATGCGTGAAACAATATGCTAATGGTGCATGTGGTTGGCCAACGCGCCTGGTCGATGCATGCATGCTTAAAGTAATTTTACCCAGTCGATGCACACACCTCTCTACTGATGTATGCCGGCCTTGGCTGATGTTCCCTGTCATAAGTCGATGTCGCCTTGCTAATTCGTGCAGGCCATGAGCGATGTCACTGAGTTGATGTGCACAAGCTGCAATTGATATGTGCATGCCTTGGTTTTTCCTACCTACTGTTGGATAATGTCTCTTAGACGACGCGCACATGCCACAACTGATGTTGCCTTGCCGATACGCTCTAACCACGTCTAAAGTGACCCGCCGATACGCATACAAAATGATTGAGGCGTGTAGGCCTTTGCTTATATTGCATTTCATTGGACTATTTCGCATGCCATATGCGCACATGCCATATCCGTGCATTCAGGCCTTTGCTAATGCAGTATGCCATAGGTTGACGTCGCTTGGGAGATATACACATTCCACGTTTTTTCTTGAAGGCCTTGGATTAAGTCACATGCCATTGGCCGATGTCCTTTGCAAGATGCGCACATGCCATGTTAGATGCATGTAGGCCTTGGGTGATGCTACCTCTATTTGGCTGGCATCAGCTGACCGATGTGTGCAGGCTACGGGTAATATTGGCAGGACACATCCGGTTTAGTTTGACCGATATGCGTAGCCTATGGGCAATTTAGGTAGGCCACGGAACAAGTCGGCAAACTGATGTTTGCAAGCTCTCGATGCTACCAGCAATTTTTTGATGTCACTAGACTGATGTGTAAAGGTTGCGAATGATGGTGGTACCCACATCCGAGTCGCCTGATAATTTTTGCATGCAAAAGGCAATGTAGGAAGACCACGTCCGACTTTGGCTAACCATTATGTGCTAACAAAAATATATGAATAGAGGCCATGCCCGACGTCGATTGACCTGTATGTGGAGTCCAATGGTGATGCGGATAGTCCACGCTTAACCATAATTGAGTGATGTTCACAATACTAGGCCGATGCTTTTTGTCCATGGTCAATATTGTAGAGGGATGTGCACAAGACACACGGATGCAGGTGATTAACAATTAATGTCGCCAAGTAGATTTCACTTGTCGATCGCTGACGTCACTTGCTTTTGGCGCACATGCCTTGCAGAAGCTATATGTGATTGGTCGTTGCTGATGACCCCAGACAATGTGCACACACCACAACACATTTGTATAGGAATTGACTAATTCTTCATTCCATTGGTCAATTTCATTGCCCGATGCGTACTAGAAAGAGATATGCATAGACAACGGCCTATGCATGCAGTCCATGACCGATGTTGGCTGAGCAATGTGCACGCTACAGGCGATGCAGGATGACCACGTCCGACTTTGGCTGGCGGTTGTGTAAAGGCTATGTGATGTAGGAAGGTCAATCCTGATGACCGCTGAGTGATGTGCAAAGGCCATGGCCAATACCACGCTCGACGTCGGATGAGCCATGCGCATTGGACTTTATTGATGAGGTAGTCAATGACCAATATCGTATGGCCAATATTGCTTGCCTTTGTACGATAAAACATGCACGAAGTACACATTACTTGGCTCATGGTGCCTACAAATGACCGATGCTGATGTCACCTTGATGATATCCAGAAACCACAACTGTTGTGCGAAGTCCTTGACTGATGCTACTTGTACTTGACCAACGTCACTTGCCTGAGGCACACAGGCCTTGGCTGATGGTGTCTGAAGTTGGCCAATGCAAATGTCACTCAGTCGATGCACACACGCCATGTCTAATGCGAGTAGGCCATGGCTTATGTTAATTTCTGTTCGCCAATGTCGCTTTCTAGATGTGCACATGTCATGTCAGATGCATTCAGGCCTTGGATGATGTTTCCTGCCAATGGCAGATAACGTTTACCCGAAGCTTAGAAGCCTTTCCTAATAATGTCTTCCATTCCTTAATGTTGATATCGTGCAGCCGATACACATATGCCATAGGTTATGCGTCCATGCCTTGGATGATGCAACATGACATTGTTTGACGTCTCTTTCCATATGAACACCAAACATGTTTGATGTGTGAAGTTTCCATTGCTGTTTCCTGCTGTCCACATATGTCGCCTGGCAGATGCATTAGACCATGAAAAATTTTACCACTCAATGGCCACATGGCACAAGTGATGCATATCAGCCTTTGCTAATGCATCCTGCCATCGTTTGATGTCATTGAGTCAATGTGCAGACTCCACTACTGATGCATGCCAGCCTTTGCTATTGTTGAATGTTGTTGGACAACGTCTCTTGCCCAAAATACACGAGCCTTACCTAATTTTCTATGACGTTAGTCGATGCAAATGTAACCCTGCCAATGGACAAATGACATGATTGATGTGTTCAAGCCTTGGTTAATGTTGCATTCCATTGGCGAATACCGCTTGCTTGATGCGCACATGCCATGTCAGATGATTACAAGCCCTTTCTAATACTACATGTTGTTGGTGTATGTCGCTTGCTCTAAGCGCATATGCCTTGGATGGTGGTGAATGTTGTTAGCCGATGACAATGTCTCTCTGCGGATGCACACACACCACGGGTAATGCGTGGAGGCCTAGGATGATGATGAATATTGTTTTCCGATGTCCCTTGCCAAATGTGTGCAAACAACATAAAATCTATGAACACCTTTTTTCATCCTCCCTAAAATTGGTCGATGTCTCCTAGATGATACATGTAGGCCATGAACAAAGTCACCCAGCTAATGCGCACTCTGCCAAATCTGATGTGTGTAGTCCTTGACAGGTGCTGCTTGCAATTGGTTGATAACGCCTGGCCAATGCGCAGGTCAGAACAGATGTCATTGAGTCGATGCGCACATGCCACAATCGATGCATGTAATACTTGCATGGTGCCTACTCCCTTTAGACGATCCCACTTGGCTAGTGCGCATATGCAATTGTCGATTTTGCATGGTCGATGCAATTAGACAACAGCTGAAGTTTCCCAGTCGATGTGCACATCACACGGCTGGTGTGTTCAAGCCTTAGATGATACTGCATACAGTTTGTATTTATCAATTGCCTGATGCACACATGCCACGTTGCCTTGGCTGATGTCGCATGCCATTGGCTGACGTCTCATACTACATACTCACATTCCATGTCCATGCGTGTAGGCTATTCTGTTCCATATGTCATTGGTCGATGTCACTCTCCATATGCGCATATGTCATGCTAGATGCGTGCAAGGGTTGGTTGATGTTGTAAGTTGTTGGAAGATATCTCTATACTAATGTGTGAAGGTTACGAACGATGCTGGCATACCACAACCAGTGTAAGTAGAATGATGTGTGAGAGCAACAAATGATGTTTTCATACAACGTTTGACGTCAGTAGACGCATGTGTGCAGGCTACAGGTGATGCTACAAGGCAACGTTCAACGCCGGCAGACCGATGTGTTCATGTTGCGTACAATTCTGACAGCCCATGTACGATGTCAACTGGTTGTTATGTGCAGTCCAAAGGCGCTGGGCAGGCAACGCTCAATATTCCATAACATTGATTGCACACCAATGGTGATATATACACTCCACGATGATAGCTTAGAGATGTGCACAAGCCACAGTCGATGCATGTATTCAACGGGCTACGTTTGCTGAGAAACGTCTACGCTACAGACGGTGCAGGAAACCCAGATTTAATGTTTATTGACCATTGTGTGCATGCCAAGAGAGATGTAGAGAGCCAGAGCCGACGAACACTGAGTGATGTGCACAGGCCATAGCTAATGCGGCTTGTCCACACCCGTTGTTGTCCAAGCAATGTGCTCAATCTTGAACCAATGCAGCAGTCTACGACTAGTTTCGCATGGATGACGTCTCTTTATGTTGACCGATGTTGGTGGATGGGCATAGGCAACAATCTATGTTGCCTACTTGATGCACTAATACCATAACTTAATTGTCCAGCTGGTTCTCACACGACACAATTGATGCTTGAAGGCCTTTGCTGATGCTACATGTCGTTAGCCGAAGTCGCTTTCCAGAAGCGCCTAGGTCATGTCCGTGCATGCATGTCTTTGTTGATGTCGCATACGTTTTGACAACATCACTTGTTAGATACACACATTTCTCAGTTGTGCGTGCTCGCCTTGGCTAAAACGCATGCCATCCGGTGAAGTCTCTTTCCTAATGCATACATGCCACGACAAATGCATGAAGTCTTCCGATAGTATTGCCTACCCTTGGCCTATATCTTTAGAACAATGTGTGCAGGCTACAAAAGACGCAGCAGAGTACCTCTAATGTCGGCTGAGCGATGAGTGAAGGCGATGAACGATGGTTATATTCCATGTTCTACATCCGCAGACTGATGTGTGCAGGGTACGGATGATGTTGTACGGACATGTTTGACTTTGGAAGATCAATGTGCAGGCTCCGTATGGTATCCCACGTCCGTTGTCGACTAACGGTTGTGTGTAGGCTAAAGGTGATGCAGGAATACCATGCCTGACGATGGCTGAGCGATGTGCATAGGTTACGACTGATGTGAGATGTCCATGATTAATGTCACCTGACCGATGTCGCTTTTCACTGGCCGAATTCGCTTTCACGAAGCGCATAGGCCTTGGATGATGTTGTCTATTGTTTCCCAACGCCAATGTAGCCCAGTCGATATGTGCACACCACAACTCAAGCGTGCATGCCTTAGTTGATTATTCTTTATGTTGGTGACATCTCTTGCTCCTCGATGCACACTTGTTAGGGACATTCTTCTTGCCATTGACGGATGCCGATGTTTCTTGCAAGATGAACACATGCCCTGACCGACGCGTGCAGGCCTTGGTTGATACCCCCTACACTTGGCCGACATTGCTTTCTAGATTTCACATGCCTTATCTGATGTGTGGCCAAGTTCAAGATCTTGATTCCATGGCGTGGATTCTAACATAGAAGAGTGGACATTTTAATTTTTCCAAATATTTAAAATGAACATGTACAATAAAAATATGCACGTTCTAAGATACAAACACACTAGCTTCCACAAATAACTTTTTAAAATATAGTTTTCATCAATTTTTTTAATTTATTTCGGTTTTTCCGAAAAATGAGTAATTGATTTATCAAATCAAGGAAAAAAGTAAAAAAATATAAAACTAACAAAACAAAATAATACAATAACCTTTAATTAAACAATTTCATATTTTTGTTTTTACTTTTATTTAAGAAAATCCCGAAAATGGGTAAGTCATGATTAAAATATTGAGAAATTTTTTAATTATTTTAATAAAATTAATGTCAAAACTTAATAAATAAATATAGTAAGCTTAAAGTCATCCAATCCAAAAAAAATTATTGTCATGTTTTTGGGAAAATCCTGAAAAATGGGGAATTTGTTAATAAAAATATAAAAAAGTTAAACAAAAATACAAACATAATCCAAAAATACACAAATAAATAAAGCAACCTTACCTTGAACAATTTCAACAATTTGTTTTAATTTTTACTTTTGTTTGGGAAATACAGAAAATGGGTAATTCATGAATAAAACATAGGAAAAATATCTTTAAAATATAAAATTAACGCCACAAATCACAAAAAATAATACCCTAAATTCAAAATATTTAAAAAAATGATTTTTTGATTTTGTGTTCCGTAAATACTTAAAATGGGTAATTTATTTATAAAAAACAAGAATAATATGACAAAAATATAAAACTAAAGAAAAAAAATTCACAAATAAATATTTTAACTTTCAAATCAACTACTTCAACAAATTTTTAATTTTTTAATTTTTGTTCAAATCGTGAAAATGAGAATTTGATTAATAAAAAAGGAAAGTATGAAAAAAGATATAAAAAATTAATGCAAAAAAATCGTAAATAAATATAGTAACCTTAAATTTAACAATTTCATAAATTTTAATTTTTAAAATGTAACAAAACAAACTAAAATACTCTATTGTAAACATGATAAAATTCTAAAAAATATGAAAATATTCGAAAATACTTCTAAACACGTGAAACTAATGATAGAGTACATATTATTACAAATAAAGGATTTTTAAATATCCTACGAACCGTAAACATATAAAATTTGTAGGAACAAACCACGTGAGACGGAAACGTTGATAATAGATGATTGAAAATAAATGAATATGGTATAGTGTCGGAAGGGCATTTCACACTGTTTTGATTTTTTTTACAGCATGGACATGTGCATGTTGTCGACTAAACATCAATCAATGTCTTTCCCACATGCGACCTCACTTGTCTACAAACTATTCTAGTAGGCAATGTCCAATGTTGGCAGACCAATGTGTTCAGGATACGGACGATGCAGGCAGCCACATCTAATATTGGCTACTCAATGTGTACATGCCAGCGACAATAGGTGCAACCCACATCTATCGTCGGCTAAACGTTATGTGATGTCCAAGAGCTATGCGGGCAGTCCATGTCAAATATGGTCTTACGATTGTGTGTACGACTAAGGTGATGCGAGAATGCTACGTCCGACGTCGGTTGACATACTGTGATAGACAAAGGCTATGTGGGAAGGTCACACCCATTGTGTTAGCCAAAGCCGATGGGGGCAGGAAATACGTGATGTTTCCTTACCGTTGTTTGCAGGCCAAGGGCGATGTGTGCAGTCCACACCCGATAACGACGGAGCAATGGGAAAAACACAAGATTGATGCAGGAAGTGTACGACTATTGCCGACTTTGTGAAGGCTACGACCAACGAAGGTATACCTCGTCTGATGTTTGCGGGCCAGCGTGTGAAGGCCAAGGGCAGTGGGAAAGTCAAGCCTAATGAACGTTGAGTGATGTGAACAGGCCATGGACAATGTGTCTTGTTCACTCCTAACATCCACTAAGCGATGTGCACAGGCCACGAATGTGGCGGCAGTCCACGAGCAATGTCTACTAGAAAATGTCATTCGCCTTTGGCCGATGTCGCTTTCCTAAAATACTTAGGCCTTGGATGATCTGTGTATTGTTGGCCGACATTAAGGTTTTCATGTCGATTTGAACACGTTAGGTTTGATACGTGTGGAACTTGGCTGATGTTGCCTGTCGTTGGAAACCATCTCTTGATTGAAGTGCAAGCCCTTCGATGATGTTACCTCACGTTAGCCCATGTAAATATTGGCTAGATGATGTACACACGCCATGACTGAAGCATGCAGGCCTGGGATTATGTTGCATTTGATTGGCCAACGAAGCTTGCTAGATGCGCACATTCCATGTCAGATGCGTGCAAGACTTGGCAAATGCCGCCTGTCGTTGTCCGACATTGCTTTGATGAAGCGCACAAGCCTTGGATAATGGTGTATGCTCTTTATCCACGTCGTTGTCTTCAAGCTAATGTACACACTCTACCGGTTCTGCGTGCATGCCTTGGATGATATGGCATGCCTTTGGTACATGTCGCTCGCTATATGCTCACAAACCACGTTAGATACATGAAGACCTTGGCTGATGTTGCCTACCGTTGGCCAAAGTTACCAAGTTGATGCATGCATGCCATGACCGTTGTCTTCCAGTCGATGCACATACATCACAGTTGATGCATGCTAGCCTTAGATAATGCTGCCTTCCATTAGGGAATATCGCCTTGCATATGTACGCATGCCACAATCGATGTCATCGATTCAATGTGCACACACTATGACTCTTTCATGCATAACTTGGCTAATTTTTCCTGCCGATGTGCGTAAGAAACTCTTGATTTGCTAAGACCACGTTGAAGTTTCCCATCCAATGTGTAAACAAAAGAACTCATACAAGCAGGCCTTCAGTAATGTTACATGTCGTGGCCGACGTTGCCTGCCACGTGTGTGCATGCAAGCTTGGCTTATACCACATTCTATTGGGCGAATTCACTTGCCAGATATGCATATTCCATATCTGTGCGCATAGGCCTGGGCAAAAGTCGCACGTTATTGGATGAAGTTTCTTGCCAAATGTGCACAAGCCATGTCAGACCATTCAGGCCTCATTTGATGCTGCCTGCCATTAGCGTACATTTACAGCCTAATTGTGCATACTACGAAGGATGCTGAAAGGCCTCGTCTGATGTCGATAGACTGATGTGTGAAGGCCATGGATTATATAGGCAGTCCACTATAGAGGTTTGTATACCGATGTATGCACGCTAATAACGATGATGTCAGCCCACATTCGACGTTGGAAGATCAATGTGTGCAGGCTGTAGAAGAAGTTTATAGCCCATGTCTGACATCGGTAGACCATTTTGTGCAGGTTTAAGGAGATGCGGGCAAACCAGATTTGACAATGACTGAACATTGTATGCTGGCCAAAATAGATTCAACAAGGTCACCCTCGATGTTGACAATTGTGTGCTGGCCAAAGGTAAATCGACTGACCTTTGTGTGCAAGCCAAGGGAAATGCGGGTAATTCAAGGCCGACAATGATTGGACGATGTGCACAAGCCGAAAACGATGCGTGCATTCAATGGCCAATGTCAGCTGAGCAATGTGCACAGGACACCACCAATGTGAGCGGTCCTCAACCAATGTCGCATTGCTGATACCGCTTGCTGTTGGCGAATGTTACTTGACCAAAGAACACATTCCTTGGTTGATGCAACCTACCGTTACTTGACGTTGATGTTACCTAGTTGATGCACACGCGACATTAATCATGCGTGCAGGACTTGGCTAATGTTTCCTCTTTTTGGACGACGTTGTTTGCCTCGAGCGCACTGGCGACGGACGATGCTACCTACCATTGGCTTATGCTGTTGTCGATTTCCATATGCACACATGCAACTTTCGATGCGTGCATGACTTGGTTAATGTCGCATGTAGTTGGCCAACATTGCTTTCCGTTGGACCACTTGGAGCTCTTGATTCCGTGTCATGGATTCGTATTTGAAGGAGTAGACATAATTTTTTCCACAATCATAATCAACATGTTAAACCCAAATATGCACGTTCTAAAGTACAAGCACACATTAGCTTCCACAAATATTTTTTTTAAATACAAAAAAAGAGTTTTCCACAATTTTTTAAATTTTTTCGATTATCCCAAAAATGACTAATTGATTAGTAAAACATAGCAAAAAAATTAAAAATATATATAAATAACACCAAAATTTCACTAATAAATTTAGTAACCTCAAATTAAAATATTTCAACATATTTTTTAGTTTTATTTCTATTCGATATATCCTGAAAATGAGTAATTGATGAATAAAATTTAGTAAAAATAACTAATTAACGTCACACATTCACAAATAAAATATAGTTACCTTAAATTCAACAATTTTAACAAATGTTTTTTAATTAATAATTTTGTTCGGTAAATAGAAAAATATGGGTAATTCATAAATGTAAAATAGGAAAAATATAAAGAAATTAAAATTAGCACAAAAAATTCAAATATAAATATAGTAACCTTATCATCAATTTCAACAATTTTGTTTGTATAGTTATTTTTGTTCGTTAAAACCCGAAAATGAGTAATTCTTTAATAAAAATAGGTGAATATGAAAATTTTTATAAAATTAATGCAAAAAATAAAAAAAAAAAATATCGTAACCTAAAATTTGAAAGTTCAATAATTTTTTTTAATTTTTATTTTGTTCGGTAAATCAAAAAAATGTGTTATTCGTGAATAAAAAATAAGATAAATACAAAAAGAATACAAAATTTATGTCAAAAATTCATAAATAAATATAACAACCTTAAATTCATCAATTTCAACAATTTTTTTAATTGTTTTTATTCGGTAAATCCCAAAATGGGTAATTCATTCATAAAGAATAGGAGAAATATGAAAAAAATAATGAAAAAAAATCACATATAAATAGAGTATCTTTAAATGAAAACATTTTTAAGTTGTTATATTTTCTTAGTAAATCCCGAAAATGTGTTATTAATTCATAAAAATATAAGCAAAATATAAAAAAATTATAAAATTAACGTCAAAAATTCACAAAAAAATATAGTAACCTTAAATTCAATAATTTCATACGTTTTATATTTTAAAATGTGACGTAAAAAATAAGAACTTCAACAATATATTTTAATAAATGAATAAAAGTCAGAAAAATATGAAATGATTGAAAATACTTCCAAACGTGTGAAACTAATGATAGCTAAATATTTGTACAAATAAATGATTTTTAAATATCGTATAAACGGTAAACATAATGAAATAGGTACGAATGAACCATGTGAGGCGCAAAAGTTGATAATAGATGAATATGTTTTTAGCCAAAAAGGGTGTTTCCCACACTTTAGATTTTTCTATGGCAAGAACATCCACATGTTGTCTACTAGACCTCGACTAATGCCACTGCATACGACGTCGCTTATCTTACAAGTGAAATCCATCGACGAAGAAGATAGGCATTCTCGATGCCGACTGATCGAAGTGTGCAGGCCACAGGTGATGTGACCAAGTCACGTCTAACGTCACCTAAGAGATGTATGCAATCTACATAAGATGCTCACAGGCCACATCCAACATCGAATGACCGATTTGTGCAGGCCATGAAGGATAGGTGTAGCCCACGTCTGACGTCAATTGACCATTGTGTGTAGGCTAATGGCGATGTGGGAAGCCATATCCGACGTTGGGTAATCGTTTTGTGCATGCCAAAGGAAATGCGGGAAGGCCAATGTCACGACCCAAAACGTGTCGTGAGTGGCACCCACATTTATCCTCTTATGTGAGTGAACCAACCAATCTAAACCCCAATCATTTACCAATAATAAACAGAAAATAATGTGGAAGAATTAAAAACTCATTAACGAAATCAATTCATAACTTCTAAAATTCAATACTTATCATCCCCAAAATCTGGAACTCATCATCACAAGAACATCTATCCTCAAATTACTAAAGCTAAGAGTATCTAAGAAACTAAACATAAATAATCGCTAGTCTATGCCAGAACTTCAAGGCATCAAGACATGAAGAAGAAGATCCTATCCAAGCTAGAAGCTTTAGCTCACCCAGAAATCTGACGTGATGAAGACTGGCTAGAGTTGCGGTTGGGTTGAAGACGACGGAACGTTTGCTGCACTCCACAATGAACAAAAAGAAAACATACAAGTAGGGGTCAGTACAAAACACGAGTACTGAGTAGATATCATCGGCCAACTCCAAATAGAAAATAGTATATATCAGATAATATCATAAAATCGACTACAATAACAAGTACAAGAATCATTGATAATAACGCCAAGTACACCCATGAGGACGCAAGCCTCCATACCATACTCATTTGAGAAATAGGTTCATTAAATCTGAGTATATTAGCAAAATTCAAGATTCATTCTCTTTACTATCGTGGTGTCGGAACGTGACACTCCGATCCCCTAATACTACGTGTTGGTTCGTGACACCCGATCCCCCTATTACTACATATCGGTTCGTGACACCCGATCCCCCTAATACTACGTGTCCATTCGTGATACCCGATCCATTAATACTACGTGTCGGTTTGTGACACCCGATCCATTAATACTACGTGTCGGTTCGTGACACCCGATCCCCTAACCCCATTCTTTTAGTTCATCAAGCCTTCTTTTATACCAAGGCATCATCATTAATGAAGAGGGTTCTAGGTTTAAGCTTCACAACCTTATCTTTCAGACCCATTACAATTGCATAATCACATCATGCAAGCATACATTTAAGCATATAGCAGACTTTACAATACTACCCAATACATATCATTCGCTATTAAGAGTTTACTATGAAATAGCATAAAAACCATAACCTACCTCCATCGAAGAATCGTGATCAAGAATCTTTTTTTCCAATGCTTTGCTTTCCTTTTCGTTTTCTCCCTTCTCTCGATCGTTTCTCTCTTTACCTCTTTTCTTTCTATTTTTCTTATTCAAACCCTTTTTATTTTACCCTAATTAGCATATAATTAAGTATAAAAGATGACAAAAGTAACCCACTAATTAATTCAAGGTTATCTCCTTTAACCCTCAAGAAATTGGATTATTAATATTCAACCACTAACTTTATAATTATAAGCAGGAATAGTCCAAAACGCCCCTTAAAATATTTAACAGAAATTCGACCCAGTCAGGGTTACGCAGCCTGTGACGGCCCGTCGTGCCTGCGACGGTCCGTCCTGCTGCTTCCGTCACAAGGTTCAGAGACTCAATTTATTAAAGAGTCTGTGACGGCCCGTCATGCCTGTGACGGTCCGTCCTGCCACTTCATCACGAAGTTCAAGGAGTCGATTTCAGTACCCAAATTTCAGAATTCTAAGTGTTTTGGAATTGGACACCCTCGACAGTCCGTCGTGCCCTTGATGGTCCGTCGTGGGATCCGTCGACTCAGACAATGATTACCAGAAATACTCTACTGCTCAAAACGACTAAAAAGGTCGTTACAATAGATACCAATTTACCTATCGTTCGTCCTCGAATGATAACAAGAAGAAAAACAAGGGCGAAAAGGAGTAACTCGATCTGTAAACAGATGTGGGTATCTTTCTTGCATATCGTCCTCTTTCTCCCAAGTGGATTCTTCAACCGGCCGATTCTTCCATTGAACATTGATGGATGCAATCTCTCTTGACCTCAACTTGCGGACTTTTCTATCTAAAATAGCAACAGGCTCGTCCTCATAAGACAAATTCTCATCAAGCAGGACTGAATCCCAACGAATGATGTAGTTTCCATCCCCATGGTATCTCTTCAACATAGATACATGAAATACTGGATGCACTCCTGACAGTCCTGGGGGCAAGGCTAATTCATAAGCTACCTCGGACTAAGCTTACCTCGCTTTCAAAACCGCATCACCCCTTTCATGGGCGAAACCTTCAGCAAGACTTGCTCACCCTCCATAAACTACAAGTCTCTTACCTTTCGACCGGCATATTCCTTCTCCCTACTTTGAGCCGCTAAAAGCTTTTCTTGAATGCATTTCATTTTATCTAACGATTCTCTCAGAAGGTCAGTACCCCAAGGTCTAACCACAAATGCATCAAACCACCCAATGGGAGATCTGCATCTTCTCACATACAGTGCCTCAAATGGGGCCATATCAATACTTGAGTGATAGCTATTATTGTATGAAAACTCTGCTAAGGGTAAGAAGTTGTCCCAATGGCTACCAAATTCTATCACACATGCACGAAGCATATCCTCCAACACATGAATCGTTCGCTCCGACTGACCATCGGTCTGAGGATGGAACGCAGTACTAAGGTCCAACCTAGTACCCAATTCCGAATGCAATGTTTTCCAAAACTTAGATGTAAACTGCGTAACTCTATCTGATATGATGGAAAGTGGAACCCCATGCAATCGAACAACTTCCGAGATGTAAAGTTTGGCTAACTTCTCTGCATTGTAAGTCACCTTAACCGGAATGAAGTGAGCAGACTTAGTTAACCTATCAACAATCACCCAAATGGAGTCATACTTACCCATTGTCTTGAGAAGACGAACCACAAAGTCCATTGAAATTCTCTCCCACTTCTATTCAGGAATCGACATTCTCTAAAGTGTCCCTCCAGGCCTCTGGTGCTCATACTTTACCTGCTGACAATTCGGGCATTGAGCAAAAAAATCCACAATGTCACGCTTCATCCTACTCCACAAAAAATGTTGCTTTAGGTCTCGATACATCTTGGTTGCACCAGGATGTATAGAGTACCTTGAGCTATGAGCCTCTGTGAGAATAGTGTGAATCAAATCATCGACGTGGGGTACACATATCCTTCCATTAATCCTCAAAACACCTTCCTCATTGATTGTTGCTTCTTTAGCCTCTCCTCGCAATACCTTATCTCGAATCCGGTTCAGTTTCTCATCAGTAAACTGCTTCCCCTTAATCTTGTCAAGAAAGGAAGATCTTGCCTGCACACAGGCCAAAAATCCTCCCTTCTCATTTACTTCCAGCCTCATAAAGTCATTAGCTAGAGTCTGAACCTCTCTAGCCAATGGGCGTCTGGAAACCTGTAAGTGAGCTAGGCTTCCCATGCTCCCTGCTTTTCTACTTAAAGCATCTGCCACAACGTTAGCTTTTCCTAGGTGATACAAAATAGTGATGTCATAGTCTTTCAGTAGTTCCATCCACCTCCTCTGTCTTAAATTCAAATCCTTTTGAGTAAAGACATACTGTAGACTACGGTGATCTGTATAAACTTCACACTTAACCCCATATAAATAATGTCTCAATTGCTTTAATGCAAACACTACCGCAGCCTACTCCAAATCGTGGGTCGGATAATTACGTTCGTGCACCTTTAATTGCCTCGAAGCATAAGCGATTACATTCTTCTTTTGCATTAGCACTGCACCCAAACCCGAATAGGATGCATCACCATAGACAATGAAATTCTTACCTTCTACTGGCAGGGTAAGGATTGGTGCAGTAGTCAACAAAGTCTTGAGCTTCTGAAAGCTTTCTTCACACTAGTCCGACCATACAAATTGAACACTCTGCTTAGTCAAATTTGTCAATTGGGATGCAACGGAAGAAAATCCCTTGACAAATCGACGGTAGTAGCTAGCTAAACCAATGAAGCTCCTTACCTCTGTAACATTAGTAGGCCTTACCCAACTCTTCACTGCTTCGATCTTAGAAGGATACACCATCACTCCATCCTTATAAACAACGTGCCCCAAGAAGGACACTGAGTCTAGCCAAAACTCACACTTGGAGAATTTGGCATAAAGCTTTTTCTCCCTCAACATTTCCAATACAATTCTCAAGTGCTCCTCATGTTCTTTATTGCTCTTTGAGTATACCAGTATATCATCAATGAATAAAATGACAAAGACATCCAGATATGGCTTAAAAATCCCATTCATCAAGCTCATGAAAGCATCAGGGGCATTCGTAAGCCCAAAAGACATCACTAAGAACTCATAATGTCCATACCTGGTCCGAAAAGCAGTCTTGGGCACATCCGTTGCCCGTATTTTCAATTGATGGTAGCCAGATCTCAAATCAATTTTTGAGAAGGTGCAAGAACCTTGTAACTGATCGAACAAATCATCAATTCGAGGAAGACGGTACTTGTTCTTAAAAGTTACCTTATTCAGTTGTCTGTAGTCAATGCACATCCGAAAACTTCCATCCTTCTTCTTCACAAACAAAATCGGAGCACCCCAAGGGGATGCACTTGGTCTAATGAAGCCTTTGCTTAACAATTCTTGAAGTTGGGCCTTTAACTCTCTTAACTCAGTGGGAGCCATTCTATATGGTGGTATAGAAATGAGGCGAGTACCCGGTTCAAGATCAATGCAAAAGTCAATATCCCTATCCGGTGGCATACCAAGAAGGTCTGCAGGAAACACTTCCTGAAACTCACGGACTATTGAAACCGACTCAACTGAAGGTACTTGGGTAGTATCATCCTTGATGTGTGCAAAGAAAGCTAAACAAACCTTTCTAACCATTCTCTTAGCGCGAAGGAAAGAGATGATACGAGCTGGAGTGGAAGTGTAGTCACCCTCCCACACTAATGGATCTGTCCCAGGCTTGGCCAGCGTTACAGTTTTAGCATTACAATCTAAGATTGCAAAATTTGGAGAAAGCCAAGTCATACCCAGAATTACATCGAAGTCAACCATTTCTAAGATAACCAAGTCTACATGGGTATTGCTCGCCACAAAAGTCACAAGACAAGACCTATACACCTTTTTAACTAACACAGACTCACCCACCGGAGTAGAAACAGGAATAGGTATTTCAAGAAATTCACAAGGTAAATTAAGACCAATAGCAAATATGGAAGATACATATGAAAATGTGGATCCAGGATCAAACAATACAGAAGCTATGCAATCACAAACCAAAAGATTACATGTGATGACAGCATCAGATGTCTCCGCTTCAGATCTTCCAGGGAAAGCATAACAATGGGCCCTATCACCTGTCTACCCGTTGCCCCTACCATGTTGCGCAAGTAGTTGGTTCTGCGTTACCCCGACCGTTTTGGTGACCACCATTACCTCGGCCACCACGTCCTCCCGAATAACGGCCTCTTCCATGACCACCTCTACCTCTGATTATTGGGGGTCTGTAACTTGGTTTTGGACAATTCCTCCAAATATGTCCAGTATCTCCACATCCATAACATTCTCTGGATTCAAGCATAGGTCCCTGTGAGAACGACGGAGTCTGGGGATAACTTCCAAACTCAAAGAAATGTTGACCGGTCTGCGGTGGACCCCCAGCTACAGCTTGTAGTGAAGACTGAATAGGTAGGGCTGGATAACCTCCTGAACTCTGCCCTCTAGAGTAAGAACCATTAAACTCACCTCCCTTACGAAACCTTTTTGATGTCGATGCCATGGTGAAGTCATCTGGCTTCACTCCCTCCACCTCTAGCACGAAGTCTACCACTTCTTGAAAGGATTTTGCTGTAGCCGCTACCTGTAAGGCTGAAATCCGCATATCTGACCTCAACCCCTTCACAAAATGGCGAATCCGCTCTTGTGGACTGAAACAAAGTTGGGTGGCATACCTGGATAATGCACGGAACCTAGCCTCATAAGAAGTAACCATCATCCTGCCTTGCTCTAGGATTAGAAACTCATCTCTCCTCCTATCCCTCAAAGTACGGGGTATATACTTCTCCATAAACAAGCGACAGAATGATGCCCAAGTCATAGGTTGTGCCTTTGTTGGTTGACACTCAACATGTGATCGCCACCACATTTTGGCGGTCCCTTGAAACTGATAAGTCACACACTCATGACAATCTTGTGTAGTAACTCATGACAATCAACCAGAAAATCATAGGCATCCTCAGATTCAGCACCCTTGAAGACTGGGGGTTTCAATTTCAAGAACTTACTCAAAAGTTCATGCTGATCACTTGTCATTATAGGCCCCGTAGTCAATCGAGGAAACGTGCCTATTTCCAATGAGGCATCCATGTGCGGAGCCCCAGCAGCGGCATGCTGTACTGCCGGAACCTAGGGTGCTGGTGCAGAAAACACTGGAGGTGTCTGGCCTTGATGAGATAACCCGCTAAGATAAGCAAGAACCTGATTGATCATCTCTGGTTTAGGTTGGGGTGGTAATTCCTCATTCTGCACTTGCTCATTCTCCCCTTCCTCCCCCTCTCTTACTACTTCCTCAGTCGGTGGAGGAGTCACCGCCCTAGTACCAGATGGGCTAGGTGCTTTTCCTCTTCCTCTAGAGGACATCCTCCCACGACCTCTTCCACGGCATCTTGCCACTGCTCCTCTTCGAGCTACAGCCCCAATTTCTGGCTCAGACGCATCTTGTCTTGCCGGTGTTTGTGTTGGCGCAGTTGTTGCTCTAGTTCTAACCATCTGTGAAATAGAGTGAAGATGGTCAGATACCAATTTGTATCACCGAGATACCAATTGGATCCAAGTAATAGCACGAAAGAAAGAAAGAATGGAATTTTCCTCAAGTCTTATAGCCTCTCAATGAAAAGTAAAGGCGTCCCCCTACCGTTCCTTAAGACTTTACTAGACTCATTCTTGTGTGATGAGACCAACGAACTGAATGCTCTGATACCAAGTTTGTCACGACCCAAACGTGTCGTGAGTGGCACCCACATTTATCATCATATGTGAGCGAACCAACAAATCTAAACACCAATCATTTACCAATAATAAACAGAAAATAATGCGGACGACTTAAAAACTCAATAACGAAATCAATTGATAACTTCTAAAATTCAATACTTATCATCCCCAAAATCTGGAAGTCATCATCACAAGAATATCTATCCTCAAATTACTAAAGCTAAGAGTATCTAAGAAACTAAACATAAATAATCGCTAGTCTATGACAGAACTTCAAGGCATCAAGACATGAAGAAGAAGATCCTATCCAAGCTAGAAGCTTTAGCTCACCCAAGAATCTGACGTGATGAAGACTGGCTAGAGTTGCGGTTGGGTTGAAGACGACGGAACGTTTTCTGCACTCCACAATGAACAAAAAGAAAACATACAAGTAGGGGTCAGTACAAAACACGAGTACTGAGTAGATATCATCGGCCAACTCCAAATAGAAAACAGTATATATCAGATAATATCATAAAATCGACTACAATACTCAAAAGGTAGCAACAACAAGTACAAGAATCATTGATAATAACGCCAATTACACCCATGAGGACGCAAGCCTCCATACCATACTCATTTGAGAAATAGGTTCATTAAATCAGAGTATATTAGCAAAATTCAGGATTCATTCTCTTTACTCTCCTTGTGTCGGAACGTGACACTCTGATCCCCTAATACTACGTGTCGGTTCCTGACACCCGATCCCCCTATTACTATGTGTTGGTTCGTGACACCCGATCCCCCTAATACTACGTGTCGGTTCGTGACACCCGATCCATTAATACTACGTGTCGGTTTGTGACACCCGATCCATTAATACTACGTGTAGGTTCGTGACATCCCATCCCCTAAACCCATTCTTTTAGTTCATCAAGCCTTCTTTTATACCAAGGCATCATCATTAACGAAGAGGGTTTTAGGTTTAAGCTTCACAACCTTATCTTTCCAACACATTACAATTACATAATCACATCATGCAAGCATACACTTAAGCATATAGCAGACTTTACAATACTACCGAATACATATCATTCGCTATTAAGAGTTTATTATTAATTAGCATAAAAACCATAACCTACCTTCACCAAAGAATCGTGATCAAGAATCTATTTTCCCAATGCTTTGCTTTCCTCTTCGTTTTCTCCCTTCTATCGATCGTTTCTCTCTTTCTCTCTTTTCTTTCTATTTTTCATATTAAAACCCTTTTTCTTTTACCCTAATTAGCATATAATTAAGTATAAAAGATGACAAAAGTAACCCACTAATTAATTCAAGGTTATCTCATTTAACCCTCAAGAAATTGGATTATTAATATTCAACCACTAACTTTATAATTATAAGCAGGAATAGTCCAAAACGCCCCTTAAAATATTTAATTGAAATCCGACCCAGTCAGGGTTACGCAGCCTGTGAAGGCCCGTCGTGCCTGCGACGGTCCGTCCTGCTGCTTCCGTCACAAGGTTCAAAGACTCAATTTATTAAAGAGTCTTTGACGGCCCGCCATGCCTGTGACGGTCTGTCCTGCCACTTCGTCACGAAGTTCAGAGAGTCGATTTCAGTACCCAAATTTCAGAATTCTAAGTATTTTGGAACGAGACACCCTGGACGGTCTGTCGTGCCCTTGAAGGTTCGTCGTGGGATCCGTCGACTCAGACAATTATTACCAGAAATATTCTACTGCTCAAAACGACTAAACAGGTCGTTACAACCAATTTCGACGTCGACTAACTATTATCCAAGATAAAGGTGATGGGGGCAGGAAACGTTTGATGTCCCTGAATGTCATTTTCATTCAATGGGAGATGTTGATGATGTAAACCGACAACGTCTAATTGATATTTACAAACCATGGCCAATGCAGTTAGCCCATTGTCAACGTCGAGTGAGCTATGTGCAGGCTAAGGCTGATGTGGGTACATTTGATGCCGGCTGGTCATTGTATGAAGTCCAAGGGCGATGCGGGAAAGCCAAGCCTGACGACCTCTGAGTGATTTTTACAGACCACAACCGATGAGGCTGGTCCACACCCGATGTAAGTGGAGCGATTTGCTATATTACACGGCCAATTCGGCCCTTTAAGACCAATGTCGCCTTGACAATGGCACTTACCATAGGACGATGTTGAATGGTTAAATAATATAGGCCTTGGCTAATGCTCCCAATTGTTGACGACGCCGATGTAGCCTAGTTGATGCGCACATGCCACCAGTTATGCTGCCTCTCATTGGCCAACATAACTCGCCTAATGCACATCAACCCTGGATTATGCTGCCTGACGGCGGCCATTGCAAATTTGTGGAGCTGATACACACACACAACGACCAATGCGTGCATGCCTTGGCTGATGTTGCATTCAATTTGCCAACATCACTTGCCAGATGCGTGTATGCCTTAGAGAATACTGTCTGCCATTGGTTGATGTCGCTTGCCCGTAGCACAAAATACATGTCCAATGGCGCCTCTTATTGCTGTCATCAATATCGCCAAGAGGATGCACACATGCCACGAGTTATGTGTGCATGTCGATGTCTAACAACGCTTGACATATGTTAACAAACCACGTCAGATGCGTAAAAACCTTGGTTGAAGCTTTCGATCATTGGCCGATGTCGCTAAGTGGATACAACCACGCCACGACTAATGAGCCCAGGCGTTGGCTTATATTACATGTCGTTGGCCGATGTAGCTTGCCCGATTTTCACAAGCTACAATTGATGATGCATGTCATTGGTCAACGTCGATATCGCTTGGGAGATGCACACATGCCACATCCGATATATGCAGACCTTCATTAATGTCGCTGGTAGTTGGACGAAGTTTCTTTATCGATACCCACATGCCACATTTGATGTGTTGCCAGTTGGATCTCTTGATTCTATAACGCGAATTCTGACTTATAGGAGTAGAAATTGGTCAAGAGATTCATAATAAACATGCAAAACCCAAGTATGAACGCTCGAAGGTACAAACACACATTAGCTTCCACAAATAAATTTTATATACTTTAAAAAATAGCTTTCAACAATTTTATTTTTATTTATTTGGGTTATCCTAAAAATGAGTGATTGATTAACAAAACATGGGAAAATTATTAATAAAAATATAAATAATGCCAAAAATTCACTATTAAATATAGTAACCTTAAATAAACCATTTCAACAATTTGTTTATATTTTTTGTTCGATAAATCTCAAAAATGATTAATTGATGAATACAAATAGAAGTTTTTTTTTAAAAAATATATATTAATGCCAAAAATTCACAAATAAATATGGTAACCTTAAATTCAACCATTTCAACCATTTTCATAATTTAAAGTTTTTCAGTAAATCCCAAAAATGAGTACTTCATGAATAAGAAATAGAAAAATATAAAAAAATATAAAATTAACGCCAAAAATTCATAAATAAATAATGTAACCTTAAATTCGTTAATTTCAATAATTTTTCAAAATATATTTTTGTGGTTAATCCCAAAAATGGTGTAAAAATAAAGAATAGGAAAAATATGAAAATATTTATAAAAGTAATGCAAAAAATTTAAAATTAAATACTTTAAATTCAACAATTTCAAAATTTTTTTAATTTGTAGTTTTGTTTGGTAAATCACTTAAATAGATAAATAGTCAATGTAAAATAGAAAAATTTGATAAATATATAAAATTAACGCACAAAATTTACATTTAAATAAAGTAACCTTCAATTCAAAAATTTCTAAAAATTTTAATTTTTAAAATTTGATGTAAAATTAAACAATCGTAAAAATCAATTTAAAAAACGAATAAAAGTTGGGAATATATAAAAATGCTCGAAAATACATCTTAACATGTGAAATTTATGATAGTGTACATATTCTTTCAATAAAATATGCTTCAATATCGTATGAACTTTGAACATAATGAAGTTTGTAGGAATGAACCATATAAGGCCAAAACGTTGATATTAGATTACAAAAAACAGATGTATATGTTTATATGCAAGAAAAAAAATTTCACACTCTTTTAGTTTTTTTATGTCATGGACATCCACATGTAATAGACAAGACCTCGATCAATGTCGCCATACGCAACATCGCTCATCTAAAAACTGCAGGCCACAAACGTTGCGGGTAGGCATGTCCAATATGGGTTGACCGAAGTGTGCTTGAAACAGGCGATGCAGCCACGCCACATCTGATGTTTGCAGATCAATGTGTGCAAGCTATGGATGAAGTGGGATGGTCACGTCCGACATCAGCAGAATATTTGTGTAGACTACGGATGATTTTTGTAGGCCACATCCGACGAATAAGAATTATGCGTAGGCAACAGAAGATAGTTGAAGCCCATGACCAAAGTTGACTGAACATTGTTTGCATGCAAAAGACGATTTGAGCAAGCCACATCCGATGTCGATTTTCCATTATGTTTAGGCCAAAGGTGATGTGGGAAGACCACATAAAATGTTGGATATCCATTTTGTGCAGGCCAAAGGTGATACGGGAAGGCCACACCCGACATCAGTTTACCTATGTGCAAGCCAAAGGCGATGGGAGAAGGAAATACATGATGTCGCATGAACGTAATTTGCAAGCAAAGGGTGATGCAAGATGTCCACGCCTAACAACATCCGAGCGATGTGTATATTCCACTACCGTTGTAAGTAGTCTACAACCAACATTGACTAAGAAACATGCAAGGTATGGTCGATGGTTATAGCCCACGCCCGACATTTGTTGGCCATTTTGTGCAGGACAAGGGCTATGCGGGAAGGTCAATATAGATAATCGTTGAGTGATGTGTACAACCTATGGATGATGTAGTCGGTCCACACTCGATGTCGACTGAACGACGTGCACATGCCACAACACATGCGGCATTCCACGACCAGTATCTCTTGGCCGATGTCATTTGCCAATTACCGATGTGCCATGCCCAAAGCACAGGGGCCTTTTCTAATGTTGAATTCCATTAGCCAACGTCGATTTCACAATTCTGATGCGTACATGCCATGTACAATGCTTTTAGGCCTTGGCACATGTACTTGTTGTTGGCCAACGTTGCTTGCCAAAAGTGCAAAAGTGTGGCTGATGCTTCTTGACATTGGCTGACGTTGCATTCCATTAGGGATCGTGGCCTACTAATGCGTGCAGTCCTTGGAGTATGCTGTATTCCATTAGGGAATGTCGCTTTCTTGATGTATAGATGCCATTTAATATGCGCGATATTGATGGCATGTACTGCTTATTGTTGGTTGACGTCCCTTGCCCGAAGTGCACAAGATTTAGGCGATGGTGCATGCAATTGGCTAATGTTGATGTCTCTCAATTAGTGTAGACATACCATGGATTATTCATGTATGGCTTTGATGATAATGCATCTCTTTGTATGACTACGCTTGATAGATGTGCACAAACCACGTTAGATACTTGAAGTCCTTGATTGATGCTTCCTGTAATTGGCCAACGTCAGGTAGACGATGCATGCAGGCCACGACCGATCTTACCCAATGAATGTGCACATACCACGAATGATGTGTGTAGTCCTTTTCTAATGGTACCTGCAATTGGTCAATGTTGCCTTCCAATGCGCGCAGGCCAAGACCAACGTCGTCGAGTCAATGCGCACCCACCACGACTAATGCGTGCAGAACATGGATGATGCGCACAGACCTTATTCAATGTTGCCTTGTCAATACTCTTAAGAAATAACTGAAATTGCCTAGTCGATGTGCACACGGCAGGACTGGTGCGTGCAGGACTTGGCTGATGCTTCATGTATTTAGCCAATGTCACTTGCGAGATGCACACCTTCCACATTCGTGCAAAGATACCTTTGATGATACCGTATGTCATTGGTGAACGTCTCTTTCCAGATACTCACTTCCATGTTCATGCGTGGAGGTCTTGGGTGAAGTTGTATGCCTTTGTCCATTGTCGCATTCCAGATGTGCACATGCCACATAATATGCGTGTAGACCTTGGCTGCTGTTTTCTGTTATGGCCGACATGTGAATACTTATTTGTGCGGGTTACGCCCTGTTGGTAGGAAACATTCAATGTCAGTAGACGGATGTGTACAAGATAGGGGCGATGCTGGCAGGCCATATTCGATTGTTGGTAGCACGATGTGTGTAGCCCACAGACGCGCTGTCAAGTAATGTTCGACATCGACATACCCATGTGTGCAGGCTACGGACAATGGGGGAAAGACAAGTTTCATGTCAGCTAATTGTTGTGTGCATGCTAAATGGGAAGAGGACAAGAAATTCACGATGTTACCTGGTCGTTGTTTGCAGGAAATCGATTATGCTAGAATTCCATGCGTGACGATTGTTGAGCGATGTGTACACTAAGAACGATGTTGGCATCCCACATTGTAACACTCCAAAAGTCCATGATCTAATCTACATCTTCACATGATGAAATATTCCATGTAAGGTTGTTTAAAACCTAAAATAATGTATATAAAACTTTTAGGATGTTCTAGAGTCAAAACATCAAGGAACATCCATGACGTCCAGAGAGTAGTGAAATAGAGGTTGGTGTGCCTTGGCATGTTTCATGGGATTTTAAAAGTAAGAGTTCAATGAAATTTTGTATGAATGTGTTAAAAATGTATTATAGTGTTTTTAGGGTCGAACGTCCAAGTACAACTCTCCAAGGACCCTTCCTAAATGACTCAAAAGTTGTCAAATGGCAGTGGCTACCTACGAAAACAATCGATGAGGCGTCAATATATACGTAGGTAATGCCTTAGTCATTTTTCCTGAAGTCCTAAAAACCAAGTCTCTAACACCAACGAACGTTGTGCATTACGATGGCGTAGACTGACCTACGCACCGTAGGACGAGGTTTTGTAGGTCAAGGCCTGGTTTCACTTTTAATATTATGGTTAAGTCTTTTAATTAATTAGTTCTTTAGTTGGTTAATCAAGGGTTGGGGGTTCTAATTAAGTTAGTAAAGACACTATATAAATATATACACCAAGTCCTCTTCCTTCTCTCTACATTCTCTCTCGCCAAAGAACACCATTGAACGCCAAGGTCAAAGGTCTTAGGGATGCAAGATTTCTATTTTTATACATAAATATTCAAGTATTGTTAAGGTATAGGAACTTTTCATTATTGGGACTCCATTCCCAAAAGGGTTCTTCAAATTTGATTTCAAAAAGTGGAGAAAATCGTAGGTTCCTTCTTAATCCAAAAGTGATCTTTCAATTTGTGTTTTATTGATTTATTTTGTTTAAAATGGATGTATTAAGATTTATTATTGGTTAATTAGGGTAGCCCTTTATGTTAGACCTTGTTCTATGGATGAGATCATGAATTGACCATATTTCCCTAACACTAGGTTATGAATTGATATTCAATTGAATTGTGGTGATGCAATTGACTTAATTCTTGAGTTAAATACTATTATATGATTTTATTAAGTCTATTAATGGATTAATACGGTTGGTTGATGGTAAGACCATGGAAGAAGGCTTGTGAAGGTGAATTGGTCAGACTTAGGATCTTGAACCCTTACTTCAATTGTAATGGATTGTACTTGATGAGGATGTTAAAATGAAGTATTAATTATGATTCGTTTAGGTAGTTTATGGTATGATGAATGTAATTTAAATGTCTTGATTATATGAATTGGTAGATTATGATTAAGGTATGACGATATATGGTTGACTATGAATTATTTATGTGCCTTACTATGTTATGATGAGGATAATGTGCTAATCTCACATATGAGGGTTGTTATAAAAGATAAATCTCATGCAATTCCAAATGACCTAATGACTATGATATACAAAGGCTTAGTTCCCTATGTCCTATACTAAGATACGATGATTACTGAAGGCTTAGAGACATATTTCACAAAGCAACTTTAGCTTAGCACAGAGTGATCTAGTTAGAAAAGGTGTCCCTTCCCAATGTGGGAAGGTTGGTCCACAATGGTACTCATGATATAGAGATTACAATGCAATTTCACATAAAGATGGTCTCAAGTATGTCTCCTAATTCGTGAACTATGTTGCACCCAGAGGTATACCTTGGCAAGTAGACCACCTTATTGTGATGTAGGGTTTCATGACACCAGATTCCATATTTAGCTGATGTGGTCTATGTTTGTTAAGGCAATTATTCCCTAAAGTAAAATGAAGTAATACAGTGAACATTAACTGGGGCGATATAGAAAGGGTTTGACTTTGTCTTAGTAGGGGTGGTATGTGACTCTACATATACATTACACTAGTTAACCTTTAGGGAAGCCCTAGGAAATATTTCTTATGTTCTGATAAAGTAAATGATATGTATATGATGAATTTACATGTTGATGATCCTATATGACGTTAGGTTCACTTATGAATATGTTAGTGGTCTATATAGCTATATATATGATGATGATAACTCATGAATCTATGTTATTTGAAGTTAGGCATTACTTATGATCTCTTTTCTTGTTTACTTGATTATGTGGTGTTATAGTACTTAATATGAGCATTGCACTTGTATGCTTGGGATGTGATTATTGGTTCTTCAAGTTATCATAATATGATCTCTTGTACATTTATTTTTGTAATGCGATTCTATTGGTGTTGTTTCAGTTGTATGATCTTGATGTGTTAATATTCATGTTTATATGACCAATGTTGAAGATAGCCATGTTAACTTTACTTTCTGGATGATGTTGGTCTTGTGATAAATATGGATTTGTTTTGATGAATATGTGATCATTAGCTTGTATGTGTTCTTAATTGTGCGTTAAGGATTTCAAAAGTGACTTAGCATGACTTTTAATAAAATTTCCCATTAAGCATGATTTCAAACTTTATATGTGCATATGTTTCCATACTTAGTAAAAGTTGATGAACTAACCCATTTCCTTTATATTTATACAACAATGTAGGTTCGGGTTGTTGATGTTAGAAGGCCAATTGCATGACTACTTGGATATTCCCCAAATGTTTGGTAGGTCCTCACAATCCTGATGCAACTATCTAGCTACTCGATGTTGTTATAGTCTAAAGACATTTAGTTTCCTTGTCTTTCATTTGAAGACTATTATTGTATAAGCGTATATGTGGCTTTTGTAGTAATGCAGTATGGGCTATGCCCAAACGTTCTACTCATTTTAGATGGTTTATTGTGAGACGATATATTAGACTAAATTCTTATTTATTATGTATATTGTCTAACGAGAAGCCTATCTAAGCTTCCTATGCGAGGAGTCTAAGTAAACTCCATGTGTATATGTGAATAGCTAATCTAGAGGTCTATGTATACCTTAATATGTAAGAAAAGTTCTAATTTTTTGCACTTTTTAACCTACGAAATGTAATGATGATTGCAAAGAGGCTTTTCTTAGTCCTCTCCAAGAATGACGGAGCAAGTTGAGTCTAGAAGATTCTCCTTGGTCTTGATAAAATTGTTATTAGAGCACAAGGTTAAAGTAATCTTTGGGTTGATGTCTCACTAAACCATGTCTACGTAAAGTCCTGTTCATGGGTGTGAAGCGTGCCACAGTTATGAATGTAAGGCTATGTGGTTCTTATGAATCCTTACTTATTGGTAATCTTGAAAGTCGTGCCTTGGGAGTAGTAACAGTATGCGTCCGTTTTTCTTATAATCCTTTTCTTGTGGATTAGGATATAACTACACGAAGGACGGCTGCAAGTAGAGTGGAGGAAGATTTGGCTAATGTGGGAGTTCTTCCCAAAGATAACCAAGCCCCTCCATAAGGAAACCAAGTGCCTTCAGACGTCCAAGTTTCGGTCATTCCTCAACATATGATGGTCGGAGAGATAAGGGCGACATTTTTAAGCTTGGCACAAACCATAAATACTCAATATCAAGAGGTATACACTCAAGCCCAAGCCGTGACGACCCAAGAAAATTAAGAGGTTAGACCTCGTGTTCAACCAAATGCTAGCACCATGGCTTCCCACTTAGCGGAATTTACGAGGATGAACCCTGTGATGTTTGATGGGTCATAGGTGAACGAAGACCATCATGATTTTCTCAACGAAGTCTATAATATTATCTGTTGTATGGGATTGACATCCAATAAAAAGGCTGAATTAGCTTCCTATCAAATCAAGGACGTATCTCAAACATGGTACACCCAATGGAGAGACAATAAGGCCTTGAGAGCGGGTCCTATCACTTGGGAGGTTTTTAGAAGGGATATACTTGATCAATTCTTTCCTAGGGAAAAGAGGGAGGCAAAATTTTAAGAATTAATCAACTTTTTTAAGGAGGTATTTGTGTACAATAGTACTCTTGAAATTCACTAAATTGTCCAAGTATTCTATGATACACTCAAACTATACTTCTCTAAAGAAGTATGAGTGGTCGTATCAAATAAAGAACCCAAATATTAGATTTGGGTCGATCCCACGAGGAAAATGGTTTAAACTTAACTTTAATCTACGATTACATCTATTCAGTCAAGTCTCTTTCGGAAACAACAACTAAATGGGGGATTTTGTGCAACAGTAGTAATTAATTAAGTCTATTTAAAGGAGTAGCAAATTTAAATATTTGATGTTTATCAAATGATGAGAGAAAATAGGGTGTAAGTTTTTCCTGTCGGTTCATAACGTAGTAACCCTAGCTATCACAACTCTTTCCTAGTATATTGCATGCAAAGTGGTAAGTTATGTATACCTAATTCCTTGGTCTGACAACTAGTGAATTTAACTCCGCACCTTGGTCCAGCTACGCATTTGTGCTTTACTAAATCTTACCTTTTACTTCAAATTAAGCATCATAATCAATGTATGGCTTAGTTATTACATGGCACCAATCGACACTAGCCTATCAGATAATATATATTAAATCTACGTTGGTGATTCTTTTCTTATTATCTACCTCCTTTGTCTGGCAAGTAGCAACAAGGCAATTCTTAACGCATGCACTCGTCAACAAGACTTATAAATGAAAAAATTATTAATACATGCAAGAAACTATTCGAGAATTATTATTTTAGCTAGTTTTACTTTGGTAATTGCTCATGGTTTCCACAACCCTAGTTATGGATTTAGTTAACCATGTCTAAAATTATACAATTCATATTAGTTAGACATCAATTCATGTACTTACTTTGATGAGATTGAAGAAAATCCAGAAAATCACTTGAATTTGAGAAAGTAGGTTAATAAATGATTACGGAAAAATGAAGTATTTTCCAAACACAAAATTCAAACACCAATATTACAAATAAGAAAATTAACAAAAGTCTAACCCCAAATAAAGTTTTTTGGTCCTATTTATAATAAAATAATCCTAAACATAAAGGGAAACCTAAATAAGGAAATCTGTTGAAAAATAATCCTATTTATAGTGGTCATCTATTGCAACACTCTCAAAGTGTAACTTTTTATCTACCTAGAGCAACACTTACAAAGTGTAACTTCAACATTTATAAGCCTACATGTAGCAAAAATATTTATAATATATTTACATACATATAAGTGACCTAAAACACACAATAAACTAATTAATCATTAAATTGATGCTATATATTTCAAATAAACTTCGAGAAATATTTCATGTACGACCAAAAGATAGTATGTGTTGTGTACAAACCCATACTTATACATCAATATTCTAAATGTGTACACAATAAATCAAATATGTATTTAAACTTTTACGATAGTTCAAAAAATCTTCATCATCCACTTCAAGTTGGATCACCTCCATTTCCCTACACAAATAAGATATTGGCAGTTATATAGAAGAGGTAAGAAGTTCAGATTGCAACAATATTGAGAGGCAAGAAATCCAGCAGTCACAGAAAATTAGATTGCATCTTTTTATGTTCAAAGTAGATGCCTACTTGTCTTTTGATGTTCAACGTAGATGATCTTCCCTTAGGTGTATAGAATTCCAAATGAGTTCAACAACAATGAATAATTGCATTAGGGTTTAAACTTCATAAGAAACAATATAAAATATTTGGTGTTATACAATAATTATGATGCACGCAAACTAACACGAACACTAAAGAAAAAAGGAATTAATGAGAAGACACAAACAATGAGATTTTCCGAATAATTATTTGTTTATTTGTTTGTAGTTATGGTTATAACATGAATATTCTATATAATAAGAAAGAAAATAGAGAGACAAGTCTAGATTGTAGATTACAGCAGCAGCAAAAATTAAAAAAAATTAGATTAGTTTCCTTGTGTAGTTTATATGTTCCACACGATCAAACAAGGAAACTAAATCTGACATAGAAAAACTACACTTCAACCATACCAAACAAGCAAGATGAATAGTGGTCAAGAGAAAAAAAACCTTAGCTCAATTCAAACCAAAGCCACTAACAATAAATTACCAATGATGCTGAAATAACAAAAACAATATATAATTCAATAAGCAAGATCAAAGATCTGTTATACATACCCTGTGCAAATATGTTTCTGAGTTCTTGGGAAAATCAGAATCGATAACAACATTAATTGCTTGAATATCAATTCCTCTAGTAAACAAAGCTGTTCCATCACGAAAGAACAAAAAATTAAGAAATTTAACAATTAATCAATTTGAAATTTCAGCTGTAACGGAAAGCGTGACGGACCGTCTGACCTGCTTGTTCGTCATGAAGATCAGAGAATTAGCATAAGAAACTTGCATGTATGGGACGATGGAGTCCACGACGGCCCGTCATGACCACGACGGATGACTACGATGGCCCGTCATGACCACGGCCCGTCATGACCACGACAGAATCTCATGACTACTACGGCCTGTCACGAGGTCCACGACGGCTCGTCGTGACCATGACGTCCCATCGCGAGGTCCGTCGACCCACCCGCATTTTGACAAATTTCACGCAAATAGAGTTACTATTTATACTTATGGCAAAAATGACTGAATTAGCTGAAGTACAAGTTTATGAATCAAAAACGTTATCACTAACCTACTTCTGCGATGAGCGCTGCAACAACTGCCATTTCAGGATCAGTAAAGAAGCGAAAATAGACTCTCAACACTCTTCAAAATGATGCTCTACATGAAGAATATTGTAGAGCTTTTGATCTTTTTTTTTTCATCCAATATAATGTATTTCTAAGTTATAGGGGTTTCTCTAACTGATCAAGTAGGTTATGCAGTTGAGTCCAAGATCTAAATCTGTACAAATGAAAGTAGGAAGTTATTGAAGCTTTATGTCCTTAAAAAGTAGATTTACAAATAAAGAATATTTGTGGCTTTAGTGGTTCAATAACTCAAGGGTGAAAACCTTAACCGACTTTTCAACATGAATGTCAAGAATCATTCATCAAACAATTTTAAAAGCAAAGGTGATAAAAACAAATAGAACAAGTAATTTCTAAAAGATGAAGAACTCAAACTGCTTCGATCAAAGCTGAAGAATGCAACAAAATACATACAAAACAAACTTGTGCAGCTTCATTTTCAGAATCGCGAGATCCGAGACATGTGGACTGAAAAACTTTACTCCGAGTAGATCGAGATCTTCGAACGACAACCGATGATGAAGATGAAGCCACCGGAGATGACGGGTTCTTCAGCTGAAAATGGAAGCTTCAGCTGAAGTTTTAGGAAATGTGGCCTTTTTTTATTTCTTTAATGTTTAATTCTTTTTAATTTTTCTTTAATGTTTTATTTTTTTGGCCAAATAAAAATGGGAGGGAGATGAAATTTTAATTTTAAAATGTTGGAGGAAATATAAAATTTTGGTGAAAACACTAAGGCCACATTTTTAATGTATTGTATTTTCAATTATAAAAATAACACACTTTGAAAGTGTGGCCATTCATGTAAATTGTTGTTGCCAACTATAACAACACTTATAAAGTGTAGTTTATCCCATTAAAGAGTACACTTTACAAGTGTTGCTAATATTAATGTAGATAGAAGTCAAAATCATTGGCTACTCTTTAAAAGTGTTCCCAAAAGTATTTTGGGCAACACTTTATAAGTGTTTTCAAGATTTATTGTTGTCGTAGACCTAAAATTGTGTAGTGTATAAATTCTTGGAAGCCACTTTTGCAAGCGTTTGTCCACTCAAACTTGACATTCTTCTGTGTTAGGGTTGTTAAAGGAGAAGAAATAGATGAAAATCCACCTACAACCCTCTTTGAAACCTTTATAAACCCAAAAATCTTCGAAGGTCGGTAGGAATTAGGCGTTTAGAACAATTTCTAACCACATCCATCTTTTTCGTATAGACCTCTACACCCTCAAGTGAAATAATACGACCAAGAAAAGCCACTGACCTTATCCAAAACTTGCACTGATGAAATTTTGCAAACAGATGGTTATCCTTGAGGTATTGCAAACTATCCTCATGTGCTTCATATAGACATTCTCATTTCTTCAATATACAAAAGTATCGTCAAAAAGGACAATCACAAGTGAATCAAGATAAATTTTAAACACTCGATTCATCCGTTCCATGAAAGATGCCATAGCATTAGTTAAAACAAACTACAGATCCTCTCTTGATGCAATATCTGAGGCCATCGATTCCAAGGAAGCCGAGTTGTCGACCCATCGACCACAGTAGATTGGGTCGTCGATTGGCTCATTCAAAACAATGTGGGATTTTGCTGCCTACTTGGGATTTTTTGTGTAAATTCACCCCAATTCATTTATAAGCCTAGGTAAATATTTTTAGTATTTTTAAGTTATGTTAATTTCGTTTTAAACCCTAGACCTAGACAAGACCCCTCACTTCAATATTCAAACTCCCTCTCTAAAGAAAACTCTCTCAAAGTCATCATTGGAGCTAAGAGTCATGGAGGAAAAGAAGGGCTGGTTTGGAGGTGTTCATCATAAAAAATTAGTGGGTTTCCTTTTATTTGATGTATTGTATCCATCCTTAAACCCTCTTCCATTGAAGGAGTAATTTCCAAAAGGTTTTAAAAAAGGATTTCAAAACTCTATTTCCTTTTATCATTGATTTTAAGCATGGTCTTCTTGTGAAATTATTCTAATAATTTAACAATGTTTGTTATTGTTTGAATTGATGATTTTCATGTTTCAAACCTAATGAACTATTTTATAAGCATATGTCAAACAGTTAGCTTAAGAAATGGATTAAATGAGTGTGTTTGGGTAAGGTATGAACTTTGGTTTTCTAATGTTGTTGTTTTGGTTTAGATACTGACGAAAGGGCCTTATTATAATGAAATATTTAAAATTGATTATAGTGGATGATTGCTTGGTTAAATGGTGAGTTGCCTATATAATATAGTTCTTGTGATGAATTGCTCTTGAGTGGTATGATCTACTTTCTTGGTGGCGGTGTTTATTTGATAAACTTCATATTAATAAGTATGTTTTGAGAGTGTGTCTTTGAAGGCCTAGTATATGAAATTAAGTTATATTGAAGAAAATCTTTGTTTTGTGTTGTGTGAAGTTGAATAGAATGTTTGGTTTTGATTATGCCTAAGTAAACTATATGACTTTGTGAACTGTATAACGTGTGTAAATTGATGAATGTAGTTCTAAATCATGTATCGAAGCTAATGTAAATGAAATATTTTTTAAATGTAAGATGTTCTCACAAGTACACACACACTTAAATGAATGTATAATGTTAAATTGAGTAATTAGAGGAGTTTTGAGGTGAATACTCTTTGTGAGTTGGGATGAAGTGTTTAGTAGCAACCTCACTACATCCTAAGAGCTTTCTAAGATAGGTCGGAGGATGAATTATCTTCATGAGTTGGGATGTGGTGTTCACTAGGTATCTTTAACCTATAGTTTAATGTGTTTAGAATCCATGGGGTTTATGTCTTGCACCGAGGATATGAAGAAGAGGTGGTTACACTTCTTGAGTTGAGATGTTGTATTGCAATGTACGTCTTGAGATGAGTACTCCTCCTGAGTAAAGAATGAGTTAATTTGTAGCGATATCCTTATCCCTTACATATGCGCCCGCATAGGTGTTGTTATTGGGAAAGCTATGTAAAATCTAAAAAGAATGACTTTACTCTAGAAAATTCAAGATCCCTCATCCGATAAGGGTTAATGTAAGGATTCCATGTTTAGCTCTCATGGTCTATGTCCGTTAAGCTAAACCTCCACAAAAGAATTGGTTGAACTAACTATTATAAAACAATGTGAGACTTAGGGTAGATAGTGGTATGGGACGCTATGTACTCATTGCACTAGGTAGGACCTTCTAAAAGTGAAGACTAGGTGCCAAACTTTCTAAAAGAATGTGCTACTTAGTGTAGGTGGTGGTATGGGACTCTATCTACTCATTGCACTAAGTAGGCATTCCAAAATGGAAGACTTTGGTTGTTTGTAGGGTGCCCTTTTAATGTCTTGTCCTTGAGTATGGGTCTTTTTAATACGAGGTGAGTACGCCGAAAGGGGTAGTCTTGAGGATATTTTTGGTGTGTATTGAAGAATAAATATGCATTCTTTCTTCATTATCACCTTAGTGAGTCTTAGGATAAACACGAGGTAGGAAAACTCCTATGGAAATGATTTAACTTTCTCTTCACTTGTCCTCGGTAGTTCACACATTTAGAATAGGATAATTCATTGTTAATGGTTTAAATAATTTATTTTGATGGTTTATAATAGTTCATTGTAAGGGTCATTAGATTTCACTATAAGGTTTGGAAAGTTACTATAAATTGCCTCCTTTATGAAAAATTATGAAAATTCTTCTCCATGTGTAAAATGATGTTCCTTATTATGTTTTACTTTTCTATTCGTCAATGTTTTACTTAAATTTCATGAAATATTATTTGTACTAAAATGTCCCTTTTCTCATGATTTTGTATATGCCATACTTCCTACGTTATATGTACTTCCCCATACATTTCTATACTATAAGTATAGGTTGGAAGTATTTTGAAGATTCAAGGTTAGGAAGAAGAGCTTCTGAAAGTTTCTCTCAAGGAAGAGTATGTCCTCATATATGTGAGGGCATAGTCCTTTTCTTAAATTCTTAGATAAATACTTATTATGCATTGGATTTCAATTTAAAGGGCCGTGTGTGTACGATATCATAAGTCGTGTCTTAAGTTTTGCTAGTGACAATGAGATTTCTTAGGTATTTATAAAAAATTTCCTCTTTATTCATTTATTTGTGAAAAGTTTTAATTCGGCACTATTTTTCATGTCTTATGTAATTATTCTAGTAAAAGGGCTTGTACAAGACCCTAAAGGGTCAAGCATGCCCTGTCAAGAAGCGAGGGTTACTCCTAACTTCCAAGGGATTCGTTCAGATCAGAACACTCTCGGTGCTACACATTTATTCCCTTTATAAAAACTCTTTAGTCATTACATAAGTTTACCATAGTATTTACAAGAGATTCACGTCAAACCTTATCATAATAGCTACTAAGAGTTCATATGTGAGAATGATCCTTTAACATTAGAAATACTACAAAATGAGTAAGCCTTTCACTTTATGATGACATTATAATCATGAGAACTAGCTTTAAATGATATAACAATCTTAACATATCATACATATATATTTCCTAATAAAATTCAGGAGTATAAGGTTAAGGGTAAATATGCCTTGCCATCAATACCATAACAACACACTAGATATTAAATCATTACCATCAAAATAATTGACCTCTTATATATAAGTTCCATGGAGAACCAAACTTCATACTTTTTACCCTTATAGGGACTTGATACTTCAATCAACCGAAAAATGCATAATCAACAAACAATATAAGGGAAGTTATGAGGTAATAACATAACTAACATCAACATAAACTATTGGTATACTCATCACCTTAAATAAGTCCACAAATCCAAGAACTAGAAAATTGGTGAAGAACATGTGTCTGCAGAATATTACATGAAATATCACAAATAAGCATCATTACACATAATCAACCCTAAATATCCATAAATAATAAAATTAAATCAATAAAATCCGTTTATGAAGGAAACCCATGTATAAGAGTAAAAGCCTAGACTTTTGGTGAACTTTTGAAAGCATAATTTGAGGAACTCTTGGGGAATGGATTCCCAAGATTGAAAAGAAAATATAACTTGTAAATGTTCAAATAAATATGGAAGAAAGTTATGTTCAAGAATCCCTAATCGAAACTTGTAATTTCTATTCAACGGAGTCTTGAGTAGAGAGAGTTTGGACAGAGTTTGAGTATGTATTTTTATTTAATTTGTTGAGTTAGAATGACTTGGAGGGATGGGGTTTGGGTCTTATAGTTAGGTAATTAACTCACTAACCCATCCCCTTAACCTTAATTAAATAAAAAACTCGGAACTTACTTCCCCAACTTATAAACTAATTTTGAAATTGCTCCCAACCTATAGAACGTAGGTGGATCCACTCCCCTGTGATGTTGCTCGTTTGAACTAGTTTGAGAGTTGAACAATGGGGGACATTGTGGAAAGAGTAATTCTAAACCCACGAGCCCCTTTCATGCCCATCACGCAGTTGAAGGCCCGTCAAAGGTTGTCATGGAGGGTTGTTGTCTTTTGACAACATTTAGTCAGAAGCTTGGGTCATCCTAAAGGACCCCTTCAATGGTCCTTGAGTGGTCGTACGTGGATGTTTTTATCCTAAAAACCTCATTTTTACCTATTTAAAGTTGTTTTACAATATTAAACCATCATACGACACTCCTAAGCTATCATAATACCTAAGAAGACCTAATAGTAAAATTTCACAAGATTGCGGACGTCATAGTAGTTTCTTGAGGTTTATAATCTAATAATTCCAAACAAAGTTAATTAGATTAGTTTAGGTATAGAAACATTATTCCATTCATTTTAAATTTTTATTGATAATATGAGTGTCTAGCCTAGGTAATATGATTTCCGAGTTGTTCTAACTTCATTACAGGTTTATCGCGTACTTGCAGACTACATGATTCTATTCATGTGATGTAGAAAATTTTACTCACACTTTACGCTTTTTGGCTAGTATTACTATATATTTAGCGGAGGACTACAAAGATTTAGATTAATGAGATATTCAGGTTACATGGAGTTTTTTTATTAAAAATCTCATGGAGAGGTCCAAAGTTTAATTCTCATTTATGTAAGTCATTTCAGTATTGTCTTGGTACTCAAGATACACTTATAAAAATATTTTATGCACAGACGGATGGTTAGGTAGAGTGAACCTTTAAGACTTTAGAGGATATATTGATGGTTTTTTGATAGGATTGAAGGGTAGTTGGGAAGATCACCTTTCTCTTATAGAGCTCACCTACAATAATAGATACCATTTTAATATTTAGATGGACTTTATAAGGCAATGTATGGGCGTAGATGTATATCTCTTATTGGTTGGTTTAAATTAGGTGAAGCACTCTTTATAGTACTAGATTAAGTTTGAGTTTCTAGGGTGTGCAAGGCATCCCAAAGTCAAGAGGAAAACCTATACAGATGTAAGGAGAAGGGACTTAGATAAAACAACTTGAAAATCCAAGACTCATTGTGAAGCCTAAAATAGGTGTTATAAAGTCTAAACACTATTTCTAAGTACATTTTTAATAAATATAGGTCATTAAGGAGGTTTAAGAACCAAAATGTCTGGGAAGTTTGTTCAAAAAGGAATTTAGTGTGCCTTAGATTTTTGACTAACTTTTAGGAGTCTGAAACGTACGAAAATTGGTGGAAAGGTATCTAAAAGGTTTTTGAGTTGATCCGTACTTTAAACATTTGGGTACGACTCCCCAAGGCCCAACTAAGGGCCCTTGAGAAGGACCCTTGTAGTTTTATGCAATACTGACTGGCCGTTTGCATTGACGTGACAGAAGACGGTCTGTGTGTAGATCAACGAGAAGTCGATGCCACCGTCGTTCCACACATAGGCTAGTGGAGAAGGTTCCTTCACCTTCTTAGTGTGTAGACTCATCGACAGAGTGTAGAGGTGAAGGCTACGGTCTGTGTGTGGATCGACTTGAATCGATGCAACTGTCATCCCACACTTTTACAAAATTTTATGGATCCCTCGCCTTCGAAGACTCAGAATGAAAAGATGGAGTGCAGGACAAAGGGGGGTTATCCGTTGACTCACAGATGGACCATTGATAAGGGTCTCGTCTGTGACGGTCGAGTTTTACTGTTTATATTAATGATTTAATTTAATGAATTAAGTTGCTTATGGTCTTGTTGGGGATTATAGGGAGACTAATTAAGTTTATTAAGTCCCACTATATATACTTTCAACCCTCATTAAACTAAAGACAAGTCTCAAAATAAACTCTCTTTCTTCTCGCTTATTTCTCTCTCTACATGAACTCACCATTGAAGGCTAGCAAGAACTAGGGTTTGGGGACTGGAAAGAGACAAATTAACCATCGAATTGTTGACAAACATTAAGGTATGTGTTCTATTCACCTTCGAGATTCTTTTCTCAAAGGGTTCCTTCAAAATAGATTTAAAAAAGTTGAGTTTTCTTAAGGGTTTCATTGTATTACAAAATTGAAGTTATGGATTAAGTTGTAAATGAATTCTTAGGATTATATTAATTAAATTACCATGTAATTCAACTTTTTTAGGGTAATTGATGATGATTTGGTCTAAATTGAAGGTATGATCCTCTCTCCCCAACCCTACTTAATTATCTTGCCCTATATTGTTACGTGATCATTCAATTGAGTGCATTGTTGATTTGATTACTATCCTATGGTGTTATTATGACTTAAATTAAGATGAATTATAGGCCTATAATGCAAGTTCTAGAGATTGTATTTAGGTGATGAATTATAATGTGAAATTAGCTTATGTAAATTGTCTAAAGTTGTGACCTAAAGATGAATTGTGTTATAGAGATGCAATTTGGCCTTATTATTCTATTGTTTATCATTGTGTGATGATGTTACTCCCCAGGTTAGGCTTAGTTATCGTTTGATGGTAAGTCCTTGATTGTAGACTATAGAAAGACATGGTAATGCTTAGAATCTTTATCTTTACTTCCTAATGTGATTAATTGTTGTTCAGTCATGATATTACATTGGACTATGCCTTATACTAGGATATGATGTTGAATTTAAATGTATTTACTATGTTGTGAGGTTGATTAAGGTATATGTGATAAAGGATGGTTAAAACTCTCAATGTTACTTAATATTACATGAAATGCTAAAGTGTTAACCTCACTTATATGATTTTTGATGAAAGGACTTATACTCATATAATTCATATTGAGCTATTAATGATGATAATTATACAAGGGGTAGACCCTATGGCCTGAATAAAGCTATGAGTTGTAATTAAAGGCTTAAAGACATTTAAAAGAGGGACTCTAGCTTTGCACAAAGTGTACTAGATAGAGATGTGTCCTTTCCCATATAAGGAAGGTAGGAACACTATATTACTCTTGAAATTAGGGACTATAATGCATGGCACATAAAGAGGGTCCCAACTAATTCTCCTTGTTCTTGAACTATGTTGCCCCCATAGAAATACTACCAGGTTGATCAACGTAGTTCCAATGTTTCATTTTTGATACTACCTTGGCAAGTAGTCCACCTTCTTTCTGTGTAGGGTATTATGTAACCAGATTCCACACTATCTCATGTTGTCTATGTCGGTTAGGGAAAGATGTTCCCAAAAAGTCAAAACGAATTAGTGGACTTGAACTCTAACTTTGATAACCTAAGGCGTCTAGCTTAGTCTAGGTAGGGGAATGGAACTTTACCTAGACATTGCACTAGTTAGCCTTGAGGGGAGTGTTAGGAGGAGGTTCTTATATATGTTTATATTATGATAATATATGATGTACATCTTTAGCATGTTTCGCTTGTGTATGTGCATAAGATCTCATGCTTAGTACATGTTGAGTACTAACCCCCTTTTCTTCCCTTTTCCCAAACTATTTAGGTTACGATAATGGAAGAGTTTGGAACGCGATATTGTTGAAGACTTGGATTCTTTATTTCATCCATGTAAGGTAGATCCTCAACTTTCGAGGAAATGCCATCCTCTAGGTTTGGATCTTATTCTGAGATTCCTTTTTAATTGAATATTGTACTTTTGTATGACCTATACATGGTCTTGTTGAATTTATGTAAGGGATATGCCCATATTGTGATATTCTTTTCAATAGTATGAGATGAGAAAATTGTTGAGACTATTTATGTATGTTTATATATGTATGTGCAATAAAAGTAGAAGGCTATGTAAACTTCCTATATGAAGGGTCTATGTATACTCGATATGAATATATATTTGTGTATGTAGAGGTCTATGTATACCTTTAAGTAGTGATAATGAATGTTTTAACTATTTCCACATTTTTTAACCTATGAATACAATGACATAACACTAAGAGGCTAGTCTTAGTCATTAAAGAGGATGATGACGCCGGTTATATTTAGGGGGTAAATCTTGATGTGAAAAATTTTGTATTAGAGCATGAGGTTGAATATTGTTGAGTTATGTATCTCTCTCTACCACAGACATGTAGGATCGTATTCTTTTTTTTTATGTTCCCCACACTTATGAGTAGAAACCTATTCGATGCTTAGAAATTACTCTCTTACTTGGAAATCTTATATTGTGCCAATAGAGTCTACTTATGGTGTGCTTTTGCATCTAATCCTATTATTGTGCTGCTAGGAATCATGAACACTCGAAAGAATAAGGCTCGAAGACTTGAGGAGGAAGTTGCTAATGAGGAAGCTCTTCCCCATGATGAGCAAGTTCCTCCACTTGAGGAAAACGCTATTATTGATCAAGCCCTGGCTAACCCTCCACCTATGACGGTGGCGAATATGAGGGCTATTGTTTCTCAAATGGACCAAGCGATTACTACTCAACCACAAGCTGCGACGGTTCAAGCCCAAGCTAGGGATAAAATTTTAAACAAAGCAAATAGAACGATTACAGGGAAATAACAGAAATACAAACTAAATCTTCAGACATAATATATCTTGACTGCATCTCAGTTGATCGGTTTCGTCCACACGGTGCCATCCATCTTTAAAGGATCAAAGCATCTCTAGATAATACTTTGTGAACTATGTAAGGTCCTTGCCAATTTCGAATGGATTTTCCTCTGTACTCGTGACTTAACTACAACTGACCGATTTCGAAAATTCAACCTCTAACTCTCTTTTGAAAAGGTCAGATCATTTAGTATGATATAATTTACCATGACAAACAACAACTTTTTTCTTTTCATCAATCAATGTTAATTGATCAATCCTCTTGCTGACTCATTCAGCATTACGCAGATCATCTTCTTAGATATTCTAAGGGATGGTATATCAACTTCAGCAGGTATGACTGTTTCTATACCATACACTAGAAATTATGGATTGGCCCCAATCAACGTTCAGAAGTCATTCGATAGCCCAAAAAAGCATATGGCAACATCTCATGCCAACTCGGTGATTGTCAGTCATTTTCCTTAGAATCTTCTTGATGTTCTTATTGTTGGCCTCTACAGCTTCATTCATTTAAGAACGTCCAGTGGTTGATTTTTGATGAGTAATCTTAAATTGCTCACATATATCTTTCATCATCTTACTATTGAGATTTTCCCCATTATTAGTGATGATAGATTTTGGTACTATAAAATTTGCATATAAGATTGTTTCGAACAAAATCAGCTACAACTTCTATGTCACTGACTTGTACTAAGCTACTTCAACCCACTTGGAGAAGTAGTCAATACCAACCAACGTGAATTTGTTTCTATTAGAAGCGGCTGGCTCTATCAGACCGATGACATCCATACCCAAGCTACGAATGGACAAGGTGAACTCATAGCATTGAGTTTTTGAGGCGGCACTCGGATAAAATCTCAATGCACTTGAAATTTATGAAATCTCTGCACAAACTTGCAATAATCATGCTTCATAGTCATCAAGAAATAATCGACTCAAAGGATCTTTCTTGCCAAATTGATTCCATTCATATGTGTACCAAAAACTCCAACATGTCTCTGCTCAATAAGCTTTGCATTTTAAACATCATCGATACATATAAGAAGACCAAAATATGGAGTCCTCCTGTAAAGGATTTCTCCGCTTAGAAAGAAGTTGAGGTCCATACGACTTAAAGACTTCTTCTGCCTAAATGTCGCATTTTCAGGATAAATGCCAGACTCTAAATACTTCTTGATGTCAAGATAACATGGCAAACCGTCTAATTCTGATTTAAAATGTGAACAATGGAGCAGATGTTTTTTAAGCTCTACATCTAGAGGATCAATATAATCAGTATCCTAATGCTTAATCATTGACGTGATGGTCGCAAGAGCATCGGCCAACTCATTCTGTGTTTTTTGGAGATGTCTAAACTCAATCTTACAGAATCTTCTGTACAACTTTTGTATATATTGCATGTATGGCGTAATAACTAATACCTAGTGAAAATTCATGTTAATGTCCTTTTTTAAACCAAGGATACAACAATCGTATTCAGTCATGTTGTTTTTGCAATTAAGTTGGAGCTTAGCTGCCATAGTATAGTGTTGGCCGGATTATGACACCATGACCGCTCTGATATCTTTCCCTTGGTGATTTGATGATCCATCAAAGAATAATCTCCAACAAGATATATTTCAGAAATATCTTCACCCACAAACACTAATTCTTCATCATGAAAATAAGTTTTTAGAGGTTCATACACTTCATCAACAATATTTTCTACAAGATGATCACCAATGCCTGTGTTTTTATCGCCTTTTGGGTCACATACACAATATCAAATTCACTCAAAAGCATTTGCCACTTAGCTCAATTTCCAGTCAGCATCACCTTCTATAAAATATACTTCAACGGGTCCATTCTGGAGATGAGATATATTGTATAAGAAGACAAATAGTATCTCAACTTCTAGGCAATCCAAGTTAAATCACAACATGTTCTTTAAAAAAGAGTGAAACGAGATTCATATCACGTGAATTTCTTGCTTATATAGTAAATAGATCGCGCGCCTTCTTCCCTATCTCGTTATGTTGACCAAGTATTCATCCAAATGCGTTCTTTGAGACAGACAAATATAGCAACAATGGACTCCCTTCATGCGGAGGAACCAATACCGGTGGATTGGATAAATAATTTTTGATAGCATCAAAATCAATTTGACATTCTTCAGTCCACTTTGTCAAAGCATCTTTCTTTATTAGCTTGAAGATAAGCTCACACACCATGGTGGATTGAGCTATTAACCGACTGATGTAGATTCTCCTTTTTGATGGCTTAGGGGTGAGTGAAAACTTTTCTTGTGAAGAGGTTGCGTTTGAGATCTTTGATGGTCAAGTTAAGAAATTGTTAAATAAAGAAGTTGACTGCATGAAAATCCTATAGAAAAACCATCTAGTCGAGGATGCAACATGGGAGGCCCAAGACGACATGAAATCCTTGTATCCTCATCATTTTCTTATAACTCCTTGCAAAAGTTGAAGTTATTATTTCTCTTAATTTAACATAAATTTTGAGTTGTGTTTAATGTTGAACTTGTAATGTTTTTTCCTTTATATGTGCATGTTTCGTGATAATCCATGTTTTGTAATAATCCATATTTTTTATTTCTCATGGTTGTCTTGAAGAAAAATGTGATATAAATATGTAGCCGTTGTTCGATTTGTTCTAATCATGCTTGATGTGTTCTAGATAAAGATATATCGTGTTTATTCACTATTGATAAAATGATGTTCACTAAAATTCGAGAAGGTAGTTTCTCTTATGTTTATGTAAAATAATGATATTAGTGCATAATGCTATTGTTGGATATGCTCTTATGTTATTTGATACTATGAGGTTGTATTAATGTTGCTTGTTGATGGGCTTCTAGTCTTGAGGCATTGTCTTCCCAATTAAATGTCCATGTGTCATTCGTGGACGGATGTTCCCAAGGGGGAGTATTGAAACACCTGGCAAACTCCAATGACCTAATGTAGATGCTCATATAATGTTGTGACATAAGAATATTTAAACTAATACAATTAACTTGGTTTGTAAGTATTAGAGTCATAATTTAAAGAAATGACCATGATGTCCGAAATCTAGTGAAATTGAAATAGTAGGTGTTCTTAGGTCTTGTGAAGGCTAGGAAATGTCTTGTGATGGTAAAATATTGTAGAATACTTTATGTATGTATAACAGTGTTTAAGAGTCAAAACTTCCCGCTATGACACCTGAAGGACCAACCATAGGGTACTCTAAGACGACCCAAACTTTTGACCAAAAGCTGTCAACAGACAATTGCCATCCTCGACCACCCTTGATAGGTATTCAAGTGGGTGAAGGAGCGTGGAAGGGGACAGTGGGTTGACACTTAGTCTCCCCACCATGTACCAACTCTTTCCCACTCTCACACCAGTTTCATAGAGCAGCAGCACGGGGGCGTGGAGCCACCTATATTGCGTAGGTGGTGAACATAGGTGGGGAGCAGTTTCTAAATTACTTTTTAAGTTAGGGACCTTAGTTTGAGTTATTTATTTTATTATGGGTTAAGGGGTTGATTATTAACTTATTAAATCACTAAATGTACACATAAGACCCTAACCCGATTACCCCAAGTCATTCTAACTCAACACATTAAATCTAAAAATAAACTTTCTCCAAACTCTCTCAACTCAAGACTCTATTGAAGTTGAAGGGGAAGTATTCCATACGGATGAAATACTGAACTTTATAATTATTTGAATATTTAGAAGGTATTATTGATTTTTACTATTTATAATCCTTTCCCTAAGAGGTCCTCTAATATTTATCATTCAAAAGTTCTACAAAAAGTTAGGGTCTTACTCTTACACATGGGTTCCTTCATAACCCAATTTGATGGATTTATTATGATTAAATATGGATAGTTAGGGTTTATTATCTTTATAATTATGAGTATATGATGTTTTTTACTTTAAATCCCTTTAGACCCATGCTTTTCCCGAATTTCCCAAATCTGGATTTGATATTGTGGAATGGTTGAATGTGATTGATATAACAATTGTTTATGTTGATCTAAGTTATGTTATTAATTCTTGAATTATCTTACATTATTTTTGTACTATGAATTGTTGGGTTGGTTGAAGTATCAAGTCCCTTGAAGGGCAAAAATGTATGTAGGTTGGTTCTCCATAGAACCTATGTAAGAGAGGTGAATCATTTAGATGATGATGACGATTCTGTATCTAGTGTGTTGTTGTGGTATTTATGACAAGGATATCCCATCCTAATCCCTATTTACTTGAATTAAGTATGAAGTATGTATGTATCCTATGTTAAGATTTTTATATGATGAAAGGAAGTTTTCTTGATTATAATGAAATGATAAGCATTACTCACTTGGTAGTGTTTATAAATTAAAAGAATCATTCTAACCTATAAACACTTATGAGCTATAATTATAATGTGTTTACATGAATGTCCTACTAAGGTGAAATTATATAATTACTAAAGTTAAATCATAAAGGGAATAAATATGTAGCACTGAGAGGACATGGAAATGAGATAGGGAATTTTCTTTTTAGGAAGTCCGGCTTCCCAAATGGTTTCCTTTAGATATATCAAGTCCGTGTTCAGAATATATGTATTCTCATGAGATGGCAACCTTCAATGTTAGTATGTTTCGGTTTATAGTAGAAATCACCTTGTCCTATAACTATTTCCCACATAGCACTATACCTTAGTGGATCCACATAGATAGATAGTACAAAAGGTTCATCCTTTGGAAAGTGGAAACCTTCGCTTTTTTTTATAGGAGTAGAACACTAGATTCCGTGTAGCTCACATTGTCTATGTAGGTTGTTGCAATATATCCCTAAATGTAAATATAAATTAAACAACGAATGTAAGGTTATGAACTCGCACTAGGGACTTCTTAGAAGCCTCTACATAGTGAAAAGGATGGAATAGGACTTCGCTTGCACACTGCACATGTAGGAATCTAAGAGGGGGTTGTAGTACGATTATTTTATGATTCTCTTGATTTCGCTTACGTTCCTTATCTTGTATGCATATCGGGTTCTACTTGATGAAGAGCATGTTTTTAACTAAAATTTCCTTTTGTGCATATTTCAAATGTTTTATGTGTATGGCACCATATTTAGTACGTGTGTTGTAGTAACCCATATTGTTTCCCTTTTCCACTACATTTAGGTTTGGACCATTAATGAGATTCAAGTACATTTTGCAAGAAATTGTTATTTGCTTTCCCAAGTTGTTAAGTCCTCAAGACCAGGGACAAACCACCTTTGATTCTAGCTTTAATTCATTTTGCATATTTGATAGACTATATTTTTTTATATTATTCTAAGACTTTCTATTGATCTAAGAGCTTAGTCACAATTTTCACATTCTTATGTCTTGATGATACTATGAGACAAATGTAACACCTTATAATTTTTTTCTACTAAGACTCAAACTATTCATCGTAGTGAGTGAGATTTTACCAAGGAATTAAAATTTTCATAAGTATTATGGTAAATCCCTTAGATTTAGCTCCTTGATTTCGAAAAATAATAAAATTGGAAATAGCAAAATCTGAAATTTTGAAAGTTATGCAAAGTATGAGTTTTGGATTAACTTCAAACAACCATAACTCCTAGAACATAATGAGTTTTGTGTTCTAGAAGATGCCATAGGAAAGATAATTGATTTATCTTTCCAATGCCGCCGGGTTTTGATGACTGTCGAGTTCGGATGAGTGAGATATGAACTTTTGAAGTTAGTTTATCCAGTTATTAAAAGTTAGCCGAAATTATTAAGGGATGTTTTGGTCTTCTCCTTACCCAATAAGATTTAGCTCGTTTTAGTCATATTTTAAGGTTATAATCCTTTTAGGTTCAGTATTCTAATCCTAATATAGCCCTAGGGTTGTACTTGAGAGTTCAAGAAGTTAGAAGAAGAAAAAAGAAGAGAAGAAAAGGACAAAAGAGGAAAGGATGAAGGAGTTCATCAACTTTATTGAGTTTAGTTGAAGATTTTCTCCATGGGTTTAATCCCTAAGAGGTATGTAAGTATCCATAGTGTTGGGTTTGTTCACCCACACGCTAAACATGTTATTTTGAGCGTGGTTTCATTTTTAAAAAGTTGAAGTACTTAAGTTCTTGATAGATGTTCTTAACATTCATTGTAGATCTTATGTTCTTGGCGTTTTTATGATTTCTTGAGATGAATGTTATTGTTTTGAGTGTATTATTGTTTACTTATAAAAGGAAACTGAATCTAAGGAAAACATGAGAAAATAAATAAATTAAAAGAGATTTTGGGTAAGAAAATGAGAGGTAAAATTCGTAGAAAGCATGTTTGGGGGGAAACATGAGAGGCTCACCCAGATGTGCCAAAAATTCTAGGGCGGCATGCCTGAAGCGATCCAAAATTCAATCTATGATTATAGGGGAATGTCCCCCACATGCGGAATGTATAGGTGTCTCCCGCACAATATCATTTTTTGTTAATTGTCCAATTTGAGCTCATTTAAAGTATATATGCACTCATTTCAACTGTAAACAGTTTAAAGTAGTTCTAATCACATTGAAATTATTCATAACAAGAATAATAACCTTGATTTAATGCTAAAATTTACGCTAAAAATAACATTAAGTGTTGAGAGTTATTTCGAACCTTTGAAAAGATGCCCTTCGAGACCTTTGAGGAGTATTCTACAACTTCTAGTAACTTGTTTAAAGATTCAAGAAAGTGTGCATGCGAGTGAGGATAATGTATTCATGATTATAAATATCACCTAGAACCTCCATGCCATGAAAAAACTCTTGAATTAATAATTCACATTCGAGACATAGAGAAGACTAGAGTTTAAGAAAAGCCTTTATGTTCAATTGATAATTCTTTGAGGTACATCATTGATTTAACTATGTTTTGAGGAATTATGCAAGAGAATGATAAGAGTTATATACATGAGTTCTATGTAGTTATGTACACCTTTTAGTGAAATTGTTTCATGCCCATAATTCAGCATGAACTTCGTAAGTTGAGCATCTTTCATTGAAGTGTTATCTTCAAGTTCTAAGCATTTATGTGTTGATTTCCTAGACATCTTTGATATTTATTCCTAATAATGTGACTATTACATGTTACCCGTGAAGTCCTTGAGGTGTTTTGTTCATGCCCGTAATTCCACATTAACCTTATGAGTTGAACAATCTTGAGATGAGGAGTTCCTTTGAGTTCGCGATTTTGGTATTTCCTGCTTATAACTACGCATGAATTCTACAAGTTAAAAATCATGAAATAATTCATTAACATGTGACCATGATCCTTGAGTTCATACTTTAATTCGAGGAACGTTAAGAGTCCAGCCTAGCAATTAAGAGGATGTTAAAGTAAAGTTCTTAAACATTTTAAAGAGTGTTATTGAAGCATTTTGACTGTTTAAGACTCAATTTTCAAGCTAAGTAAAGAGTTAAGTTGAAGTTCTCTTCATCAAAGGTATACGTGCACTTAGTTTTCCCAATGGTACTTTAAATATTTTTCACCTAAAAACAAGTAATTAAACATGATTTCCAAATAAACTTTGGGTGAGTTTTTAGAAAAGGACTATAGCTTTTTAAAAGAAGATGGCAAGGAAACTAATATTTCTTAGATAGCCTTTGAGTTAAGTATTTTTGAGCACTAATCTCAAAACAAAGAATTCGGTATGTTTTTAAAACATAAAAGTTAGTATAATTCTTGGAGTAGTATTGAGCATCGATGGGGGAAGAATTTAGATAGCTCACAGCCCCCATAAACTATGTAGCTACCATGAGTATAAAAGGTTTATAATTTTTAGATGAACCCTTTTCACAATAGACTAGTGGATCCATTATGCATTTTTGGTCTTACCTCTAGCCTAGTATGGGATGCGCTGGTAGCGTGAGGTAGATCGTTTTATCATCATTATAGCTCTTATGTGATGGATACCAGTTAGAAAAACTCCTATGAAAGTTATTATAATTTTATATATATAGGTTAATTATATTTTATGACATATTTCAAAGTTATTTATTATCCTTGTCGTACATGCATAGTTAACATCATGTTTTTAAATGTCTTTATTTATAATACACTTGTTTTAAATTGTTGTATACTAAAATAAGTTTAGTTGAATATCAGGAGTTGAGTATCTTAAGTATAGTACCTTCAATTCATTTGTAATTCATTGAGTTGAATATCATAAATTTGAAGTTTAGTATCAAATCCATGAGTTGAGTATCTTATTCTTAAGTTCAGTTGAGTTGATTGTCTTTTAAAAGAGGTAAGCATGCTTACTTGTTATTCATATCTTCAAACTTATGGTATACTATAGAATTCCTGTTACATGCTTATACATTCAACACACTAAGTTATTTGTCCAACATCTTTTCATGATGCAGACAGAGGTATTCAGGATCATCAATAGGAGACTCGTTTATACATCCCAGAGTTTGAGTTATCCATGATGAGCCTCCTTGTTTCTTCATGCTTTCATTTACTTTTAAGTTTATTACGGATATCGTGGCTCTTGTACAGACTTACATCTTTATTAGTAAGAGGCTTCATATGTAGTTTGGTTAGTTAAGAAGTTCATATTATTAATTTATTTTATTAAAGGTTTTTAAAGGCATAAAATGCCTATTATATGGTGATTTTAATATATTATTTTATTCATATTTTTTCATCTAAGTGAAAGTTTGTATTTAAGATTCATGAATTTTGTTTAGTTTTTAAGCTTTTGCATGCTTTAGTTTGTCTTCCGCTTGTATTTAGATTGGATGAGGATTGGCTTGAGGAATAGCAATAGTATTCGATTTAGGCCTTGTCCAGTGTTTACATAGGTCGTAAAAAACTTTGTATAAGAGCATAGAGTTTATGTTATCTTGTGTGTTTACGAAGCTGTGTCAAGTAGGATCTTGTTTTGATTGTGAGGTCCCCATTTTTATAAATATGGGACTTTAAACATTTAAGAAAAGTTTTTCCTTCTTTCATAATCTTAATCATTCAGTACACAACTATGTCAGAGAGATTTATTAGTACTCGTGCGTTTTTCTACATTGTTCGACTACCCATCATACTAGAGGTGGTTTAAAAGTATAGCCAATTCTATGTTAATGAGTTTTTTTAGAAGGAATTTGAGGAAGTTATAAGATTCCATAGGGGCTTCAGAGAAGCACAAGATTAATTTAAGTAACAAGTTTCAGTGAAACACACCTATATTCAATTCAATCGTGCATTTTACCTAAAAGTGAGATGTACTCTTTCCTTTAAGACATTTTTAAGCTGAGGTCCCTTTTATGAAGTATGTGTAGAGCTTAGGTATAATTTTCACCATAAAGATTATCATGAGTTATGAGATCAAGAGCAGTACTAGTGAAAGAGCCCATAATTAGACGAATGCATGCAAATGTTTAGTTATCCAACAAAAGAGATATAGTGATGAAGCAATCCATGCTAATATATTCATCAAACAAGTAAGACAATAATAAAGACCTTATAGGTAGCCGAAGTGGTTAAGTGTTTTGAAGAACTCAGGATAGAAGGCAGACTAAGTGTTGCAATTTAATATGAGTTAACGTATACCTTAACTAGAAATGGGTTATGGTTTTGTGTCATTCTGTTAGTAATGACCAAGTGTAAGTGGTAAATCTATTGAAGAACAAGGTTATTCCTAAAGTGATAGGTCTAATCTAGGATTTTGAATTTGTTTAAAAGGGAACCTCATAGTATTCATAGGATGATAGAGTTATTTAAGAGTTAATGTATAGTGAGTGAGTACGTAGTACTTAATTTTTGAAGTGGAATTTGATGGTCATTCTAGTATTTAGAGTGACATGTAAGGATTGACTAATCGTCATGACTTCCGGGTGGACAAGTGTTTCTGAATTCCCATAGTAGTATTAAGGTAAAAGTATAGTAAGCGGGCAATCATAATGATATTTGGGTTAACTAGTAAACATTAATCATGAATTTGAGATAAGTCTCATGATAAAAGAATAGCAACATAAGGGTGAAGATGTTGTTTTAGATATTTGATCGAGAAGACTTCAAATATATTAGGTGAGGAGTTGAAGTGTTAAATGCAAAAAATATTAGTGGTGCAAGTTAGAGACCTTAAAATTTAATTATAGGTGGTGAATGTGGCAAAGTCATAAGAGTAACAAGAGTAATTAGAGGTGTGCCGAGATGATATGTTACAAGATGAAGTTTCATTCAAGTTATAATTTTCTTTATGTTCCTAGATAGTATAAATGACTTATTTATGTTGAATAGGTTCATAGATTTCAAGTGTTAGTTTTATTCCTATGGGGGAGATGATACGATGAGAAAGCAAGTTAACTGTTGAGAATGAGATAGTAATGAGTTCGAAGGAGTAGGGGAGATATACTTTTAATGGGCCTTCTAGTAATGAAGTGATGTTAGAAAAGAGAAGGTTGATGATTTTATTTTGTTATGATGGTGTGATAATCGTATATCAGGTTATTAATAAGGAGAAATAAGAGGATTTAATTTAATTATGAGAAATAGTTAAATGAGATCCATTAGTTCGATTCGAATGAGTTGGTTAGTAGGAGTTCATGGAGTTGTTACATTATTAAGATTAAATGTCATGGTAAGGAGTAATAGTTTGAGATGAGATATCCTATAGAGAGGTATAGAATAAAAACATAAACATTTTAGTCAATCCTAAATATAGTGAGAGCATACCATTAGATACAGACCTTTGTAAGAGTAAATCATTCTATACTCAGTGTAGTCATTATTCGAGGTCGGATGATCTAATGGGCACTACTAGAAATAAGGCCTACGACAACAGTTTCATATCTGTAGCCATAAGAAAGAAATTGTTGCCATAGAGCTAAAACAACGTTTTATGAGCCGTGTCATCTACTCGGGTTATTATAGCTCTATTGTAACATGTAGTGTAACGGTTCTCCAAATTGCCGCTATAGGGGCCTCTATTGCAACGATTTTCCTTCGATCTATAGGCACTATAATATTACAAAAATTGGAACCGTTAAGAACTGCTGCATTAGGGGTTGCGGTAACTGTTAGATAGTGTTGCAATAGAGTCCATTGCAATAACTTGTTCATATTGGTAACACTTGTTTAAATATTATGGCAACATTTGTTATTGTTATTGCAAGAGTTTTATTTTCTATTGTAACAAATCTATATGAATATAAAGATTTACCCAAACACTCAATCAACAATTTATAAAAAAAAATTCTCTAAATCAAATCATTAAAGGAAACGACGAACTATATAGTAAAATCATATATATATAATTTGAAATATCCTAGTCACAATATTAAAAGTAAAATATATGAAAACACGTGTTTCAATAGTTTGCACTTCCATACATATAGATATTAAAACAAAAGATTGTTGCTTTACAAAAGACTCAAAATGTCAAGAAACAAAAAAGAGTTGAGCTAAATTAAGAGGATTTTGTTGCTTTCATCATCATCCTGCTTAACAAATGTCTCAAATATACCAAGTAAGGTCTTCATCAATAATTCTTTCATAATCATCATCCTGGTTATCTTCTCCACCTATAAAAGAAGATAATTAAATGTTTATTGAGGGACTCAACAGAGGACCAAAGTATACCAACCAATTTCCAAGGGAAGGAAATTTAGATGAAATGGACAAAAGTTAACACTGTGCTTTTACCCAAAGATATTGATGTGTATGAGTTTAAAAAGTTACCAAAAACAAAGAAGCATTTTTACATTAATACTATCATTCTTCAACAAAACAATACCAAAAAAATGATCTCAAGTAAACTGAAGAATATGATAAGAGAAAGTGTAAGGCTTTGGATGGGAGGGAATAAAAGTACTCAATTTCATTGCTTAAAGAACATGAGTTGGAAGCAAAGTTTCTGATTTATATTGAAACACTCAAGAATCTCATAAGACTCATCAGTAATAAATTTCACTATAATTGAATGAAAAAAGTGATCTTATCAGTTCTTGGGGTTTGGGAACTGATAAAGAAAACTCTTTTTTTTCATATGCATAAAAAGTAGCAATCAGATCATATAGTAATTTGCAAACTGATAAATGCAAGAAAGCTCAAATATGGACATATTCCCTTTTAAGTGGCTTATGCCACTACTTTTTGTTGTGCAGTTTAATACAATACTATCTTTTACACAAAGGATTTGGTCACAATAGAAAAAAATGTTTGAGTTTACCACATGAAGTAGAAATCATTGAATGGACGTCAACATCCAAAACCGCCTTCTCATATTCATCACATATTGATCAAACATTAATATGAAAGAACAAAGAAAACTCAAAGGGAGATCCAAATTTTAAAACATCACTAACAAATGCATGTTACCACTTATAACTGAAGACAACTAAGAAACAAACTACTAGCATGAAAAAAGTAACAAAAGACTACACAATGATCCTACAAGAAGTTCCAATTCATGTACTATACTTGGATATGGATCCTATACTAAAAAATGCATCATAAATCACACACACACGCACACAAAGCACACAAGTTATAACTTTCCATATCATCATACAGACCATCATACTGACAATCAGAAAAAACAAATGTTTTGGATAAATATTCTAATATCGCAAAAACAGTCCAATACTTTAATTCATGCCACACTTGTGCTAGACCGGAAACAACATTGATACATAGACAGAGGCATCACATTTGACCGATTCAATGAACCTTTTCTTTTCTTGTAGTCAACCTGTAATGCCTCCGTTCATTTGCTTGGCTCCTTTAAGCTCAGAATGCCTAATGCCTATTATTTAGTGCTAGAAGCTAACCGCCATATGTTGACCCTTCGGGTCTCACTTCCAGCGCAGTAGGCAAAGCATTCTGCCAGACGTCCCGGCCTGGGAGCCCCGTTTTACTTTGGTAATTCAGTAGATCTTTTAAAAGAAGTTCTACTTCAGCATGAACTACAACTACATTATGCAAGCCCAGTCGATACCTACCTATAGATTAAAATTCTAACAAAAACATATTATTCACAGCGACCTTTATAGGTTTATGTACTTAGTCAGTTAAACTCCATCAAACTCCTCAATCAATATGAACAAGTTGTCGTGACCGCATAGGCTGGGTTCACTTTGGTTTAAATGTAAACTAAAAAAAGCAGAGTTTATTCAAATGCATGTGAATTCCTTCAAGGCAAAGGGCGGTCTGATTCGACATTGTTTTTTACTCTGATCCGGTCTTTCAAACAATCGTACAAACAATCAATAAACAACATTGATACATAGACATACATTGCAGTACATTCAAACATTCTTAAAAATAGTCCAAAACTAACATTTTTAAATAGACATAAGCAGGACACTAAAACAGTCACAGAAATAGTCCAAAAACATCATTGATAAATAGACATCGGCAGCACATTCAGATAGTCATAGAAGAAGTCCAGAAATAACATCAATATATAGTCATAGGCAACAGATTCAAGCAAACTACTGTGGAAGTGAAGAAGAAGAAAAGCAATAACTTTCATACCGTATTATTTTTGCTAGAATATGGATGATTTGACGGTTACATATATTCTTGTGGTTATTGAGCACCCAATGAGGCAATTGTGGCAGCATTCTATTGATGTCCTGGGTACATACGCTTAAGTCGTCCAACAATATCATTTGTAACTTCTTGGTTCATAGCTTCTGCTTTTTGTTCTAATTTTTCCAACATTCTTTGATGCATCCTCTCTTCCAATTCCTCCATTTTTTCCATTCTCTCATCATTATAAGTTAAACAAGGTTCATAAACCACTTTCCTTTTCAAAGTAGTTTTGGTAACTCCTCGTCCATAAAATCTCAGTTTCTTGGTTGTTCCTTTTCCATGACTGCTATAAAAGCATCAGATGATTGATTGTCATCTTCACCCTGTCGACCTTGTAGTTTCACCATTTCAACCTACAAATCAAATTTAAAAAATCATGTATTGAAGAATAAATAATATATATTAACAATCTTATAACCAGTAAAATTTTATATATTATACTAATTGTATCTTCGTTGGAGTCCTTGTATACTCGACCAAGTTTTCTTAATCTTGTAGCCACAAAGAGTTCTTAAGATGAAAGCTCCTCGGCACATTCCTTCTCTTTTTCCTAATTACATAGAGTTTGTATAAAATAACTTTTATTGTAAAAAGTTTATATTTAACAATTAACAGAAAATCATAACAAATTATTGCGTATCACACTAAAACTTATGCTCTATTTGACCATGTACACTTTGCATTACTGTACTACCTTTTTTCATTTTTTAAGTTACAGGGCTTACAATATGTGAACCAAAGATAAAAAACATTTAACCAATGTTACCTAGTTCTCCTGATAGGTCATTTTCTTCTGAATTCAGTGCCTCTTGTTCAACTTTTTCTTGTATATCACGTGCCTCTACAGTAGGAGGTTATCTTGGAACATGTTGGAATTGTTTCTCTGAAACATATGCTACTACAGTGGAAGAATTCTTAGTTGCTTGTGGCACTTCTTTTAGTATAATTTTTGCTTTTAAAATTGAGATATTTGGAGGCACATGTTGTTGTGGTTTCTTCATTGATCTTGCTATTAGTCTTCAACAACTCTGAGGCATTTCCTCCTTTTTAGAATGTGCTTTCAAAGTACAAGAATTCTTAGGACCTTGTGGCAATTCTTTTTGTAATTTATTTCCTACAATAGTAGAGGAATATTCCAGCAAAGGTGAACGACTATTCACATCTTATCTCAATGAAGAAATACTTTTGTGATCCATAAATGTAAGTGTTCCAGCTTGCACATATAGTTTTCCTTTTCCTTTTTTGTGTTGTTTTGAAGTCTCTTTGCTCCTCATGACTATCAAATGTGTTAAAACCATATATATGAATAAGAACCAGTTCTTGTTAAGCACAATATAAGGTACTTTACATGTGCATCATTTACAATAATAAGGCTAACATACGTAAGATACACAGACCTTCGTATTGTCGTAGCCCGTCAGTAGTGGTGTTGAGATTCCTTTTAATGATTTACTAGCTAGCTTTCAAAAAGAAGGTGAATCACCTGAAACTAATGAAAATATAATTTTAAGAAAAACAATAAAATAAACATGAATTTCTAGGAAAAGACATTTATCACTCACTCAAAATAAAATAAACATGTATTTACAAGTCGTTCAAAAATTATTTATTGATCATCCGCATCCATCCAATCCCAATCAATATCATCATAGTGAACCTCCTCTTCCGACGTTCGCATAGTTGTATCCTCTGAAAATTGAGCATTAAATGGCATATGAACAGCATCAATAGTTACATCATCTCTTGAACATCTCATGTCAACATCGGATAATCTATATAAGGGACCTATGTCTTCGCTTATCATTCTCAAAAATGTATCTCAAATATTAGCACAATTTTCTTCCTCCATGTCATAAAAATCATCAGGAACTTTATTAATAGCATAATAAACATCCTTCTCAACTTGATCCGCCACATAAAATACTTGATGCACGTGAACAAAAGGGTCATCTTTTCTTCGTGATTTTTTGAAGTACACACGAGTTAACCCATATTCATCTATTTCATTATGAAACAAATCACATTTAAATAGAACAACGCTGAAACAATTGTAATAATCAACCTTAATGATATCTTAAGTAGCCCCATAATATATAATCTTTCCATCAATGGGATTCTGTTCTCGAGCACTAGCAAAACGATCAGTTGTCGGTGATAAAGTCACTCTATTATTTTGAAACTTGCATTAGTAATCACGTTTTAATGTATGAAATCGGTATCCATTAATGAAATACGCAGTATATATTTTGGTTGTTGCTCTATTAGGCCTTTTATCTATCCATCTTAACTGATTAGGTACTTCAATATTTTTAACTTTATCTTTGAACTATTTGCCAGATTCCTGACTATGACTCTTTACTCTTATCCATGCATTTTGTCTAATACTACTATCAAATTAATATGTTATGCTCCCGGCAAGTATGAATAATTAATGTTTGACTATCAGGCATTTAAAATATAAGTTTTAAGTGCCTTCTCATAATTAAACAAATGAAGTTTAAATTATATATCATTATTTTCTTTTCATCTTACTTGATAAATTCTTCCACTGCTTCATCACCAGTATTGAAGAGCACATATCGATGAACTTCACTAGATAAGTCTAGATCCATGGTAAAAATCATTCCATTTCCAACTGGATGCCCAAGCTTAGGAAACAAAGGAGTCAAATCATCTCCATCTTTTTGAAAAACCTCGTCATCCTCAGTTTTGTACCTACTGAATAGTGTCTTCGTTCCATAAAATAGATATCTAGAACAAAAGATCAAGAACTCTTTAACATCAAACACCTCAGTTAAACAACCTTCTAGATAACGTCGATTACCAACAAGACCCTTGAACTTATACATTTTTCTCACACTAGAATACATACACTGAAGATTTATTGGACCACCCAATCTAATTTCATCAACCGAATGTATAGGCAAATGTTTCATTATATCAAAAAAAAAGATTAAGGAAAAATCTTTTCAAGCTCAGATACTATTTCTTTCATTTCAATCTGCATTGTCTCAATATGTGCTCGCCTTATAACCTTACTGCTTGTAGCTTTAATGAAGTTCCCCAAACTAATAAAGGGTACTGAAACATTCTTCGGCAATCCTTTTCAAACACCAATTTGAATTAAGTAATACCTTATAAAATGACCATCATGGATTTTGTACCCTAATATTTTCATCTCATCTATGTCCACACGATCTGATATGTTTGAGGTAAATCCTTTTCGTAATTTTGCATTTTTTAAGATAGTGCAAAATAATCATTTTTCTTCTGGCTTCATGGTAAAACAAGATTTAGCTAAATTAGACTTTCCATTTGTACTATCTTTCCTAGGATGAAGCTTCTTTCGTATCCCCATTCGTGCAAGTGATAACAAGAATTAATGTGATCTTTATACTTTCCTTGGATATCCAATAAAGTCCCAATCAAACTATCACATATATTTTTCTCAATATGCATCACATCAATATTGTGCATCAACTTATTATGTTTTCCCATATGGTAATTCAAAAAAGATGGATCTTTTCTCTCATGGACTCTCATTATTTCGACGTCTTTTCTTGTTGGCCTTTCCAAAAACATTATTGAAATCAGCCAACTCTTCAAACACTTCTATGCCCGACATGGATGTAGGTGCAGGTCCAGTAAAACATTTTACGATTATATTTGAGATATTGACAGCATGTGTCCTAGTTACATGTAGGGAATGCTAATTTTTCCTTAGAACTTCACCCGGAAAGCATTGATAGCACTGGAATATCACTAATTGTCCATTTTAAAGCTGCACTCATTTGAAATGTTTGATTTCTATGAGCATCATATGTTTCCATCCCGAATTCCCATAGTTCCTTAAGTTTAGCAATTAATGATTGTTGGTACACATCTATATCCTATCCAGGAGATAATGGAGTTCGAATGATCATCAACAACATAATATACTCTGGCTTCATGCAAATCCACGGTGATAAAATATAGTTCATCAGCATAAAAGGCTATAGGAAATGCTCATGGTGAAAATGGATTGAAATTATCACATGAAAGCCTAATCGAACATTACGACGATCATTTGCATTGAATTGAAAATCCTTCTATGTTTCTCCATCAGTATATGTTTTATATTCCCATTATTAGGTCATTCAGAATCATGTCATCTCATTTCAATAGATTTTTCAGGGCACATAAACATTCTCGGAATCCTATGCTTAAAAAGAAAGTACCTTAAAATCTTTGCATGTGTTTTAGAGGTTGCATTTATCGTGTCATAAGCCTCATTTGACCATATGGAAGAGCCACACACAGAGTAATTATCTTTCTCTACATTTTCATTCTAAAATAACATGCAATCATTAGGGCATGCCTGTATTTTTTAATAGATGATACCCAAATCATTTATCATTGTTCTAGCTCTATTGAAAGACTCAGGCAGTTGAGCAAAGGGAAATGATTATTTTAATATGTCTAAAAAATAGATCATTAAAAGCCACATCACTGAAGCCATGAAGGGATTTTTAATAGGTATAACCAAATAAAGAAACTCAACTTACTTGTCACGACCCAAAAATCGAGCCGCGACTGGCACCCACACTTACCCTCCTATGTGAGCGAACCAACCAATCTAAACCTTAACATTTCAATATAATAATGACAGAAAGTAATGCGGAAGACTTAAACTCATCAATAAAAACCAATTCAATAACTTCTAAAATTCAACATCTATTATTTCCCAAAATCTGGAAGTCATCACCATAAGAACATCTATGATCAAATGACTAAACTAAGAGTATTCTAAAAGCTAAAACAAGTAAAAGCTAGTCCATGCCGGAACTTCAAGGCATCAAGACATGAGGAAGAAGATCCAGTCCAAGCTAGAAGCATTAGCTCACCCTGAAGATCCGATGTGACGAAGACTGGCTAGAATTGCGGTTGAGTCGAAGACGACGGCACGTTTGCTGCACTCCACAAATAACAAGAAGAAAACATAAAAGTAGGGGTCAGTACTAAACACGGGTACTGAGTAGATATCATCGGCCAACTCAAAATAGAAAACAGTATATACCAAGTAATATCATAAACTCAACTATGATACTCAACATGTAGCAACAACAAATACTATGTCATTAATAATTACCGTCAAGTTCACACATGAGGACTCAAGCCTCAATACCATACTCATTTGGGAATTAGATTCATTAGATTGACTATATTAACATCTTCCAAGATTTCATTATCTTTATTTCTCTTGTGTCGGTACGTGACACTCCGCTCCCTCATATTCTTTAATCCTCTTGTGTCGGTACGTGACACTCTAATCCCCTACTACTATGTGTTGGAACGTGACACTCCGATCCCCTAAATCTACGTGTCGGTTCGTGCCACCCGATCCCCTAAATCTACGTGTCGGTTCGTGACACCCGATCCCCTAAATCTACGTGTCGATTCGTGACACCTGATCCCCTAAATCTACGTGTCGGTTCGTGACAACCGATCCCTTAATTCTATGTGTCGGAACGTGAAACTCCGATCCCCTAAATATACGTGTCGGTTCGTGACACCCGATCCCTTAATTCTATGTGTCGGAACGTGACACTCCGATCCCCTAATCTCTTTCTATCAATTCATCAAGCCTTCTCTTATACCAAGGCATCATCAATCTCATTACTTTAGTTCATCAAGCCTTCTTTTATACCAACGCATCATCATTAACAAGAGATTAGAGTTTTTATCAAGATTTGGGATTCAATAGCTTCATTATGCTTAATTTATCACAATTATATCATCACATTCATGCAAGCATACAATTAAGCACATAGCAGGGTTTACAATACTATGAATACATACCATTCGCTATTAAGAGTTTACTACGAATATCGTAAAATAACCATAACCTACCTTCACCGAAGATTCGGGATCAAGCAACAAATTCCCCAAAGCTTTTCTATCCTCTTTGTTTCTCTCTTTCTCGTTCAATCCTCTCTCTCTCTTGTTCTTTCTATTTTCTTTATTCAAACCCTCTTTCTTTTACCCTAATTAGCATATAATTATGAATAAAAGATGGCAATAATGACACACTAATTAACTTAAGGTTACCTCTTTTAACCCCCCAGTAATTAGACTTATTAACATTAACCCTCTAACTTTATAATTAAAGCAGGAATAGTCAAAAACGTCCCTTAAAACGTATAAAGAAATACGACCCACACTGGGATTACGCAATCTTTGACGGCCCGTCGTGCCTGCGACGGTCCGTCCTGCAGGTCGTCGCAAAGTTCAGAGACTGGATTTCCACTGAAGAATCTGTGACGGTCCGTAACGTCTGTGACGGTCCGTCCTGCCATTCCGTCACGAAGTTCAGAGAGTCGATTTTCAGTACCCAATTTCAGAATTTCTAAGTGTTTTGAAACGAGACCCTGCGACGGTCCGTCGTGCCCATGACGTTCCGTCGTGGGGTCCGTCGCCTCAGCCAGATTTCCAAAAATAAAATCTGCTGCTCAAAACGACAAAAGAGGTCGTTACAATAGATACCAATTTACCCATCGTTCATCCTCGAACGATCACAAGAAGAAAAACAAGGGCAAGAAGGAGTACCTGAATCTTTAAACAGATGTGGGTATCTTTCTTGCATATCGGCCTCCTTCTCCCAAGTGGCTTCTTCAACCGGCCGATTCTTCCATTGCACCTTGATGGATGCAATCTCTCTTGACCTCAACTTGAGAACTTCTCTATCTAAAATAGCAACACGCTCCTCCTCATAAGAAAAATTCTCATCAAGCAAAACTGAATCCAAACGGATAATGTAGTTTCCATCCCCATGGTATCTTTTAAACATATACACATGAAATACCGGATGCACTCCGGACAGCCCTGGAGGCAAGGCTAACTCATAAGCCACCTTCCCTACTCGCATAAGTACTTCAAAGGGACCAATATACCTTGGGCTTAGTTTACCTCTTTTACCAAACCGCATCACCCCTTTCATGGGCGAAACCTTCAACAAGACTTGTTCACCCTCCATGAACTCTAAGTCTCTAACCTTTCGATCTTCAAATTATTTTTGCCTACTTTGCGCCTCTAGAAGCTTTTCTTGAATAGACTTCACTTTCTCTAACGAATCCCTCAAAAGGTCAGTACCCCAAGGTCTAACCTCAAATGCATCAAACCACCCAATGGGAGACCTACATCTCCTACCATAAAATGCTTCAAATGGGGCCATGTCAATACTTGAATGATAGCTATTATTGTATGAAAACTGCGCTAAGGGTAAGAAGTTATCCCGATGGCCACCAAACTCTATCACACATGCACGAAGCATATCCTCCAACACTTGAATCGTTCTCTCAGACTGACCATCGGTCTGAGGATGGAACGCAGTACTAAGGTCCAACCTAGTACCCAATTCCGCATGCAATGTTTTCCAAAACTTAGAAGTAAACTGCGTACCTCTATCTGATATGATGGAGAGTGGAACCCCATGCAATCGATTAATCTCTGAGATGTAAAGTTTGGCTAACTTTTCTGTGTTGTAAGTCACCTTGACCGGAATGAAATGAGCAGACTTAGCTAACCTATCGACAATCACCCAAATAGAGTCATACTTACCCATTGTCTTTGGAAGACCAACCACAAAATCCATTGTAATTTTCTCCCACTTCCATTCAGGAATGGGCATTCTCTGAAGTGTTCCTCCGGGCCTCTGGTGTTCATACTTTACTTGTTGACAGTTTGGACATTTGGCAATAAAATCAACAATATCACGCTTCATTCTACTCTACCAAAAGTGTTGCTTTAGGTCACGGTACATCTTGGTTGCACCCGGATGTATAGAATACCTTTCACTATGAGCCTCTGTCAGAATAGTGTTGGTCAAATCATCGACGCGGGGTACACATACCCTTCCCTTAATCCTCAAAACACCTTCCTCATGGATTGTTGCTTCTTTAGCCTCTCCTTGCAACACTTTATCTCATATCCGAATCAATTTCTCATCATTAAATTGTTTTCCCTTAATCTGGTCAAGGAAGGAAGATCTTGCCTCCACACAAGCTAAAAATCCTCCCTTCTCATTTACTTCTAACCTCATAAGGTCATTATCCAGAATCTGAACCTCTCTAGCCAATGGGCATCTAGAAACTTGTAAGTGAGCTAAACGTCCCATGCTTCCCGCCTTTCTACTTATAGCATCTGCCACAACATTCGCCTTCCCCGGATGATACAAGATAGTGATATCGTAGTCCTTTAGTAGTTCCATCCATCTCCTCTGTCTCAAGTTCAAATCTTTCTGAGTAAAGACATACTGTAGGCAACGATGATCCATATAGACTTCACACTTAACCCCATACAGATAGTGTCTCCATTGCTTTAATGCAAACACTACCGCAGCCAATTCCAAATCATGAGTTGGATAGTTACGTTCATGCACCTTTAATTGCCTTGAAGCATAAGCAATCACACTCTTCTCTTGCATTAGCACTACACCCAAACCCGAATAGGATGCATCACAATAAACAATGATGTTCTTACCTTCCACGGGCAAGGTGAGAATGGGTGCAGTAGTCCACAACGTCTTGAGCTTCTGAAATCTTTCCTCACACTCATCCGACCATACAAATGGAACATTCTTCTTAGTCAAGTTCGTCAGTTGGGAAGCAATGGAAGAGAATCCCTTGACAAATCGGCGGTAGTAGCTAGCTAACCCAACAAAGCACCTTATTTCTGACACATTAGTAGGTCTTGCCCAATTCTTCACTGTCTCAATCTTAGAAGGATCCACCATCACCCCATCCTTAGAAACCACGTGCCCCATGAAGGACACTGCATCTAGCCAAAACTCACACTTAGAGAACTTGGCATAAAGCTTTTTTCTCCCTCAACATTTCCAATACAATTCTCAAATGCTCCTCATGTTCTTTCTTACTTTTAGAGTATATCAGTATATCATCAATAAACACGATCACAAAGAGATCCAAATATGGCTTAAAAATCCCGTTCATCAAGCTCATTAACGCAGCAGGGGCATTCGTAAGACCAAAAGACATCACTACAAATTCGTAATGCCCATACCTGGTTCTAAAAGCAGTCTTTGGCACATCCGTTGCCCGTATTTTCAATTGATGATAACCGGATCTCAAGTCAATCTTAGAGAAGACACAAGCACGTTGTAACTGATCGAACAAGTCATCAATGCGAGGAAGAGGATACTTGTTCTTAATAGTTACCTTATTCAGTTGTCTGTAGTCTATGCAGATCTGAAAACTCCCATCCTTCTTCTTCACAAACAAAACCGGAGCACCCCAAGGAGATGCACTTGGTCTAATAAAGCCTTTGCTTAGCAACTCTTGAAGTTGTGCCTTTAACTCTCTTAACTCCGCGGGCGCCATTCTATAAGGGGGTATAGAAATGGGGCGAGTGCCCGGTTCAAGATCAATGCAGAAGTCAATATCCCTATCTGGTGGCATACCAGGAAGATTTGCAGGGAACACATCCAAAAACTCACGGACTACCGAAACCGACTCAATCGAAGGTACTGGGGTAGTGTCATCCTTGAGATGTGCAAAGAAATCTAAACAACCCTTACTAACCATTATATTAGCACAAATAAAGGAGATGATATGCACCAGATTGGAAGTGTAGTCCCCCTCCCACACTAACGGATCTATCCCAGGTTTGGCTAACGTCACTGTTTTAGCATTACAATCCAAGATCGCAAAATTCGGAGAAAGCCAAGTCATACCAAGATTTACATCAAAGTCAACCATTTCTAAGATAACCAAGTCTACATAAGTATTAGTCCCCAAAAAAGTCACAAAACAAGACCTATACACTTATTCAACTATCACAGACTCACCCACCGGAGTAGAAACACGAATAGGCATGTCAAGTAATTCACAATGTAAATTACGACCATTAGAAAATGAGGAAGATACATAAGAAAATGTGGATCCGGGATCAAACAATACAGAAGCCATGCAATCACAAACCAAAAGATTACCTGTGATGACAGCATCAGATGCCTCCGCTTCAGACCGCCCAGGGAAAGCGTAACAATGGCCCCTATCGTTTGTCTTTCCGTTGCCCCTACCATGTTGTGATGTAGTGGCTCCAGTTTTCCCATCACTCCGGCCGTTTTGGTGACCACCATTACCTCGACCACCACGTCCTCCAGAATAACGGCCTCTACCATGACCACCTCTACCTCTAGCTATTGGGGGTCTATAACTCTGTTTTTGACAATTCCTCCTAATATGTCCAGTCTCCCCACATCCATAACACTCTCTAGAGTCAAGCATAGGTCTCTCAGAGAAGTGTTGACCGGTCTGAGGTGGACCCCCAACTACAGTCTATAGTGAAGACTGAATTGGTCGAACTGAGTAACCTCCGGAACCCTGTCCTCTAGAGTAGGAACCATTAAACTCACCTCCCTTTCGAAACCTTTTTGATGTCGATGCCATGGTGAATTAATCTGGCTTCACTCCTTCCACCTCTACCACGAAATCTACCACTTCTTGGAAGGATTTTGCCGTAGCCGCTACCTGTAAGGCTGAAATCCGCAACTCTAACCTCAACCCCTTCAAAAAACGACGAATCCGCTCTTGTGGACTGAAACAAAGTTGGGTGGCATATCTTGATAGTGCACGAAACTTAGCCTCATATGCAGTAACCGACATCCTACCTTGCTCCAGACATAAGAATTCATCTCTTTTCCTATCCCTCAAAGTCCGCGGGATATACTTCTCCATAAACAAGCTAGAGAATGCTGCCCAAGTCATAGGTTTTGCCTCTGTCGGTTGACACTGAACATGTGATCTCCACCACATTTTGGCGTTCCCTTGAAACTGATAAGTCACAAACTCAACACAAAACCGTTCTACTATACCCATCTTGTGTAGTAGCTCATGACAATCAACCAGAAAATCGTAGGCATCCTCAGATTCAGCACCCTTGAAGACTGGAGGTTTCAATTTTAAAAACTTACTGAAAAGTTCATGCTGATCATTTGTCATTATGGGCCCTGTAGTCAGACGAGGAAACGTGCCTATCTCCAATGAGGCATCCATGCGGGGAGCCATAGTAGCCGCATGTTGTACCTCCGAAACCGGAGGTATTGGTGCAGAAAACACTGGAGGTGCCTGACCCTGATCAGATAACCCGCTAAGATAAGCAAGAACCTGATTGATCATCTCTGGGGTAGGTTGGGGTGGCAGTTCCTCATTTTGCACTTGTTCATTCTCCCCTTCCTCAGTCGGTGGAGGAGTCACCGCCCTAGCATTAGATGGGCTAGGTACTTGTCCTCTTCCTCTAGAGGACGTCCTCCCACGACATCTACCACGGCCTGTTGCCGCTGCTCTTCCTCGAGCCACAGCCCCAGTGGCTGGCTCAGACGTTTCTTGTCTTGCCGGTGTTGGTGTTGGCGCAGTCATTGCTCTAGTTCTAACCATCTGCGAAATAGAGTGAAGATGGTCAGATACCAATTTGTATCACCTAGATACCAATTGGACCCAAGTAATAGCACGAAAGAAAGAATGAAAGAATGGAATTTTCCTAAAGTCTTATAGCCCCTCAAAGAAAATTAAAGGCGTCCCCCTACCGTTCATTAAGACTCTACTAGACTCGTTCTTGTGTGATGAGACCAACGAACCTAATGCTCTAATACCAAGTTTGTCACGACCCAAAAACCGAGCCGTGACTGGCACCCACACTTACCCTCCTATGTGAGCGAACCAACAAATCTAGACCTTAACATTTCAATATAATAATGACAGAAAGTAATGCGGAAAACTTAAACTCATCAATAAAAACCAATTCAATAACTTTTAAAATTCAACATCTATTATTTCCCAAAATCTGGAAGTCATCACCACAAGAATATCTATGATCAAATGACTAAACTAAGAGTATTCTAAAAGCTAAAACAAGTAAAAGCTAGTCCATTCCGGAACTTCAAGGCATCAAGACATGAGGAAGAAGATCCAGTCCAAGCTAGAAGCATTAGCTCACCCTAAAGATCCGATGTGGCGAAGACTGGCTAGAATTGCGGTTGAGTCGAAGACGATGGCACGTTTGCTGCACTCCACAAATAACAAGAAGAAAACATAAAAGTAGGGGTCAGTACAAAACACGGGTACTGAGTAGATATCATCGGCCAACTCAAAATAGAAAACCGTATATACCAAGTAATATCACAAACTCAACTATGATACTCAACATGTAGCAACAACAAATACTATATCATTACCAATTACCGTCAAGTTCACACATGAGGACTCAAGCCTCATTACCATACTCATTTGGGAATTAGATTCATTAGATTGAGTATATTAACATCTTCCAAGATTTCATTATCTTTATTTCTCTTGTGTCGGTACGTGACACTCCGCTCCCTCATATTCTTTAATCCTCTTGTGTCGGTACGTGACACTCTGATCCCCTACTACTATGTGTCGGAACGTGACACTCCGATCCCCTAAATCTACTTGTCGGTTCGTGACACCCGATCCCCTAAATCTACGTGTTGGTTCGTGACACCCGATCCCCTAAATCTACGTGTAGGTTCGTGACACCCGATCCCCTAAATCTACGTGTCGGTTCGTGACACCCGATCCCTTAATTTTATGTGTGGGAATGTGACACTCCGATCCCCTAAATCTACGTGTCGATTCGTGACACCCGATCCCTTAATTCTATGTGTCGGAACGTGACACTCCGATCCCCTAATCTCTTTCTATCAATTCATCAAGCCTTCTCTTATACCAAGGCATCATCAATCTCATTACTTTAGTTCATCAAGCCTTCTTTTATACCAAGGCATCATCATTAACAAGAGATTAGAGTTTTTATCAAGATTTGGGATTCAATAGCTTCATCATGCTTAATTTATCACAATTATATCATCACATTCATGCAAGCATAAAATTAAGAACATAGCAGGGTTTACAATACTATCAATACATACCATTCGCTATTAAGAGTTTACTACGAATATCGTAAAATAACCATAACCTACCTCCACCGAAGATTCGTGATCAGGCAACAAATTCCCTAAAGCTTTGCTATCCTCTTCGTTTCTCTCTTTCTCGTTCAATCCTCCCTCTCTCTTGTTCTTTCTATTTTCTTTATTCAAACCCTCTTTCTTTTACCCTAATTAGCATATATTTATGAATAAAAGATGGCAATAATGACCCACTAATTAACTTAAGGTTACCTCTTTTAACCCCCAAGTAAGTAGACTTATTAACATTAACCCTCTAACTTTATAATTAAAGCAGGAATAGTCAAAAACGTCCCTTAAAACGTATAAAGAAATCCGACCCAGACTGGGATTACGCAACCTGTGACTGCCCATCGTGCCTGCGATGGTCCGTCCTGCAGGTCGTTGCAAAGTTTAGAGACTGGATTTCCACTGAAGAATCTGTGACGGTCCATCCTACCATTCCGTCAGGAAGTTCAGAGAGTCGATTTTCAGTACCCAATATCATAATTTCTAAGTGTTTTGAAACGAGACCCAGCGACGGTCCGTCCTGCCCATGACGGTCCGTCGTGGGGTCCGTCGCCTCAGCCAGTTTTCCAGAAATAAAATCTGCTGCTCAAAACGACTAAACAGGTCGTTACATTACTTAAGTTCTAACACCCTGGATGTAACTCTTATTTTTCTTCATTCAGTAATATAAAAAATCTCTTTGCATCTTTAGATATCCATCATCTCTCTCCTTCACCATGACTGGTTTCACCCTATATATTTCTAAATGTATCATAAAGTAGTCAATCAATATCATCATGGCTAGGTGAATGTTGTGTATTCCATGAGGAAACTCTCTCCCCGTGAAAAATCCATTTGTTGTATCCATTCACAAATCAATTTACAATCAAGTGATCCTCAACCACATTTCTATAATGCCAATAACGATTGAGGCATATTTTGAAAGGGCATAATATTTTATTTCCTTTTAAAGCTCCTTCAAATGCCTTATAAAGAAAATCATTCACTCCACTAATATATTTATCTATTCATCGTCTCATACTCATATCTAGTAATATAGACAGATAAAAAGAATCAAATTTATGATAAACTATGACATTCAAAAAATAGCAGTGTATTACACAGGAACAAACATATCTCAAAATGTACATGGAGAATATGTAGTTTAAACATATTCAAATCAAAATTCAATTTACAACAAGCATTACATAACTTTTCTTATTATATGAAAGTTCCGTACAAATTTTCTTCTTCATAAAATCAAGGCAAAACATTCCTTAATAGTATCCCTACAGATTTTCAAAAAAGTATCCCTACAGATAAACTTTTTGATTAAAATCAAGCCAGAACATTCCTTAAAAGTGATAAAACAGAATTGTAACGCAAATAATATTGATCTGGAGTTTAAGGATGTTTCAGATTTTTATGTCAAATTATCTAAAACCAACAGTGAAATTAAGTTTTTCCCATATTCGAGTTGTTGTATCGCTTCTTTCCTGTTGCTCTATGTAACTCTTTAACAATAATGAGCCCGAAATTTCTAACATAGATACTCAAGCAAGAAGTGAAATCAAAGAAGACATAATCAATGCAAGGGTAATCAAAAACGATTGAATGACTCATGGAATAACCAATTCAACATCAGTATCAAGAGAAATATGTCAACAGTAATCAATTTCACTATTACTACCAACAGAACTTTAAAACCAAAGTAGCTGAAACTTAATGAAAAATAACCCACAATTGGAGAAATACATCAAATACACTACAACACCTCAATGATTAAAGGAAAAAAAGAGATTAAAGAAGAAAACCTCAACAGCTCAAACATCAAGTTTCTTCAGCTCTATCCTCAAATATTAAGAAGAGAGCTTTCAGTTGTTGAAAAAAAATATATTAAGATTTATCAGATTTCACAAGAAAACCTTCAACCCTTTTATTTCCTTAGATTTCCCAACAATTTCTAGAGAGAACAGTAGTCAAACTGTGTGTATGTCTTTAATTTAATCAAATACCCATGAAACAACATATGTAAACAGAGAAAAGAAAGATACACAAAAATAAGTCATTTATTGAGAACGGTTACCAATATGTCATGTTAAATACTGGTTCATTACTCAAATCAGATTAAAGCACAAAAGAAATAGTAGCCTGCTCAGAAAATTTTTATGTGAAATCCAATAAATTAGAGGCCCAAAGTTCTACTTGAAATTACCGACAAGAAAAACTTACTATAATGTTCAATTTCTTTCACATTTGTGTCAAATCAGTAGCAAATTTTAGTACCAAGTATAGTAATTTTTCAATAATTCAATTCTCAAGTTAATTTATCTCTTATTTACTATTGCTCTAACTTAAATTGTCAACAATAATGTAAGAGAGAGGTAAAATCAATGAAGATCTCATTAATACAAGGATATTCAAACCCGATTGGAGAACTCATTGACAACCAATACAACCTCAATTTCATGTTTATTGGGTCTAGATCAGTAGTTAATTCAACCATAAATACAACAAAACATTGAACCGACAATAGCTACAACTTAATGAAAAACAACCCACAAATAGAGAAATATATCAAATAAACTAACAACATAAAAATACTAACCCAAAAAAAGGCTCAGGCTGAAACAAAAAGAAATAATCCTAAAACAAAGAAACCCATTAGTGTGAAGTATGGTCTGAAGCTCATCACTTATTTTGTTGAGCAAAAAAAAGCTTAGTTGGTAGTTATTGCTCATGACATGGACCCAATAGAGTTGGTTGTCTGGCGTCCTGATCTATGAAGAAATATGGGAATTCTACTGCATTGTGAAGGGCAAAGCTCGTTTAGGATCAATCATGCATAAGAAAACTACTTCAGCCTTGTGTTTGAAAATCGTAAAGAATGAGGACAAAATGGAATTTAGCAAAATTTTGGAGGCCACTAACGCTAACTTCAATGAAAAGTATGAAGAGAACAGGATGAAGTAGGGTGGTGGTATCATGGTCTCTAAGTCACATGCCAGAACCAAGGCTAAAGTTCTTGCCAAGAAAGCTTCCCAAAGATTGAACTAGGAGCTGTATGTGATACTATACACTATAATTTGGTAAATGAGATTTTATGCCAAGTTTTGTAATTGGTTCACGTGATTAACAATGTTAAAGATGTTAGTTTGAGAAGTACCTCTTTATGTTTTCTTTGACAATGGCTTCTCAGAAACTTTTGTTAGATACTTTGTTGAGTTGATTTTTTAATGGCACCTAATTCTGTAGCTATTAAGATTATTACTACACTAAACTAAAAAAAACATCCAAATACTAAAGACAAAAGAAGAGATTTAAGAACAAAAACTCAAAAGTTCAAATGAAGTTTCTTCAACTATAACCTCATAATATTCAGAATAGAACCTTCAGCTGTTGAAGAAAAAAATATCAAGATCTCTCATATTTCACAAGCGAACCTTCATCCCTCTATTTCCTTTGATAATACAAAAAATTCTAGTGAGAATAGTAGCAAAACTCAGGTTGTCTCTATAATTATAAAACTCTAATAATTAAATCCAATACCGAACAGAAATAGTAGCACTACTCAGAAAATTATAACTTGAAATCCCTTAAATTAGAGGATCAATTTTAAACTTGAATATCTCATGGACAATAAATACAACATCAATTTCAAGTTAAATAGGTCTAGAATAGTGAATTTCACCATAAATTCAACAAAACATTAAACCCAGAATAGCTACAACTTAAGGAAAAAGAACCCACAAATAGATAAATACTTCACATGCCACACCCAAATATTAAATACAAAAGAAGAGATTCAAGAAAAAACTTTAAAATTTCAAACTTATAGTTTCTTCAGCTGTAACCTCAATTATTGAAGAAGAGAACCTCCAAGAGTTGAAGAAGAAAACCTCCATTTCCTAAGATTTTAAAAAAAATCATACAACCATCCATTTCATTAGATTTCAGAGATGGTTTAAAGAGAGAAATGAGTTCAGATTCGAAGAAAAAAATGGGTTTATGTCCACCCTAAAATAACAAATAAGAAGAACAACTTACCATCTTCCATCATTCTGCTTCTACTAGGCTCCACAACTTCTATTTTCAATCGTTCTTCTTCTAATAAGATCCTTTATGTGTTCTGCTTGTGGTAATTACGTCAAAGAGGAAGAGAAGAGGAAGAGAAATTAGTAAAGGAGCCTATACGTTCTGCTTATCGAAATGAATTTTACCGAAAAAAATAATTTATTAATAAAATAAAATGAAAAGTTTTGGCGGGGTCAGCAAAAATAAAAGAGGGAAATTATGGAGGGATTTAATATAGAATTGTTCAAATAAAGTAATATTAAGAATAAATGTTGCCATAGATTAATTTATGACAACGATAACAGTAATTGTTGCAATATAGAGGGTCTATTGCAACAGTTTTCACAAAATCATAACGGATTTTTTACTTAGTCATAGCAATAAAATCAAACCCTTTTGGAAACGGCTCAAACTGTTGAAATAGGCCCTCTATAGTAACGGTGGCTTAAGTGTTGCTAAAAGATTTGTAGACGTAGGACTAATTTTTAGTAGTGGGGGGAGATATTATAACACCTAAGAATTATTTTTTTACTCAGACTCGAATCGTTCATTGTTGTGAGTGACATTTTACCAAGGAATTATAAATTTCATATGTATTATAGTCAATCCTCTAGATTTAGCACCATGAGTTCCAAAAAGAATTAATTTGGAAATAGCAAAATATGAAATTTTGCAAGTTAGTCTAAGTATGAGATTTGTGTCAACTTCAAATGAACATAACTCCTAGAAAATGATTGGTTAGATATTCTTTAATCTACCATAGGAAATATCATTGAATTATCTTTCAAATGGCGCTGAGTTTTCTAATTTTTGTGTTCGAGTAAGTGAGATGTGACTTTTGATGTTAGGTTGTCCAGTTGAGGAAAGTTAGCTGAAAATAGTGAGGGGTATTTTGGACTTTTCCTTTCCCAATAAGATTAAATTTATTTTTCGCCATCATATATGGTTGTAATACTTTTAGGTTAAGTTTGATAATCCTAATGTACGCCTAGTGTTCTAGTTAAGAGTTGATGAAGACATAAGAATAAAAAAGAAGAGAAAAAAAGAGAAAAAAGGAAACGATGAAGGCGTTCATCAACGTTCATGGGTTTAGTTGACAATTTTCTCCATAGATTTAATCCCTAAAAGGTATGTAAGATTACATAGTATTGGGTTTTGCACTCACACGCGAAACATGTTATTTTCAGCATAATTTCATTCTCTAGAAGTTCAAGTATTTATTATCTTGATAGTTGTTCTTAAGCTTAATTATAGATCTTGTATTGTTGGCGTTTTGATGATTTTTTGGGATGAATGTTATTTTTTGGAGTTTTGTTTTGAGTGTATTAGTTTTTAATTAGGTTTGATAATTTAATCTAAGGGAAACTTTATAGAATAAATGGATTAAAAGCAACTTAGAGTCAGAAATAGAGAGGCAAAATTTGTCAAAAGCATGCCTGGGGGATGCTGGCACCCCTCACCACATATGCGGCGAGGGGACTGAGGCAGCGCGCATGCTGTGCACCCAAATGAACTCTATTATGTTAGGTCTAACACGATGCATCTTGAACGCACCATGATCGCCTTCCCCCATATTTTTCCGTCAGTTTTCTCTTCGAAGATCATCTAAAGTTTATCTTCATTTCTTTTTATTCTAATGACATTACAGTACTTATAAATACTTATGTAAAGTTAAGATTAAATTTTGAGAGTTCTTCCAGGCCTTTTGAGAGAGCCCCTTCGTACTTTGAAGAATCTTCTACAACTTCTAATAATTGTTTTAAGACTCAAGTAAGTGATTATAAGAGTGAGAAGAATGTATTCATGAGTTTACAACATCACCTAGACCCTCCATTTCATGAACCAAAAATCTTGAATTCATAATTCACATTCATAAGGGAGTTAGAAGTAGAGTTTAGGAAAAACCATCATTTATTGAAATGAGGAAGTAAAACAAGAGAATTATAAGAGTCATATACATGAGTTCGATGTATTTAAGTAGACCTTTGTGTCAAACTGTTTCATGCCTATAATTGAGCATTAGCTTTTTAATTTGAGCATCTTTCACATAAGTGCTATCTTCAATTTCTAAACCTTTAATTGTTGAGCTCCTACTCCATCTTTGAGATTGAATCCTAATCATGTGACTATAACATGTTACACATGATGTCCTAGAGTTTAATGTTCATGCCCATAATTCCACCGAACCTTATAAATTGAATAGTTCTTAGATGAGGAGTATCATTGAGTTCTTGAGATTTGTAGTTCATGCTAATAATTCCCAATGAACTGTTGAAGTCGGTAATCATTAAATCATCCATAAAGATGAGATCATTTTCCTTGAAACCATAATTCAATTTAAAGAAAGTTAAGAGACATGTCTAGAAGTAAGTGCAAGTTAAAGTAAAGTTCTTAATGGTTTTTAAGAGTGTTATTTAAACATCTTAACTTTATTTTAAGACTCAACTTTAAAGTTATGTAAAGAGTTAAGTTGAAATTCGCTTCTTCAAAGGTATACTGGGACTAAGTATTACCAAGGATACTTTAAGTGGTTTTCACGTTTAAACAAGTAAGGAAACTTGATTTCCAAATAGCCTTAGGGAGAGTTTTTAGAAAAGACCTATAGCTTTTTAAAAAAAAGCAAGCAGGGAAACTAATATGTCATATTCACGTTTACTCCCTAGACGTAACCTGCATCATCGTCCTTTTTAAGGACTAAGACTACCCACTTAGTTTCATGTCATTAGATTAATAGGTTGTATAATGCGGAAAAAATTAAAACATTCATTACAACTATTGAGAGGTTTAAATAGACCTCTCATACATATAATATATTGTTGTATCGAGTGTACATAGACCCTTCATATAAGAAGGTTACATAGCCTTCTTTTTTTTATTGAACACACACACACACACACACACACACAGATATATATATATATATATATATATATATATATATATATATATCTATGTGTGTGTGTGTGTGTATATATATATATATATATAAAACATAGAAAATAGAGTCGAAGATTGTTTCATATCATATCATCTAAACGATTATCACAATATGGGAATAGCCCTTACATCAATACAAGAAGACCACATATAGGCCATACAAAAAGTATAGTACTCAATTGAAAAGGAAAGAAATGAAAGAGTCTTTAGATCTTAACAAGTCTGTAAGCTAGATAGTGGCATTGCCATCGGAAGCTCAAGACCTACCTTACTTGGATTAAATGAAGAATCCATGTCTTCAACAATTTTTCCTTCCAAACTCTTCAACGACCAGAACCTAAAATGCTTGACAAAAGAGAAGAAAATTGGGTTAGTAATCCACATGTACTAAGTGTGAGACCTTATGGACATATACAAACAAAACATGCGAAAAAGGGACTTTTAGTCAAAAAATGCCATTTTTGTCTTTTAAGAACCTAATGCAAATCCAATCAAGTCATATCAACCATCCAAGCATGCTAATTAACTTAACAAGTATAATGTGTTCCAACATACTTGAAACCATGATTTACTATTACCTTATCATCAAGGAATAACATCACAAGAATGAATAAGAGTCAATCATATCATAATAAGCAAGACAACTACTCATGAATCCTTATCAAGTAAACAAGTGCTATGACCAACAAAGCCCCATGACATTGCTCAATCAACTAGACTTAACAAAAAATATGACCAATGCCCAACTTTAACAATATAATCCAACTACCCATATTAAGAAGATAATCATCGTCATATATAGTTATTTACATTGTAGTATCAACATATTATCATCCTATACATCATTATCAAATGCATACATAATATCAACTTCCTAAAGCTTCCAGCGATGTCAACTAGTGCAAGACATAGGTAGAGTCCCATACCCCTACATTGTCTAAGTTAAACCTCTCAAGTCACCTTAGTTAGTTTATACTTCATTAATTTATTTTACTTTATGGAACACATTCCTTAACTGACATAGACCACATGATCTAAGTGTGGAATCTGGTGTTGTAAAATCTTACACCGATGGAAGGTAGTCTATCGACCAAAGTACAGACAAACATAAACATAGCTTTCTGGGTGGATCCACTAGCTAGTCTTCCTATGAGGCAACATATTTCAAGAACTAAGAGATAGTATATTACCTCTTTATACCACTTGGTAGTTGGGGCCTTCTCTCATGGCACTAAATTGGATGAGTATTTCTCTTTGGAAAGTCAACATCTCATATTGAACTTGTCACGACCCAAATCGGGCCGCGACTGGCACCCACACGTACCCTCTTATGTGAGCGAACCAACCAATCTAAACCTTAACGTTTCAATATAATATCAACAGAAAGTAATGCGGAAGACTTACTCATTAATAAAAACCAATTCGATAACTTCTAAAATTCAACATCTATTAATCCCCAAAATCTGGAAGTAATCACCACAAGAACATCTATGATCAAATTACTAAACTAAGTGTATTCTAAGAAGCTAAAACAAGTAAAAACTAGTCCATGCCAGAACTTCAAAGAATCAAGACATGAAGAGGAGGATCCAGTCCAAGCTAGAAGCATTAGCTCACCCTGATATCCGGAGTAACGAAGACTGGCTAGAGTTGCTGTTGAGTTGAAGACGACGGCACGTTTGCTGCCCTCCACAAATAAACAAGAAGAAAACATAAAAGTAGGGGGTCAGTAAAAACACAAGTACTGAGTAGGTATCATTAACCAACTCAAAATAGAAAAAAGTATATATCAACTAATATCATAAATCGACTACAATACTCAACATGTAGCAACAACAAGTACTATAATCATCAATAAGTACCGCCAAGTTCATACATGAGGACTCAAGCCTCAATACCATACTCATTTGGGAATTAGATTCATTAGATTGAGTATATTAACATCTTTCAAGATTCATTATCTTTATTCCTCTTGTGTCGGTACATGACACTCCAATCCCTCATTATCTTTATTCCTCTTGTGTCGGTACGTGACAATCCGATCCCCTACTACTATGTGTCGCAACGTGACACTCCGATCCTCTAAATCTACGTGTCGGTTCGTGACACCCGATCCCCTAATTTTACGTGTCGGTTCGTTACACCCGATCCCCTAAATCTACGTGTCAGTTCGTGACACCCAATCCCCTAAATCTACGTGTCGGTTCGTGAAACCCGATCCCCTAAATCTACGTGTTGGTTCGTGACACCCGATCCCCTAATTCTATGTGTCGGTTCGTGACACCCGATCCCCTAATCTCATTCTATCAATTCATCAAGCCTTCTCTCTTACCAAGGCATCATCAATCTCATTACTTTAGTTCATCAAGCCTTCTTTTGTACAAAGGCATCATCATTAACAGGAGATTAGGTTTTTATCAAGATTTGGGATTCAATAGCTTCATCATGCTTATTTCATCACAATCATATAATCACATACATGCAAGCATACAATTAAGCATATAGGTGGGTTTACGATACTACTAATACATATCATTCACTACTAAGAGTTTACAACGAATAGCATAAAATAACCATAACCTACCTCCACAGAAGATTAGTGATCAAGCAAGCAATTTCCCAAAGCTTTGTTCTTCTTCTTCCTCCTTCGACTCTCTCTTTCTCTCTCTTTGTTCTTTCTATTTTCTTTATTCAAACCCTCTTTCTTTTTCCCTAATTAGCATATAATTAAGAATAAAAGATGGCAATAATAACCCACTAATTAACTTAGGGTTACCTCTTTTAACCCCCAAGTAATTAGACTTATAAACATTAACCCACTAACTTTATAATTAAAGACGGAATAGTAAAAAACGTCCCTCAAAACAATTAAGGAAATCCGACTCAGACTAGGATTACGCAGTCTGTGACGGCCCGTCGTGCCTGCGACGGTCCGTCCTGCTGCTCCGTCACAGAGTTCAGAGACTCAATTTCCTTGAAGAGTCTGTGACGGTCCGGCGTGCCGACGACGGTCCGTCCTGCCATGTCGTCATGAAGTTCAGAGAGTCGATTTCAGTACCCAAATTTCAGAATTTCTAAGTGTTTTGAAACGAGACCCTGCGACGGTCCGTCGTGCCCATGACGGTCCGTCGTGGGGTCCGTCGTCTCAGCCAGTTTTCCAGAAATAAAATCTGCTGCTCAAAACGACTAAACAGGTCGTTACAATAGATACCAATTTACCCATCGTTCGTCCTCGAACGATCACAAGAAGAAAAACAAGGGCGAGAAGGAGTACCTGAATCATTAAACAGATGTGGGTATCTTTCTTGCATATCGGCCTCCTTCTCCCAAGTGGCTTCTTCAACGGGTCGATTCTTCCATTAAACTTTGATGGATGCTATCTCCCTTGACCTCAACTTGCGAACTTCTCTATCTAAAATAGCAACCGGTTCCTCCTCATAAGACAGATTCTCATCAAGCAAAACTGAATCCCAATGGATAATGTAGTTTCCATCCCCATGGTATCTTTTCAACATAGACACATGAAATACCGGATGCACTCCGGACAGCACTGGAGGCAGGGCTAACTCATAAGCCACCTCTCCTACTCTTAAGTACTTCAAAGGGACCAATATACCTTGGGCTTAGTTTACCTCTTTTACCAAACCACATCACCCCTTTCATGGGTGAAACCTTCAGCAAGACTTGTTCACCCTCCATGAACTCTAAGTCTCTAACCTTTCGATCTGCATATTCTTTTTGCCTACTTTGCGCCGCTAGAAGCTATTCTTGAATAGACTTCACCTTCTCTAAAGAATCCTTCAAAAGGTCAGTACCCCAAGGTCTAACCTCAAAATGCATCAAACCACCCAATGGGAGACCTACATCTCCTCCCATACAATGCTTTAAATGGGGCCATATCAATTCTTGAGTGACAGCTATTATTGTATGAAAACTCCGCTAAAGGTAAGAAGTTATCCCAATGACCACCAAATTCTATCACACATGCACGAAGCATATCCTCCAACACTTGAATCGTTCGCTCAGACTGACCATCGGTCTGAGGGTGAAATGCAGTACTAAGGTCCAACCTAGTACCCAACTCCGCATGCAATGTTTTCCAAAACTAAGAAGTAAACTGCGTACCTCTATCTGATATAATGGAGAGTGGAACCCCATGCAACCGAACAATTTCTGAGATATAGATTTTGGCTAACTTCTCTGCATTGTAAGTCACCATGACCGGGATGAAATGAGCAGACTTAGTTAACCTATAAACAATCACCCAAATAGAGTCATACTTACCCATTGTCTTTGGAAAACCAACCACAAAATCCATTGCAATTCTCTCCCACTTCCATTCAGGAATGGGCATTCTCTGAAGTGTTCCTCCGGGCCTTTGGTGTTCCTACTTTACTTGTTGACAGTTTGGAAATTCGGCAATACAGTCAACAATGTCGCGCTTCATTCTACTCCACCAAAAGTGTTGCTTTAGGTCACGGTACATCTTGGTTGCACCCGGATGTATAGAATACCTTGAACTATGAGCCTCTGTCAGAATAGTGTTGATCAAATCATCGACACGGGGTACACATACCCTTCCCTTAATCCTCAAAACACCTTCCTCATCGATTGTTGCTTCTTTAGCCTCTCCTTGCAACACTTTATCTCGGATCCGGATCAATTTCTCATCATTAAACTGCTTTCCCTTAATCTTTTCAAGGAAGGAAGATCTTGCCTCCACACAAGCCAAAAATCCTCCCTTCGTCATTTACTTCTAACCTCATGAGGTCATTAGCCAGAATCTGAACCTCTCTAGCCAATGGGCGTCTAGAAACTTGTAAGTGAGCTAGACTTCCCATGCTTCCCGCCTTTCTACTTAAGGCGTCTGCCACAACATTAGCCTTTCCCGGATGATACAAGATAGTGATATCGTAGTCCTTTAGTAGTTCCATCCATCTCCTCTGTCTCAAATTCAAATCTTTTTGGGTAAAGACATACTGTAGGCTACTATGATCCGGGTATACTTCACACTTAACCCCATACAGATAGTGTCTCCATTGCTTTAATGCAAACACTACCGCAGCCAATTCTAAATCATGAGTTGGATAGTTACGTGCATGCACTTTTAATTGTCTTGAAGCATAACCAATCACATTCTTCTCTTGCATTAGCACTGCACCCAAACCCGAATAGGTTGCATCACAATAAACAATGAAATTCTTACCTTCCACTGGCAAGGTGAGAATTGGTGCAGTAGTTAACAGAGTCTTGAGCTTCTGAAAGCTTTTCTCACACTCATCCGACCATACAAATGGAACATTCTGCTTAGTCAAGTTCGTCAATTGGGAATCAATGGAAGAGAATCCCTTGACAAATCGACGGTAATAGCTGGCTAAACCAACAAAGCTCCTTATTTCTGACACATTAGTGGGTCTTACCCAATTCTTCTCTGTCTCAATCTTAGAAGGATCCACCATCACTCCATCCTTAGAAACCACGTGCCCCAAGAAGGACATTGCATCTAGCCAAAACTCACACTTAGAGAACTTGGCATAAAGCTTTTTCTCCCTCTATATTTTCAATACAATTCTCAAATGCTCCTCATGTTCCTTCTTACTTTTAGAGTATATCAGTATATCATCAATAAATACGATCACAAAGAGATCCAAATATGGCTTAAAAATCCTGTTCATCAAGCTCATGAACGCAGTAGGGGCATTCGTAAGACCAAAAGACATCACTACAAATTCGTAATGCCCATACCTGGTTCGAAAAGCAGTCTTTGGCACATCCGTTGCCTGTATTTTCAATTGATGATAACCGGATCTCAAGTTAATCTTAGAGAAAACACAAGCACCTTGTAACTGATCGAACAAGTCATCAATTCGAGGAAGAGGATACTTGTTCTTAATAGTTACCTTGTTCAACTGCCGGTAGTCTATGCACATCCGAAAACTCCCATCCTTCTTCTTCACAAACAAAACCGAAGCACCCCAAGGAGATGCACTTGGTCTAATGAAGCCTTTGCTCAACAACTCTTGAAGTTGGGCCTTTAACTCTCTTAACTCCGCGGGAGCCATTCTATAAGGGGGTATAGAAATGGGGCGAGTACCCGGTTCTAGATCAATACACAAGTCAATATCCCTATCCGGTGGCATGCCAAGAAGATTTGCAGGGAACACATCCAAAAACTCACGGACTACCGAAACCGACTTAATCGAAGGTACTTGGGTTGTGTCATCCCTGAGGTGTGCCAAGAAAGCTAAACAACCCTTACTAACCATTCTCGTAGCACGAATAAAGGACACGATACGAACCGGATTGGAAGTGTAGTCGCCCTCCCACACTAACGGATCTGTCCCAGGCTTGGCTAACGTCACAGTTTTAGCATTACAATCCAAGATTGCAAAATTCGGAGAAAGCCAAGTCATACCCAGAATTACATCAAAGTCAACCATTTCTAAGATAACCAAATCTACATAAGTGTTGCTCCCCAAAAAATTCACCAAACAAGACCTATATACTTTTTCAACTATCACAGACTCACCCACCGGAGTAGAAACAAAAATAGGCATGTCAAGTAATTCACAAGGTAAATTTAGACCATTAGCAAATGAAGAAGTTACATAAGAAAATGTGGATCCAGGATCAAACAATACAGAAGCCATGCAATCACAAACCGAAAGATTACCTGTGATGACAGCATCAGATGTCTCCGCCTCAGATCTCCCAGGGAAAGCTTAACAATGGGCCCCATTACTTGTCTGTCCGTTGCCCCTACCATGTTGTGCTGTAGTGGCTCCAAATTTCCCATCACCTAGGCCGTTTTGGTGACCACCATTACCTCGGCCACCATGTCCTCCTGAATAACGGCCTCTACCATGACCACCTCTACCTCTAGCTATTGGGGGTCTGTAACTCTGTTTTGGACAATTCCTCCTAATATGTCCAGTCTCCCCACATCCATAACACTCTCTAGACTCAAGCATAGGTCTCTCAGAGAAGTGTTGACCGGTCTGAGGTAGACCCCCAACTACAGTTTGTAGTGACGACTGAATTGGTCGAACTGAGTAACCTCTGGAACCCTGTCCTCTAGAGTAAGAACCATTAAACTCACCTCCCTTTCAAAACCTTTTTGATGTCGATGCCATGGTGAAGTAATCTGGCTTCACTCCTTCCACCTCTATCACGAAGTCTACCACTTCTTGAAAGGATTTTGCCGTAGCCGCTACCTGTAAGGCTGAAATCCGCAATTCTGACCTCAACCCCTTCACAAAACGGCGAATCCTCTCTTTTGGACTGAAACAAAGCTGAGTGGCATATCTGGAAAGTGCACGAAACTTAGCCTCATATGCAGTAACCGACATCCTACCTTGCTCTAGGCTCAAGAATTCATCTCTTTTCCTATCCCTCAAAGTCCAAGGCATATACTTCTACATAAACAAGCTAAAGAATGATGCCCAAGACATAAGTGGTGCCTCTGTTTGTTGACACTCAACATGTGACCGCCACCACATTTTGGCGTTCCCTTGAAACTGATAAGTCACAAACTCAACACCAAACCATTCTACTATACCCATCTTGTCTAGTAGCTCGTGACAGTCAACCAGAAAATCGTAGGCATCCTCAGATTCAGCACCCTTGAAGACTGGAGGTTTCAATTTCAAGAACATACTGAAAAGTTCATGCTGATCATTTGTCATTATAGGCCCTGTAGTCAGACGAGGAAACGTGCCTATTTCCAATGAGGCATCCATGCGGGGAGCCCCAGCAGAGGCATGTCGTACCTCTGGAACCGGAGGTGTTGGTGCAGAAAACACTGGAGGTGCCTGACCCTGATCAGATAACCCGCTAAGATAAGCAAGAACCTGATTGATCATCTCTGGGGTAGGTTGGGGTGGCATTTCCTCATTCTGCACTTGTTCATTCTCCCCATCCTCCCCCTCTCTTACTACTTCCTCAGTCGGTGGAGGAGTCACCGCCCTAGTACCAGATGGGCTAGGTGCTCGTCCTCTTCTTCTAGAGGACGTCCTCCCACGACCTCTACCGCGACCTCTTGCCACTGCTCCTCTTTGAGCTACAGTCTCAGTGGCTGGCTCAGATGCATCTTGTCTCGCTGATGTTGATGTTGGCGCGGTTGTTGCTCTAGTTCTAACAATCTGTGAAATAGAGTGAAGATGGTTAGATACCAATTTGTATCACCTAGATACCAATTGGATCGAAGTAATAGCACGAAAGAAAGAATGAAAGAATGGAATTTTCCTAAAGTCTTATAGCTTCTCAAAGAAAAGTAAAGGCGTCCCCCTACCGTTCCTTAAGACTCTACTAGACTTGTTCTTGTGTGATGAGACCAACGAACCTAATGCTCTGATATTAAGTTTGTCACGACCCAAATCGGGCCGCGACTAGCTCCCACACGTACCCTCTTATGTGAGCGAACCAACCAATCTAAACCTTAACGTTTCAATATAATATCAAAAGAAAGTAATGCGGAAGACTTAACTCATTAATAAAAACCAATTCGATAACTTCTGAAATTCAACATCTATTATTCCCCAAAATCTGGAAGTCATCACCACAAGAACATCTATGATCAAATTACTAAACTAAGAGTTATTATAAGAAGCTAAAAAAAGAAAAAACTAGTCCATGCCGGAACTTCAAGGCATCAAGACATGAAGAGGAGGATCAAGTCCAAGCTAGAAGCATTGGCTCACCCTAATATCCGGAGTAACGAAGACTGGCTAGAGTTGCTGTTGAGTTGAAGACGACGACACGTTTGCTGCACTCCACAAATAAACAAGAAGAAAACATAAAAGTAGGGGGTCAGTACAAACACAAGTACTGAGTAGGTATCATCGGCCAACTCAAAATAGAAAACAGTATATGTCATGTAATATCATAAATCGACTACAATACTCAACATGTAGCAACAACAAGTACTATAAACATCAATAAGTACCTCCAAGTTCATACATGAGGACTCAAGCCTCAACACCATACTCATTTGGGAATTAGATTCATTAGATTGAGTATATTAACATCTTTCAAGATTCATTATCTTTATTCCTCTTGTGTCGGTACGTGACACTCCGATACCTCATTATCTTTATTCCTCTTGTGTCGGTACGTGACACTCTGATCCCCTACTATTATGTGTCAGAACGTGACACTCTGATCCCCTAAATCTAGGTGTCGGTTCGTGACACCCGATCCCCTAATTCTACGTGTAAGTTTGTGACACCCAATCCCCTAAATGTACGTGTCAGTTCGTGTCACCCGATCCCCTAAATCTACGTGTAGGTTCGTGACACCCTATCCCCTAATTCTACGTGTCGCTTCGTGACACCCGATCCCCTAATCTTATTCTATCAATTCATCAAGCCTTCTCTCTTACCAAGGCATCATCAATCTCATTACTTTAGTTCATGAAGCCTTCTTTTGTACCAAGGCATCATCATTAATAGGAGATTAGGTTTTTATCAAGATTTGGGATTCAATAGCTTCATCATACCTATTTCATAACAATCATATAATGACATTCATGCAAGCATACAATTAAGCATATAGCAGGGTTTACGATACTACCAATACATATCATTCACTATTAAGAGTTTACTACGAATAGCATAAAATAACCATAACCTACCTCCACCGAAGATTAGTGATCAAGCAAGCAATTTCCCAAAGCTTTGTTCTTCTTCTTCCTCGTTCGACTCTCTCTTTCTCTCTCTTTGTTCTTTCTAATTTCTTTATTCAAACCCTCTTTCTTCTACCCTAATTAGCATATAATTAAGAATAAAAGATGGCAATAATAACCCACTAATTAACTTAGGGTTACCTCTTTTAACCCCCAAGTAATTAGACTTATTAACATTTACCCACTAACTTTATAATTAAAGCCGGAATAGTCAAAAACGTCCCTCAAAATAATTAATGAAATCCGACTCTGACTGGGATTACGCAGTCTTTGACGGCCCATCGTGCCTGCGACGGTCTGTCCTGCTGCTCCGTCACAGAGTTCAGAGACTCAATTTCCTTGAAGAGTCTGTGACGGTCCGTCGTTCCCATGACAGTCCGTCCTGCCATGTCGTCACGAAGTTCAGAGAGTCAATTTCAGTACCCAAATTTCAGAATTTCTAAGTGTTTTGAAACGAGACCCTGCGACGGTCCGTCGTGCCCATGACGGTCCGTCGTGGGGTCCGTCATCTCAGCCAGTTTTCCAGAAATAAAATCTGCTGCTCAAAACGACTAAACAGGTCGTTACAGAACTATAGGGTGAATCTTCCTCCTTTGAAAGTCATCACCTCCCATTATCAAGGTCACTCAGTTCTAAGCTATGTCCCTTGATTGAAAAGTCATTAAGACTTTTATTATCAATCATAGCTTAGTTTAGGTGATAAGGTATATACCTTGTTTAATATTCATCATCAATATCTCAATTAGAATTACATGAGTATAGCCCTTTCATCACAATTCACATAAGTGAGGTTAACACATTACATAATATTTCATAACAAGGCACATTTGTATACATCACAATCCTTATAAAATTTACATCCTAATAAACCTCACAACCATAATCAAGACATTTCAATTCAATCATCATACCATCCTATTAATGCCAATGTAAGGCATACTACAATTGGAACTAAAGATGGCGATTCTAAGACATACGAAGTCTTCCTCATAGTTCATCATCAAGGTATTACCGTCAACCCATATCTCAACCCAATTAGGGGAGTTACATCATCGCACAATGATAATCAATAAGATAAAAAGGCCAATTGCATCTAGAACACAATTCAACCCTAGATTATAGGTTAAGACAAGATACATAAGATAATTTTACAATATACTTCATAACCTAAATCACATATCAACAACTAGAATGACAGGAAGATAATTCATATTAATTTATTCATAATAACACCATATTATAGGAATCTAATAAATTACAAAATAAATTGGATGATTACAGTATAATATAGGTCAAGATCACTACTCATGGTTAGGGATTGAGGATCATGTTCTTCAATTAGACCAAACCATCAACAATTATCATAAACAAGTTAAATTACATGTTAATATATTAAGTATAACCTAAAGAAATCATCAACAACTCAAATTCATAACTTCGATTTCGTAATTGGATGAAACCAATAAGAAAACTCAACTTTTTAAATCCATTTTGAAGGAACCCTTTGAGGAAAGAGTATCAAAGGTGAACTAGACCATACCTTAACGTTTGATAATAATTTTACGGTGAATTCACCGCTTTCCATCCCCAAAATCCTTCTCCTTGCTAGTCTTCAATGGTAAGTTCAAGTAAAGAGAGAAAGAAGAAAGAAGTAAGAGAGTTTGTGTTTTAGAGTTCCAAATAGTTTAATTGGGGTTGGGCCTTTTATATGGGTTTTTGTTTAGTTAATATGTCTCCCCTTAATCCCTAACTAACCCCTAAAAACAAAATTAATTACATGAATTAATATAAAAACATGGATAAAACTCACCCTTTGCAGACAAAACCCTGCCGACAGGCCGTCTTTGATCTACGAACCCTCACCCCTCCGTCATACACTCTGTTGATGAGTTCAGAGTATGTGGAGACGGGGGACTTCCTCAAATTTGCTAAGTATGGAATGAAGGTGGCGTCGACACCCTGTCAGTCCACACATAGACCTTAGGTTGTACCATCTATGTCACTGCCCAAGCAGTGTTGCTTCAAACACAAGGGTCCTCCTCTAGGGCCGTTGGTAGTTCCTTGGAGAGTGGTACACGGACATTTCAACTATGAAACAATTCAAACATCCATTATCTACCTTTTTACCAATTTTCATACATTTTTTATTGTTAAATGTTAGTTAAAAAGACTATGGCACACTAGTACCCTTTTGAACCAAACTTCTGGACGTCATGGACGTCGTTAGACCTTTTGGTTCTTAAATGACCTAAATTAATTAAAATAGACTTAAAAACAGTACTTAGACCCCATATCACCTATGTTAGCCTTTACGACAAGTTTTGAATTTTCAAGGTGTTACATTATCCCCCCCCCCCCTTAGTAACATTTGTCTTCGAATGACACCAAAACTTTTTTGAATCAATGAATAGACTCAATACTAGCATCCCAATCAATCAACAATATTAAATCAACTTAAATCGTAATATTTCAACAACACAGTTTTCTAAAAGCAAATTTTCACACATAAGGAATTTCCTTCTAACAACATTTATGAACTCAACTTACATAACATGAGTCAATTAGTATAAATTTAAACTTAACAACATGTTACATATAATTTCATTAAGACTCACCATGCGAAAATGCCTAACATAATTGAGATAAACTAAAAAGGTAAATTTTCAAGTTTTAAGCACCTATTTCACTGTAATTTCAGTATGAAGTACTCAAAAATGCACATTTTGCAAACCTTCACCCAAAAATCAAGAAACTTTGATTTCTTGTCATATTTTTTTTATTTAAAAGAATAAATAACTTTAATTATCAAAAAATATGAGGGTACCGGGACTTCATGTCGTCCTCGGCCTCCCAAGTTACAATATAAACTAGATTATTCTTCCATAACACCTTTACAAAAACCAACTCTTTATTCCTTAAATTCTTCACATGCCTATAATGAATTTGAATCAGACCTTCTTCAAAGAGAGGTTATCCTTTACATTAAGTTCCTCAATAGGAAGAATGGACTCAGGATCAACGATAAACTTTTTTAACATAGAAACATGGAAAACATAATGAACCGAAGTGAATTCACCAGGAAGTGTTCTATTCATACGCAACCTTACCAAACCTTTGCTATTCATAGGGACAGACATAACGAGGACTTAATTTACCTTTCATGTCAAATCTAACCACCCCTTTCATTGGTGAAATTTTCAAATAAACCTTATCACCTTCTTTAAACTCCAAATCTCTTCTGCTATGATCGACATAAGATCTTTGCCTACTATATGCCGTTTGCCACATATTCCATATGATATAAATATTTTTTCAAGTATTATAAATCAACTCTAGACTAAGAATCGATGGCTCACCCACTTAAAACCAACCAATAGGAGAAATACCCCTCTTACAATACCAGGCCTCATAGGGAGCCATGGAAATGGATGAATGGAAACTATTATTATAGGAAAACTTCACCAAAGGCAAATGTATGCCCTTTAAAATATATAATTCAATCCCTAAGCATATCTTTAAAGATATGTATAGTACGCTCCGCTTGACCATTCGTTTGGGGATGAAAAGCGGTTCTCAACTTTACCATAATACCCAACCCTTTTTAGAATGATCTCCAAAATCTAGATGTGAATTCTGCGACCCGATCAATATGATTGATAACGAAATACAATGGCGGCAAACAATCCGATTTATGTAGATTCTTGCATAATCATCCGCCAAATTTTTAGAACTGACGGTAATAAAGTGAGCGGACTTAGTCAATCGATCCACAACCACCCATATGGAATCGTATGAATAATTAGTCTGAGGTAAACCTACTACAAAGTCCATATTGATGTCTTCCCACTTCCATGCACGAATTTTGATCTTTTATAGTATACCACTCGGCTTTTGGTGTTCGGACTTTACGTGTTTGCAATTTGGACAATTAGCAACAAACTCCGATATGTCCCTTTTTAAACCTTGCCACCAATATATCTCCCTTAGTTTGTGGTATATTTTTGTCGAACCTAGGTTAATTTAGTAGTGGGACCCATGGTATTCTTCTGGGTCAGATCCATCAACCCCTGTACATCGGGAAAAGACATTCTCTATTGGTACCATAACAAACACTCCCCACCAGAAGAATGAATCATTTAACTTTTCGAGAACCGATTCTTTCAACTACATTAACAGTTGAAAAGGTGTTGTTTGGACTTCACCTCAATGACTAAAGATGACCTCGAGTTATGATGAACTATAGTACCCCCATTCGGTGAACTTTCCAACCTCACCCCTAAGCTAGCCAACCTATGAACTTTCTTTGCTAGGTCTTTCTTAGCTTCATCAATTTGGGATACAATACCCGTAGTCATACTACTTGGGTTATCTTCCACCACATTAGCTCTGTCGGGATGATAGAGGGCACTCATATCATAGTCTTTAAACAACTCTAACCACCTCCTTTGCTGGAGGTGGCACTCTTTTTAGCTAAACACATATAGGAGACTCTTATGGTCTGTAAAAATATCAATATGAACACCATACAATTAATGCCTCCAAATTTTCAAAATAAACAACACAGCCGCTAATTCAAGGTCATGAGTGGGATAGTATATCTCATGTACTTTATGTTTCTTACAGGCATAGGCTGTGAATTTACCGTGTTGAATAAGCACACACCCCAAACCCACTAAGGATGCGTCACAATACACAACAAAACCCTTCGTACCATCAAGTAAAGTCAATGCCAGAACGAATGTGAGCCTATCTTTCAAAAAATGAATTTTTTTATCACATGCCTCCGACCACTCAAACTTCTTACTCTTTTGGGTCAAAGAAGTCAAAGTAAATGCAATGGATGCAAAACCATCCACGAACCTCCGATAAATAACTCTCTAGACCCAAGAAACTCCTCATGTCGGTTCGAGTGAAATGTCTAGGATAATTTTTCACCCCTCCATTTTCAATGGGTATACCTCAACTCCCTCACGAGAGATGATGTGCCCAAGAAATGTCACCGACCTCAACCAAAACTCACACTCGCTATATTTTGCAAACAATTGATGTTCTTTAAGTGTGTGCAATACCACCCTCAAATGAACCATATGATCACCCTCATTCTTCAAATATATTAGGATATCCACAAAGAAAACAATGACAAATGAATCTATGTAATTTTTACACACTATATTCATTAGGTCCATAAATGGCGCCGGAGAATTAGTTAGACAAAATGACATTACCAAGAACTCATGATGGCCACACCGTGTTCGAAAGCCGTCTTTTTTATATCCTTGCCTCTCACCCTAAGTTAATGATACCCCAACCTCAAATCTACATTTGAAAAGTAGGTCGCCCCTTTGAATTTATCAAATAAGTCATCAATCCGAGGGAGAGGGTAATAATTCTTAATTTTGACCTTGTTGAGTTGGCGGTAATCAATACACATTCTCAAGGACCCATCCTTATTTACAAACAAAACTGGAGCACCCCATGGAAAAATACTATGCCTTATAATAACCTTATCTATTAAATCCTTGATTTGAGCCTTCAACTTCTTTAATACGGCCAGAGCCGTCCTATATGGACAGATTGATATGTGATTTATATCATGTAGCAAATCAATGACAAATTTAATTTCACGTTCGAGAGGCATACTGGGAAGGTCAATAGGAAAAACCTCAAGAAACTCACTTACTATGGGTACCTACTCAATAGGACAAATTTCAAAGTCTAAATCTTGGACTATTGCTATGTGATGTATACAAACATTTGAGATCATTCTGCATGCTTTTAGACAAGAGATGATATGAACTCTAGGAATAGAATTTTCCCCTTTTCACTCAACATAGTGTTCATTAGGTAAGTTAAACCTCACCACCCTTGTCATACAACCAATTGAGGAAAAACATGCATGCAACCAATTCACACCCAAGATAACATCAAAATCAAGCATATCGAGTTCTAATAGATCAACATAAGAAAATTTATTGGGAAACATTATTGGAAAATTTCTATACACCCATTTGTCAATAACTGACTCACCCACCTGAGTCGACACAATAAAAGTTCCATGAAAAATATCATGTAAAATAACAAACGTTTTAGCTACTAGAGGTGTAACAAATGATAAAGTAGCACTGTAATCAAGTAAGGCATATACATCAATAGAGAACACTTTCAACATACCGGTCACCACGTCAGGAGAAGTCTCTTGCTCACCCCTAGAAAATAATGCATAGAAGTGGTTCTTCTTTGAACCATCACTAGAACCACTGGCTTGAGCTTGACCACCCTTCTCTTGATCCTTCAAATTTGGACAATCTCTCATCTTGTGACAACTCTTTCCACAACATAGATAATATCCATTCCTACCATCACTCACCAAGATGACCCTTTCTACACATGGCACATGTAGGCTTCTCATTTGGTGAATTAGTACCTTTTCCCCTCTTGAATTTAGGGTCACCCCTAGCTTTTGGGGAATCGGAAGAGACTTGATTTGAAACTCGCTTCCTAAATCTATACTTGTCTTGTATGTCAAGCCTATTCTTTGAAGAACCTCCATCAAATGATTTTGCTCTTTTAGCATCTCTACTTTTTCTCTTAGCCATTGTCTCCTCAATCCTTCTTCCATGCACCATAATATGGTAAATACTCATGTTGTCATGTAGCATGGCCGAATGTCACTCCTTTTGTAAGTCCTCCGACACCCCCATCACCAAACGACTCATTCACTCTCTAGGATTGGAAACCAAGGAAGTATCATAATTACACAATTTAATGAATTCCAAAGAGTATTCATGGACAATCCTTCCTCCTTCTCAATGGTTGATGAACTCACCACCATTTCCTACCTCTTCTGCCCACGAAAGAACTGATCCACAAAAGCCATCTTAAAGATCTCCCATGTCAGTGGACGAACCCTTAATGGCCTATTATCTCTCCATTGTACATACCATGCTTGTACCACATCTTTTAATTGATAAGTATCAAACTCGGCCTTCTCAATTGTGGACATTAACATAGCCAAAAGTATTTTACAGACTTCATCGATGACTTATTGGGGGTGTTCATGAACCTTAGACCCGTAGAAAGAAGGAGGGTTCATTCGAGTAATATCCCACAGACGTGAAGCCATAATAGTGACTTGTAGGTGACGACGGGCCACAACATCCTAGTTATCTTGAACCACTATAACTTGGGCTTGAGTCGTGGCCGCTTGTGCTTGAGTGGTGATAGCTTTGGCCAATTGTAGAAAAGCAGTTCTTATATTCTCATTCGTCAAAAGAGGAGGATTTACCGGTGCTTACTCCACATTAACATCTTCTTCAAGTGGAAGAACTTGCTCACAACGGGGAGGAGCTCTCGGATTGGCAATTTCATCTTCAAGTCATCGAGTTATATTCCTTCGATTGTTCATGCTTCCTATAAGCACAACAATAGGATTAGCTTCAAAAGTAAAACATAAGTATACTCTAATGGTACGATATAAGATTTCCAACAATGAGAGTGATTCCTAAGCATCATATAGGTTCCTACTCATAAGTGTGGTGCGCTTACAATTATGAATACAAAGCTACATAGATGTCGTAGTGATAGAGACATAACTCAATGATATTCAACCTCTTACTCGGATACAAAGTTTGTCACATTCGGTTTTACTCCCTAGACGTAACCGGCGACATCATCCTTTTTAAGGACTAAGACTAGCCTCGTAGTTTCATGTCATTACATTCATAGGTTGAAAAATGCACAAAAATTTAAAATTTCATTATAACTACTTGGAGGATTAAATATACCTCTTCATATGCATAACATATAGTCGTATCGAGTGTACATCGACCCTTCATATAAGAAAGTTACATAGCGTTCTACTCTTATTGTACATACATATATATAAAATAGAAAAATATTGTGAAAGATTGTATTATCTCATACCATCTAAATGATTATCATAATATGGGCATAGCCCTTACATAAATTTAACAAGACCACATATAGGTCATACAAAATTATACTATTCAATTGAGAAGGAAACAAATGAAACAGTCTTTAAGCTCATAACAAGTAAGCGAATTGTGGCATTGCCCTTGGGAGTTGAGGACCTAGCCTACTTGGATGAAAATAAGAATCAAAGTCTTCAATAATGTCGCCTTCTAAACTCTTCAATGACTAGAACCTAAAATAATTGGGAAAAGGGAAGAAAATTGGGTTAGCACTCCACATGTACTAAGTATGAGACATTATACAAATATACAAACAAAAAATGCTAAAAGGCACTTTAATTCAAAACAAGTCATTTTATTCTTTTAAGAACCTAATTCAAAGCCAAACAACTCATATGAACTAACAAAACATGCTTATTAACTCAACGAGTAATATGTATTCCAACATACTTGAAACCATGATTTACTATAACCCTATCATCAAGGAATTACATCACAGGAATGAATAAGAGTCAATCCTATCATAATAAGCACTGACACTACTCATGAATCCTTATCAATTAAAAAAGTGCTATCACAAAACAAAGCCCCATAACATTGCTCAACCAAGTAGACTTAACAAAAAAAATGATCAATGTCCAATTTTAACAATATAATCCAACTACCCATATCAAGAAGATAATCATCGTCATATATAGTTATTTACATTATAGTATCAACATATTATCATCCTATTCATCATTATCATATTCATACATCGCATAAACTTCCTAAAGCTTCCATCTAAGTCAACTAGTGCAAGGCGTAGGTAGAATCCCATACCCCTATCTGGCTATGTTAAACCTCTCAAGTCACGTTAGTTAGTTTATATTTCATTATTTTATTTTACATTAGGGAATACATGCCTTACCTGATGGTCTATCGGACAAGGTAAACCCAAACATAAATGTAGCTTAGTGGATCCACTAGCTAGTATTCCAATGGGGGAAACATAGTTCAAGAACTAAGAGATAGTATATTCCCTCTTGATACCACTTGGTAGTTGGGGTCTTCTCTAATGGGAATCCATTGGATTAGTATTTCTCTTTAGGAAGTCAACATCTCATATAGAACTATAGGGTGAACCTTCCACTTGGGAAAGTCATCACTTCCCATTGTCAAGTTCACACGGTTCTAAGCTAAGTCCCTTTACTGAAATGTCTTTAAGATTTTAATTAACAATCATAACTTAGATTAGGTCAGAGGGTCTATCCCTTGCATTATCATCGTCATCAATAGCTCAATAACAATTGCATGATTATAGTCCGTTCAACACAACTCATATAACATTACATAGTATTTCATAATAATGTCTATTGGTATACATTACCATCCTTATAGTTTTTACATCATAATAAAACTTAGAACCATAATCAAGACGTTTTAATTCAATCAGCATACAATCCTAACAATCCTAATATAAGACATACTCCAATACAATATCATGAGTTAACCACAATAAATCACAATTGGATGTTAAGATGGAGATTTTAAGACTTACCAAGTCTTCCTCATAGTTCATCATCAAGGTATTACCATCATCCCATAACTTAACCAAATTAGGGGAGTAACATCATGACACAATAATAACCAATCAGATAACAAGGGTAAATGCATCTCTAGAAGACAATTCAACACTACATCATAGGTTATAAAGATAAATAGGTCAATTTCAGAATATACTTCATAACATAAATCACATCTCAAGAAATAGCATGATAGTCCTATGATTCATCTTAATTATCAGAATAACACTATAGGAGAGTAATCTAATTAAAAACAAATGAATTGATTGATCAAAATAAAATTTAGGTCAAGATAACAACCTAGGGTTAGGGATTAAGGATCATGTTCTTCAATTTAGATCAAAATATTAATAATTACCATAAACAAGTTAAATTAAATGTTTATTTATTCAATATAAACTAAATATATCATCAACAACTAAATCCATAACATCAATTTCATAATTGGATGAAACCCATATGAAAACTCAACTTTTGAAATCCATTGTGAAGGAACCCTTTGAGGAAAGAGTATAACACGTGAATTAGATCATATACATTAAAATTTTGAAAAAAATTTATGGTGACTTTTACCCTTTACAGCGCCCAAACCCTTCTCCTTGCTAGTCTTGAATTTTGAGTTCAAGTAGAGAGAGAAACAAGCGAGAGGGAAGAGAGTTTGTGTTTTAGAGTTCTAATTAGTTTAATTGGGGTTGGGGCTTTTATATGGGTTTTAAGTTAGTTAATTAGTCTCTCGTTAATCCATAACTAATCTCTAAACCACCTAATTAATGAAATTAATCAATATAAAAACGTGCAGAAGCCCGCCGACGGGCCGTCTGTGAACTTACGGACCCTCAGCCCTCCGTCCTACACTCTGTTGATCAGTTCAGATATTGCTAAGTAGGGGGCCTTCCTCATCTTTTCTATGTATGAAATGACGATCTCATTGACGCCTCGTCAGTCCACACATGACCGTAGGTGTTCCCGTGGATGCTCACTACTCAGGCAGTGTTGCTTCAAATGCAAGCGTCCTCCTCAAGATATCTTGGTTTGTACTTTGGGATCCGTACCAAGAAATTTTAACTATGAATCAATCGAAACACCTATTAGCTACCTATATACCAATTTTCATACATTTTCCACTCTACAAAGTTTGTCAAATTCACTAAGGCACACTAGTACCCTTTTGACCAAACTTTCGCATGTTATGGACGTCCTTGGACGTTTTTTTTATTAAACTTACTAATTGACCTAAATTAATTAAGATGGACTTAAAAATAGTACTTAAAACCCATTGAACTATCTTAGGATTTACGACACGTATTGAATTTTAAAGGTGTTACATAATATTTAAAAGATAGCCTTTGAGCAAAGTATTTTTTAGCACTAAATTGAAAACACAAAATTCAGTATGTTTCTATAACATAAAAGCCAATATATTATTGGGACTAGTATTGAGCACCATTATGTGGGAGAATTCAGATAACTCATATCCCCCATAAACCCATGTAGCCTATATAGGTTGAAAAGGTTCATATTTTGTAGATAAACCCGTTCCACAGTAGACTAGTGCATCCTTTAGGAAGTTCAGATCTTATACCTTTGTCCGGCAATAGGATGCACTAGCAACGTGAGGTAGATCACTCTATCATCATTGTAACTCTTAATTGATGTTTCTCGGTTATAAAAACTCCCACATAAGTTATTATATATATATATATATGTATATATATATATATATTTAAGTATATAATATATTTTAATTGTAGTTTCATATACATTTAAGACTTCTGTCTTATGTTGTATCCTTGTTACCCACACATAGTTGACAATATGTTTTTATGTTGTTTCAAGTTTTTTTATATTGAAATGAGTTAGGTTGAGTATCATTAGTTTAGTATCATATGTTCAGTATCTTGAGTATATCTATACTTCACCGAGTCGAGTTTCATATTTTTGAAGTTTAGTATCTAATCCTTGATTTGAGTATCTCATTCTAAAGATGATTTCAGTTGGGTGAGTATGAAAAGAGGTAGGTATGTTTTGTTGTTATTCAAATTTTCATGCTTATGTTATATTTTAGAAATCCCCTTACATGCTCGTACATTCAACATTTTGAGACGTTTGGCATGCATCTTTTGGTTATGCAGCCACAGGTATTAAGGATCATCCACATGAGCATCATTGATACATCCTAGAGTTTGACTTTGCATGATGAAACTCCTTGTTTCCGAAGGATTTAATTTACATTTTAGTTTTGTATTGATGTCATAGGTCTTGTCTCGACTTCCATCTTTATCAGTTGGAGGCTTCATAGGTATTTAGTTTAGTTAAGAATTCTTTATTAATTATTTATTTAATTAAATGTTTTATAGACTTAAGTTGCCTATTTTATGGCAAGTTCATTATATTATTTTATTAAATGTTTTTCATATAAGGTAAAGTATGTATTTCAGATTCATGAATTTTGTTGAATTTTACAGATTTTGTATACTTAAGTTAGTCTTCCTTTTGTAGTCAGCTAGGATAAAGGTTCGCTTGTCGACTTGAAATGGTCTTCTAGTGTTGGATACATCTAGGGTGCATAGTCGGGTCTTGACAAAAACATTATTTTCTATTTTTTTATATAGAAGAAGTTTACTCCTTCGTTTTATAAGCTCTAAAAAAATCCATTTTATAATACGGCTATATACGATGTTGAATGTTGAGGAACTGTCTAAGATCATTTCGAGGTAGACAATGCCAATTATGACTAGGTGGTGCTCTCGTGGTGTGAAAGAAGTCCATGCTGATTAGTTCTCAATTCCAAGACGAATGTTGAACTCTTGAGTTTGCGATGTTCTACATTCACTTGCCTACGATTGCATCTCTTAGACACAATATGCGATATATTCATCTTCATTCCATTCCACCAAGATACTTCTCCTAGATCAAAGTACATCTTTTTTGCACCTAGATGAATACGATAACAAGAGTGATGGGTTTCATCAAGAATCTACTGCCTAAGCTGACCCACCTTAGGAACACATAATCAATCCTAATATTGAATAATACCATATCCCCCTCTAGAGAATATCTTAAATCTTTGTTGGTGGACAACACCCTTTAGTTGAAGCAATATCATATAAATCTCTTAATTTACCTAAACCAGAGAATACCTTAAATCATTTCGGTGGACTACACCCTTTAGTTAAAGCAATATCATATAAATCTCTTGATTTAACTAAACCTCTGCTACCAATCAAGATTCTTACCCATTCTGAACAATTACCCCATCATACGATATTCAAATAAGGCAAACTACAAAGCGAGAAAGCATGTGCACATCCTTTTCTAGCTATTTTGTTTCTTGCTAAACATGTGCAATACTATTCATAGATAGTCTACTAAGAGCATATGCTACTATATTGTCCTTCAAAGATGGTCAATCATATTCATATCATAGTCCTTGAGAAACTCATGTCATCTCCTTTGAAGAAAATTCAACTCTTTTTGGTTGAACATATACTGAAGGCTATTTTGGTCTATAGACATATATATGTCAACGCTGTAGAACTAATTTCTTCGAATCTTAAGTGCAAACACAAGTTCTACAAGCTCGAGGTTATGAGTTGAATAATTATTCTGATGAATATTAAAATTATTTAGAAGAATAAGCTAGAACCTTAACTTGATTCATCAATATATAACCTAGGCTAACTATACATGAATCACAATAAAAAACAAAACCGTCCAAGCCCTTTCATCGAGTCAAAATAGGATTTGTAGTGAACCTAGCTATTAGTTCTGAAAGGTTTTCTCACAATCATTTGACCATTAAAATTTAATTTTTTTATGAGTTAACTTAGTAAATACAGAAGTTATGGATGAAAATCCATTCACAAAACTCATGTTGTTACCTGCTAACCCTAAGAAACATATGATATTTGTAGAAGTGGTAGGTCTTGGTCATTGTTTCACTACCTTTATTTACTTAGAATCCAATAAGATACCTTCGATATATAATATATGTATAAGGAATGAAATTTATTACAACTAAAATTCAAATTTAATAAACTTAGCAAATAACTTCCTATCTTTTAGTGTTTGCAGAACAACTCTTGAATGATCTGCATGTTCTTCCTTATTCCTAGATTAATGAGGATATGTTCAGTAAACACGATAACGAAAAAGTCCAAATTCTTCATGAACACTCTGTTCATTAAATCTGTGAGAGGTGTAGGAGCATTGGTTAGGTCAAATGACATAACTATACTTCATAATGAACATATCAAAGTTTGAAGTCGTATTCTAAATGTCATTATTTGTGATGTTAAGGTGATCTAAGGTATATCTTTTAAAAAAGTATAGTACCATAAAATTGGTGAAACAAGTCATCAATCCATCAGATGGGGTACTTATTCATGATTAAGTCTTTTGTTAATTGTCCATAGTCAATGCACATCCTAAGAGAACCATATTTCTTTTTCACAAATATTTTTGTGGCATGTTATGGGGAAATACTAGGTCTGATTAAGCCCATATCTAGAATTTCTTTCAACTGCTTTTTAAATTATGTAAGATCAAATGGAGAATTTTGTAAGGAGGAAAGAAAATAGGTTACGTATTTTTGAGGAAATCTATTCCTAAGTAAATTTCTCATAGGGGAAGATTTCCGGGAAGAGATTTTGGAAAAACTTCTCAAAACTCATTCAATACTGGAAATGACATAAGAGTTGGGGTCTCACACCTTGAATCCTTAACCCTATATAGATGATACAGGTAACCCTTAGAGATAATCTTTACAGTAGTAAGGTCATAAATGTATAAATTCTCGTTCTACACTTGATTGAGGCAAAACAGTAATGAAACAAATCATGACTTTAATGATATGTAAATCTACCATTTCTAAAACTACAAGATCTTTTGAGGGGACTTTTGAATAGATTGTTCTGGGGAAATTTTCTATACAAATCATGCAATAATTGGTTTACAAAATAGAGTAAAGAGTGAAAAAGGGTTTTAAATGAGTTTATGGAATACTAGCAGATAAAGGTGCGGAAGCTGAAGACTTCTACGAAATCTGTGAGTGATTTCCACCACCAAATTTATTTTAAGAGTAGTGATAGTTAATTGTTCTAGACTTCGTATTAACCTTAGCATGTTCCTTAAGCTTACTGACTCAACATTCTGAGCATGAGTCATAAACCTTGAGATGTTCATATTTTCTATCAAAATAGCATCCCTACACTCTATTTCAACTCACATTGACACTTTATAAAAAACTTTTTCATTTATGCCTTTGAATCGACAATCATATGAGGAGCGTATCTAGAGAGTTAGGTGAATTTGAGGCCATATTCTTGTACTGTCATATTATGTTGCCTCAAGTTCATGAACTCGTGACCTCTTTCCCCCCTCAACTCTCTTAGGAAGAACCTGTGCGGAAAATTCTCATGAAAGCATTCCCGAGTGATAGGAGCTACATCTGTACCCATGTTTTCTTTCCATTGAGTACACGAGATATAAGTTAGATCCTTATGTTTGTATGATGCAAAATATACCCTATTATTACTTTTCACTTGAATCACTCCAAGTATCTTCTAAACCTCATCTATGAAGTTTTGTGAATCCTCACCAACTTGTGATCCTAAAAACTTAGGCGGATTTCATCATGACCGGGGAGCACCCACTAGACATAATCGGTGTCGCCTTCCTCGGAGATAAGTAAGACTATCCTCTTAGAATTCATCATTATATTTCATAGGTTAAAAATGCGGAAAAATAAAACTTTTCAATTGTATACAAATATTGAGTTTTGCATAGACCTGTCGCATACTACATATGGAGTTTACTTAAACTCCTCACATATGAATCTTACTTACGCTTTTCATTTAAAAAACATAATCAATACGGAGGAATTAGTCTAATACTTTGTCTCACATATTTAACAATCTAAAGAGAGTACAAATGTTTGGACATAGCCAATACTAAGTCAATATGCAGTTATAAACTTACATCAATATCCAAATGATAAATGAAAGAACGATGTCTTTATGACAATTAAACTTCAAAGAAAGAATGCACTCCGAGCATGAGGACTTACCAACACTAGGAGAAAGTGTCCCTGTCTTCTTCTATCGGCCTCCTAGGAACTCAATGGCCGGAACCTAGTTATTTTTAGAAAACATAAAAATACAGGTTAGTACACCACTTGTACTAAGCATGGATATATGCACATAAAATCATTTAAAGACATGCATGAAAGTAACCATTTCTTTATGACGATGATAAGTCATTTTGAAAGCCTTTATGGACATAGAAGAGAGAATATACAACACACGGATCACAACAACATAAGAAATACTCATTAACAAGAACAAAATCATCATAATTTCACATTAGAAATTCATGTTCAATAAGTAATATCAACAATTTAGAAGACCCTTAAAAACAATTCTATCCCTATCCAACAAGTAAAATGCTCATATGGCGCCCCATAACCCCACACAACCAAGTAAACAAGATAGTAGATCATAGGAAATGACTTGCTTAATAACACATATCATCATAGGTAGTCATCACTATAGATAGCGATTTTGACCAATGACATGTTCATCAATATAAACAACATCATATAAGAGTTACATCAAATAAGGTCAACATTATACATTTCATAATATGATAATACATAATAACATAAGAAAAACTTCCTAGGACTTCCCTCAAGGAAAACTTGTGCAATATATAGAGAGAGTCACATATCCATAACTACACTAAGTCAAACCCCTTAATTCACCCTAGTTAGTGCTTATCTTCATTTTTTAATTTTACTTTCAGGAACAATTGTCTTAACCAACATAGACCCCATGAGTTAAATGTAGAATTTAGTGTCATGAAAACCTACATCGAATGAATATGGTGTACTTGCCAAGGTAGACCAAAACATGAATATAATATTATAGGTGGATCCAATGGTTAGTATTCCTATTGCGGCAACATAGTTCAAGAACTAGGAGAAATACTTGAGAACCTCTTTATGAAGTATTACACTGTAATCTTTATCTTATACGAACCATTATTAACCTACCTTCCCACATTAGGAAGGTACAACTCTCATATCTAGTTTGCTTTGTGCAAAGAGAAAGTCCCTTTTGGAATGTCATTAAGCCTCTATTAATCAATCATAGCTTAATGTATGTCATAGCAGACTAACACCCTTGTATAGCATTCCATTCAGCTCAATAGGTATTGCATCAGAACACCATTATTGTATCATAGTAAAGCACATAAGTTAGTCACAAACAACCTTATTTCATCATACCAAAATCATAATATCAAAACTCGTATATTTGACAAATTTCGATAACAATCATCGTTCCATCACCTACTGGATCTAATCGCATGTAACGGTTCAATCGAACATCATCATCAAGTATAAACCATTATAATTGAAGTAAGGATAATAACAGAAAGTCTTACCGATCATCCTTTATTAGCCTTCTTCAATGGTCATACCATCAAAAAATAATAATTACCCATCAATAGGGTTAATAACATCATACAATAGAAATTTATACAAGAAATTTGACAATTGTATCATCAATAACCAATTCAACATCAATTCATAAACTAGAGTTACAGGAATAGGGTTCATCATGAATTCTTCAAGAATTAGATTCAATCTAAAAAACACATGACCCTAGGCAGTCCATAAATTAAATAGGATAGTCAAAACAAGTCTAGCAAAAAACACATTCATCAATTCCCATCAGTTCATAAGCAAGATCAAGGATTTGGTAAAATATGGGTTATTCCATGCAATTTCTAAAAAATTATGGATTTTCTTTCCCAATCTTTTGAGTCCTCAAGTCTTGTGACAAAAAACCTACGATTCTAGGTTTAGTTCATTTTGTATATTTGATACACTATGTTGTTCTATCCTATTCTATGACTTTTTGTTGATGTAAGGTCTAAATCCCAATTCACATTACTGTGTCTTAATAGTATTATGAGACAAAGTTTTTACTTTAAAATATATAGAAGAATGTGACCTCTAAATTGTGGAAGTTTTAAAAAATTCAATATTTTTCTATGAATATATGCGATGATGAATGCTAAGGGCTTGTCGAAGACCTCTTTGAGGTTACACTGCCACTTTTGACCAGGGGTGCTCTTGGGTCGTCACAAACATGGTATCATAGCATAAGGTTTGGAAATATTGTAGGATTGATGTGGAAAAATACCACGTGTAGAAAAGTTTTGTTCATTGGTGTGAAGCACGCCACAATTATGATTCAGAGGCTATGAGATGTCTAGGAACTTTAACTCTTTTGTCATTCATCGGTCATTCCTAAGAGTATTTACTCAATGTATTCCTTTCTTATAACCCTTTCTTGTGCTTATAGGTAATGCATACAACAAGGACTAATGCAAGGAGGTCCAAGGAGGAGAATGTCAATCTGAAGATTCCCCTCAAGCTCTTCGAAACCCTCAAGCTCGTCTAGAAGATTGAGCTATGTCAAATGTTGTGATAAGGATGACCAGTCATACGTTAACTTAAGTGTTGGCAACATAAGTGTCTAGGGACAGTAGGGTTCAAGTGAACCCCAATTCTAGCACAATTGTTTCTCCAATTAGGGGTTTCACAAGGATGAATCCCCCTACTTTATTTATCTCCAAAGGGGATGAGGACCCACTAGAGTTCATAGAACATGTTTTTAAGGTATTAGATATTATAGGTGTGACCTCTGAATAGTTGCCTCCTACTAACTCATAGATGTAGATCAAGTTTTCAAAGAACAATGTAAAGATGAGATACCTATTAGAGAAGGTCCCATAAGTTAGGCATGATTTAAGGTGAATTTCCTTGATTGTTACTTACCCTTTGAATTGTGGGATAGGAAAATACAATAATTTATCAATCTTTTCTGGGAGTTATAAGTGTGAGGGAGTATAGCCTCAAGTATATTCAAATATTTAAACATGCTTATACTATGGTGGAGGACTGTAGGTCTATGATGAAAAAATGTTTTATAAGCGTATCCAATCTTGTGAAAAATTAATGTAGGTCGGCAATGTTGATTTCTTGCATGCATATCTCTCTTATCATATTTCCTGCCGAATCATTAAGGAACAAAAACATAAGCAAATTGATAGGGAATTTAAGTGGTCAAGGTTAGATGATGGAAATTCTTCAAAGGCTACATTTCTAGTTCAAGATAAGACAAGCTTCAAGCGGAGGTTTTCCAACCAAGGTCCTTCTAACACTGCAAGGGTTAACAAAGTTGGGATATATAGCCCCAAACTAAAAGGAAATAAAACTGCTGGTTCTTATGTTGAAAATCCAAATTGTCAAAGTGTGGTAAGATGCATGATGCAAGTGCCTAGATGGCATGTGTAATTTCTATGGTTGCAATAAGAGTGGACACAAGATGAGAGATTTTCCTACGTTGAATGTTCATAGAAGGGGAATCTCAAGCACAAAAACTTATCCTTACTCCGATACTCCTAAAAAGAATTGCTTCTCTTTTCTCTAATCCCAAGGTGATCAAGAGGGCTGTCCGATGTTGTTACCGGTTGTTGTGAGTATTTTCAGTTAATGTTTATGCACTGATGTACGCCGGTGCCACTTTATCCTTTGTAACTCTATTAGTTTCTATGATGTTTGATGTCCTTGATTAACCTTCTTCTGTTTCTAACCTAGTAGGTGATTCTATTGTTGCTAAAATAGTCTATAGGGGTTGTGTCATTTAATTTCCCAATAGAATCACATAAGTCAATTTAGTAGTATTTGAATTGTTGGATTTTGATGTCACATTAGGGGTGTATACGGTATATGCTAGTGTTTCATTAATTAATTGTAGAACCTGAGTAGTCAAGTTTAAATTTCCTAATGAACTCATTTTAGAATTTATTGGGTGAATTTGAATCCCTAGAGGTCGAACTATTTCACGTATGAAATATTCTAAGTTTATTTCTAAGGGATGTCTCTATCATATCAATGATTCAAGCATCATGAGTCCGAGACTCTTCCTTTATAGTAGGTCCCTTTTGTGAAGGATATTTCGGAGGTGTTTCTCGATAACATGCCAGAATTCCTCCCAAAGTAAAATGGATTTCGGTAATAATTTATTGCAGGATACGCAAACCCGTCTCAATCTTTGCTTTCTGGGTGGTCTCAATTTAATTGAATGAATTTAAAGCTCAATTTAAGGATTCTGTATATAAAAGTTTATTTTCACAAAACATTTATCCACGAAATGAACTAGTTCTATGTTTGAAAAATTAAGAGGGTTCACATAGAATGTGTTTTTATTGCATGCAATTGAAAAATGTCACTATAAAGAATTAAGTATCCACTCCATAAGATTGATTATTTGCTTAACCAACTCCAAGGACTAATTTACTTCTTAAAGATTGATTTAAGGTGGAGTTATCACCAATTATAGTGATAGGTGTTCATATTCTGAAAATGACTTGCCGAACAACATATGGTCAATACAAGTTATTAGTCATGTCCTTCATGTTAACTAATGCTCCGGCAGCTTCCATGGAACGGATTAATCGAGTGCTTAAAAGATATTTGATATGCTTGTGATTGTCTTTATTGATGATATTTTTGTATATTAAAGGAGTGAGAATGACTATATGAACCACTTCAAGATAGTTTTGCAATTCTTTAAACATAGACAATTGTTTACAAAATTTGATAAGTGCGAATTTTGGCTAATGTCAGTAATTTTTCTTGGACATATTATTTCAAGTTAGGGCGTAGAGGTCAATAAAAAAAGATGGAAGTAGTTAGGAATTGTCCTAGACGCCTAATTCCTTCCGAAATTGGAAGATTCTTTTGTTTAGTTGGATATGAAATGAGGGGTGTAGATGGTTTTTCATCTATTAATTCACCATTTAAAACCCTAACACAAAATAAAGTCAAGTTTGAGTGGACGGAAGCTTGCAAAAGTGTTTTCCAAGAAATAAAATATTAACTTTCCTTTGTTCCAATATTGACTTTACGGGAGGGTACTGAAGGTTTTGTTGTGTATCGTGATGTTTATCGAGTAGGTTTTTGTAGTGTTCTCATAAAACATGGTAAGGTGATAGCATATGCCTCTAGGAAAATAAAAGTACATGAGAAGAATTGTTCATCACATGAACTTAAACTAGCGGTTTTAGTGTTTTCTTTGAAGATCTGGAGACAAGCTTCATGGGATTCACGTAGATGCATTCACCGATCATAAAATTTTCCAATGTGTGTTTTTAAAAATGACTTGAATCTATGTCAAATATGGTGGATAAATTTTTTTAAAGACTATTATATAAAGGTCTTCTACCACCTCGGAAAAGCCCATGTGGTTGCGGATGCCTTGAGTCAACATTCAATGGGTAGTGTGACTTAAGTTGTTGAACGGAAGAAGGAGTTAGTAAGAGATATACATAGGTTGTCACGGTTGCGTGTTTGAATAGAAAATCCTCCAATACGAGGATTCGTGGTTCATCAAAACTCTGATTCATCTTACTGGTTAGGTCAAGGATAAGAAACATCTAGATCCTGTACTGGTGGAGTTGAAGGAATCATTTCTTAGAAAATCTATGGAGACTCTCTCCAAAGGTGAAATGAGGCACTTAGGAACCAAGGTAGATTATGTGTGCTGGATATAAATGTATTAACAAAGAGAATTTTGGAAGAGGCCCATGGTTCCCGATATTCCACTCATCCGTCTGCTACCAAAATGTATCAAACCCTGCAAGAAAAGTATTGGTTGAACGAATGAGAAGGGTTATTGCCAAATTTTTTTGCTAAATGTCAAAATTGTTAAAAATTCAAAACCAAGTATCAAAGGTGGGGAGGCCTATCGCAAATTATTGATATCCCCACTTGGAAGTTGGAGGATCTTAACATTGATTTTGTTGTAGTTTTCCCTCGAACTAGATGGCAAATTACCACATTTGGGTTATTTCGGATAGGATAATGAAATCATCCTATTTCCTTCTTTTCAAAGTTACATATTCGGCTGCGGATTATGCTAAGGTGTATATTAGAGAGATAACGAAGTTTCACGGAGTTCCTTTGTCCATTATTTTTTATTGAGGTAACAAATAAACTTCTAAATTTTGGAAGTCATTACAAGATAGGCTTTACACTAAGGTAAATCTTTGCACCACATTTCATCTTCACACGAATGGCCAAGAGGAGCATTTCATAGAAACCTTTGAAGATATATTTTGGGAATATATTATTCACTTCAAAGGTAATTAGGAAGATCATCTACCATGGATAGTGTTTTCCTACAACAGTAGTTACCATTTAAATTTAGCCATGGATCCATTATAAGCATTTTATGGTAGGAGGTGTACATCTCCAGTTGGGTGGTTTGATGTAGGTTATTTCCTCTACTTAGTCCCGAGCATGTTTCAAAATCATTGAGAAGGTTTGGCTCATAAGAGAAATGTTGGGAATTTCTCATAGTCGGCAAAAGTCTTATGCCAATAATAGAATAACCGACCTTGAGTTTGAGGTAGGTGATAGGGTCTACTTTAAGATCTTACCATGAAGGGGATAATGAGATTTGGTAAAAGAAGGAAACTTATTTCTCGGTATGTGGGCCTTATGAAATTTTTCACATTGTCGGGAATGTTTTCTATGAGTTAGTATCGCCAAACGAATTGGCCCCAGTTCATCCGTTGTTCCATGTTTCTATGCTTAAGAAATTCATAGGTGACCTGACGTTTATTTTATTTTTTTAAGGTTAGGGGTGAGTGAGAAATTTTCTTGTGAAAAGGTTCTAGTTGAGATCTTACATTGTCAAGTTAACAAATTGAGGAATAAAGAGGTTGCCTCTATAAAAGTACTATGGACAAACCACCTAGTTTAGGGTGCGACATGGGATTACCTAGGACGACATAAAATCCCTGAATTCTCATTTTTTTTCCTGTATCTCCTAGACAAGGTTGGAGTTCTAAGTTCTCTTAATTTAACATATACTGAGAGTTATGTGTAATGTTGAACTTGTCATTGGTTTTCCTTCATATGTGCATGCTTTTGTGAGATCCATGCTTAAATGAATTTTGATTTCAATGCTTTATATCTCATGGTTGTCTTGCACTTAAATGTGATAGAAACATGTATTCTTTGTACGAGTTGTATTAAGCATGCTTGGTGTTGTCCTGATAAAAAAATATCATGTTGATTCTCTAATACGCTCAAATTACACTTCCCTAAAGAAGTATAAGTGGTCGTATCAACTAAAAAACCCAACTATTAGGTTGGGGTCACTCCCACGAGGAAAATCATTTACACTTAACTTTAACGTAGGATTGACTCTATTTAGTAAATTACTTTCCAGAAATAATAATTAAAAGGGGGTTTTGTGCAACAAAAGCGTTGCAATGTTTTGAAATAAAACTACTACCAAGAGTAAATTGTTGGTGTTTATCAAGTTGAGAGAAAGTAGGGTATAGACATTTACATTGTAGCATCAACATATTATAATCATATATATCATTATCATAGGCTTACATAATATCAACTTCCTAAAGCTATAGTTCAGAGGTAGAGTCCCATACCCCTACCTATGCTAAGCTAAAGTCACCATAGTTTAGACTTCATTACTTTATTTTACTTTAGGTAACACTTGACTGAACCAACATAGACCTCATGTGCTGAGTGTGTAATTCGGTGTTCTAAACCCTTACACCGATGGAAGGTGGTCTACCGGCAAAAGTAGAACAAAACACAAACGTAGCTTTCATGGTTGATCCAGTATCTAGTCTTTCTATGGGGGCAACATAGTTCAATAACTAAGAGATAATATATTCCCTCTTGATACCACTTGGTAGTTGGGGCCTCCTTTCATGGGAATTCATTGGATGAGAATTCCTTTTTGGGAATTCAACATCTCATATAGAACTATACGGCAAATCTTCCTCTTTTGAAAGTCATCCCCTCCCATTGTCAAGTTCACTCGATGCTAAGCTAATTCCCTTTATTGAAATGTCTTTAAGCCTTTTATTATCGATCATAACTTAGTTTAGGTCGTACGGTCTACCCCTTGTATAATAATCATCATCAATAGCTCCATAAGAATTGTATGAGTATAAGTCCTTTCATCATAATTCATATAAGTGAGGCTAACACATTAGCATATCATAGCATATCAAGGCACGTTGATAGTTTTAACAATCCTTATATCACATACACCTTAATCAACCACACAACATAGTCAAGACATTTCAATTCAACATCGCACCACCCTATAATCCTAGTACAAGGCATACCCAAATATAATATCATGACTTAACGAAAATTAATCACAATTGGAAATAAAAATTTAGATTCTAAGACTTACCAAGTCTTCCTCATAGTCTATCATCAAGGTCTTACCATCAATCCATAACTCAACCCAATTTAGGGAGTAAAATCATCACACAGTGATAACTAATAAGATAACAAGGCCAATTGCATCTCCATAACATATTTCAACATTATATAACAACATAAGACAAGGTACATACGCTCATTTCACATTACAATTCATAACCTAAATCACATCTCAAGAACTATCCTGATAGGCTTATAACTCATCTTAATTTTATCATAATGACACCATTGGATAATAATCAAATCAATAACCAACTCAATTGATTGATCACATTACAATATAGGTCGAGATCACAACTTAGGGTTAGGGATGAAGGATCATATTCTTCAAATTAGTCCAAACCATCAACAATTACCATAAATTAGTTGAATTACGTATTAATTTACTCACTATAACCTAAAGAAATCATCCACAACTCATGTTTTGAATCTATTTAATAAGATCCCTTTGAGGAAAGAGTATGAGCTATGAATAAAACCCATACCTTAATGTTTGAAAACAATTTGATTGTGAATTAGTTCCTTTCCAGCCCTTAAACCATAATCCTTGCTAGTTCTCACTGGTGAGTTAAAGTAGAGAGATCAATAAGGGAGAAGAAACAGAGTTTAGTTGACAGTTGTATTTAGATTAATAAGTGTTGGGAGTATTTATATTGGGTGTTAAATAAACTTAATTAGACTTCCTTAAACCCTAATTATACTACCTAACCCCCTATCTAATTAAATGAGAACAACTTATATTATGTAGAAAATTCAACCCTCACATATAAAACAACGACCGACATGTCGTATGTGAGTCGACGGTCCCTCAAACCTCTTGTCGTGCACTTTGTCGATGAATTCAAAGATTGTGCAGGCGACACCCCGTCAATCGAAACACGGTCCGTGTTCTGTTCCGTCGATGCACACTGCCAAGTAGTGTTGCATTAAACTATTAGGGTCCTCCTCAAGGGCACTTGGTTTGTCCTTGGGGATTCGTACCAAGATGTTTCAACCATGAAACAACTCAAACATATATTATCTACCCTTCCACAAATTTTCATACATTTTGGACTCCTAAAAGATAGTAAAATAAGCTAAGACACACTAACACCCATTTGAACCAACTTCCCAGACGTCATAGACTTTCTTGGACGTTTTAGTCATTAAAACCTCCTAAATGACCTATATTCTTTAAAATTTTACATATAAACGGTACTTAAACCTTATGACTCCTATGTAAGGCTTTACGACATATCTTGAATTTTCGAGGTGTTACATTATCCCTCCCCCCCTTAGGAACATTCGTCGCCAAATGACACCCAAACTATTTTGAACGAAGAAATAGACTCAATACTAGAAGCACAATGCGAGCAACAATATCAATTAAACATAAATCATATAATTTCAACAAGGCATAAATCAAAACTCATATTACCACACATAAGGCTTAAAACACTTCATCATAAGGTATTTCCTTGTCACATTTATAATGAGCTCAGCATACATTAAAGGAGTCAATTAGCACAAAGTTTTACACTTAACAACATGCTTAATATCATTTCATAAAGACACACCATATAAAAATGCACAACATAACAAAAAAAACAAAAATCAAAATATCAATTTTTTAAAAGAAAAACTCTAGTAACTTCAATGTAATTTTTTCAAAAATGCAGAATGTGCAAAACTACACCCAAAATTCAAAAAACTTTAAGTTCTTGTCATATTTATATTATTAAAAGAATGACTAACCTTAATTCTCAAAAAAATGAGGATAACGAGACTTCACGTCGGTCTCGACCTCCCATGTTGTACCCTTACTAGATGATTTTTCAATAACACCTTTACGGAAACCACCTCTTTATTCCTCAACTTCTTGACTTGCCTATAAATAATTTGAGTTGGAGCTTTCTTATAAGAGAGGTTATCCTTGGTACCAATACCCTCAATAGGAAGAATGAACTCAGGATCAACGATTAACTTTTTCAACATAGAAACATGGAGGAAGTTTCAATTCATTGGCAACCTTACCAGCCCTTTTCAAGATTTGATAGGGACCCACATAACGAGGACTCAACTTCTCTTTCTTGACAAATATAACCACCCCTTTAATTTGTGAAATTCTCAAATACACCTTATCACTTTCTTCAAACTCCAGATCCTTTCTCCTGTGATCGGCATAAGACTTTTGCCGACTATACGCTGTTTGCAACCGATTCCTTATGATATGAACCTTTTCCAAAGTCTTATAAATCAAGTCGGGATTGCGAAGCGATGGATCAGCCACTTCTAACCATCCAATAGGAGATCTAGACCTCCTACAATAAAAGGCTTCATAGGGAGCCATGCAAATGGATGAATGAAAACTATTATTGTAGCCAAACTCCACAAAAGATGAATGTTTATCTGATTTACCTATAAAATCAATAATGGATGGCCTAAGCATATCATCAGGGGTTTGTATTGTACGTTTCACTTGACCATTCATTTGGGGATGAAAAGAGGTTCTCAACTTCACCGTAGTACCCAACCCTTTTTGAAAGGACCTCCAAAATCTAGATATGAATTATGTCCCCCGATCCGATAGGATTGATAACGGGATGCCATAGCGACACGGGATGCCATAGCAACACACAATATAATCTAGGAAGATTCTTGAATAATCACCCTCATTATTCAAATATACAAATATGTCATCAATGAAGAAAATGACAAATGAACCTAGGTAATTTCGAAACACTCTATTGATTAGGTCCAGAAACACCGCTGGAGAATTAGTGAGACCGAAAGACATGACCAAGAACTCATAGTGTCCATACGTAGTAGAAAGTCCGTCTTTTTTATATAATCAATTCTCACCCTAAGTTAGTGATACCCCTGTCTCAAGTCAATTTTTTAAAAGTAACTCCACCCTTGGATCTGATCAAACAAGTTTTCAATCAGAGGGTGAGGATACTTATTCTTAATGGAATCCTTGTTAAGTTTGAAGTTATCAATACACATACTCAAGGACCCATCTTTCTTCTTAACAAAAAAAAATGGAGCACCCCACGGAGAAATACTAGGCCTTATAGAACTCTAATCTAGTAAATCCTTAAGTTGAGCCTTCAACTCTTTCAAATCGTATGGAGCCATCCGATAACGAAGAATTGATAAGAGATTTGTATCCGATAGCAAATCAATGCCAAAGTCAATTTCCCGTTCGAGAGGAATACCGTTAAGGTCATTAATGAAGACCTCCAGAAACTTACGCACTACTGTAGCGACTCGACGGGAGGGACTTCGAATTCTAGATCTTTGACTCTTACAATATGATATAGACAACCTTTTGAGATCATTTGGCATGCTTTAAGACAGGAAACAATACGAACTCTAAGAATAGAATTTCCTCCCTTCCACTCAACAACGAGTTCATTCGGAAAGTTAAACCTCATCACTCTTGTCCTACAACCAATAGATGCAAAACATGCGTGAAACCAATCCACACAAATATAACATCAGAGTCAAGCATATCGAGTTCTACTACATCTTCATACAAACTCTATCGGGCAACATTATTGGACAATTTCAATACACCCTTTTTGCAACTACCGACTCACCCATCGGAGTAGACACTATAAAAGGTTCACGCAAAATATCAGGTAAAAAATTAAACTTTTTAGCAACTAGAGGTGTAAAAAATGATAAAGTAGCACCGAAATCAAGTTAGGCATGTACATCAAGGAAGAAAAACTTTCAACATACATACTGGTCACCACATCGGGAGAAATCTTTTGCTCACCCCTAGAGCGGAGAGCATAGAAGCGTTTCTTTGGAGCATAATTACAACCACTTGTTTAGGCTTGACCACTAACCGTGTTTTGACTCTTCAAGTTTGATTAATCTCTCATCTTGTGACCACATTTTCCACAACTAAAGCAATTTTCCGTTCCTACCAAGCACTAACCAAGATAACCCTTTCCACTATTGGCACATGCAGTCTTCATTTGGTGAATTAGTACATTTTACCCTCTTTCATTTAGGGTTAGACATCCTATCACCCCGAGATTTTGGGAACTTGGAAGGCACTATATATATAACTCGCTTCTTAAATCTAAGCTTGTCTTGTATTTCAACCCTATTCTTTGAAGAACCTCAATCACATGAACTTGCTCTCTTAGCATATCTACTTTTTGGCTTAGCCCTTGCCTCCTCAACCCTTGTTGCATACACAATAAGACGGTAAAAGTACATGTTGTCATGTAGCATGGCCAATTGACACTTCTTTTGTAAGTCCTCCAACACCCCCATTACAAAAGAGTTCATATTGTCTCTAGGATCAGAGACAAAAAAAGGAGCATATATGGACAACATAATGAATTCCAAAGAGTACTCATGGACACTCCTTCTATGGTGAAGATTGAGGAACTCCACCACTTTTTCCTACCTCATCTCCCTAGGGAAGAATCAATTTACAAAAGTCGCCTTAACGATCTCCCAAGTCATTGCACCACCCCTCAATGGCCTATTATCCCTCAAAATAACATACCAAGTTTGAGCCAGATCCTTGAGTTGGTATGTGGCCAACTCGGTCTTCTCACTTGAAGACACTCCCATAGCATATAGTATCTTGTAGACCTCATCGATGAATTCTTCGGGTCTTCATCAACCTTAGACCCATATAAAGAAGGAGGGTTCATTCGAGTAAAGTCCCTTAGACAGGAAGCCATAATAGTGACTTATTGATGATGATAGGGAGCAATCTTCCGATTGGCTTGGGTCGTAATACCTTGGACTTTAACTATCACGGCTAGTACTTGAGTGGTAATGGCTTTTTCGATTTGAGAAATAATATCTCTCATCTTTGCCTCCGTCATAGGTTGAGTGTTATCCAAGGCTAGATCAACGTTAGCGTTTTCCTCAAGGGGAGGAACTTGGTCAACATGGGGAGGAGCTCCTACATTAGCAACTTCCTCCTCCTTTCTTCGAGCCGCATTCCTTGTAGTGATCATGCTTGCTATAAGCACAACAATAGGATTTGGTGTAAAAGCACACCATAAGAATACTCTATTGGCACGATATAAGATTTCCAAGAAAGACAGTGATTCTGAAGCATCATATAGCTTCCTACTCATAAGTGTGATGCGCTTCACAATTATGAATAATAACTCAAAGAAATTCAACCTCATGCTCTGATAATAAGTTTGTCACATCCCTGTTTACCGCATAGATGTAACTGGCGTCATCATCCTTTTTAAGTACTAAGACTAGGCTCTTAGTATTATGTTATTACATTCATTGGTTGAAAATTTTGGGAAAATTTAAAATTTTCATCATAACTACTTGGAGGTTTACATAGACCTCTACATACACATAATATATATCCATATTGAGTATATATAGACCCTTCGTATAGGAAGGTTACATAGACTTCTACTTTTATTGCACATACAAATATATAAAATATAGAAATAGTCTCAACGATTGTCTCATCTCATACCATCTAAGCTATTCTCAAAATTTTAGGCATAGCCCTTACATCAATCCACCAATACCACATACTGGTCATACGAAAGTACAATACTTAGTTAAAAGGAATGAAATGAAAGAGTCATTTAGGTCATAAAAAAATCTATAAGCTAGATGATGGCATTGCCCTCGGAAGTTGATGACCTACCCCACTTGGATGAAAGGAAGAAAGAAAATTGGGTTAGTACTCTACATGTACTAAGTATGATACCTTATGAACATACACAAGCAAAACATGTTAAGAAAGACTTTTAATTAACAAATGCCAACTTACCCTTTTAGGGGCCTAACGCAAAGTCAAGTAATTCATATCAACCAACCAAACATGCTTACTATCTCAACAAGTAATACTTATCACAATATACTCGAAACCATTATTTACTACAACCCTAACATCAAGGAAAAATAACACTAGAATGAATAAGAGCCAGTCATATCATAATAAGCAAAAGAACTAATCATGAATCCTTATCAAGTCAACAAGTGCAATGATCAAGCAAAGCTCCATAACCTTGACCAACAAAGTAAACTCAACAAGAAAACACAAACAATGTCCAATAGAAACAATATAGACCAACTACATATATCAAGAGAATAATCATCATCATGTATAGACATTTACTCATCAACAGATTATCATCTTTTATATCATTATCATATTCTTACAAAATATAAATTTTCTACATCTTCCATCAAAGTCAACTAGTGCAAGGCATAGCTAGAGTCCAATATTCCTACCAGTAAGTTAAACCTCTCAAGTCACCTTAGTTAGTTTATAGTTCATTACTTTATTTTACTTAAGGGAACACTTGCCTTAACCGACATAGACCATATGAGCTATGTATGGAATCCGGTGTTGTAAAACCTTACTCCGATGGAAGGTGGTCACTGGCCAAAGTAGAACCAAACACAAACATAGCTTTCTAGGTGTATCCACTAGCTAGTCTTCCTATGGGCCAACATATTTCAAGAACTACGAGATAGTTTATTCCCTCTTGTTACAACTTTGTATTTGGGGACTCTTCTCATGAGAATCTATTGTATAAGTATTCCTCTTTGAGAAGTCAACATCTCATATAGAACTATAGGGCGAATATTCCTCTTTGGGAAATCATCACCTCCCATTGCTAAGTTCACTTGGTTCTAAGATAAGTCCCCTTATTGAAATGTCTTTATTCCTTTAATCATCGATCATAACTTAGTTTAGGTTATAGGGTCTACCCCTACTATAATCTTCATAATAAATAGCTCTATAAGAATGAGTATAAGTCATTTCATTACAATTCATATGAGTGAGGTTTACACATTAGCATTTCATAGCATATCAAGGCACATTGATAGTTTTCATCATCCTTATATCACTTCCACCACAATAAACCTCACAACATAGTCAAGAAATTTCAATTAATCATCATACCACCCTATAATACTAGTATATGGCATACAAAAATGTAATATCATTCTTAACAACAATTAATCACAATTGGGAAAAAATAGAGATTCTAAGATTACCAAGTATTCCTCATATTCTATCATCAAGGACTTACCATCACCCCATAACTCAACCCAATTTGGGGAGTAACATCCTCACACATTGATAACCAAAAGGACAATTACATCTCTATAACACAATTAAACACTAGATAACAACATAAGACAAGGTACATAGGCTAATCTCACATTACAATTCATAACCTAAATAACATCTCAAGGACAAGAATGATAGGACTATATTTCATCTTAATTTAATTATAATAACACCATAGTAATCAAATCAATAACAAACTCAATTGAATGATCGCAATACAATATAGGTCAAGATCACAACTTAGGGTTAGAGATGGAGGATCATATTCTTCAATTTAGACCAAACTACCAACAATTACAATAAACAAGTTCAACTACATGTTAATCTACTCAATATAACCTAATTAAATCATCAATAACTCAATTCATAACTTCAATTTCGTAATTGGATGAAATCCATAAGAAAACTAAACAATTGAAATATATTTTTAATGAACCCTTTGAGGAAAGAGTCTCAAAGGTGAATAGAACCCATACCTTAACGTTTGTCAATAATATCATGGTGAATTCGTCACTCTCAAACCCCTAAACCCTAATCATTGCTATTTTTCAATTGTAAGTTCAAGTAGAGAGAAAAATAAGAGAGAAGGAAGAGAGTTTATTTGAGAGTTTTCTTTAGATAAATGAAGGTTGGGAATATTTATATTGGGTGTTAAATAAAATTTATTAGACTTTCTTAACCCCTAAGTAAACAACCTAACCCCCTATCTCATTAAATGAGACAACCATAAATTAGGCAGGAACCTCGACCCTTACAAATTAAACCCTGATCGATGGGCCGTCTGTAAGTCGATGGTCCCTCACCCCTATCATCTTTCACTATGTTGATGAGTTCAAACACTGTGCAGGTGAGGGTCTTCTATACATTGGCTAAGTGTGGGATGACGGTGGCATCGACACCCCATCGATCCATACACGTATCGTAGCCTGCACCTATGCACTCTGTCGATGAGTTCAGTGGTTGTGCGGGTGATGAGAACTTTTTGACATGCCTACGTTTTGGAAGAAGGTGGCATCGACGCCCCGTCAATCCATACATGGGCCATCTTCTGTCCCGTTGATGCACACTGGCGGCAGTGTGGAGGTAAGCTTCAAGGGTCCTCCTCAAGGGCCCTTGGTTTATCCTTGGGGATTCGTACCAAGACTTTTGAACCATGGAACAAATCAATACCTACTAGATACCTTTGCACAATTTTTTGTAGATTTCCAACTCCAAAAAGTTAGTCAAATAGGCTAAGGCACACTAAAACCCCTTTGAACCAACTTCCCAGACGTCATGGACGTTCTTGGAAGTTTGGTTCTTAAACCTCCTAATAGACCTTTATTCATTAAGAGTGTACTTAGAACAGTAGTTAAACCTTATCACTCATATGTTAGGATTTACAACACAACTTTAATTTTCAAGGTGTTACAATTTAGCACATAGATTTCAAAAAAGAATAAAATTAAAAAGAGCAAAATCTAGAATTTTTAAAGTTGAGATAAGTATAACTTTTGGGTAAACTTCAAAAAACTATAACTTCTAGATTATAATGAGTTAGATGTTCTAAAATACACCATAGAAAAATCATCGAATTATATTTCCAATGTCGCCGAGTTTTATAAGGGTCGAGTTCGGATGAGTGAGATATGACCTTTGAAGTTAGGTTGAACAGTTAAGGAATGTTAGCCAAACTTAGTAAGGGGTATTTTTATTTGTTCCTTACCTAGTAAGATTTAATTCGTTTATAGTTATATTTTAGGTTTATAATCCTTTTAGGTTCAGTTTTATAATCCTAATATACTTTTAGTGTTCTAGTTGAGAGTTCAAGATGATAAAAGAAGATTAAAAAAGGAGAGAAAATATGAAAGGATGAAGGAGGTCATCGACGTTCTTGAGTTTAGTTGTAGATGTTCTACATGCGTTCAATCCCTAAGAGGTATGTAAGATTCCATACTATTGGGTTTGTTCACCCACACACCAAACAATTTATTTTCAACATACTTTTATTCTCAAAAAGTTGAAGTATTTAAGTTCTTGATAGGTGTCCTTGAGGTTCATTATAGATCTTATCTTATTGGTGTTTTGATGATTTCTTGACATATTAGTTATTGTTTTGAGTTTAATAGTGTTTATTTATTTTGGGGAATTTAATCTAAGGATAATTTAAGAAAAAATCAATTAAAAGAGATTTAGGGTAAGAAAATGAGAGGAAAAATTCGTCAAAAGGATGTTTGGGGGGATATTGGTGCGGCACACCCGAGATGCGCCCTGGGGGATGGGAAGGCGCGCCTATTGTGCACTAAAGTTCAATATATGATGTTAGAGGGATGGTGACCCATGCACAGATGCACCAGGGTCGCCTGCACGAACTCATTTTCCATCTACTATCCCATTTGAGCTCATTTATAGTGTATCTTCACTCCTTTTGATTCTAAACACTTTAAAACTCTTATAAACACTTCAAATTTATTTATGAAATGCATAATAACCTTGATTTAATACTAAAATTTCAAAGTAAGGTTTAGATTAAGTGATGAGAGTTCTTTTGAACCTATTGAAAGAGCCCAATCAAGTACTTTGAGATGTCTTCTAAAACATATAGTTACTTGTTTTATGATTCAAGTAAGTGAGCATGAGAGTGAGATTAATATGTTCATGAGTAGAACATATCACCTTTACCGTACATGTCATGAACGAAAAATCTTAAATTAATAACTCACATTCAAGAGAAAGTGAAGAGTAGAGTTTATGAAAAGCCTTTAAGTTCTATTGTGAATTGTTTGAGTTCTAGCATTTATTGAACTATGTTTTGAGGAAATAAACAAAAGAATTATAACAGGCATATTCATGAGTTCCATGTAGTTATGTATACCTTTTAGTTAATTTTTTTCATGCAGATAATTCACCATGAACTTCATAAGTTGAGCATCTTTCATAGCAGTGGTATCTTCCACTTCAAAGCCTTTAAGTGTTGAGTTACTACTCCATATTAATATTTATTCATAACAATGATACTATTACATGTTATCCAGATGTCTTTGAGTTGATTTGTTCATGGTCGTAATTCTACAGGAACCTTATAAGTCGAATAAATCCTTTGAGTTCTCGAGTTTAGTAGCTGATGCTCATAATTTTGAATAAATCCTGCAAGTTGAAAATCTTTAAATCATTCATAAATATAAGAGAATGATCCTTGAATCCATATTTTTATCCGAGGAATGTTAAGAGTAAAGTCTAGCAGTTAAGAGGATGTTATGTAATGTTCTTAGAGGTTTTCACGATTCTTATTTGAACAATTTATATTTGTTTTAAGACTCAAGTTTTATACTAAGTAATTAGTTTAGTTGAAATTATCATCATCAAAGTTATATAGGGACTCAGTATTACCAATTATACTTTAAATGTTTTTCAGCTTTAATCAAGTAAGGGAACTTGATTTCCAAATAGCCTTAGGGTGAGTTTCTTAGAAAAGAACTATATCTTTCCAAAATAAGCAATCAAGGAAACTAAGATTTCGAAGATAGCCTTTGAGGTAAGTATGTTTGAGTTTTAATATTAGAACATAGAATTCACTATATTTCTAAAACATAAGAGCCAATGTATTTTTAAAAGTAGTATTAAGCAGTAATACGATGGTGAATTCAGATAACTCACAACCCCCATAAACTATATATCCACATTGGGTAGAAAAGTTTTATAATTTTTGGATGAAACTATTTCACAATAGACTAGTGGTAACATTAGGCAGTGTAGGTCTTACCTCTGGCCGAGTATAGGATGTGGTGGAAGCGTGAGGTAGTTCTTTGTATCATTATTGTAGCTATTAAGTGATTTTTTTCAATTACAGAAACTCCCACATAAGTTAGTACAATTTATATATATTACTTAATTGTATTTTCATGTAAATTTCAAAGTTATGTTTTATCCTTTTTATACACGAATAATTAACATCATGTTTAAAAATATCTTTTCTTGATATTGCACTTGTTTAAATTGTGTTATACTTAAATTAATTGAGTTGAGTATCAGGAGTTGAATATCTTATGTTTATTATATTCAATTATATGTACTTCATTGAGTTGAATATCATATCTTTGAAGTCTACTATCTAATCCTTCAGTTGAATATGTTACTTTTAAGTTGAGTTGAGTTGAGTGAGTTTGAAAAAAGGTAAGTATGTTTAGTTGTTATTGATTTTTTCAAGCTTATGTTATACTTTAAAATTCCCCTTTCATGTTTGTACATTCCATTGACTAATCCATTTGTCCTGCATGTTTTAATGATGCAGACATATGTATTAAGGATAACCAATTGGAGCCTCGTTGGTACATCCAGAGTTTGATTTAGACATGATGAGCCTTTTTGTTTCAACATGATTACAATTACTTTTAAGTTTAGTAAGGATGTCGTGCGTCTTGTCCCGACATTCATCTTTATCAATAAGAGGCTTCATAGATAGTCAGTTTAGTGAAGATGTTTGTATTATTCATTTATTTTACTTTGCTTTAAAGACTTAAGTTGTCTATTTTATGACGAGTTTAATATATTATTTTGTTCAAAGTTTTTCATCTGAGATAAATTTTGTATTTGAGATTCATTAATTTTGTTCAGTTTTTAAGCTCTTGCATGCTTAAGTTTGTCTTCCGCTTGTATTTAGATAGGACGAGGATTCTCTTGGAAAGTAGCAATGGTATTGGAGTGTCGGTCACGTCTAGGGTGTAGACTCGGGTTGTGACAAACTTGGTATTAGAGCACAGAGTTCAAGTGTTCTAGGGTGTCTATGAAGTCGTGCTAAGTATGATCCTTTTTATGGTTGTGAGGACCCCACATTTATAAATTATGGACTTTAGACATTTAAGAAATTTTTTCCCTCATTTGATACTCTTATTCGTTCAATACAAAATTGTGTCGTGGAGATTTATTCGTACTCGTGCATTTCTTAGAATTATTTGACTACCCTTCATACTAGATGTTGTTGAAAAGCAGAGATAGTTCTATGTTAATGAGTTGTTGTTAGCAAGAGTTTGAGAAAGTTATGAGATTCTACAAGGGCTTGAGAGAATCCCAATATTAATTTCAGTAACAAGTTTCATAGAAATGCACCCATATTCATTCAAAACATGTGTTTGAGCTAAAAGTGAGTTCTACTCTTTCCATTAAGACTTTTTTCAATTGAGTTCACTTTATAGAAGTATGCTTAGAACTTGGGAATAATTCTCAGCCGAAAGAGTAGCATGAGTTATGAGATCATGAGCAGTATAAGTGAAAGAGCCCATAATTACAGGAAAGTATGCCGAGGTTTAGTAATCAATGAAAGGGTGATAGTGATGAAGCAATCTATGTTAATATAGTCATGCACCTAGTAATACAATAATGAAGAGTTTGTCTTATGAGTAGACTAAGTACTGAAGAATTGTGAAGAACTCAAGATAGGAGATAGAGTATGTGTTGCAAATCAATATGAGTTAAAGTATACCTTAACTAGAAATGGGTTATGGTTATGTGCAATTTTGTTAGTAATTACCAAGTGTAAGTGGTGAATATATAGAAGAAAAAGGGTATTCCTAAGGTTATAAGTCTAATCTAGGCTTATGAATTTTGAAAAGGGAACCTTATTGTATTCATAACATGATAGAGTTATTTGAGAGATAATGTACAGTATGTGAATAAGTAGTACTTAATTTGTGAAGTGGCATGTGATGGTAATTCTAGGTTGTAAAATGAGAGGTAAGGATTGACTAATTGTCATGATGTCCCGGTGGACAAGTGTTTTTAAACTCCCATAGTAGTATTGGTGTAAAATTATAGCAAGCGGACAATTTTATTGATATTTGGGTTTACTAGTAAACATTAATTTTGAATTTAATGAGTCTCATTATAAAAAAAAATGGCAACATAAGGGTGATGATATTGGTCAAAATGTTAGTGCTAGAAGACTTGAAATATATGGGGTGGGGAATTGATGTGTTAAATAAACAAAAATATGAATGGCACAAGTGAAAGACCTTAACATTTAAATAAGAGTGGTGAAGTGTGGCAAAGTCATAATAGTAACAAGAGCATTTTGAAATGTGCCGAGTTGATATGTTTCTAGATGAAGTTCCGATTTAGTTATGATTTTTCATGTGTTCTTAGATAGTATAAACAATTTGTTTATATGTAATAGGTCCAAATATTGAAAGTTTTACATTTATACCTAAGGTAGACATGATGAGAAATCAAGTCATGTTTTGTGAATGAGATAGTAATGAGTTCCAAGGAGTAGGGGAGATATCCCTTTAAAGGGCCTTTTAGAAATGAAGTGATGTTAGAAAGACATGGTTGATGATCTAATTTAGTTATGATTATGTGATAATCCTATATATGGTAATAATCAAGGAGGAATAATAGGATTAAATTTTAATATGAAAACTAGTTAAATGAGATTCCTTATTTCGATTCGAAAGAGTTGGTTAGTAGGAGTTCATGTAGTTGTTAGATTATTAATCTTAAATGTGGAGGTAAAGTGTAATAGTTTGAGATGAGATTCCCTATAAAGAGGTATAGAATCATGAATTAAAAATTTGATTTAATCTTAAATATAGTGAGAGAATACCATTCGACGCAGACTTTTGTAAGAGTAAATCATTTTATACCCAGTTCAGTCATCATTCTAGGACGAACGATACAAATCGGTAGATGTTTAACACCCCATAAATTTTATTGAACTAAGACTCAAATTGTTTATCTTTGTTAGTGAGAATTTACCAAGGAATTAAAAATTCCATCAGTATTTAGCTGGATCCACTATGTTTGGCACCTTGAGTGCCAAAGAGAATTAAATGGGAAATAGCAAATCTGAAATTTTGCAAGTTAAGCTATGTATGGGTTATGGATCAACTTTAAATGACCATAACTCCTATCACATGATAAGTTGGATCTACTAAAAGATATTATAGAGAATATCATTGAATTACCTTTCCAACGCTGTTGAGTTTTATAAGTTTCAAGTCCGGGTGAGTGAGATATGATCTCTTAAAGTTAGGTCGCCAAGTTGATGGAGGAAAGCCGAAAATAGTAAGGGGTATTATGGTCTTTTCCCTACCCAATAAAATTTAATTCATTTTTAGTCATATTTTAGGGTTGCAATTCTTGTGGGTTCAGTTTTATAATCCTAATATAAACCTAGGATTCTAGTTGAGAGTTCAAGAAGATAAAAGAGAGAAAAAGGTAGAAAAAAGGGAACGATGAAGGGGTTCGTCGAAGTTCATGGGTTTAGTTGTAGATTTTCTCCATGAATTTAATCCCTAGGAGGTATGTAAGCTTCCATACTGTTGTGTTTGTTCACTCATAGTCCAAACATGTTATTATAAGAGTAATTTTATTCTCAAAAAGTTGAAATATTTATGTTTTTATAGATGTTCTTGAGGTTCATTGTAGATAAGTCTGTTAACGTTTTCATGATTTCTTGGGATGAAAGTAAATGTTTGGAGTGTTGTTTTAAATTTATTATTTTTTACATAGGTTGGGTAATTTAATATAAGGGAAACTTTAGAAAAGAAATCAATCAAAAGCGATTAGGGTGACAAAACGAGAGGAAAAATTTGTCGTAAGTATGCCTGGAGGATGCTGCCGCCCCGCGCCCCAGATGCACTCAGGAGGATGTGGCTGTAACAATCGGGGAGTAACCACTAGAATAAACATGGCTTACTTGACCTCTCGAATATTTTATACAAGACCATAGTTATCATCATCGCATCGACATAGTAAATTAAGCAGAAAAATTAAAACTTTTCTTACCACAACATATGCTAGAAACATCATTGCGTATATTTATAAAATATAAGTCATATTACATATTTAAACCCTAAGTCTCTTTTCCATCTTAGACTCAAATACCTTAAAATACATTAGGGACACGGCCTGTAAGACATAATTCAAAACTATACCATATTTAATAGACTTTACAGTAAACCATAACATAGGAAATCCTTGGACTTAAGGATTCCTTTTATTAAGCTTAGTAATCACATATCATGCTCCTCAACAAAATAGACATCCATTAAAACATTCATAACCTACACATTGTTTAAAAAGTAGAGGATAATGTTACCAGTACAAGAATGCACTAAGTACGGCAACCATGCAAAAACATATATTTAAAACGGACATTTTCTTGAAATCATACATCAAGAATTTTTAAGTAAATATTTATGAAACTTTTAAATAATAGAATTTATATAATTCACATACCTCATATAAGAATATTCAAACGCCAAAAGTTTCATAATATTACTTATCGAATTTATTACATAATTGAGTCACTTTATAGTGAGATCAATTCCCTTAATAGTGAACTATTTTCTTTTTTAATTCATTTACCTTCCCAAGTAACCGTAAAGTGATACTTGGTGCAATACATCACCTTAAGGCCTCAAGAGAACATATATACAACTATACAAGTAAACACATACCATCACGGAAGTATAGTACAACTTAGACATATTTAAGCCAAGATTAAGAGAATATTACAGTGAACTCCTAGTCATTATGCACATAGACCTATTTTACTTCTCATAGATCCTTATAAGACCTAACTCATGCCCCCAATCTATGTCTACTTGACCGATGTACATATAGATCCCCATAACATTACCCATACTTAGAAAACCTATTATGAGATTGCAAGCATTTAAATCCAAGTCATATATCAACATAGTAAGAGGAGACCATTTCGTTTATGTCAAAAAAGACCTTCATCACATAGTCAACAAGATGAACATCATGCATAAAGACTCATATTATGCACATCTTCATAAATAAATAGAAAAATACTACAATGTCATGCGTAAGGAACGTATACATAGTGACATGCGTTAGAACAACTTCCTAGAACTTGCTAAGGAGATACTTGTGCAATGTCTAGATGGGTTCATTACTTCTACCAATCCTAAGTAATATCCCTTAAGTCATTCTATTTAGGGTCCTAGTCATTTACTTCCTTTGTTAATTTTACATTAGGGAAAGTATAACCTTAACTGACATAGACCATGTGATGCTAAACATGGAATCTGGTGTCATGAAACCCCACACTGAAAAAGGCTGGTCTACTGGACAAAGTAGAACCAAACATAACATAGCTTTCTAGGTGGATCCACTAGCTAGTATCCTGTGGTCGCAACATAGTTATGGAACTTTCGGGTACATGTGAAAACCTTCTTTATGCCAAGATTGAGAATTGTTTTTATTAACTTATGGAAACATCACCCTAACCCCTTTTTGGGTCATTAGGCTATCAACCCCATGAGGTTTATGGTGACCTACCTTCCAACCGTAGGAAGAGACACACACTCATATTCAAGTTCACTCGATTCTAAGTTAATTTCGTTTCATTGAAAACCTTTATTATATTTTTACTTTATAAAACACATGTTTAAGAAATTCATCTCCTTATATGCTTAATTCATAGGTCATAGATGAATGTTTTTCAACCTTAATCATGTAAAGGTTCCCTTCACATGAACATAGCATATGTAAAGCATCATCTAGTTTAGGGTACATATGAATACCTTATTCAAGCCTCTCTCTTGACTAGTCTTCATACATGTGTGTGTGTATATATATATATATATATATATATATATATATATATATATATATATGTGTGTGTGAGCAAACCTTTCACATAAAATATTAAAACACACATCTTTATACGTACATATTCATATATATAGAAACCAAAACTAGAATTATCCTATCAAGGTACACATGTGCATTGCATAGGCAATGTCCTATACCCTTTCCCATAATTGTATACTTAGAAAGTTATCCTAGATATGGAAACACATATCATGCTTTTACAAACATTATTCTAACATGCATAGTAGTAGACACTAATGAATACGAGAACTACCTTTCATTTAGACACCATGACCTATACTACTTGAAACATGCATGCAAAGTGAGTGTGTGTGTACACTGGTAAACATGATCAGATAATGTCTATGAACAACATTTGAGGCAGCCACCCTCCTAGAACATAATACTCAATCAACCATAAACCACACAACACACAAAACCGCATTGGAGACAACTCAACTCCATATTACGCGTAAGACTCCTAACTTGTGGTATTCATGAATTCACATAGTTGTACATAAGTAAGGGATTATTAAACATTTTAATAATAAATGGCAGAACCTATTCTTTACCCTATAATTTATATACACATGCTTACACAATAGACATACAACCTAAATCATAACTAGAATAGGAAAGTAGGCATAAGCTTCACATAGTATCATTATAAGCACATGTTCATATATCCATCAATTTGCCTTCATGGACATGGTCAACAAATATACAAATTGACAATAAATTAAAAACATCTACCGTTACAGGACCATCCCACACAATGCCATACAAGGCTTCGTCAACATTAATATAAAAAAAATAGAGAAGTAGAAGAGTAGAGGAATTCTTACCAATCCTTTAACATTTGGTAATCATTGAACATTACAAATCTTTCATTAATAAATCAATTATAGGGCAGTAGCATAGGTTACCATAATCATAGGCTAAAATTGAGTTTGTGAAAGAACAAGGGTTCATCATGCAATAGGATTGAAATCAAGTCCAAATCATTAGACAATCATCAATACATTAATATTATGCTTTTGAAATCAATTTAAGAAAGATCCCATGGCTAGAATGAAAAAAAAGAACTTGATCATATTTTTCTCTTTAAAACATTGAGATTAACTCTCTAGATGGAAGGATTACTACAGAAAAAGGATCGACATACCTTTATCTAGAATAAAATCTCTAAAACGTGATTATTCACCCGTGGAATTCAATATCTAAGCGTTTCTTGAGCATCACCAAAAATGGAGGTTATAGAGTGAATATTTTTGGAGGGAAAAGTCTAATTTGGTCAATTGTATTGGGAGTGGGGTTGACCACATTTTTACTCCCTTATATAGATCAAAAGATAGCTAAATTATCATAACCAATTTTTTGCTTGATACCAGCCCAAGCTAAGTACAAATCAACGATACCTAACCTACGGGGCATTAGTTGACCAAGTGGCCGTCATTTGGTCCGTCCATTGACACTGCAAAGGCCGTGTCTTGACCAGCTTGGGTTCTTCTTGTGTGGCCTTTTGCGGGGCCATTTAGAAGTTGTACCCGTACGTGTCTAATGTAAATACAACCCTTAACAAGTTTTCGACCTTAAATATGAGTTTAATCCAAATCAAACACTTGCAACTCGTCCAAACAGGCTAGGCCCCATCAAGAAACATGTGAGCATTTTAAGTGCTATCATTCGAACGCCTTGGACGTTCTTGGTTGTTTGACCTCGAAACTTCTCAAAAATCCAAATATCATATTTAAAAATCATTATAAATCATTTTAATACTTAATGAGAAATACATTCCAAGAACACGCATGGACACATGACGCACATATGCGACTAGTCGTCGAACGTTTTGGTCGTCCCTTGACGTTGGACTTCCAAATCTCTTCAAACTTTACACACTGCCTCTAAATCATATTATAAGTCATTTTAGTACCTTAGAACCTTAAGGCGAACATGTTATAATCTATACACCCTAGATCATTTTGTTTTCTTACAGAGGCAGCCCACATTCAGTAAGGGGCTAACACGACGAGCCTGGAATGCGCTAGGGTTGCCTGCCCCAACTCCTTTTCCGTTGGTTGTCCCGTCTAAGCTCATTTAAAGTGTAAATTCATTTCTTTTTATTCTAAACACTTTATACTACTTCTAGACATTTAAAAATTATTCATAACGTGAATAATAACCCTTATTTAGTACTTCAAATTCAATGTAAATATAAGATTAAGCTTTGAGAGTTCTTCTGAACCTTTTGAGAGAGCCCCTTCGACTACTTTGAAGAGTATTCTACAACTTCTAATAATTTTTTTAATACTCAAGTAAGTGAGCTTGAAAGTGAGGAGAATCTATTCATGAGTCTATAACATCACCTAGACCTTCCATTTCATGAACCAAAACTCTTGAATTCATAATTAACATTCAAAAGAGTGTTAAGAGTAGAGTTCACAAAAAGTCTTTAAGTTCAAATTTGAATTCTTTCACATCCATCTTTGATTGAACTAAGTTTTGCGGAAGTAAAAAAGAGAATGATATGAGTCTTATAAATGAGTTCCATGTATTTATTTATACGTTTGGTTCGAATAATTTCATACCCATAATTCAGGATGAACTCGTAAGTTGAGCATTTTTTAGATAAGTGTTATATTCAATTTATAAGACTTTAATTGTTGAGCTCCAAGTCTATCTTTGAGGTTGAATCCTAATCATGTGACTATTACATGTTACCTATGAAGTCCTTGAGTGGAAATGTTCATGGGCATAATTCCAACTTATATATCTAATAGTCCTTAGATGAGGACAACCTTTGAGGTCTCGAGTATAGTAGTTTATTCTAATAATTTCGGATAAACCCTCCAAGTTTAAAATCATGAAATCATTGACAAACATGAGATCATTATACTTTATTCCATACTTCAATTCAACTAAATTTCATAGAGTTGTAGCAAGTTAAAGTAAAGTACTTAATGGTTTTAAAGATTCTCGTTTAAAAATTTTGAGTTTAATTTAAGACTCATTTTTCGAACTAAGTAAAGAGTTAAGTTGAAGTTCTCTTATTCAAAAGTATATGGGGACTTAGAATCCCAAGGACACTTTAAATGGTTCTCACATTTAAACAAGTAAGGAAACTTAATTTCCATGGATCCATAGGGCAGGTATTTAGAAAACAACTATACTTTTCTAAAAGAAGCAAGCAGGGAAAGTGAGATTTCAAAAATAACCTTTGAGCTAAATATTTTTTAGCACGAATCTCAAAATATAAAATTCTAAATGTTTTAAAAATATAAAAGTCCATATATTTTTGTGACTAGTATTCAACACCATTATGGTGGAGAGTTTAGATAACCCATAGCCCCCATAAACTACTTAGATATGAATAGAAAGGGTTCATACTTTTTAGATGAACCCTTTTCATAGTAGACTAGTTTATCCATTAGGAATTTCATGTCATATATCTTTGTCCGGGTATAGGTTGTGCTGGAAGCGTGAGATAGATCGTTGTATCATCAATGTAGTTCTCAAGTGATGGTTCTTGGTTAGAGGAACTCCCACATAAGTTGTATATTTTTTATTAATATCTCAGGTAGTTGTATTTTCACATACGTTTAATAGTTATATTTTATCCTTGTTACACACACATAGTTGACATCATGTTTTTAAGCAACTTTTCTTAATATTGCACAACTGCTCTATATTGAAATGAGTTCAGTTCAGTATCTTAAGTTCAGTAACTTGATTATATCTATTCTTTATTGAGTCGATTTTCATATCTTTAAAGTTTAGTATCTACTTCTTGAGTTTAATATCTTATTCTTAAGTTGAGTTGAGTTGAGTGAGTTTGAAAAGAGGTAAGTATGTTTCGTTGTTGTTAAATTTTCAAGCTTATGTTATATTTTAGAGTTGCCCTTACATGCTCGTACATTCCACATTCTGAGCCATTTGGCCTGCATCTTTTGATTATTCATACACAAGTATTCAAGATCATCAATAGGAGTCTCATTGATACATCTTAGAGTTTAAGTTAGCCATGCCGAACATCCATGTTTCTGGAGGATTACACTTACTTTTTAGTATATTCACGATGTCATGGGTCATTTCCCGACTTCGATTTTTATCAGTTGGAGGAATCATAGATCGCTAGTTTCGTTAAAAAGTTTGTATTATTCATTTATTTATTAAAAATTTTAAAGACTTCAGTGTCTATTTTAATATATTATTTTATTCAATTTTTTTCATTTGAGTTAATGTTTGCATTTCAGATTCATGAATTTTGTTCAGTTTTTGTGATTTTTTGTGCATATATTAGTCTTTGGCTTGTAGTCAGCCAGTATAAGGGTTCGCTTGTGGACAACCAATGGTCTTCTGGTGCCTGCGCTATCAGGGGTGTAGTGTCGGGTCGTGCCAACGAAGTTATTTTCTATTTTTATAAATAGAAGAACTTTACTCCTATATTTTATAAGTTGTAAAAAATCCTTATTTTTCTATGACTATATACGATTATGAATTTTGAGGGCTTGTCTAAGATCTCTTCGAGGTAGACGACACCGGTAATGACTAGGTGGTGCTCTTGGGTTGCGATAGAATTCCATGGTTATTATTCCCACATCCAAAAGTTTTTATGATCTCTTAATTTTGTGATGTTCTACATTTAGTTGCCTACAATTTCCTCTCTTAGCCACAAAATGTTCTATAATTATGTTCATTCAATTCCACCAAAAGACTTCCCGCATATCAAAGTATGTCTTTGTGGCACCTAGATGAATAGGATAAGTAGAGTTATTGGTTTCATCAAGAATCTACTATATCAACTAACCCACCTTAGGAACACATAATCGATCCTAATAGCGAAGAACACCACATCACCCTTCGGAGAATACCTCAACTCTCTAGTGGTGGACTGCACCCTTTAGTTGAAGCAATATCAGAGAACTGTCTTGATTTACCTATACCTCTTCTACCAATAAAAATTCGTACCCATTTTGAAATATTATACCATCATAGTATATTCCAGTAAGGAGAACTAGATAGCGAGCAAGCATGTGCACATCCTTTGCAAGTAGTTTTCTTTCTTGCTCAACATGTGCAATACGATCCATAGATAGTCTACTAAGAGCATATGCTACTATATCGTCAATACAAAGATGGTCAATCATATTCATATCATTGTTCTTGAGAAAATCATGTCATCTCCTTTGAAGAAAATTAAACTCTTTTGGTTGAACAAATACTGAAGGCTATTATGGTCTATAGACATCTCTACGTCAACACCGTAGAACTAATGTCTTCAAATCTTGAGTGCAGACAAAAGTTCTACAAGTTCGAGGTCTTGAGTCAAATAATTCTTCTGATGAATATTAAATTCTTTAGAAGAATAAGCTATAATCTTAACTCGCTTCATCAATATATAACCTAGGCTAACTATACATGAATCACAATAAAAAAACAGAACTGTCCAAGCCCTTTCATCGAGTCGAAAGAGGATTTGTTGTGAACCTAGTTTTTAGTTCTGAAAGGTTTTCTCACAATCATTTGACCATTGAAACTTAAATTTTTTATGAATTAACTTAGTAAATAGAGAAGTTATGGATGAAAATCCTTTCACAAAACTCATGTTGTTACTTGGTAAACCCAAGAAACTTATGATATATGTAGAAGAGCTAGGTCTTGGTCATTGTTTCCCTACTTCTTTATTCTTAGAATCCAATAAGATCCCTTCGGTAGATACGATATGTACAAGGAAAGAAATTCATTAGAAAAAAAATCATATTTACTAAACTTACAAAAAAACTTGCTATCTTTTAGTGTATGCAAACAACTCTTAAATGATTTGCATGTTCTTCCTCATTCCTAGAGTTAATAAGGATATCGTCAGTAAATATGATAACGAACAAGCCCAATTACTTCATGAACACTTTATTCATTAAATCCATGAATGTTTAGGAGCATTGGTTAGTTCAAATGACATAAATATAAGTTCATAATGACCATATTAAAGTTTGAATTTGTATTCTAATGTCATTATTTTTTAAAAGTCTACCACTTTTAACTTTGTATATCTTTGAGAAAAGTCAAGCACCTTGATGTCAGTCTCACAATTAATCAATCCGGCGAATAGTGTACTTATTCATGATTGTGACTTTGATCAGTTGTCGATAGTCAATGCACATCCAAAGAGAACCATATTTGTTTTTCACTAATATTTTTTGTTTCATCCCATGGGAAAATACAAGGTCTGATTTAGCCTCTATCTTAAAGATATATCAACTTCTTTTTTAATTCTGTAAGATCAAATGGAGCAACTATGTAAGGAGGAATTGAAATAGGTTACTTATCTTGGAGGAGATCTATTCCTAAGTAAACTTCCCATACATGAAAAACTATGTGAGATATATTGGAAAAAATCTCAGAAATCATTCAGTAATGGAACTGACCTAGAGTTGGGGTCTCACAACCTGAACCCTTAACCCTAACTAGAATATACAAGTAACCCTTAGAGATAATATTTATAGTAGTAATGTCAGAAATGAATCGATTCTCGTTCTACACTTTATTGAGGCATAAGAAGAATGCAAACAATCCATTTCTTGAATAATATAAAAATCCACCGTTGTTAAAACTACATGATCTTTTGGGGTGACTTTTGAAGATACTGTGACAGGGAGAATTTTGTTTACTTGTCTTACAATAATTGGGTTACAAAAAGTATTTGAGTGAAAAAGAGTTTTGAAAGAGTTTTTGGAACAATAGCAGATGATGGTGCGGGAGACAAAGATTTCTATTGAAACTGCGAGTGATTCCACCTACCGATTTCTTTAGAGAGTACTCATGGTTTATTGTTCTAGACTTCTTATTAAGCATTGCATGTTCCCTATTCTTATCTCTCTCAACCTTTTGAGAATGAGTCATGAGCCTTGAAATGTTCATATTTTCAAGAAAAATACTATCCCTACTCAAAATTTTAATTCACTTTGACACTTCATAGAAAACTTTTTCAATTAAGCCTTTGAATCGACAACGGTATGTGGAGCATACCGAGAGAGTTAGGTGGACTTGATTCCACATTCTTGGACTTTCATATTATCTTTATTCATGTTAATGAACTCGTGAGCGCTTGTCTCCATCAACTCTATTGGGAATAACCTTTCAAGAAAATTCTCATTAAAGCATTGCCAAGTAATAGGAACTGCATATGTACCCCTGTTTTCTTTCCATTGAATATAAGAGATATAACCTATATCCTTATGTTGGTATGATGAAAATTCTACCCTATTATTACCTTTCACTTGTATCACTCCAAGGATCTTCTACATCTCATGTATGAAGTTTTGTGGATCCTCACAAACTTGCGATCCTAAGAAATAGGCGGATTCTGTCATGACATGGGAGCATCCCCTAGCCGTAATCGGCGTCCTCGTCCTCGTTGAGAACTAGGAATGGCCTTTTATTATTCGTCATTACATATCATAGGTTAAAATGCAGAAAAAATCAATATTTTCAATTATATACAAATATTGAGGTTTATATAGACCTCTCGCATGCTACATATGGAGTTTACTTATACTCCTCACTTATGAATCTTACTTAAGCTTCTAGTTTAAAAAAAACATAATCAATATGGAGGAATTAATCTAATACTTTGTCTCATATTCAACCATCTAAAGAGAGTACAAATGTTTTTACATTGCCAATACAAAGTCAATATGACATTATAGGCCTATATCAATAACCAAATGATAAAGGAAAGAACAATGTATTTATAAAAATACAACTTCAAATAAAGAATGTAGAAAAAGATAATATCCCCGAACATAAGGCCTTACCAACACTTGGATAAAAGATTCAAAGTTTTCTTCAATCGCCCTCCTAGGAACTCAATCGCTGGAACCTACATATTTCTAGAAATAATATAATTATGGGTTAGTGCACCGCTATACTAAGTATGGATATATTCACATAAAATCATTGAACACATGCATGAAAAGGACCATTCCTTGATAACCATTCTAAGTCATTTTGAAATCCTTTATGCACATACAATAGATCATATACAGGACAAGGATAAAAACAACATAAGAAATTCTCATAAACACGAACAATATCATCATAAGTTACATTAGCATTTCATGTTCAATAAGTCATATCAACAACATACAAGACCTTTACCAACAATTCTATGCTAACCCTACAAGTGAAAAAATAATGTGGAGCCCCATAACCCAAAACAATTAAGTAAAAAAGAGAGGAGATCATAAGTAATGTCTTGCTTCATATCACATATAATCATAGGTAGTCATCACCACATATAGAAATTTAGACAAATACCATGTTCATCAATATAACCAACATAATATAAGAGTAACATCAAATAAGGTCTACATTATATATTTCATTATAAAACATAATAACATAATAATAACCTCGTAGGACTTCCCTCAAGGCCAACCTATGGAATGTATAGATAGAGTCACATATCCCTACCTACACTAAGTAATACCCCATAAATAACCCTAGTTAGTGCTCATCTTCATTTCTTCATTTTACGTTTGGGAACAATTACGTTAACTTACATAGACCACATGAGTTAAACGTGGAATCCGGTGTCATGAAATCCTACACCAAATGAACGTGGTATACTTGCTAAGGTAGAAGCAAAATATGAACGTAGTGTGCTCGATTGACCCACTAGCTAGTATTTCTATGGGGGCAACATAATTCAAGAACTAGGAGACATACTTGAGACACTCTTTATGCACTATGGAACTATAATCTCTATCTTATGAGAACAATTGTGGACCTACCTTCCCAGATAGGAAAGGGACACCTCTCATAACTCGTTCTCTCAGTGCAATCATAAAGTCCCTTTTTGAAATGTCTTTAAGTCTTTATTAATAAATCATAGCTTAATGTATCTCATTGGAGAATAACCCCATTGTATAGTATGTTATTTTGCTCATTATGTATTGCATTAGAAATTCCTATCAATACAACCCGTCATTCGTGAGATTAACACACCATCATCATATCATTGTAAGGAACATAAGTTATACACAATCAAGCTTATATCATCATACATTAATCATAATCTCAAAATTCATATATTCAAGACATTTCAATCATATTCATCATTCCATCACCTACATGATCTCATCACATGTAACACTTACATCTAACATCATCATCATGTATAAATGATTATAATTGATGTAAGGATTCAAGAATAGAAAGTCTTACTGATCTACCATCACAATCCTCCTTCAATGGTCTTACCATCAACCAACCATATTAACCTATCCAATCGGGATAATAAAATCATCTAATATTAATCTATATAAAAACAAAATCAATTGTATCATCACTAACCAATTCAATATCAAATTAGAACTTTGGGTTAACGGAATGATGTTCATCATGAATTCTTAAAAAATTAGATTCGATCCAAAGAGTATCTGACACTAGGCAGTCTATAAATGAATTAGGATAGTTAAAATAAGTGTAAAAATCAACATATTCATCAATTCCCATCAATTCATAAACAAGATCCAAGATCTGAATTGCAACTTCAAAACGTATAAAGTATACATAGACTTCATATAGTTTTTTCATGAATTCAACATATACTCATCTCAACATACATGTAACAATCATATATCATAAGAATCAATTCGCAACAGAATAGGAATATATCATAAATATGTTTGCCAAACATGGCCTTATTACAAAAACTTCTAAATTAAAGTACGAAACAAACGCTAGGGACAACATGCACTAGCTTTGTATAAAACTAAGGCTAGACTAAAACTGTAGCACCGTCAAAATGTGAGGACCTACCAAATGGTCTAGAAAAACGCTTATGTCCAAACCGTTACAAGAGTGGTCAATATATCCCTTAACCTGCATCTATAAAATAGTAAATAGTAGGGGTTAGTACACCACTTTTACTATGTATGGGTGCATTCCTACATACACATAAGTCTATGTGAGATCAAAGAAAGCTCTTCCTAAACAACATGCTATTTTAGGAAAGTTTAATCACTAGACTTTCCTAAATTGTTAGTTCTGAATTGTGGTATGAGTATGATTTATTTTAATACATTCAAAGCACAAAACTCATTTTTGATATAATTACAAAACATTATTTTAGAACAACTTGGGCGAAGATTTGAGATTTTTGATCCCCTTAGGCCGAGAGCTCCTCTTTGTACACTTAGATTATTTTTCAGTCTATTTCTTCTTGTTGTTGTGTAGTACAATATTTGGTCCTATGTTTTACTTACAATTGCAATAATTCATTGTTGTACCATACCCACAATTAATCGATGTAAGTAATCCAAGGACTAAGGAATGATTTCCATACCTTATAGTGAGTCATTTTTTAAACTATATATTCATTACCTTACATAATCAATTCTCTACAGATCATGCCATTGATTTCATTACTTTCATGTTTTATATATTATACATTTCATATACACAAGACATTGAAATTTTTGATGTAGCATTAAAACATCTCAAGTGAGGGCCCAACATATGGGACCTCAGCACGAGGGCCTTCTTTAGCAAACACAGAGTCTGCTTCATTCGTTCATTTGTACTTCACATTATTCCTTTCATTCATTTGTTTGCTAATGTAAACACCATCTATAGCTAGGATATAGTTTAAGACTCTCATCGGGATCATGAAGTGCAATTACCAAGAATGACCTAATGTCATTACTTGAATCTGATTTCACCTCCTAATTGTCTTGCACAAACACTTTCGGTATCGTTCATTTCATTATATTTCATACTTTGAGGATGGCATTATTATTAATTTGAGAATTTTAACCTTAACCGACATACATGATGTGAGAATCATGAAATATAGTGTTTGCCACACACTAAAAAGAAGTGGAAGCACCGGCCAAAGTGACCCGAACATGCAAGCGTATCTAGGGAGTCGAACCCTGCTACATCCCTATATTGGTATTATAGGTTCAAAGACTAGGAGATATAAAGAGACCCATACGCTTCATGCCGGACAGTCTCATCTAATGAGAGTTACGTGAACATCGGCCCTTCATGAAGGAAGGCATAACCACTCATAGCTAAACTATCAGTGCTCAGTATAAAGTTCCATTACATTCAACTCATACATCATGGAAGATGGCTTCTAGAATGAGGGAATCATTTCACATTAGATGATTTCTCATCTCATCATTAGTATTAAGTGTGAATTGTCCTTACACTCACATATAGAGTATGATTGAGACTTGTCCCTTGATATTCAACACTCTCTTAGGTGAATACTTTTAGTGACCCTTACTTAGGCTTGGTTGAGACTTGTCTCAACATTTATCTTAGCCTCTTATCCTGTTGTTAAAATTTTAATTAGCATCAGAGATTAACATAATGACTCACCTCATGACTTGAATGTTTATTTCTTCATTATCTTTTAATGTTGGCTCAAGCATTATGGAGGCTTGCTTATATATTGAGATTTACTTAATCTATTTATGACTGGTCATTCTTACTTTACAATATTTAAATGTAAATTTTCCTTACATATCATCCTTTGGTGTTAATGACACTGGCTCACACATTCTAACAACTTCATATGTGAGTATTGCTTTAACATAATAGCTTTTGGTGTTAATGAGACTGGTAGCTTACTCTAAGCTTATCTGAAGCTTCTTACTGAAAATCGAGGGACTTAATTCTCAATTGTACTTTAACTTAATGCACATCACACTCATGCAACACACAATCACGTAATAAGCTATACAAATATAGCAACATGAAATGCAACATGGATTAATTTTATCTGACATAGTGCAATTATTACATATACGATTATGGACTTACAACACCAAGTCTATTTTTGCACTAAACCATAGAGTTTCTTAAGAAAAACAAGACTTACAAGCAGTATATCTAACCTCAAGAACTGACCAGGCGAGGTTAAAGGGATCTCATATCGTCCTCGGCCTTCCATGTTTATCCCTCAAGAACTCATCCCTTTTTCTATCTCTCAACGTCCTTGGGATATACTTCTCCATAAACAGAGTAGAGAAGGATGCCCAAGTCATGGGTGTGGCCTCTGTCGGTTGACACTCGACATGTGATCGCCACCACATTTTGGCGTTCCCTTGAAACTGATAGCTTACGAACTCAACGCCAAACCGTTCTACTATCCCCATCTTGTGTAGTAGCTCATGACAATCAACCAGGAAATCATAAGCATCTTGATTCTCGCACTTTGAAGACTGGAGGTTTCAATTTCAAGAACTTCATCAAGAGTTCGTGGCTGATCGCTTGTCATTATCGGTCCAAAGAGTCGAGGCGTGAAATGTGCCTATCTCCAATGAGGCATCCATGCGGGGAGCCATAGTAGCCGCATGTCGTATCTCTGAAACCGGAGGTGTTGGTGCAGAAACCATTGGAGGTGCCTGACCGTGATCAGATAACCCGCTAAGATGAGCGAGAACCTGATTGATCATCTCTGGGGTAGGTTGGGGTGGCAATTCCTCATTCTGCCCTTGTTCATTCTCCCCATCCTCCCCTTCTCTTACCACTCCCTCAGTCGATGGAGGAGTCACTGACCTAGCATCAGATGGGCTAGGTGCTCGTTCTCTCCCTCTAGAGGACGTCCTCCCACGACCTCTACCACGGCCTCTTGCCGCTGCTCTTCCTCGAGCCACAGCCCCAGTGGCTGGCTCAGATGTTTCTTGCTGTGCCGTTGTTGCTTTCTTCAGTGCGATCGTCGCTCTAGTTCTAACCATCTGCGAAATAGAGTGAAGATAGTCGATACCACCAGATCGCCTAGATACCAATTGGACTCAAGTAGTAGCACGAAAGAAAGAATGAAAGAGTGAAATTTTCCTAAAGTCTTATAGCCTCTCAAGGAAAAGTAAAGGCGTCCCCCTACCGTTCCTTAAGACTCTACTAGACCTGTTCTTGTGTGATGAGACCAACGAACCTAGTGCTCTGATACAAAGTTTGTCACGACCCAAAACGGGGCCGCGACTGGCACCCACACTTACCCTCCTATGTGAGCGAACCAACCAATCTAAACCCTAACATTTCAATATAATATCGACAGAAAGTAATGCGGAAGACTTAAACTCATTAATAAAAACCAATTCAATAACTTCTAAAATTCAACATCTATTATTCCCCAAAATCTGGAAGTCATCACCACAAGAACATCTATCTCAAATTACTAAACTAGGAATGTCTAAGAACAAAAATAACTAAAAAGCTAGTCCATGCCGGAAGTTCAAGGCATCAAGACTTGAAGAAGAAGACCCAGTCCAAGCTAGACGCATTAGCTCACCCTGAATTTCCGAAGGTAGTGAAGACTGGCTAGATCTACTGTTGAGTTGAAGTTGACGGAACGTTTGCTGCATTACACAAATAGCAAGGAAGAAAACATAAAAAGTAGGGGGTCAGTACAACCACAAGTACTGAGTAGATATCATCGGCCAACACAAAATAGGGAACAGTATATATCAATAATAATGTAAATCAACTACAACATGTAGCAATAACAACATGAATTCATCAATAACTACAACCGAGTTCACACATGAGGACTCAAGCCTCAATACCATACTCATTCTGGAATTAAGATCATTAGATTGAGTATATTCATTATCTTTCAAGATTCATTATCTTTCTTCCTCTTGTGTCGGTACGTGACACTCCGCTCCTCTATTTCTATCCTGGTGCCGGAACGTGGCACTCCGATCCTCATATTCATTCTATCCTGGTACCGGAACGTGGCACCCGATCCATATTCTATCCTGGTGTCGGAACGTGACACTCCGATCCTCATATTCATTCTATCCTGGTACCGGAACGTGGCACCCGATCCATATTCTATCCTGGTGTCGGAACGTGACACTCCGATCCTCATATTCATTCTATCCTGGTACCGTAACGTGGCACCCGATCCTCATATTCATTCTATCCTGGTACCGGAACGTGGCACCCGATCCCCTAATTCATCAAGCCTTCTTTCATACTAAGGCATCATCATTAACAAGTGAATTAGGGTTCTTTCAAGATTTGGGATTCAAAACTTCATCATGCTCATATAATTACATATATATATATATCATATTCATACAAGCATACAATTAAGCACATAGTAGGGTTACAATACTATCAACACATATCATTCACTATCAAGAGTTTACTACAAGTAGCATGAAATAACCATAACCTACCTCCACCGAAGAATTGAATCAAGCAAGAATTTTCCCAAGCTTTGTTTCTCCCTTCTCGTTCGATTAATCTATCTCTCTGTTCTTTCTCTTTTGTTTTATTCAAACCCTCTTTCTTTTACCCTAATTATTCTACAATTAAGAATGAAAGATGGTAATAATGACCCACTAATTAACTTAAGGTTACCTATTTTAACCCCCAAGTAATTAGATTTATTAATATTAACCCTCAAACTTTATAATTAAGGAAAGAATAGTCCAAAACGTCCCTTAAAACGTGGAGAGAAATCCGATTCTGACTGGGACTACGCGACCCGTGACGGGCCGTCGTGCCTGTGACGGTCCGTCACTCAGGTCGTCGCAGCCCTTAATTCTCAGTGGGCTGTGACGGTCCGTCACCCCTGTGACGGTCCGTCCTGCCAGTTCGTTACGGAGTTCAGAGAGTCGATTTTCAGTACCAAATTTCAGAATTCTAAGTGTCATGGCACGAAACCTCCTCGACGGGCCGTCGTGACCACGACGGTCCGTCGTGACACCCGTTATCCCAGCCAGTTTTTCCAGAATTAATTCGGCTGCTCAAAACGACTAAACGGGTCGTTACAATATGGGACCTCAACCCGAGGGCCTTCATTAGCAAACATAGAGTCTGCTTCAGTCATTCATTCATACTTCACATTATTCATTTCATTCATTTGTTGACTGATGTAAACACCATCTATAGCTAGGATAAACTTTAAGACTCTCATCGGTATCATGAAGTGCAATGACCAAGAATTACCTAATGTCATTACTTGAATTTGATTTCACCTCCTGATTGTCTTGCACAAACACATTCGGTATCGTTCATTTCATTATCTTTCATACTTTGAGTATGGAATTATTCTTTATTTGAGAATTTTAACCTTAACCGACATACATGATGTGATCATCATGAAATCTAGTGTTTGCCACACACTAAAAAGAAGTGGAAGCACCGGCCAAAGTGATCCTAACATGCTAGCGTATCTAGGGAGTCCGACCCTGCTAGATCCCTATATTGGTAGTATACGTTCAAAGACTAGGAGATATAACGAGAACCATACCCGACATGCTGGACAGTCTCATCTCATGAGAGTTATGTGAACATCCGCCCTTCCCAAAGGAACGCATCGCCATTCATAGCTAGCCTATCGGTGCTCAGTATAAAGTTCCATTACATTCAACTCATACATCATGGAATATGGCTTCTAGAGTGAGGGCATCATTTCACATTAGATGATTTCTCATCTCATCATTAGTATTAAGTATGAATTGTCCTTACACTTACATATAGAGTATGATTGAGACTTGTCCCTTGATATTCAAAAATCTCTAAGGTGAATACTCTTAGTGACCTTTACATAGGCTTCGTTGAGACTTGTCTCACCATTTATCTTAGCCTCTTATCATGTTTTCACAATTTTCATTAGCATTATAGATTAACATAATTACTCACCTCATAACGTGAATGGTTATTTCTTCTTTATCTTTTAATGTGGACTCAACCATCATGTAGGCTTTCTTTTATATCGAGATTTACTTAATCTATTTATGACTGGTCATCCTTATTTTACATTATTTAAATGAGACAGGCTCACACATTCTAACAGCTTCATATGTGAGTATTTTTTTCAAATAATAGATTAGGTGTAAGTGAGACTTGTCTAACTTCTTTTAACACCCCATTCTTGTAAGTTACTTATATTGGACCCCCTTAATTATGTTACAACTCACGTTAATTACTTACTTATTTGTGGTAGATTCATATCATCGTTTATAGATGATGAGAACTTCATTCAATGAGTTTATATGTCATTCGTTTAGTGTATGTTGGGGGTTGTCACAATGAATTGCATCCCATTAGTTATGGATTCATTGAATTACTTTAGATGTGCTTATTCATTTGGCATTCCAATATTTTAGTCATATAGGATAGTATAGGTATGTTGGGACTTGTCCCATCGATTCTTAGTATGGATTCATTTTATCCTGTTGGTCATGCTTAATTTGACATTGCATTATATTGGGCACATAAGATTGGTGTAAATTTAGTATTGGCCTAGAAAATTTTTAAATAACTTCATAGCCAATTTATTGGCACAAGCAAAAATATAGTTTCATGAGATTCTCATTAACCAATTTTTCCATCAACTTTTGGGCAAGGCATTGTTAGCTATTTTACTAGTATAACCCAAACATTCATTAAACTTATGATTTCATGGAAGCATACCTTATAACATAACCTTACGCATAACTCTTTTAAACATCTTTGATAGAATCATATTAGCATTTGATAAATATATCATCTTTTTAATGTTATATTAACAGTAAATATGCACAACAGACCATAACATATGCATACATAACATCTTCGGATACATCTTTAACGTAGTAGCATTCTTTTAATTCACATAATAACACTTATCATCAAACTAGTCCAATTAATAGGTTCACTCTATCATTATTAACTTTAAAACCATACACATTAAGATCATCCAGAAAAACATACCAACAATATGATTCATTACCTATTCAACATTGAAATTGTAACAAGGTTAATAGGGAAAGGAGTTTGACAAAAACGATGGGAAAGAACCCTAGTTTTCATGATCTTTGAATCATTCGAAAGAAAGTTCTCTTGAATAAAGAAGTCTAGCTGATAAACCTATACCTTATGTAGAAATTAATCTACGAAGATCACCTTGAACGAAACCTTGAAGAAACCTTCAAATCACCCTAGAGAAATCGATAATTGTTTCTTACTGTTTTTTGCTTTCTTTTTGTCTATGAGTTTAATCGTGATTTTTAGGTTAAAAAACTTTTTTTACTTATTCAACCCAGGGTTTAATATTTTAATTAAATTAATAAATAACTAATTACTAAAAAATCCCCTCCTAGATTGACTAGAACTACGAAACACAATACTTGGTCAAATCTGAAATTTTTCCTAAGCATTTCATTTTACCCCTTTAAAGTAATTGATAAAATGTCTAATATATTTAATTAAGTAACCTAGGTTAAATATTAACCGTAAATCATTGCAACAAAAATTAACCCTATTGGACCATCCCAGTTTAAGTACTAGGATGTTTCTTGAGTTGTACTAAGTTAGTGTTAGAATTTCGATTTGCCCCTTTAATTTATTGTAATAAATGGATAATTTAATTAATTAAGTGATATAGGGTAATTACTGAAGTACTCTTAAGTCGTTATAACCATAACTAATCCTTTGAACCAACCTAGGTTAGGTACTAGGTTTTTTTTTTCTTGTTTTAACTGAAATCTTGATATATCTTGGAGATTTCGGTTTTGCCGCTTAAATTAATTAATTAAGTTTTTAAATTAATTAATTAAGTAGTCTAGGGTAATTTATAAATTATCCTTGAGTCGTTAGGATCTTAACTAACTCTTTGGAACATCCTAGGTTAGGTAGTAGACTGTCCCTTTCTTGTCTTAACAGAAATCTGCAAATTTCCTTTTTATTTTTGGTTTTAGCCCTTTTAAATTGATTAATTAATTTTCTAAACTAATTAATTAGGTAACCTAGGGGAATTACTAAAGTACCCCTATATTTTTAGGATGATAACTAACATTTTGGACCATCCTAGCTTAGGTACTACGCTGTCTCTTTAACTAGTACTAGGTTAGTTTCAATCCGGTTTTGGTCCTAGGTTGTTAGGTGCACTAATGGGTCCAATTCGGTTACTCCTAGGTTATTTAGTTATTTAGGGAAGTAGGTTAGAGTTTAGAAAATGTAGGGAAGTTAGGCCTCACAGAGAGTTGTCCCTTGTGCACGTTTTTCCCCCTAACTACACTAACCGAATTTGGTTACGGTGGTCCCCTCCTTTGACAGCTTCTTCACATGTATTGCACATGTTCTTGCACATGGGTTTGTTGAACTTTCCTAACTAACTATTATTTATTGTTCATTTGGGAATGATTACTGATTGTCCCTAGGATCCTCACTATGTCCTTAGGCACTGCTTAATCTAAATGATCATTTTAAATGGTTATGTACTATGGTGCTAGGCTTGACAGTAGGATTCCTAGTACCTAATAAATTGGGATGTGAAAAAAAACAATTTATAACATTAGCGTAGGGACTTCATTGCAGGTAAAATTCTAAACAAGCTTCTATCATTTATGCATACTTGGGTAAATATAGAAATTGGCTCAAACCCCTTAGCCAATTTTATATACAATGCCCAATATTTTTCAATATATGGCATTGGGACGCATATGTACCCCCAATACGCATTCCTAAGATCTATTGACTATTCACTAGGCATGTAATTTTTCAAAATTTTACACTATCCCTCCATTAGGAACATTCATCCCTGAATGACACTACTTATCCTTTTAAACTGAAGGGGGGAATTTTTGGAAATCTATTTAGCATGCTTCAACTTTATCTTCTTGAATGTGTAATTCAAGACTTACTCTGAATAATGCACCTACTCTAAGCTTATCTGAAGCATCTTTGTGAAAATTGAGTAACTTACTTCTCGATTGTACTTTAACTTAATGCACATCACACTCATGTAACACACAATCACGTAATAAGCTATACAAAAACAGCAACATGAAATGCAACATGAATTAATTTTATCTCACATAGTGCAATTATTACACATACGGTTATGGACTTACAACACCAAGTCTACTATTGCACTAAACCTAAGAGTTTCTTAAGCAAAACAAGACTTACGAGCTTTATATATAACCTCAAGAACTGAACAGTTGAGGGTAACGGGATCTCATATCGTCCTCGGCCTCCCAAGTTTCTCCCTCAACAAGGTGGTTCCCCCATAATACTTTTACGGCGCAACTTCTTTGTTCCTCAACCATTTCAATTGGCAATCGAAAATTTCAATGCAAAACTCTTCGTAAGAAAGGTTCTAATTGACTCCTAACCCCTTATATAATATCCTGTTGTCCTTAGGGTTTGAAACTATTTTTCTTGTTAGATTTCAACCACTCCCTTTCCATCTCAACTTTAATTCATTTGGACACTGAAACCTTACTACCATGTTTCTATAGTCTATTAAAGCATAACACTTACGAAGAAAATTCATACCTTAGACATATTCTTGAGTTGGTATTCAGCCAACTTAGCATTATCCTCTTATTTAGTATTCATAACATGCTGTTATAACTTACTATGCATTCACCTCCATGCGAACAGTCACACTCACCACACTTCTTTCATCCACATTGGGCATTTCCATTCTAGCCCCTTCCTGGGAAGCCCAAATCTTGAGCCTGACGCCTTAGATCACTTGGCTATCCTAATTATAGTGTGTATTCTTCTACTAATTAACGCAATAAAAAAATTCGATACTTATATTAATATAAAATGTCAAAGCTCTAGATAAAACGATAAAGAGTAGAAAAAGGGAATATCCTATCATCGCGTAGTATCTTAGTCATGATTGTGGAACGCTTCGTACTCACAAGCTAGAAACTACGTAACGTGGTTGTGTTGAGCTTTAGTTCTAGGTACTTTAACCTCATGCTCTAATACAAAGTTTGCACGAGTTGGATTGAGGAATCTGAATCGCAACCGGTGTGATTGACCTCTCTAAGGTCACTGAAACGACTCATCTTGCATTCAACGTATTCATATGGTTAATTTTCGCAGAAAATTTAAAATTTTTAATCTTATGAAGTATATATAGACTTCATATATTTATTTCATGAATTCATCATATACCAAGCTCAATATAAATGTAACAACAATCTTTCATAATATTCAATTCGAAACAGAATAAGAATATATCATAAATACGTTTACCAAACACGACCTTATTACAAAAGCATTGAAATGAAAGTACGAAAAGACCTCTTGGGACAACATCCACTAGATTTTTCTAAAACTAAGTCCAGACTAAAAATGTAGCATCCTCGAAATCAAAAGGACCTACAAAATGGTCTACAAAAATGCTGATGTACAAACCATTGCAAGCATCGTCAATTTGTCCTTTAACCTGCATCTATAAAAAAAAGTAAATAGTAGGGGTTAGTACACGACTTGTACTAAGTATGGGTGTATGCACACATACACAAAAGTCTATGCATGATCAATGAAAGCTCTTCTCAAACAACATGTTATTTCTTGAATGACTAGTCAATAGGCTTTCTAAAATTGTTAGTTGTGAATTTTGTTATGAATATGATTTCTTTTAATCAATTAAAAGCACAAAACACATTTTCTATATGATTACAAAACATCAGTATTATCAACATAATTTTAGAATAACTCGGGTGAAAATTTGAGATTTTTTATCCTCTTAGGCCAAGAGCTCCTCTTTGTACACATATATTATTTTTCAGTCTTTTTCTTTTTCTTGTTGTGTAGTTCAATAATTCTTTTGGTCCTATGTTTTACTTACAAGTGAAATTATACATTATAGTCCCATACCCACAATGAATCGATGTATGTAATCCAAGGACTAAGGAATGATTTCCCTACCTTATAGTGACTCATTATTTACACTATATATTCATTACCTTTCATAAGCAATTCTCTATTGATCATGCAATTGATTTCATTACGTTCATGTTTAATATATTATACATTTCATATACATGAGACTTTGGAATCAACGATGTAGCATTAAGACATCTCAAGTGAGGGCCCAAGATATGGGACCTCAACCCGAGGGCCTTCTTTTGCAAACACAAAGTCTGCGTCATTCGTTCACTCGTACTTCACATTATTCATTTCATTCATTCGTAGGCTGATGTAAACACCAGCTAAACCCAGGATGAAGTTTAGGACTCTCACGGGATCATGAAGTGCAATGACCAAGAATGACCTAATGTCATTTTTTGAATCTGATTTCACCTCTTTTTTGTCTTGCACAAACACCTTCGGTATAATTAATTTCATTATATTTCATATTTTTAGGGTTGACTCATTATTTATTTGGGAAATTTAACCTTAACTAACATATATTACGTGAGCATCAGGAAATCTAGTGTTTGCCCCACACCGAAAAGAGGTGGAATCACCGGCCAAAGTTACCCAAACATGCAAGCGTATATAGGGAGCCGAACCCTACTAGATCCCTATATTGGCAGTATAGGTTCAAAGAGTAGGATATATAAGGATACCCATACCCGCCATGCCGAACAGTCTCATCTTATGAGAGTTACGTGAACCTCCGCCCTTCCCTAAGGAAGGAATCACCGCTCATAGCTAGTCTATTAGTGCTCTGTATAAAGTTCCATTACATTGAACTCATACATAATGGAAGTTTGCTTCTAGCATTAGGTAATCATTACTCATTAGATGATTTCTCATCTAATCATTAGAATGAAGTTTGAATTGTCCTTACACATACATATAGAGTATGATTGAGACTTGTCTCTTCTTATTCAACACTCTCTTAGGTGAGTACTTTTAGTAACCTTTATTTAGGCTTGGTTGAGACTTGTTTCACCATTCATCTTAGCCTCTAATCATGTTGTCACCATTTTCATTAGAATCATAGATTAACATAATTACTAACCTCATTACGTGAATGTTCATTTCTTCTTTATCTTTTAGTGTTGACTCAAGCATTATGGAGGCTTGCTTATAGATTGAGATTTACTTACTCTATTGATGACTGGTAATCCTTACTTTACATTGATGAAATGTGAATTTTCCTTGCATATCATCCTTTGGTGTTAATTAGACTGGCTCACATATTTTAACACCTCCATACGTGAGTATTCTTTTAACATAGTATCTTAGGTGTTAGTGAGACTTGTCTGACTTACTTAAATACCCCATTTTGGTTACTTACTTACTTTGGACCCCTTTAAATATGTTATTACTCATGTTACTTACTTATTTTAGTGTAGTAGATTCATATCATCTTTTATGGACGATAAGCACTTCATTCACTGAGTTTCATGTGTTCATATGTCCTTCTTTAAGAGAATGTTTGGAGTTGTCCCAATAAATGGCATGCCCTTTATTATGAATTCATTGAAATACTTTAGATGTGCTTATTTCATTTGGTATTCTAACATTTTAGTCATATAAGATAGTATAGGGTATGTTAGGACTTGTCTGATTGACATACCCTTAGTATGGATTCATTTTATTTTGTTGGTAATACTTAATTGGACATTACATAATATTGGGAACACAAGAATTGTGTAAATTTAGTATTGGCCTAGAAAATTAGAAAATGACTCCATAGCCAATTTATTGGCACAAGCCAAGCATTCATTCAAATATAGTTTCATGATATTCTTATTAGAAATTTTTCCATTATTATTTAAAAACAATGATGTCTGATAATTCCATTCAACTTTTGGGCAAGACAGTGTTATAAATTTTAATGGAATAACCCAAACATTCATTCAACTTAAGAATTTTTAGAGATCTGTTTAACAAACCTTATAACATAAATTTAGGCATAGCCCTTTTAAATATCTTGGACAGAATCATATTAGTATTTGATGAATATATCATCTTTATAACTTATATTAACAGCAAGTATGCACAACAGATCGTAACATCTTCATGCATAACATCGTTTAACATATTTTTAACATATTATCATTCTTTTAATTCTCATAATAACGCGTAGCATCAAACGAGTTCAATTAATAGGTTCATTCAATCATTATTTAATTAAAAACCATACACATTAAAATCATCCAGCACCACATACCAACAACTTGATTCCTAACCTATTCATCATTGAAATCGTTACAAGGGTACTAGGGAAAGGAGTTTGACAAGAACGACGAGAAACAACCCTATATTCAAGATCTTTGAATCATTCAAATGAAATATATCTTGGACAAAGGAGTTGAGAAGAGAAACCCATATCTTATGTAGAACTTAATCTATGAAGACCACCTTGAATGAAACCTTGAATAAACCTTGAAATTGCCATAGAGAAATTGATAAATTTTCTTCCTTTTTCTTCAGTTTGTTGCTTACTATTTTTGCATCCTTTTTGTCTATGAGTTTGAACATGATTTTTAGGTTTAAGAACTGATATTCACTCATTCAACTTAGAGTTTACTAAGTTAATTAAATAAATTAATCAACATATTACTAAAAAGCCTCTCCTAAATTTACTAGAACTAGGAAAGCACAACACTTGGTCAAATCTGAAATTTTTCCTAAGAATTTAGTTTTTTCCCTTAAAGTTAATTAATTTAAATGGAAAATTTCAATAATTAAGGTACCTAGAGTAATTATTAAAGTTCCCCAAAATGATTGGAAAAAAAATTAACCCTATTGGACCATCCTAGGTTAAGTACTAGGATATTTCTTGAGTTGTACTAGATTAGTATTAGAATTTCGATTTGACCCCTTTAATTTAATTAATTAAATATATAATGTAATTAATTAAGTGATATAGGGTAAGTAATAAGTATCCTTAAGTCGTTATAGCCATAACTAACCCTTTGAACCATCCTAGGTTAGGTACTAGGTTGTCTTTTTCTTGTTTTAACCAAAATCTAGATATTGCATTGTGAATTTGGGTTTGCCCCTTTAACTAAATTAATTAAGTTTCTAAATTAATTAATTAATTAATATAGTTTAATTATTAATGTAACCTTATGTCGTTAGGATCTAAACTAACACTTTGGACCATCCTAGGTTAGAGTACTAGGTTGTCCCTTTCTTGTCGTAGTCGAAATCTTTAAATTTCCTTTTAATTTTCAGTTTTAGCCCTTTTAAATAAATTAATTAATTTGAAAAATTAATTAATTAGGTAAACTAGGGTAATAACTAAAGTAACCCTGATTTTGTAGGACCATAACTAACCTTTTGGAGAATCCTAGGTTAGGTACTAGATTGTCTCTTAAACTAGTACTAGGTTAGTGTCAACCCGGTTTTGGTCCTAGGTTGTCGGGAGAACTAATTGGTCCAATTTTGTTAGTACTAAGTTATTTAGTTATTTAGGGGAGTAGGTTAGATTATAGAATTATAATACAGGTTAGGCCCCACATGGGGTGGTCCCTTGTGCACATTTTCCCCCTAACTACCCTAACCGAATTTGTTTAGGGTGGTCCTTTCCTTTGGCAGCTTCTTCACATGTCTTGCACATGTGATTGCACATGAGATGGTTGAACTTTAATATCTAACTATTATTTATGCTTCATTTGGAAATGTTTACTTATTGTTCTAAGGATCCTCACTATGTCCTTGGGCACTTCTTAATCTAAAGGATCATTTTAAATAGTTATGTGCTATGGTGCTAGGATTGACATTTGGATGCCTAGTACCTAATGAATTGGGTTGTGAATCCAAAGACTTTATAATTTTAGCATATTTCCTTCATTGTAGGTACAATTCTAAACAAGCTTGGATCATGTTGTGCGTAATTAGGTAAATATAGAAATTTGCTCACACACCTTAGCCAATTTTTTATACAATGCCTAATATTTTTCAATATCGGGTATTGGGACACCTATGTACCCCCTACACATTCCTAAAGACCTATTGTCTGTTCACTAGGCATGTAACTTTCCGGAATGTTACAGAGAACTTGATATTCTTCTCCAAGATTACAATGCCCTACAATGGTGGTTGAGTTAGAGAGAGAATTTGTAGATAAGTGAGAGATATTGGCGAATTGATTTGGGTAGTTTAAAATTATTAATACTAACCCTAAATAAATATATAGTCACCCCTAATTACCAAACCTACCCCTCACTTAATTTGGTCTTTCTCTGAAGTCAATGGTGGTTGCGCATCGCAGGGGCAGTTCCGCATCTTTTTGATGAAAATCTGGTCGAGGCACTGTAACGACCTGTTTAGTCGTTTTGAGCAGCAGATTTTATTTCTGGAAAAACATGCTGAAACAACGGACCCCACGACGGACCGTCACAGGAACGACGGACCGTCGAGGGTGTCTCGTTTCAATATACTTGGGAATTCTGAAATTGGGTACTGAAAATCGACTCTATGAACTTCGTAACAGACTTTCAGGACGGACCGTCACAGGTGTGACGGACCGTCACAGTGTCCTTGGTGAAAATAGAGTCCTGGCCCTCACGACGACCTGCGTGACGGACCGTCGCAGTCACGACGGCCCGTCACAGGTTGCGTAAGCCCGGTCGAATCGGATTTCCTTCCACGCGTTTTAAGGACGTTTTGGACTATTCTTTCCTTAATTATAAAGTTTGAGGGTTAATATTAATAAATCTAATTACTTGGGGGTTAAAATAGGTAACCTTAAGTTAATTAGTGGGTCATTATTACCATCTTTCATTCTTAATTATATATGAATTAGGGTAAAAGTAAGAGGGTTTGAATAAGAAAAAGAGAAAAGAAAAGAGAGAGATAGATTGATCGATTGAGAGAGAGAGAGAGTCGAACGAGGAAGAAGAATATCAAAGCTTGGGAAATTGCTTGTTGATTCCAATTCTTCGGTGGAGGTAGGTTAGGGTTTCTCTTACGATATTCGTAGTAAACTCTTAATAGTGAATGATATGTATTGATAGTATTGTAAATTCCTCTATATGCTTAATTGTATGCTTGCATGAATATGATTATGTAATTGTGAATAAACAAGCATGATGAAGCTATTGAATCCCAAATCTTGATAAAAACCCTAATTTACTTGTTATTGATGATGCCTTAGTGTATAAGAAGGCTTGATAAATTATATAATGAAATTGATGATGCCTTAGTGTAAAAGAAGGCTTGATGAATTAGGGGATCGGGTGCCACGTTCCAGTACCAGGATAGAAATAGAGGATCAGGTGCCACGTTCCGGTACCAGGATAGAATGAGGATCGGAGTGTCACGTTCCGACACCAGGATAGTGTATGGATCGGGTGCCACGTTCCGGTACCAGGATAGAATGAGGATCGGAGTGTCACGTTCCGACACCAGGATAGAATATGGATCGGGTGCCACGTTCCGGTACCAGGATAGAATGAGGATCAGAGTGTCACGTTCCGACACCAGGATAGAATATGGAGCGGAGTGTCACGTACCGACACAAGAGGAAGAAAGATAATGAATCTTGAAAGATGTATATATACTCAATCTAATGAACCCAATTCCCAAATGAGTATGATATTGAGGCTTGAGTCCTCATGTGCGAACCTAACGGTAAATGTTAATGATATAGTACTTCTTGTGCTACATGTTAAGCATCATAGTTGATTTTATGATATTACTTGATATATATTATCTTCTATTTTTGAGTTGGCCGATGATATCTACTCAGTACTTGTGGTTGTACTGACCCCCTACTTTTTATGTTTTCTTCTTTGTTATTTGTGGAATGCAGCAAACGTTCCGTCAACTTCAACCCAACAGTAGATCTAGCCAGTCTTCACTAGTTTCGGAAATTCAGGGTGAGCTAATGCGTCTAGCTTGGACTGGGTCTTCTTCTTCGAGTCTTGATGCCTTTAACTTCCGGCATGGACTAGCTTTTTAGTTATTTTTGTTCTTAGACATTCCTAGTTTAGTAATTTGAGATAGATGTTCTTGTGATGATGACTTCCAGATTTTGGGGAATAATAGTTATTGAATTGGTTTTTATTAATAAGTTTAAGTCTTCCGCACTACTTTCTATTGATATTGTATTAAAATGTTAAGGTTCATATGGGTTGGTTCGCTCACATAGGAGGGTAAATGTGGGTGCCAGTCGCGGCCCTGATTTGGGTCGTGACAAACTTGGTATCAGAGCATTAGGTTCGTTGGTCTCATCACACAAGAATAGGTCTAGTAGAGTCTTAAGGAAAGGTAGGGGGATGCCTTTACTTTTCCTTGAGAGGCTATAAGACTTTAGGAAAATTCCATTCTTTCATTCTTTCTTTCGTGCTACTACTTGAGTCCAATTGGTATCTAGGTGATACAAATTGGTATCTGACCATCTTCACTCTATTTCGCAGATGGTTAGAACTAGAGCGACAACTGCACCAGCAGCAACAACTGCAAGACAAGAAACGACTGAGCCAGCCACGGGGGCTGTGGCTCGAGGAAGAGTAGCGGCAAGAGGCCGTGGAAGAGGTCGTGGGAGGACGTCCTCTAGAGGAAGAGGACGAGCACCTAGCCCATCTGATACTAGGGCGGTGACTCCTCCACCGACTGAAGAGGTGATAAGAGAGGGTGAGGAAGGGGAGAATGAACAAGTGCAAAATGAGGAATTGCCACCCCAACCTACCCCAGAGATGATCAACCAAGTACTTGCTTATCTTAGCGGATTATCTGATCACGGTCAGGCACCTCCAGTGGTTTCTGCACCAACACCTCCGGTTTCAGAGGTACGACATGCGGCTACTATGGCTCCCCGCATGGATGCCTCATTGGAGATAGGCACATTTCCACGTATGACTACTGGACCGATAATGACAAACGATCAGCACGAACTTTTCAGTAAGTTCTTGAAATTGAAACCTCCAGTCTTCAAGGGTGCAGAATCGGAAGATGCTTATGATTTTCTGGTTGATTGTCATGAGCTACTACACAAGATGGGTATAGTGGAGAGGTTCGGTGTTGAGTTCGTGAGCTATCAGTTTCAAGGGAACGCCAAGATGTGGTGGCGGTCACATATAGAGTGTCAACCAACAGAGACACCCCCTATGACTTGGGAATCATTCTCTACCTTGTTTATGGAGAAGTATATCCCAAGGACTTTGAGAGATAGAAAAAGGGATGAGTTCTTGAGTCTTGAGCAAGGAAGGATGACGGTTAATGCATACGAGGCTAAATTTCGTGCACTATCCAGATATGCCACCCAACTCTGTTTCAGTCCACAAGAACGGATTCGCCGTTTTGTGAAGGGGTTGAGGTCAGAATTGCGGATTTCGGCCTTACAGATAGCGGCTACGACAAAATCCTTCCAAGAGGTGGTAGACTTTGTGATAGAGGTGGAAGGAGTGAAGCCAGAAAACTTCACCATGACATCGACATCAAAGAGGTTCCGAAAGGGAGGTGAGTTCAATGGTTCGTATACTAGAGGACAGAGTTCTGGAGGTTACTCAGTTCGACCCATTCAGTCTTCAGTACAGACTGTAGTTGGGGGTCCACCTCAGACCGGTCAACACTTTTCTGAGAGACCGATGCGTGAATCCAGAGAATGTTACGGATGTGGGGAGATTGGACACATTAAGAGTTATTGTCCAAACCAGAGTTACAGAACCCCACTAGCTAGAGGTAGGGGTGGTCATGGTAGAGGCCGTATTTCTGGAGGACGTGGTGGTCGAGGTTATGGTGGTCACCAAAACGGCCGAGGAGATGGGCAAACTGGAGCCACTACTACGCAACATGGTAGGGGCAACGGACAGACAAATAATGGGGCCCATCGTTACGCTTTTCCTGGGAGATCTGAAGCGGAGGCATCAGATGTTGTCATCACAGGTAACCTTTTTATTTGTGATTGTATGGCTTCCGTATTGTTTGATCCTGGATCCACATTTTCTTATGTATCTTCATCATTTGCTAATGGTCTAAATCTACATTGTGAATTACTTGATATGCCTATTCGTGTTTCTACTCCGGTGGGTGAGTCTGTGGTAGTTGAAAAAGTGTATAGGTCTTGTTTGGTGAATTTTGTGGGGAGCAACACTTATGTAGATTTGGTTATTTTAGAAATGGGTGACTTTGATGTAATTCTGGCTATGACTTGGCTCTCTCCGAATTTTGCGATTTTGGATTGTAATGCTAAAGCGTAGCGTTAGCCAAGCCTGGGGCAGATCCGTTAGTGTGGGAGGGCGACTACACTTCCAATCCGGTTCGTATCGTGTCCTTTCTTTGTGCTCGGAAGATGGTTAGTAAGGGTTGTTTAGCTTTCTTAGCACATCTTAGGAATGACACTACTCAAGTACCCTCAATTGAATCGGTTTCGGTAGCTCGAGAATTTTTGGATGTGTTCCCTGCAGATCTTCCTGGTATGCCACCGGATAGGGATATTGACTTCTGTATTGATCTTGAAGCGGGTACTCGCCCCATTTCTATACCCCCGTATAGAATGGCTCCCGCCGAACTAAGAGAGTTAAAGGCTCAACTTCAAGAGTTGTTGAGCAAGGGCTTCATTAGACCAAGTGCGTCTCCTTGGGGTGCTCCGGTTTTGTTTGTGAAGAAGAAGGATGGGAGTTTTCGGATGTGCATAGACTACAGACAACTGAATAAGGTAACTATCAAGAACAAGTATCCTCTTCCTCGCATTGATGACTTGTTCGATAAGTTACAAGGTGCTTGTGTCTTCTCAAAAATTGACTTGAGATCCGGTTATCACCAATTGAAAATACGGGCAGCGGATGTGCCAAAGACTGCTTTTCGAACGAGGTATGGACATTACGAATTTGTGGTGATGTATTTTGGTCTTACGAATGCCCCTGCTGCGTTCATGAGCTTGATGAACGGGATTTTTAAGCCATATTTGGACCTCTTCGTGATCGTATTTATTGGTGATATATTGGTATACTCAAAGAGCAAGAAGGAACATGAGGAGCATTTGAGGATTGTTTTGGAAATGTTGAGGGAGAAAAAGCTTTATGCCAAGTTCTCTAAGTGTGAGTTTTGGCTAGATGCAGTGTCCTTCTTGGGGCACGTGGTTTCGAAGGAGGGGGTGATGGTAGATCCTTCTAAGATTGAGACAGTGAAGAATTGGGTAAGACCCACTAATGTGTCAGAAATAAGGAGCTTTGTTGGGTTAGCTAGCTACTACCGCCGATTTGTCAAGGGATTCTCTTCTATTGCTTCTCAATTGACGAACTTGACTAAGCAGAATGTTCCATTTGTATGGTCACATGAATGTGAGGAAAGCTTTCAGAAGCTTAAGACTTTGTTGCCTACCGCACCAATTCTTACCTTGCCAGTAGAGGGTAAAAACTTCATTGTTAATTGTGATGCATCCTATTCTGGGTTGGGTGCAGTGCTAATGCAAGAGAAGAATGTGATTGCTTATGCTTCAAGGCAATTAAAGGTGCATGAACGTAACTATCCGACCTATGATTTGGAGTTGGCCGCGGTAGTATTTTCACTAAAGCAATGGAGACACTATTTGTATGGGGTTAAGTGTGAGGTCTATACAGATCATCGTAGCCTACAGTATGTCATTACTCAGAAAGATTTGAATTTGAGACAGAGGAGATGGATGGAACTACTCAAGGACTACGACATCACTATTTTGTATCATCCGAGGAAGGCGAATGTTGTAGCAGATGCGTTAAGTAGAAAGGGGGAAGCATGGGAAGTCTAGCTCACTTGCAAGATTCTAGACGCCCTTTGGCTAGAGAGGTTCAGACTCTGGCTAACGACTTGATGAGGTTAGAAGTAAATGAGAAGGGAGGATTGTTGGCTAATGTGGAGTCAAGATCTTCTTTTCTTGACAAGATTAAGGGAAAACAGTTTGATGATGAGAAACTAAGGCGAATCCAAGATAAATTATTGCGAGGACAGGCTAAGGAAGCACAAATCGATGAGGAAGGTGTTTTAAGAATCAAAGGAAGGGTATGTGTACCCCGCGTCGATGATTTGATCAACACTATTCTGACAGAGGCTCATAGTTCAAGGTATTCTATACATCCGGGTGCAACCAAGATGTGCCGTGACCTCAAGCAACACTTTTGGTGGAGTAGAATGAAGCGTGATATTGTTGACTTTATTGCCAAGTGTCCAAACTGTCAACAAGTAAAGTATGAACACCAAAGGCCCGGAGGAACACTTCAAAGAATGCCCATTCCGGAATGGAAGTGGGAAAGAATTGCAATGGACTTTGTGGTTGGTCTTCCAAAGACAATGGGTAAGTACGACTCTATTAGGGTGATTGTTGATAGGCTAACGAAATCTGCTCATTTCATTCCGGTCAAGGTGACTTACAATGCCCAGAAGTTAGCCAAGATCTATATTTCAGAGATTGTTCGATTGCATGGGGTTCCACTATCCATCATATCAGATAGAGGTACGCAGTTTACCTCTAAGTTTTGGAAAACATTGCATGCGGAATTGGGTACAAGGGTAGACCTTAGTACTGCGTTCCATCCTCAGACCGATGGTCAGTCTGAGCGAACGATTCAAGTATTAGAGGATATGCTTCGTGCTTGTGTGATAGAATTTGGTGGTCATTGGGATAACTTCCTACCCTTAGCGGAGTTTTCATACAATAATAGTTATAACTCAAGCATTGATATGGCCCCATTTGAAGCATTGTATGGGAGGAGGTGTACATCTCCCATTAGGTTGTTTGATGCATTTGAGGTTAGACCTTGGGGTACCAATCTTTTGAGGGATTCATTAGAAAAAGTGAAGTCTATTCAAGAAAAGCTTCTAGCGGCGCAAAGTAGGCAAAAAGAATATGCAGATCGAAAGGTTAGAGACTTAGAGTTCATGGAGGGTTAACAAGTCTTGTTGAAAGTTTCGCCAATGAAAGGGGTGATGCGGTTTGGTAAAAGAGGTAAGCTAAGTCCAAGGTACATTGGGCCATTTGAGGTACTAAAGCGAATAAGAGAGGTGGCTTATGAATTAGCCTTTCCTCCAGGGCTTTCCGGAGTACATCCGGTATTTCATGTGTCCATGTTGAAAAGATACCATGGAGATGGAAACTACATCATCCGTTGGGATTCAGTTTTGTTTGATGAGAACTTGACTTATGAAGAGGAACCGGTTGCTATATTAGATAGAGAGGTTCGCAAGTTGAGGTCGAGAGAGATTGCATCCATCAAGGTTCAATGGAAGAATCGACCCGTTGAAGAGGCTACTTGGGAGAAGGAGGCAGATATGCGAGAAAAATATCCACATCTGTTTACAGATTCAGGTACTTCCTTCCGCCCTTTGTTTTTCTTCTTTTGATCGTTCGAGGACGAACGATGGGTAAATTGGTATCTATTGTAACGACCTGTTAAGTCGTTTTGAGCAGCAGATTTTATTTCTGGAAAAACTGGCTGAAACGACGGACCCCACGACGGACCGTCACAGGAACGACGGACCGTCGAGGGTGTCTCGTTTCAATATACTTGGGAATTCTGAAATTGGGTACTGAAAATCGACTCTCTGAACTTTGTAACGGACTTTCAGGACGGACCGTCACAGGTGTGACGGACCGTCACAGTGTCCTTGGTGAAAATAGAGTCCTGGCCCTCACGACGACCTGAGTGACGGACCGTCGCAGTCACGACGGCCCGTCACAGGTTGCGTAAGCCCAGTCAGAATCGGATTTCCTTCCACGTTTTAAGGGACGTTTTGGACTATTCTTTCCTTAATTATAAAGTTTGAGGGTTAATATTAATAAATCTAATTACTTGGGGGTTAAAATAGGTAACCTTAAGTTAATTAGTGGGTCATTATTACCATCTTTCATTCTTAATTATATATGAATTAGGGTAAAAGAAAGAGGGTTTGAATAAGAAAAAGAGAAAAGAAAAGAGAGAGAGAGATTGATCGATTGAGAGAGAGAGAGAGTCGAACGAGGAAGAAGAATATCAAAGCTTGGGAAATTGCTTGTTGATTCCAATTCTTCGGTGGAGGTAGGTTATGGTTTCTCTTATGATATTCGTAGTAAACTCTTAATAGTGAATGATATGTATTGATAGTATTGTAAACCCCTCTATATGCTTAATTGTATGCTTGCATGAATATGATTATGTAATTGTGAATAAACAAGCATGATGAAGCTATTGAATCCCAAATCTTGATAAAAACCCTAATTTACTTGTTATTGATGATGTCTTAGTGTATAAGAAGGCTTGATAAATTATATAATGAAATTGATGATGCCTTAGTGTAAAAGAAGGCTTGATGAATTAGGGGATCGGGTGCCACGTTCCGGTACCAGGATAGAAATAGAGGTTCGGGTGCCACGTTCCGGTATTAGGATAGAATGAGGATCGGAGTGTCACGTTCCGACACCAGGATAGTATATGGATCGGGTGCCACGTTCCGGTACCAGGATAGAATGAGGATCGGAGTGTCACGTTCCGACACCAGGATATAATATGGATCGGGTGCCACGTTCCGGTACCAGGATAGAATGAGGATCGGAGTGTCACGTTCCGACACCAGGATAGAATATGGAGCGGAGTGTCACGTACCGACACAAGAGGAAGAAAGATAATGAATCTTGAAAGATGTATATATACTCAATCTAATGAATCAAATTCCCAAATGAGTATGATATTGAGGCTTGAGTCCTCATGTGCGAACCTAACGGTAAATGTTAATGATATAGTACTTCTTGTGCTACATGTTAAGCATCATAGTTGATTTTATGATATTACTTGATATATATTATCTTCTATTTTTGATTTGGCCGATGATATCTACTCAGTACTTGTGGTTGTACTGACCCCCTACTTTTTATGTTTTCTTCTTTGTTATTTGTGGAATGCAGCAAACGTTCCGTCAACTTCAACCCAACAGTAGATCTAGCCAGTCTTTACTACTTTCGGAAATTCAGGGTGAGCTAATGCGTCTAGCTTGGACTGGGTCTTCTTCTTCGAGTCTTGATGCCTTGAACTTCCGGCATGGACTAGCTTTTTAGTTATTTTTGTTCTTAGACATTCCTAGTTTAGTAATTTGAGATAGATGTTCTTGTGATGATGACTTCCAGATTTTGGGGAATAATAGTTATTGAATTGGTTTTTATTAATAAGTTTAAGTCTTCCGCATTACTTTCTGTTGATATTGTATTAAAATGTTAAGGTTCATATGGGTTGGTTCGCTCACATAGGAGGGTAAATGTGGGTGCCAGTCGCGGCCCTGATTTGGGTCGTGATAGGCACAGATCCTCGTGAAGTACTTACGTCGCTAGGAAATATTTTGCTAGCCAGTGTTAGCTGCTCGACGCGTGGCAGCCTCCAATTCATAGTTGCAAACAGGCTGCTTTGGCAGCCTGCTCATCAATATTTGGGTCCTCCTCAAGGACCCCTTCGGGTGGTCCTTTGGGAGTCGTAACTTCAATTTTTGACCCTATGTACTATATTTTACCTTTTTAAAGTCTTTTTAAAAGTTTTATACTTCATATAACACTCCCAAACCTTCACTAAACACAAGTAAGTCTATTATTTCAATTTCCCTACTTTCCGGAAGTGAAGGTTTTTCTTTGATATTTAGGATATAATACTTCTAAATAATCTCTATTATTATAATCATGCTCTGAAACATAATATTTTTTATCATTGTTAGGTAAGTGATACTCTAGACGAAGTTCCTAAGACTTCCGAGGAGTTAAAGATTCATCCTACAAAAATCACGGACTGTAGTTACAGCTGTCCCAACATTAGCATTTTTGTTATTTATAACCTTCTGGTTGTGATAATTAGTCACGCTTTTAAAAATAGAATACATAAAACTGACAAATTAACAACAACGGAACAGTCAAACTCAAATATTATTTTGTAACTAACTATGTTTGAAATAAGTCTCTACGTAACTAATGATTTTGGTACATGACCCCTTGCTAACTCTAGGTAATACTGCAAAATGAAATTAAAAGACTACTAGATAAATGTATCTATTATCCTTCGAGAAATAGGATTCACCACTGATAATACTAAATTAATGATTGGGAACCGGTCTATGAATGATCTAGAAGTAGAGAACCTGGACCCACATCACCAAGACATGTAGCGCATCATATGCTTATGTAATTGCAATGTACTGAGCATGCATGATAGAGTAAAAATCAATATAATCATAACTAAGCAATGATTTTACATAAGCATGATACTATACTAAATACAGAACATGATGCAAATACCGATATACTGAATTATTTAATTTAATGAATGCAATGACTAAGTCTATAATATGTTGAAACTTAAATACTAAACAGTCACTGACAATAAAGACAATGCAATAGAATCTAATTGTGAGGAAACTACTAACGTAGACATAAAACCACATGAGATAAATATTGACTTCTATATATATGTAGCGTGGAGAGGACCAAATGTATCCTACAATAGTTATAAAGGCATGACTGCCGTGATCACTAAATTTTATGGTCACATAAGGGACTTATAACCTATGGGTATTATTATTGTGGGACCTTGAGGGTATGTTAATCCCTAGTCAACTCGGTATTAGGAATACTCCCAACAGAATAGATAATTGACATATTATGACAGAGTTTTATAACACTGAAAATCTCAAAATACTTATATGCAAATATGAGAATGTAACAATTAAACCTAATAATGTGACATTCGTAAACTTAAGTATTTATATTTGTTATCTACACTTCCTAAGTAATTCATTTTCTTATAGAATTAAAATAACTAGGGTTCTGTGTTAGTTTTAATACATGAATCTTCGTTAAAACAATACTAAAATAATTATAATTTGATTTGGTACACTAAAATAGCTAATTCATTATAATTTATTTAAATTGTAGAAGCCCTAGGTCTAGATAATATTAAAGAAATTAGTAATATGACTAAATTTTGGGACCTACTAGGATTAGAGGAACCTACTAGTGAAATTCCACATACCCAGTGAAGAATTATACAAAGTAATATTGTCAATTTTACTGTAAAACTAATGAAACCTTATTCGGTTTTTGAAGAGGGATCTGTTAGACTCTTTCTCTATTTTTTTTTCAACATGATGAATTTTTGGAGAACGATTTTACTAGGGTAATATCTAAATAATTTACTAGGCTAAATCTGATAAAAAGTACATCGACTAGGGATAAATTGACGTAGTTTAGGGGTCCAATGCATAAGGAAAAACACTAATGATCCCTCACTTAAAATTTCTTGAGGCCACCGACAAGTATGGTCGACGGACCGTGGATTGACCTACAGTCTATTCGAGTCAGCCATCGTTGGTGTTATGGGATAAAAATTTCATGGTGTGACCTTTGGACCGTGGCCTAACCTATGATATAGAGTTCTTTGTGTGGGATTATCCTTAGGTAATTTTCTTGAAAGGGTTTTCGGGTTTTGATCCAAGGACTTGGACCATAGTTTATGTTCTGAACTATAGTTTTTAAGACCATTCGTGGGTCATGACTTAGAATAAACTCTTATTGAGTTTTGGGGAGGGTTGCTGTAGGCTATCCACGGACCAACATTATGGGTTGTGTGTCACTCTACGGTCTTTAGATGGCAGGCGTGGGATGCACTTGCAAATTTTGAAAAATCTGCAATCTGTAGTTCTAGCATATGGGGTGGTACAATACTAGGATTGAATCTGATGTTGATTACTTTTGTATAAACACATTATGTATTAAGTGCTTACTGATTAGAACTTGAGGTTTGTCGAAAGTGGTGGTAAGGAGTAGTATTGTTGAGATGAAATTTTCCATAGAGGTATTGAACAGTAATCTCGTAGATCAAATTCCTATAATTATATTATATGCAGAACTTGTTGACTCTTATTTAATCTTAAATGTTATAAGGGAATGAGGATGGACACAAACCTAAGAAGAATCAACTATTTTTTTCTTATGTCTAACTTAACCATTATTTGAAGATGAATGATTTCAAGGGGGAGATGTTGTAACACAACAAAAATCACTAAGCAAAGAACATCACTATTCTTCATAAGTGTATAGTATTGTGCCAAATGATTCTTCATCGTGTATATGTTTTAAAGTAAATTATTAAGTGTTGGAAGATATTTGGAGATTAATTGAGGTAATAATAGTTCTCTCAAATAATTTTCAGTTGAATGTTTGTTAATCGGTTGAGTTTCCATATAAAATTGTATTTTTGTCAACTTCAAATAGTGCCGGCAAAATAATTTTATATTTTTTTCAACCGCAAAACTAGCCCACATTTTTGGGTTGGGTAAGTAATTTTTTACGTGGATAAAATATGAGTTAATACCCATATCCAACTCATAAAAATATGGGAACACTATTGATAAAATATGAATTAACCAAATGCGTTATGCTTCTAACCAAATGATATCATTAAAAATGTGTCAACATCTCTTTGTTTTTTATGTTTTTCTGTAAAACTAATTATTTTTCTATGCAATTGAAAAGGTGAAGTCATTGGCCCTTTGAAAATATATATTTTTAATATACATATCTTTTTTTGCCTATATTTATATATATTTTATTTTATTAATTTTATTTTAGATGATAAATAATAGTGTAGAAATAAGCAAATCATGTATTAGTATTGACATTTCTTAAAGTGCAATAGCATGTTTTAGTCCTAAAATGTAAACATTTGTTTACATTGAAATACAAAAAAAAATTCCTCTTGTTATTAGATAAATTTATTTTATAACAGTAATAGATTTTTCATGACTTATATGATACTATAAACTAGCTAAATGAAGCAATTTACACATTTTTCATTTAAAAAAAGACTACAATATTTTCTCCATGATGATTTCTTAAGTAGAATATTATTGACCAATGAAAACATGAGTTAACTTGTATTTTACTCACTCCTTTTGTTACCCAATCCATTTTGACCACATCAAATATGGGTGGGTTGAATTATTTTCCCATTTTATGTTGACCAAATTTTAACCATCCGAAATTTGACATAGCTCATCAATTTTCCACAACTAACATAAAATAATTGAATCTTTAATATTAAAAAGTGTTATGTGACGCATAACCTGTGAAAGTAAAGGTTCGTCAATCTTATTTCCAACTCCACAAAGTTTATGTCATTCAAAATTCGGTGTAGAGACTTATGTTAATTTTACTAAATAATATGGTGCATGTCTATTTTTTCCACATGAAATATCTAAATAAGGAATTTTTCATGTTCTTATACCCCCTACTTTATGTCATGTCCTTCATTTAATTTTTCTCTCACCTATCTCAAATTGTAATACAAAATTCATAGGTAAATTAAAACATAATAGTTCCAAACAAGATTTTTCGAGTACTTTTTAAGATTTTTCATAAACTAATGTTCTTTCAAATAATTTTCAAGATTTTTATTCAAGGTTAAATCCTCTCCGATGTTTTCTTTATTTCAAAGTCAAATTCCTTATTATAAGCATGAATCATTAACAAAAATCATAATCCTTGGCCATGGCATTTTCAAGAAATTAATACAAAATATCTCAAGGAAGGATTTCTTTATCGGTCTTCTTCAAGATTCATGGATAGCATAAAGAATGTATGATTTTAAAAGTGAGGAACTTTAACTTCCCCATGCCATACTACTACAATATATGATTTTGGGATCAAAGCCATAAATTTACCCAACATTCTATGATTTCAATTTAATTATATCTTCTATAATGGATCTTTATTATATCTTCTATAATGGATCTTTTATTTTTTTCATTAAAATTATTGTCCTTTATGTTATTTATAATGTTTTATTTATCATTCAGCTCTTATTCAACATGGAACATTTCTAATCAAATTTTTTTTAAACAATCATATCATAGTATTTCCTAAGCATTAATTTTACGAATAAATATGTTAGAGATTGTAGAGAAGTCTTTGAAGAAAGAGTTCCAATAGTATATTTTATTGTTCATACAAGTTTTTTGGTCAAAAGTATTCATAATTAAAAAGAAAGTGATTAAATATATGGAAACATAATGCAGGACTTTCCTGTGGACAGGGGGTCAGAATACTTATAAGAAGGTTTTATTTGAAGTTGTGCAGGACTAAGAAAATAGGAGGACCCAATATATTGGATACACAAACATGTAATAAAGCTTCAACTAGTAAGTTGTTGTGGAATTTGTGTGTAAATACTAATAGATTATTGGTGATATGGGTATATCAATATTATGGAAAGCAAGGGACCTTATGGGGGATAGAAGCACCGCAAGCTTCTTGTATGGTGAGGGAAATAATCCAAATACGTTATTAGCTTGAAAGCATTGGATTGAATGAGATGTATATATATAAAATGAACATGTTCTCCATAAAAACATTGTACACATGTGTGAGGGGAGATTATCAGATTGTTTAGTGGAGAAGACTAATCTCGATTAATGTTGCATGCCCAAAATATATTTTTAAATGATATTTAGCACTACAAAAGAGGCTTCTCACAAAGGATAAATTGGCTTCATGGGGGTTTATAGAAGGGGTGTAGTATGTGTTGTGTGACGCTGAATATCAAAGTCATAATCACTTATTACTCAAATTTATGTTCACAACAGAGGTGTGATAGTAAATTCTACTTTGGAAAAGCATACAGAGAGAGGCTTGTGGATGGGATGAGGAAGTTTTGTGGGAAAATACTCTGTTTAACTGTAAACAATATGCAAGTGTTTATATTGTATGGCAGGAGAAGAATCGACGGATATTCAAGCAAAAAAACAAGATCTCTTTAAATGTTGGTAAGGAAAATAGTCCAAGATGTGCATATATGAGGAAGACAATGGAAAAGACTTGATAAGGTGCTACAATCCCTGAATGCATATCTTGTACAGTGTCAAGGTAGTCAGACTGAAGATGTTGATAAGTATTGTCACAACTTGTAGTTAATTATGAAAGATAGTGAGTTGATGCAAGGCTGGGGTTGTCCAACTAGCGCTTCTTTTTTTTATTATTTATATTTACAAAAAAAAAAGTGCATGTTTTTTATGAATTTCAAGAAAATATAATTTACTTCAGATTTATATCATCAAATTCTTCATGAGTCATATTTATTATAGTTTAGTTGGTTGATTTTTAATATTATATGAATAATTTGATTCAATTACATGGTTTTCAATTTATTTCGTATGGACCAATGCATGATACATGTTTATAATAATGAATTCAGTAAGAAATATATTAATTTATGAATGAAAATTTATGAAAACTATACATGATTTATAGAAGATTTGTTTTATGAAATAAGGTTTCTTTTAAGATAAATATCAATAAAATTTTGAAAAGTTTTCTATCATATGCTAGAAATTGTTGAAGATTTTCTCATATATTTCTGAAACAATAAATTTGTATATAATTTTCTCACACGTGTACGAATTATGATTTAAGGAGCTACTCTATGATGACTTAAAATTTACTTAGTAAATTAATTGTGCTTTAATGTATGATAGTATTTTTATAAATATGACTTTTCTTTTGTAATTTTTACTTAGTACCGAGATGATATTATGATGGATGCTCTTCCATTAGTAGATGTCGAGTCACAAGTTCTAACAACTCAAAATTTTGAAAACAAACTTTTATACTGAACATCTACGGACCTTAGTAGCTCTTACGGGACATAGATGACAAGCGTAGGATGACGCAAACTACTATTAACAAAACTATTCTCAATACACTCTTACAGTATACTAGGATGGTTTTTCAACCATTGTACGGTCGTAGATAGGTCTCATAAGTGGATATCAAATTTAGTGAAATTCGAAGACATTAGATTAGGTTATGAAGTTTGTATTTGTTAAATGCTCAACTAAAAATCATCATATATTAGGTGTAAGTGATCATAATCTAGTATAAGACTCAACATCCGAGTTAAAGTCGAACACACAAGGAGGTGTACAAATTTTAAGTCTATGATGAAGTTAAAAACACAATTTAGTAGATTCTAGGGATAGAAATTATCAAAAACATTTAGCTAAATTGAAAGACTGACACAAATGTGAGATTGGGCATTGGTTTGTCAATATCAATAAAACAATTTTGAAAACAGGGGAAAAAATAAGCAGAGATAAGTCCTCGGTGATGTGATCAATTAGAGTTTAATTTCTCTATATGGTAATTGTAATTTAGTAAAAAAATTTGAATCTTAGTACGTAGGTTAGACTATATATGCAATATCTTTCTCTTGCAAAACAATTATGATTTAAGAGAGTACTCTTGAATTTCGACAAGATTAATAATATAGACAGTCCAAGAACTTAAATTATCTACCCACTTGAGTTAGATAGGTAGAATCGAATTTAGAATTCACTCTCTCTAGCGGATCTCATATCAACCCAATAACTACAATCATCAATCAATAAAACTTACTTCTAAAATCTATTTTAAAACTGAGCCCACAACACAAAGTTTGAATTGCATTTGCAACTACAATTCATAGAATAATACACAACTATCAATCAAACCCACTTCAAATTAGAATTTAAATATGTAAACAAGAACACCCATAAGATAATTGAAGCCACTGCATGACATGGTCACACCCAATCAAGTGGTGTTTTAGCCACACATTACAAAGAAGAATAAAGGATTACTAACTATGGTATCCATGAACTAGGTACTGGTTCAAAGTTCTCTACAATGCTACAAATCAAGTTAATTAAATACTTAATTTAAAAGTTCTCAAAATCAAGTCTAAAATGGTCTATGTGCTATAGTTGAAACCCAAAATAAGAAACTAAATAGAACACTGGATAGGACTCTCCTCTGATTCCACCCTACTCATTCCTTTGAAATTCAATTTGTAGTTTTCCAAATTTTGGCCTTTGAGGGAATTAGGGGAAGTAAGTCGTGCACCGCGACCAAGTCGGCGACACAACCATTGCTCCATTCCATTTCTGATTTGCCTTGGATATTTATCCTAAGGGTTCTATGTTTTTAGGCGATCAGGATCGAGCTCGTAAATTTATTTGGCTATCAATCGAATTTCCATCTACATTTATAAGTAGATTTTTCCTAAGGGATGTCTTGTTGGAATGTTAGGAAAGCTAAAGAGTCCTTGGGCAGCTCGTAGAGTGGTCTTGGCGATCACCATGATTGCCTTTCTTCTACTTCTTTAGCTTTTTGTTTTTTTGACCACGTAATGACCTTTGCTTGTTCCTTGGCCTTCATTGCTTTAAATTATGATTTCACTTATCAGGACAGTTCTCATAATACTAAGTGCAAACGATCATTAGTTACAAATCTAGCCAACAAAATGAGTTGGGTTTGAATCCAATAGGGAGTAGACTTTATATAAATTCAATGATAAGAATATCACACCTATATCTTCTATTGAGTACGAGTGACACTTTTTTCTTGGTTTTAATTTATAATATTAATTTTAATAATAATAAGAAAATAATAATAATAATATTAATAATAATAACAACAATAATAATCATAACAATCATAATAATAATATTGTCACGACCCAAATCGAGCCGCGACTGGCACCCACACTTACCCTCCTATGTGAGCAAACCAACCAATACAAAACCCCATCATTTCAAACATAATGAACAAAATACAATGCGGAATACTTAAAACTCATCAACGAAATCAATCAATAACTTCTAATATTTATAAATCATTATCCCCAAAACCTGGAAGTCATCATCACAAGAGCATCTATCTCAAGTTGCTAAATCTAAGAGTATCTAATAAACTAAACATAAATAAAAAGCTAGTCCATGCCGGAACTTCAAGGCATTAAGACATGAAGAAGAAGATCCAGTCCAAGATAGAAGCTTTAGCTCACCCTGAAATCCGGTGTAATGAAGACTGGCTAGAGTTGCGGTTGAGTTGAAGACGACGGCACGTTTGCTGCACTCCATAAATAACAAAGAAAGAAACATACAACTAGGGGTCAGTACAAACACAAGTACTGAGTAGGCATCATCGGCCAACTCAAAATAGAAAATAGTATATATCCGATCATATCATAAATCAACTACAATACTCAATCTGTAGCAACAACATGTACAAGAATCTTTGATAAATAACGTCAAGTACACTCGTGAGGACTCAAGCCTCCATATCATACTCATTTGGAAATTAGGTTCATTAAATTGGGTATATTAACATCTTTCAAGATTCATTATCTTTATTCTGCTCGTGTCGGTACGTGACACTCCGATCCTCATCATACTATCCTGGTGTCGGAACGTGACACTCCGATCCCCTAATACTATGTGTCGGAACGTGACACTCTGATCCCCTAATTCTACGTGTCCGTTCGTGACACCCGATCCCCTAATTCTACGTGCCGGTTCGTGACACCCGATCCACTAATTCTACGTGTTGGTTCATGACACCCAATCCCCTAATTCTACGTGTCGATTCGTGACACCCGATCCCCTAATTCTATGTGTCGGTTCGTGACACCCGCTCTATTAATCTCATTCTGTCAATTTATTAAGCCTTCTTTCATACTAAGGCATCATCAATCTCATCACTTTAGTTCATCAAGCCTTCTTTCATACTAAGGCATCATCATTAACAAGGTAGATTAGGGTTTCAAGATTTAGGATTCAATAGCTTCATCATGCTTATTTTATCACAATTACATAATCACATTCATGCAATCATACAATTAAGCATATAGAAGGGTTTACAATACTACCAATACATATCATTCGCTATTAAGAGTTTACTACGAATAGCATAAAAACCATAACCTACCTCCACCGAAGAATTCGTGATCAAGTAAGCAATTCCTCAAAATCTGCGTTGTTCCTCTCTCTCGATCGATCTCTTTCCCTCTCCTTGTTCTTTCTATTTTTCTTATTCAAACCCTCTTTCTTTTACCCTAATTAGCATATAATTAAGTATAAAAGATGAGGAATTAACCCACTAATTAAGTCAAGGTTACCTCTTTTAACCCCCAAGTAATTGAGTTATTAATATTAAACCACTAACTTTATAATTATAAGCCGGAATAGTCCAAAACGCCCTTTAAAATAATTACAGAAATCCGACCCAGCCTGGGATTAAGCAGTCTGTGATGGCCCGTCGTGCCTGCGATGGTCTGTCCTGCTGCTCAGTCACAGAGTTCAGAGACTCAATTCTCTGAAGAGTCTGTGACGGTCCGTCACGCCTGTGACGGTCTGTCCTACCATGTCTTCACGAAGTTCAAAGAGTCGATTTCAGTACCAAAATTTCAGAATTCTAAGTGTTTTGGAACGAGATCCCCTCGACGGTCCGTCATGGGATCCGTCGACTCTGTCGGTTTTTCCAGAAATAAAATCTGCTGCTCAAAACCATAACCCACAGGTCATTACAATAGATACCAATTTACCCATTGTTCATCCTCGAACAATCATAAGAAGAAAAAAACATGGGCGAAAAGAAGTACCTGAATCCGTAAACAGGTGTGGGTATCTTTCTTGCATATCAGCCTCTTTCTCCTAAGTGGCTTCTTCAACGGGTCGATTCTTCCATTGAACTTTGATGGATGTAATCTCCCTTGACCTCAACTTGCGGACTTCTCTATCTAAAATAGCAACAGGCTCCTCCTCATAAGACAAATTTTTATCAAGCAGAAATGAATCCCAACGAGTGATGTAGTTTCCATCCCCATGGTATCTTTTCAACATAGACACATGAAATACCGGATGCACTCCGGACAGTCCTGGGGGTAAGGCCAATTCATAAGCTACCCCCCCCACGCGCTTCAGAACTTCAAATGGTACAATATACCTTGGGCTTAGCTTACCCCTTTTACCAAACCGCATCACCCCTTTCACGGGTGAAACCTTCAGCAAGACTTGCTCACCCTCCATAAACTCCAAGTCTCTAACCTTGCGATCCGCATATTCCTTTTGCCTACTTTGCGCCGCTAGAAGCTTTTCTTGAATAGATTCACTTTCTCTAATGAATCCCTCAAAAGGTCATTACCCCAAGGTCTAACCTCAAATGCATAACACCAACCAATGGGAGACCTACATCTCCACCCATACAATGCTTCCAATGGAGCCATATAAATACTTGAGTAATAGCTATTATTGTATGAAAACTCCGCTAAGGGTAAGAAGTTATTCCAACGACCACCAAATTCTATCACACATGCACGAAGCATATCCTCCAACACCTTAATCGTTCGCTCTGAATGACCATCGGTCTGAGGGTGAAATGCAGTACTAAGGTCCAACCTAGTACCCAATTCCGCATGCAATGTTTTCCAAAACGTAGAAGTATACTACGTACCTCTATCTGATATAATGGAGAGTGGAACCCCATCCAATCGCACCACTTCCGAAATGTAAAGTTTGGATAACTTCTCTGCATTGTATGTTACCTTGACCGGAATGAAATGAGCAGACTTAGTTAATTTGTCAACAATTACCCAAATGGAGTCTTACTTACCCATTGTCTTTGGAAGAGCAATCACGAAGTCCATTGCAATCCTTTCCCACTTCCATTCAGGAATGGGCATAATCTGAAGTGTTCCTCCGGGCCTCTGCTGTTCATACTTTACTTGCTGACAATTTGGACATTTGGCAACAAACTCCACAATGTCACGCTTCATTCTACTCCACCAAAAATGTTGCTTTAGGTCACGATACATCTTGGTTGCACCAGGGTGTATAGAATACCTTGAACTATGAGCCTCTGTCAGGATACTGTTGATCAAATCATCAACGCGGGGTACACATACCCTTCCCTTGATTCTCAAAACACCTTCCTCATCGATTTTTGCTTCCTTAGCCTCTCCTCGCAATACTTTATCTTGGATTCTGCTTAGTTTCTCATCATCAAACTGTTTTCCCTTAATCTTGTCAAGAAAAGAAGATCTTGCCTCCATAAAAGCCAACAATCCTCCATTCTCATTTACCTCTAACCTCATAAAGTCGTTAGCCAGAGTCTGAACCTCTCTAGCCAATGGACGTCTAGAAACTTGCAAGTGAGCTAGACTTCCCATGCTCCCTGCCTTTCTACTTAAGGCGTCTGCCACAACATTAGCCTTTCCCGGATGATACAAGATAGTGATATCGTAGTCCTTCAGTAGTTCCATCCATCTCCTCTATCTCAAATTAAAATCTTTTTGAGTAAAGACATATTGTAGGCTACGATGATCCGTGTATACTTCCAACTTAACCCCGTACAGATAGTGCCTCCATTGCTTCAATGCAAACACTACCGCAGCCAACTCCAAATCATGGGTCGGATAATTACATTCATGCACCTTTAATTGCCTCGAAGCATAAGCAATTACATTCTTCTCTTGCATTAGCACTGCACCCAAACAAGAATAGGATGCATCACAATGAAAAAATAAGTTCTTACCTTCCACAAGCAAGGTGAGAATGGGTGCAGTAGTCAACAGAGTCTTGAGCTTCTGAAAGCTTTATTCACACTCATCCGACCATACACATGGGACATTCTTCTTAGTCAAGTTCGTCAATTGGGAAGCAATGGAAGAGAATCCCTTGACAAATCGACGGTAATAGCTAGCTAAACCAACAAAGCTCCTTATTTCTGACACATTAGTAGGTCTTACCCAATTCTTCACTGTCTCAATCTTAGAAGGATCCACCATCACTCCATCTTTAGACACCACGTGACCCAAGAAGGACACTGAATCTAGCCAAAACTCACACTTGGAGAATTTGGCATAAAGCTTTTTCTCCCTCGACATTTCCAATACCATTCTCAAATGCTCCTCATGTTCTTTCTTGCTCTTTGAGTATAACAGTATATCATCAATAAATACGATCACAAAGAGATCCAGGTGTGGCTTAAAAATCCCGTTCATCAAGCTCATGAAAGCAGCAGGGGCATTCGTAAGACCAAAAGACATCACTACAAATTCGTAATGCCCATACCTGGTCTGAGAAGTAGTCTTTGGCACATCCGTTGCTCGTATTTTCAATTGGTGATAACCGGAGCTCAAGTCAACCTTAGAGAAGAAACAAGCACCTTGTAATTGATCGAACAAGTAATCAATGCGAGGAACGGGATATTTGTTCTTAATGGTTTCCTTGTTCAACTGCCGGTAGTCTATGCACATCCGGAAACTCCCATCCTTTTTCTTCACAAATAACACCGGAGCACCCCAAGGATATGCACTTGGTCTAATGAAGCCCTTTCCTAACAATTCTTGAAGTTGAGCCTTTAACTCTATCAACTCCGCGGGAGCCATTCTATAAGGGGGTATAGAAATGGGGCGAGTACCCGGTTCAAGATCAATACAGAAGTCAATATCCCTATCTGGTGGCATACCAGGAAGATCTGCAGGGAACACATCCAGAAACTCACGGACTATCGCAACCGACACAATTGAAGGTACTTGGGTAGTATCATCCCTGAGATGTGCCAAGAAAGCTAAACAACCCTTACTAACCATTCTCTTAGCATGAAGAAAGGAGACGATACGAACCGGATTGGAAGTGTAGTCACCCTCCCACACTAATGGATCTGTCCCTGGCTTGGCTAACGTCACAGTTTTAGAATTACAATCCAAGATTGCAAAATTTGGAGAAAGCCAAGTCATACCCAGAATTACATCAAAATCAACCATTTCTAAGATAACAAAGTCTACATGAGTATTGCTCCCCACTAATGTAACAAGACAAAACCTATACACCTTTTCAACTATCACAGACTCACCCACCGGAGTAGAAACACGAATAGGCATGTCAAGCAATTCATAATGTAAATTAAGACCGTTAGCAAATGAAGAAGATACATAAGAAAATGTGGATGCAGGATCAAACAATACAGAAGCCATGCAATCACAAACCAAAAGATTACCTGTGATGACAGCACCAGATGTCTCGGCCTCAGATCTCCTAGGGAAAGCATAACAATGGGCCCTATGATCTGTCTGCCCGTTGCCCCTACCATGTTGTGCCGCAGTAGTCCCAGTTTGCCCGTTACCCCAGCCGTTTTGGTGACCACCATTACCTCGGCCACCACGTTATCCACAATAGCGGCCTCTACCATGACCACCTCTACCTCTTGCTATTGGGGGTCTATAACTCTGTTTTGGACAATTCCTCCTAATATGTCCAGTCTCCCCACATCCATAACACTCTATGGATTCAAGCATAGGTCTCTCAGAGAAGTGTTGACCAGTCTGAGGTGGACCCCCAACTACAGTCTGTAGTGAAGAATGAATTGGTCGGACTGAGTAACCTCCTGAACCCTGTCCTCTAGAGTAAGAACAATTAAACTCACCTCCCTTTCTAAACCTTTTTGATGTCGATGCCATGGTGAAGTCATCTGGCTTCACTCCTTCCACCTCTATCACGAAGTCTACCACTTCTTGAAAGGATTTTGCTGTAGCCGCTACTGTAAATTTGAAATCCGCACTCGACCTCAACCCCTTCACAAAACGGCGAATCCGCTCTTGTGGACTAAAACAAAGTTGGGTGGCATACCTGGATAATGCACGAAACTTAGCCTCATATGCAGTAACCGACATCCTACCTTGCTCTAGGCTCAAGAACTCATCTCTTTTCCTATCCCTCAAAGTCCGGGGGATATATTTCTCCATGAACAAGCTAGAGAATGATGCCCAAGTCATAGGTGGTGCCTCTGTTGGTTGACACTCAAGATGTGACCGCCACCACATTTTGGCGTTCCCTTGAAACTGACAAGTCACAAACTAAACACCAAATCGTTCTACTATACCAATCTTGTGTAGTAGCTCATGACAGTCAACCAAAAAATCGTAGGCATCCTCAGATTCAGCACCCTTGAAGACAGGAGGTTTCAATTTCAAGAACTTACTTAAAATTTCATGCTGATCATTTGTCATTATAGGCCCTATAGTCAGACGAGGAAAGGTGCCTATTTCAAATGAGGCATCCATGCGGGGAGCCACAGTAGCCGCATGTTGTACCTCCGGAACCTGAGGTGCAGGTGCAGAAAACACTGGAGGTGTCTGGCCTTGATCAGATAACCTGCTAAGATAAGCAAGAACCTGATTAATTATCTCAGGGGTAGGTTGGGGTGGTAATTCCTCAATCTGCACTTGCTCATTTTCCCCTTCCTCACCCTCTCTTACTACCTCCTCAGTCGGTGAAGGAGTCACCGCCCTAGTACCAGATGGGCTAGGTGCTTGTCCTCTTCCTCTAGAGGACGTCCTCCCACGACCTCTTCTACGGTCTCTTGCCACTACTCCTCTTCGAGCTACAGCCTCAGTGGCTGGCTCAGATGCGTCTTGTCTTGCCAATGTTGATGTTGGTGCAGTCGTTGCTCTAGTTCTAACCATCTGCAAAATAGAGTGAAGATGGTCAGATACCAATTTGTATCACCTAGATACCAATTGGATCCAAGTAATAGCACGAAAGAAAGAAAGGAACGGAATTTTCCTAAAGTCTTATAGTCTCTCAAAGAAAAGTAAAGGCGTCCCACTACCGTTCCTTAAGACTCTACTAGACTCGTTCTTGTGTGATGAGACCAACGAACCAAATTCTCTGATACCAAGTTTGTCACGACCCAAATAGAGCCACGACTGGCACCCACACTTACCCTCCTATGTGAACGAACCAACCAATACAAAACCCCATCATTTCAAACATAATGAACAAAATACAATGCGGAAGACTTAAAACTCATCAACGGAATCAATCAATAACTTCTAATATTTATAAATCATTAACCCCAAAATCTGGAAGTCATCATCACAAGAACTTCTATCTCAAGTTTCTAAATCTAAGAGTATCTAATAAACTAAACATAAATAAAAAGCTAGTCCATGCCGGAACTTCAAGGCATCAAGACATGAAGAAGAAGATCCAGTCCAAGCAAGAAGCTTTAGCTCACCCTGAAATCCGGTGTAATGAGGACTGGCTAGAGTTGCGGTTGAGTTGAAGACGACGGCACGTTTGCTGCACTCCACAAATAACAAAGAAAGAAACATACAAGTAGGGGTCAGTACAAACACAAGTACTGAGTAGGTATCATCGGCCAACTCAAAATAGAAAATAGTATATATTAGATCATTTCATAAATCAACTACAATACTCAATCTGTAGCAACAACATGTACAAGAATCTTTGATAAATAACGTCAAGTACACTCGTGAGGACTCAAGCCTCCATATCATACTCATTTGGAAATTAGGTTCATTAAATTGGGTATATTAACATCTTTCAAGATTCATTATCTTTATTCTGCTCGTGTCGGTACGTGACACTCCGATCCTCATCATACTATCCTGGTGTCGGAACGTGACACTCCGATCCCCTAATACAATGTTTCGGAACGTGACACTCCGATCCCCTAATTCTACATGTCGGTTCGTGACACCCGATCCCCTAATTCTACGTGTCGGTTCGTGACACCCGATCCCCTAATTCTACGTGTCGATTCGTGACACCCGCTCCACTAATCTCATTCTGTCAATTCATTAAGCCTTCTTTGATACTAAGGCATCATCAATCTCATCACTTTAGTTCATCAAGCCTTCTTTCATACTAAGGCATCATCATTAACAAAGTAGA